>JALPQD010000109.1:3553085-4280585 GCA_023101885.1 Typhlomys cinereus | reverse complement strand
GTAAAAACCTGAGTTGAGACCCTAGGGCCACGTAAAAGTCTAGAGTAGCATATATCTATAACCAAGGACTGAATAACGTGAAGACTGGCAGACCCCTGGAGTTCGCGTGTCAGTCTAGTTGGTTGGTAAGTTCTGAGTTTATGGAAAGGTCCTGCCTCAGGAAATAAAATGGAAAGTGATTGAAGAAGACACCTGATGCTGACCTTGGGCCTCTGAATGCCTGAATACACACACACACACACACCATGGGAGGAAGAGAGAGGGAGATGAGCAATAATATATTTCATATAGAATAGTTGTGGCCATCCATTATGATCTCGTATGGTTCAGATCAGGCATGAGGGGGTGCGATTACAGTCAGTTCTATTTGTCAACAAGAATAGTCTGTAAGTTTTGCAGAAATTGAATCACTTTTCCTAAGTTCCGAAGAACAAGTCACACAGTGAGAGCACCCCTTAATCGTTGCTTGCTCCCCGTATTCCTGCTGCCTTCTGACTGAGCTCAGCTGTTCAAGGGAGGGGTCTGTCTACTGCATGGCTGAACCATCTGGAATCTTCTGAGCCACATGGAGATGCAAGTGAATCTTTGCAGAACTAAAGGAAACCACATGGGGTGAGTTTGAGGAGGTTGGCATTCTTCACCTACAAGAGGGGAAACCTTTGGTAGGACCCAGGCGCTAAGCAAGTGGCCTTTGTCTTTGAGGCACTAATCGGGGACTTCTGCCCTTGTTTTTCCCCCTGATTTCCTTCTTCAGCCAGGAGAACAGGACTCTTCTTCCTTCTCTTTATGGGACAGCCAAGGCCACTGCTGCTTAGTTCCCTTTCCCAGGAGCATCTGTGACTTAGTCTGCACATGCCTGGCAAACTAAAGCCTTCTGTTTCCTGATGGTAGGATCCTGTTTCCGTGGCAAGGCAAGAAACTGTTCAGGAGCTCTTGGGAAACATTTGGGCATTTGCAGGGATATGAAGAAAGCATTGGATGCAACAATTTGCCTACTGTCTGCCATCTGACTTTGTGACTATATCCATTGCCAGGATTGGGTTTCAGGTTGAATGCCAAAGTCCAGGCTGGGAAATTAAAACTGCTTGACCCTAAACAGTCCTTCTGGAACTCTGTTTTGCTGAACCATCTCTGCTATAGTTGTGTTGGATCGGCTAGGAAGTAAAGCCATCTCAGGGAGGTCTTCAAACCCTGCCTCTTCCTTTCCATGAAGAACCTCTAGTAAAACACTAGGATTTTCAGAATCACAGCTTGAAAACCACTGGCTCTTCTCTCATCAAACCCTCAGTTTGTGGAGCTTCTGATGGGTCATGATGGAAAAACCTCCCTTTCAATCAACATGCTCTCCCCTCATGGTGTGATTCACAGATGAACCAAGGGAAGGAAGGATCCAGATTGGATCCCTATTCCTGCCACTTCTGAAAAAGTCACAGTTCCAGAAGAAATTCTTTAAGCTTTACACACTAGATTTGTGTGTGTGTGTGTGTGTGTGTGTGTGTGTGTGTGTGTATGTGTGTTGTGTGTGTGATGTGTGCATACACAAAATGGCAAATGGAACTTGATTATTTGTGGAGGTCCAGGGGTGGGGGCTGCCAGATTTGGGGGCTGCCACCACTTCCATCTGGCATTTTTACATAGGATCTGAGGATTCAAAATCAGATCCTTTTGTATGTGATGCAAAGGTTTTAACCTCTGAGCCCATCTCCCCAGAGATGGCTTACTATCTCTAGGAGAGCCCCTGATAGCATGAAAGACTACATCTAGAGCTTCTTTTGAAGGTTAGGGATTCTTACAGAAGCTGAGAGGATGAGAACAGTCCACGAGGAAGGAAATGGGTATGATAGAAAGTTAACATGGCCTTCCCTAGTTTATAGCTTCAGGAGCAGCCCTGTGGGTAGAAAAGGAATGGATGAATATTTCATCTAATGTCTGCCAAGTTATCTAATTTCATAACTAAAGTCAACTTGTGAAAAAGATAGTGGTCACTACATGCCTCGCATGCCCAGTGGGTCCATAACTGAATTCTAGGTACCAGCTCAGGAAAACAGAATGGGCTCTGGACCAGGCTAGTACTCGGGGTCTCTGAGGTAGTTTTCCTCAGAGCCTCCTGTGCAGACCTTGGCTATGGTGTGAATGCACACCCCCTGGGGCTTCTACACTTAAATACCTGATCCCTATCTGGCAGCTTTGCTTTAGAAACTGGTGAAACCTTTAGGAAGTGGAATGGAGCTGGTGGAAATATGTCGTTCTATTAAATGTTGAGGCAAAAATATACCTTTTCTTCTTAAGTGGTTCTGTCACGTGTTTTGTCACAGGAGCAAGGCAAGCAGATGGCACAGGAAGGTCTCACACGTGTTTCCACCATAGTTTCCACTCCATGTTGCAAGGGGTTTTTGATAACTTCACCATCATCTAAAGGCTACGGGAACACAAATGACCAAGGGATGCAAGGGAAGAGAAGAAGCCAGGAAGTCACATACATCTGAGGCAAAACAGTTCCATGCGAACGCCTGCGGCTTCCCCAACAAAGAGAAAATTACAGGAAAGGAGAGCAGGGTGAATTTTATCACTGCGTTTTCACTGTGGTAATCGGCCTAGCTTTTCGCTGCTTCATTCCGAACCCCCTTCCCTCTCCACTTCTCTAGGAAAAGGAGATTATTTTTAATTACAGTCTTACACTGGATTAATGAGTCTCCACAATAAGTTAATGAGCAGGACATGGGTGCTGAGAGACAGCACATTTGATTATTTTACAGACTTCCCGAAGTTTCTTTTTACCTAGATCCTTCCTGAAGAGCCATCACGGCCTGGTGAGGGAGCCAGAGGGTGCTCATGGCCCCGGAGGCATGGTAGTTAGGAGATCTAGGATATAGTCACTTAAAAAAGCCTGCTGGGAAGGGAATGGCCCGGACTGTCCCTTCAAAGGATGAGTTTCTTACTTCTAACTTAGTGGCTCAAGGTCCCCACAGTAAGTGCCGTGGAACAGAAATGAATATTCTTGCTTTCCTGGGCTCTCTGTCACCCTTACTGTTCAGATTCTATCAACACACACCTGGTCTTACATGCAGCAAGCTTGTGATAAGTACCCCAATGCAACTGCTTTAAATCCTTCAGCCACACAACCTGCCCCGAGTATCTATACTTGTTCCTTCTGACCAGGCTCTCTTTCCCTTTCCACCTTCAAGGCTAAATTCTGACACCTTGGAGATACATTCACGAGGAAGCCTGACGTTTTGAAGTAGCTTGGAGCCTCTGTGAGGCCACCTGAGAACCATCCTCAGAGGTCCTCATAGTGCCCACGTTCCTGTCTAGTACTCTATTCCCGCCACATGTGTTCTCCCTTCCTGTCCAGACCCAACCTGGCCAGGGCAGGCACACAGTCTTCTGCATTTACCTGTGAATCCCTGGGGCGGGTGTGAATGGTAGATTTCCATCAAGCTTGGGTTTCACTGAATCAGCAGCAAACAAATTAACGAAGAGATGAACTAGTGAAGAACTGCTCCTGATTGAATCGAAAGTTTCCAAAATTATGTCTATTGAAAACCTGAAAGCTGGGACCAGGAAGATGACTTTGCAGTGGATGTGGATGTGTGTCACGGTTTGAAATGTACGTCATCTCCCACAAGCTTGTGTGATTGAATGTTGACTTGTTTGGGAAGGTCATGGCACCTTTAAGAGGCAGAGACTTGCTGGAAGAAGGCATGTCACAGGGGGCGGGTCTTGAGATTGATTAGTCCCACCCTATTTCAGGGAGAGGCCTGCTCTAGCAGCGGCAGTTTCACAGCTCTCAGCCTCCACTTCTTCCAGCCAGGCCATGCCTTTCCTGCCACAATGGACTGTATTTCCCTCTCTAGAACCATAAGTAGAATAAATCTCCTTTTTCTCCCATAAGTTGCTTGACTTTGAGTGGTTTCTCATGGCAATAGACAAGAGTACTACTGTACTACTACAAGTGCTACTGTAAGACTGAAAACTTGTCTTCAGGCAACATAACTAGCTCACTATAGCTGTCAGGAGAGACTAGATTTCACTGCAACCATGGGCATTTGCATATGTTCATTAACACAACATAGATGCTGTTATCATCCTTCCTCATGTATACAGTGACTTATTTGGGACAAGTTTACTCCACACAGTTCCTCAAACCCAGCATGACAGGAGCTCCACCATGCTGCAGTTAAACCATCTAGCAATGTTCTTGGTTGCGTGGATAGAGAAAGAGAACTATCAAGCCCTTAAGAGCTTTGTGCTGTTGGACCTGGAAGTGATGGAGACTCATATTTCACTGATTAGAAATACTTATGAGAATCCACCTAATCTCAAGGGACTAACACCCAAATAGCTGGGTCTTTCTGGACCATAAAAAGAAGACAGAGGGCCAAGCATTAGCAATATTGCTCTCTGCTTCCTGCCTTGTAAATACAATATGGCCAATTGCTTTAAGTTCCTGCCACCATAACTTCTCTACCATGATGACTGTCTCTTCAAAAAGAAGCCTGAATATACTCTTCCTTCCCTAAGCTGCTTTGGTCAGATATTTTGTCCAGCAATGTGGAAAGTAACCAAAAGGTGTCTTTACCTTCATTATTTAATAATCTTTGATCTTTTATCATTGTCTTCTGGGACAGAGGATTCCAAGTGTGAATATGAAAGAGGCACCTTCAGATTCTAATGGCCACACCAATAAGTCTCTTTCTGTCCTTGAATTTAAGAGACACTACATCCAACTTGAATCCTTCAAGAAGCATACACTAATCCCAATCTGAGATTAAAGATTTAAGTGAATTCCAAAATAAGACAAGCATCAAAGTCTTTCTCAACCAAGGTAGACATGGCCCAAGCGCTTCTTAGTCTTTGAGTCTGTCTTCTAGCCAATTATCTCACTGTACTGATGGCTATAGGTAGTTCATAGACATTTCAACCTCCAGTCCCCATTACTTCAAAGAAGAATGGTTCTTTACTGTTCTATATTATCTCTCCACTGCCTTATATTTAGGATGCTATGTGACCAACATCTTTGAAATCAGCCCCACATAGCATCATTTGCTTCTGAGCATATGATTGACCTTCATGGGAGAAAATTCAATGCTGAGAGATATATAGGAAGTTATTTGTAGGAATGAAGATTGTCTTGACTTAACGTCACTTGTGAATACTGCCCTTCCATGTTCCCAATGCATATTGCTAGATAACATTCTCCCTTCAAATTGGATTAGGATTTTAGAACTCACATAATGCTTTGTCCCAAGTTAGATGTGAAGTTAGGAGGAGACTGTCTACTTAGTTTTTCCTATGATAAATGAAGTATGACACTTAGGATATATCACAGAAATAACTGCAACTCTGCAATCACAACATTCTGGCTATCCAAGCAGATGGAAGGGGCCCAAGAAGATTGCATACCATATGTACGTACTGAGGTTGAGAGGTTTATTTTTAGAATGGCTCAATGAGTTACTATGTCTAGTTGGCCTGACAGAAAACCTTGGGGAGAGATGCTGTCTCAGTCAGCTTTGAAACTGTTTGTGTCCTTGGGGATCCATGCTGAGTATAATGTATAAGGAAATATTTTTTAATTTGATTTCATACTCTTGTTCCATATCAAGAAGACAAACTCTGCACAGTATTTCACTGCCTTCAAGCATCTTCCATTTGCATTGAGGATGGCGTACCATCTGCTGCTACTAAAGGCCAGTCCAACCCAGGCTAGGAAGTACTCTTCTTTGACCTGGAAGCAATTAGGAAGGAACATTGTGATCTGAGAATCAGGAAAGGCTAATGAGGTAGCAGAGTAGAGTAATAAAGACAAACGTCTGCTTGGGATGGTCAGAATGGGAGGAACAGTCTAGCAAATGTGTGGAACTTGCAGGGTACTGGATGGCTAAAAATGAGGATGACCTGTTATATGGATCACAGAGAGAATAGATAACTGAAGGAGAGATTCCCAGGCTAGTTAAAAGGAATGTGTTTCTTTCCAACATCTCCTCTATTCAATGGGCACCACTCCACCCTTCACTGGAGTCCTTTGTGCTTGAGGATTATCTTACAGAGTAGTTGAAAGATCCTGAGGAACCGTCTCCTCTTCCTCTCATCTCCTACTATTGGATCAAGTACAGTCTCCTGCTTGACAGGCATTCAGTCAACACGCATCAAACTTAGTGGACTTCAACTGAATTCTAGTAAGATTTTGAAAGCTTCTGGCCAAAAAGAGTCTGTCTCATAATGTGAAATGTTGGACTGTATTATTCAACACCAAATTGAGAGGTTGGAATTTATCCAGAAATCCATGGTGAGCTTTCGATGATTGTAAGGATGTAGCTGTGTAAAAATCTGAAAGCCAGGAGACATAGCGACAGGTGTGTATCACTTGCAGATGCTTAGAAGTTGGCTTGGGGGGACACTTGGTTTACAAGTTGAACATTGAGTGGGCTTTGCTGACATAAAGAAACAGTTTTATCTATTTTTATGCAAACATAGGTCCTCTCAAATGATGCTGTCATTTTTCTGATCCCGATATTTGCAGGTACTGAGGAATAGCTCTCCTGCAATATTTATTGCCTTGAAACCTCCTGGACACCTTAATAAATGGCATCTGACATTCCATCACAGTGTCAAGGATGCTGTGATGAGTGATGAGCACGGAAACAGACTCGGGCATGTGTCCTAGTCCAAAGGGAGCGCCTTTATGTAATTAACCTCAGCCAGTTGCTACCAAGCAGGACGACAACCCCAACATCATTTTTTTTCTTTAAAGACAGAAAAATCTAAATTTCTCCTTGATTTTCTCAATCTTTTTTTATTTTTTATCGTGTGTGTGTGTGTGTGTGTGTGTGTGTGTGTGTGTGTGTGGTGTGTGTGTATGTGTGTATCAGAGGGCACTGTGTGTCCGCGTGGAGGACCAAGGGTGACTTCAGGAATCATCCTGGATTGCTTCTACCTCCTTCATATTTCACTCTGGGATTTCCCAGGCTCCGCCCACTCAGGCCAGAAGTGCAGGCTGCCACCCTTTCCACCCGTCATTTTTACATGGGACCTGGGATCCAAACTCAGGACTTTGTGCTCTTAAGACAGAATCTCAATCCTTGAGCCATTCTCTCCAGCCCTGATTTCTCTCAATCTTAAAATGTCAACTCGAATGCATGGAAATGGTATAAATGTCAATCAAAATAAAGGTGCTGATGCCAATCAAAATAAAGGTGCTGATTTCTCCCCTTGTCAGGTTTGGTTTCTAAAAAGGATAGATAGGGAGTCCAAATCTCAAGGTTTACTTCCTGAGTGACAATTAATGACTCAGCCAGACTCCTCAACCATGTTAAGTTTCACATCTCTAATTTAAACACAAATGTGGACATTTCTTACCTGGCAGGGTGTCGAAGAACAAACGAGGTGATCTGTGGAAAAGGATTCTGCAAATGTTGAGAGCTCTAAAAAGCTTCAGGTCTTTGAAGTCTCAGCCAGATGACATCACTTGCTAGAGAATACAATTCCACAGTAGGGTTAGATGAAGATGAAGAAAAACAATATGTGAGCTCAACTTGGGGACATTAGTGGCTTTGGGGCTCTGATGACAGTGTTTCAAGAAATTATTTGGTTATAGAAAGCACAGGAAATCTGGGCATGGAAAATGCATTTGGCTACACTTACACAAGGTACTGCCAACTGTAATCAGTGGCCTGGGTAGAGAAAGGTGTCTCTATGAGTACAATGAGGATGATCTTTAGATAAACATAACCTCTCCTGATGTTTGATGAGTGCAGAGCCTGGAAAGAAGAGGTGCTCTGCATGTCAAATTGAACCAGTAGAAAACAACAGCAAAGTCAAGAAGGAAAGATGATAAAAACATAAGCACATCCTGGGCTCTCACTGCTGGAGAGGCTCAAAGTCTGTCATATCTTAAAAGCTCAGCTTGCATTCGGTCTCAGTTTGATAAACTCTCACTGAAAACCCCTTGTCACGCTCTCGGCATTCACCACGGCTAGCTGGCTGAGCCACCGGAAATTATCCTACAAAAAGACAGAGTCACTGCTGAGTGACTTTGGCTGGGATGCCCTTTCCAATGTTAACCCTCCTCTAGCATTTTGCATCTGAACCTATCTAATCTGCAGATTTCACAGGGAAGCCATCACATAGAATAAATACTACCGTTAAGGATTGAGCTGTGTCTTGAAACCATGCATGTATATGTGGATACACAGGGTTTCCTACAAAAGGAGCTTTACCTATAACTGTGCTTTGCGTGGATCCAAAGCATAGAAAACTCACTAGAGGACCATGTTGGTCTAGTGGCTTTCATATTCACAGAGGACAGTCATAGCTGACCCTGCAGCGTGACCCTCAGACTCATTGCTTCATTCCAATGAGACAGATTGGTGAGACAGCTGGGCACTATTGCCCTCCTAAAAACCCTGTAAGCCCCCAAGACACCAGATTTTGTAGCACATGTAACCCAGAAGCATGCCCACATCTAGCCCCTGCACCACTTTTTATAGCTATTACATCACAAAGCAGGGTTACCAGGAAATAGATGAAATTACATATGGCTTGCTGGACATTCAAATTAGGAAACTTGCATTCTTGTTTGCTAAGTTTGGTGACTTTACTATAAAGGTTTAATTTTTAGAGGCATGAGGTTTCACAAGTGCCTCATCCATGCAGCTTCTAAGAGGCCCCTGAGATTCTTACGTGATCTGAGTTGTAAGACAAGCAGTGCATAGGGAGCCAGTGCACGTGTGGTAACTGAGGGTATGCTGTCGCTGCACCCATAGGCCGTGAGTCTTGGGAAAACTTAGGTTTCACCTAGTACCTTTTCACAAAGTGACTAGTCACGGTTGAACTTTGGAAATTTGGGAGGGACATCAATTTTTTTCTTTTTTAAAATAAGATATGTCATACACAGAAAAATCTCACTTTTTGTAGTTCTTAGTAGTATGAATCTTGATAAATAAAAATAGTTGAAAACATAATAAAAAGAAAGATTTGGAATATTACAACATTTTGCATTTCTGTTGCTCCTTTTATGAAATCTTAATATGATTTTCTTAATATAAACAGAAAAGGGCTTTGATAACATTGAACACATGTTTACCAGAATCTCTTATTAGGCTAGGAATTAAAGGCATCTTCCCTAACGTGTTAGACTCCAAAACAATACAGAGCAAACCTCATATATCTGGTGAAATCTCAGAACTATGAATACAGATGTCAACTATCACTACTTGAGAAATAAAAGATATGAGGACTAAAAGTTCTTTAGTTGAGGATACGAAGTAAATTAAAAAAATCAAAATAACTTTTAGAAACACTACTTAAACTAACAAATGACTTCAGCACTCATGAGGATTGATGGATAAATTCGCCATGTAAAAACAATTGTATTTTTATATAATGTCTACAATAATTTTAAAAACTATAAAACTTGAAAATATTTGCCAATCATACATAAATGAGAACTTACACCAATGTACACAAAGGACGCTCACAATGGCGAAACAAATAATTTAGTGGAAAAACTTGGCACTTTACTAAGGATAAAACAGAGGAAAAATGCCAAATAAGTTATTCAAAAATTCTTATCACCAATGAGGTGAAAATTAAAATGGTAAGAAATACCAATCTATACTTGCCAGAGTGGCTAAATTCCAATATCGAAACTCATAAGGAGTTATATCAAGTGTAACTGAGGATGTGTGGCCACTCCCGAACTCCCAGAGAATGTGTACTCTGGAGAGCAGTTTATCAGATTCCTAATAAGTTACAGATACACTTATCATACACCCCATTTATTCTACTTCTAGGCATTTTACTAAGAGGAATAACAGTTTCTGTCCACAAAAACACTGACACATGAATATTCATAACAGCTTTATTTGCATAGCACTAATAGCTAGGGAATAGCTGAGTGTCCATCAACACATAAATAGATGAGCAACTTGTGGTATATCTACACAATAAAATATTACTCAGCAATCAAAGAGAATTAACGGAAGATACTATTGACATGCAAAATAGCCTGGCAAACAAGCACCCTCAAATGTTGATAGTAAAATGGTAAAATGGCCTATTCGTAATAGAATACCACATGACAAGGAAAATTGACAAGCCATTGAAGCCATTGTCCTAGGCAGAAATCTAAGAATGCAAATGAATTAATAAACAGAATTTTGAAGGAAAAATAATTCAAATGCAAAAGAAACAATACACACTTTATGTTTTTATGAACATACAGTTAGAAAATAAAACCTGCTTCTCGTGTCAGAACAGTGATGGTTAGCGCCCGAAAGAAGCTTCTGGATTGGTGGAAATCGTCTATTTCTTTTTTTTTTTATTAAAAATTTAATTATACATTTTAAAATTTTTTACCAGTTCCCTCCCTCCCCCCTCCTCCCCCCCCCTTCCCCCAGTGCCTCCCCCCCAATTCCCAGAGAGTCCTTTATTGTGTACGCCTAACTCTCCTCTGGGTCCTCCTCTCCGATGACATATAAGGACCCAGTGGCATTTCCATAAGCCCTTTCTCTTGTTCCCCTTAAGCATAAGATCACTACTATGGCTGTCAATCCCTTGCCTCCAGGGGTCTCGGTGCCCTTAACAGATGCTAGACTTTATGAGGGCAACAGTGCACTGGACATTGTGCAGGGCATGCAAAGTCCCATTATGATTGCTTTGGCCCCAACTATTGTTGAGAATCTTGCAAATCGTTGCTCCTCCCATCCTTTTGCTCTTACAATCTTACCGCCCCCTCTTCCGCAAATGTCCCTGAGCTCCAGGATGGGGAGAGATTAGGCTGGCCTAGTTCTATGTGATTGATATAGAGTCTCTGAAGTTCTGGATTGTGGTTTGTTGATTTTCTTTTGCAGTTTTGCTGCTCCTGCAATTCCCTTCACTCCATTCTGCTGGGCACTGTATGTCACCCCCTGGCCAGAGACAAAAAGCTGTTAAACTGGAGTCTTGTTGTAATAGCACATTCAAGGGTAGATGTAATAAGAGTAGGAAACCTCACTGAGGGAGGGGTCCATCACCCATTTGCAAAATGATTACTTTTTATCTGCTAGACTATATGCCCTCCCCTTCTGGTGAGATCAGGAAAGAACGTCTGTGAACTTAACCAGGTTTCTCATTACTTACTTGCAGACCTTGATGGAGGCCTATTTTCTCTGCTGTAACATGGTCTCCTCTCTCCTTGTTTCTGGTGTGGCCCTCCTAACCCATCTCTCTTGTTCATAATCCTTGCAATTACTGTGTTACATAGGTTTACTTTTGAGTGTCTCAATGTGGGCTGGGTGAGTTTGGTACTAGGAGCCACCTATTAGGGAGTACATACGGCGCTTAATTTTCTGGGTTTGGGATACTTCGCTTAATATAATTCTTTCTAATGACATCCATTTCCCAGCAAATTCCAGTAATTCATCATTTTTGATGGCTGAGTAGTACTCCATTGTATAGATGTACCACAGTTTCCTTATCCACTCGTCAACTGTTGGACATTTAGGTTGATTTCATGACTTTGCTATTGTAAACAGTGCTGCTATGAACATGGTCGAGCTTGTGCTATCGAGGCGAACCTCTGCTGCATGGGGGGTTATTCCCAAAAGTGGGATAGCAGGGTCATACGGCATTTCAATCTTTAATTTCTTTAAGAATCTCCAGACGGCTCGCCAGAGTGGCTGTATGAGCCTGCATTCCCACCAACAATGTAGGAGAGTTCCCCTCTCTCCACATCCTCTCCAACACATAAATAGATGAGCAACTTGTGGTATATCTACACAATAAAATATTACTCAGCAATCAGAATTAACGGAAGATACTATTGACATGCAAAATAGCCTGGCAAACAAGCACCCTCAAATGTTGATAGTAAAATGGTAAAATGGCCTATTCGTAATAGAATACCACATGACAAGGAAAATTGACAAGCCATTGAAGCCATTGTCCTAGGCAGAAATCCAAGAATGCAAATGAATTAATAAACAGAATTTTGAAGGAAAAATAATTCAAATGCAAAAGAAACAATACACACTTTATGTTTTTATGAACATACAGTTAGAAAATAAAACCTGCTTCTCGTGTCAGAACAGTGATGGTTAGCGCCCGAAAGAAGCTTCTGGATTGGTGGAAATCGTCTATTTCTTGACTGAAGTAGTTTTATGGTTACATTTTTCGGTGTCATAGTTTGTCAATATCTACTTAAACCTTATATGACTATAAATCTAATATATGGACACCATTTCATTAAAATGGTTTACTAAAGAATCTTTACAAAAATAACATTAAGATATCTGAGTGGTGTTTAGTAAGTGAGCTTTAATTTGAACACACTATTTTTTATATATGTGTGTGGCGTGCATGCTTATATAAATGCATGTTTTCGTGTGTGGGCACATGTGTGCAGACATACATGGGTGCATATATGTAGAGGTTAGAGGTTGGTGCTGGATGTGCTCTTTGGTTGCTCTCCACTTTATTTAATGAGGCAGAGTCCCTTCAAGAACCTGAAGTTCGCTGGTTGAGATATTCCGGCTGACCATCTTAAGGATCCCTTCTGTACCTCCTGTGCACCAAGACCATCATGTCAGTCCAGCTCTTACATGACATTTCTGGGGATAGGAACTCCAGTCTTCAAAATTGTTTGCAAAGTGCTATATTCACCGAGTCATCTCTCCAGTCCTTTGGACACACTATTTTTTTTAATAAAGGTATTTAGAAGGTGAGTTTAATCTATTAAAGCAACACCTCTATTATGGATTAACTCTTTACATTTTCACCTGCACACTCAGATAGTAAAGACCATACCTTTAACACAAACCTTTGTCTTGTCTTATTGGGAAGCTCTGACTTTCTTTTGATATTATAGTCTCGTGCTTCCATAAAGGTACTGTCAATCCAGCTATCTATTCTGAATTGCTTTTAGGAAATATGATTGCCACATGCCTATTTGCCTCACGATGCTGTGCACCTAATAAATTATAATGAACTTCAATTAATATCATTCTGTCATTTCTTAACCCATAAATTACTTTTAGTACATTGATTTACTGAGCAATACTTTCATAAACTGTCCTTCTGTAACACAGTAGCACATGCAAAGGATAAATACATACACAATGAAAATTTCTGGAAAAATAACAAATAAAATTATGGTCATGTGTTGTTTAACAATGCTCTTGATCTGCCATATGTTTGATGGTGTCCTGTAAAGTTTTATTACCTAGTGATAGTGTGGCCATCTTAATTTCCTACATTTGTTCTGCAATGTTTTCCCAGTAATGATTAACAGTGCACCTCCCAGAATTTATCTTTTTCAGTAAACAAGGCATAACTGCAATTACACTCCACCACAGACATTCGAAGTCTTGCTGGATACCTTTCTTAGCTTGACAGAGCCCACAGCAGTTTGTTCTTTAGATACTTTCTAAAACTAGGGCATCTGACAGTCAGCCCCAGGGTCTAGATAGCTCAGGGCTAAATGAGTTTTTAGACAGTTCTTCTAGGATTTAGGGATGAGGGGTTGTCTCATGCAGTGGTTAAGAGTTAGACTTCATGGCTAGAACAATTGATTTAATCTTGGCTTCTCCACTTCGCAGCTGTATGACCTTGGGCAAGTTACTTAACTCTGGTAAGCTCCAATTTCAATCTTTGAAATGGAGATAATGATTGTTATCTGGAAGGATTATGATGAGATTAAATGATATCTTGTGTCTAAAGTGCTCAGGACAGAGCATACTAAGCATTAAGCACTGCGAAGAAATCATAGCTATTACAAGTTCAAGTTGCTTATTGGAGGAAATACACCTTCAGGCGATGCACTGGCATTTATTTGTACATTTTCACTTACCTGTAGCCAGAAACACGTGAATAGCCTCCCCATTCAAAATCCTGTTTCACTATCTGATCTCAGCCACTGGTGTGACACAAGGGCAGTTCAAGCTGAATGGGAGCAGGTAAACCTCCAGTGGTGACAAGATCCTATTGTGAGGGGAGAAAGGCTCTGCAAGCAATAGGAGTCATGCAAAGGGTAACTTCTAGCTCAGAGCACTCTCTAGGTCATTTAGTACTCTAGAATCCTGATATTAGAAAGTGTGGCAACTACTCCTCACGTTTCCATTAAATTTGTCATGAAACAGCTTAAGGGAACAAGGAATTTTACTTTAGTTTTTAATTGTTTGGCTACTGTTCCTTGTCCAACTTGATAGTAAGCTCACACCAACACCAAGGACTGAGGGAACTGGCCATGCTATAACATCTGAGAGAGAGACAATCCTTACTTGCCAAACTAGCATGCATGGCTAAGTATACTAAAGGATGCTAATTTCCTCAACCAATTTCCTCCATCTTATTCACCTGCCCAGGGACTAGTCCCACCCACCTTGGTCTGGGCCTTCCCCATCAATTAGACAATCTCCTGCAAGCTCACTTAGGGTTTAACTCAAATACTAATTCTCTACAAATGTGCCCAGAGCTTGAACCCTCAAATGCCAAGTTGATACCTGTATCTAATTTTGACAGAAAGCATGTCTGAGATTCCTTGAAGAGGAGCATGTGTCTTTGCTTAATTTTTTTTTTTTTGGAGGAGTAGATTTGGTCCAAAAATAGGGACATTTAGATATAGTGAATTATTTGCCATGAAAATAACAAAAGTTTGGATTTTACTACAATGTGTTTAGTGAAATGTAGTCAGCATTTGAAGGTTGTTGGGGCAGTTGTGGGAGAACAGAAAAACATGTTGGTTTGTAGACTCTTGAGTGAAGTGATAACTAGTTGTCTTGTGACTGTGCTAACTGCCCTGTGGATAAAGATATGCTATCAACATTAACACTGGTGAACTAACAATGACTGACTAATAATGAATTGAGCCATGTGGATAAATTTCAGTGCATTGCTCAGAAGCAGAACTACTGAAATTCAAGAGCTGTAGAGACAGAAACACAACATGGAGCTATTAGCATATGTATTATCTCTCAGTAATAGGAGAAGTCAGAAGCAAATGCCATCTTGATTCACACTACCTAGAAGATGGGCAAAAAGATAATGAACACAAAACTATGATATGTTATGACTATTAAACATCTTTAGAAGCTGATGGAATGGCACAGACTTCTGTTTTCTGAAGTTATACACCTGTGACAAATCTTTTTGATCTTTTAATTAGAATTAATTACTCCTTTCTCTAAATTCCTGAAGCTGGTGTTTAATTTCACTTTATGCTTACATGTATTCAGGAACATTTGTGCATAATTTAGTCTAACTTTTATATAGTCATTTTTACAGTTTTGTCACCTAAGGGGCCCAGATTCTGATAATAAATGGGAAGGCTGGCTTATCATGCCTCTTGGCTAAGGATTGAACCAAATAGTTTATCTCAGGTGCTGCCAATGTAGAGAATGAATATAGTGAGCGAATGTGTTTTGTTTAATTTGTGTCTTAGCTCCAAAATTTTCTTGCTGTAACAAATACCTCATCTGAACCAGTTAGGTGAACAATGAAATTTGTTGGCTCAGAATTTCAGGTTACAGTTGATCATGGCAGAAGAGTTATTCTAGGGCCAAGATCCAAAAGACCTGGTCACACTATACACACAGGAAGAGCAAAAGAACAAGGACCAATCCTTTCTTGCTTGCCTGAATCCCAACTAGTTCTCTGTCTTTATTCACCTACCAAGGGAATGGTCCTACTTAGTACGGGTCGGTCTCCCCACATCAATTATGCAATCAAGACAATTTCCTACAAGCTCGACTAGAGGACTGCCTTAACTAAATAATTCCTCTTAGGTGTGCCTAGAGGCTTCAGTGTCAAGTTGGAGGCTGAAACTAACTGGCACAGCATGTATGATGAGAAAAAAATATCACAAATGTCTTTTGATAAAGAAGGCATTTTTCTCCACACATTTATGTTGTTAGCATATCCCTCGAGTTTTGGAATTTGTGATGTTCCTAGTAAACCACACTTTAGCTACTGGACAGCAAATATTTGAATCTGTATATGAAGAAAAGTGGTAGCAAGTTTACTCTGGTGACTGTCCGTCTTAGATACAGACAGATACAGATCAGACTGTATCAGCCTTAGATACTGACAGCAGAATTGACAGAAAGGTCAACAGTGAGAAAGCAAACTGTAGAATGGCAATAAATTTTCAGAAGTATAACTTAGTGATGAAGGTATATATGTCAATAGAAGGAAAAACACCTGGGGTCAGGTTTCAGGTCAGGGGTAGCATAGAGAAAACCTTCTTCATCTGAGAAGGGATCTACTATCATTTGAATTCTTGTATCCCATGGCTCTTCCACTGTGTCCTGAGTCCCAGGTAGTTCATATGTCTCATGTTAATGGCATTGGGAAGTGGTACTTTGGAAGTTCAGTAGGACTGCATAATGTTGCTATGTTAGGGCCCTACACTGTTCTATATATTTATTTGTTTATTTATTGATTTACTCTCTGTGTGTGTGTGTGTGTGTGTGTGTGTGTGTGTGTGTGTGTGTATCACAGGCACTCTGTGTCCCTGTGGAGGACCAAGGGTAACCTTGGGAATCATCCTAAATTGTTTCTACCTCCTCTTTGCTTTGCTCTGGGATTTCCTAGACTCTGCCCACCATAGCCAGGTACCGCTGTTTCCACCTGGCCTTTTTACATAGGACCTAGAATCCAACTTAGGACTGTCTGCTTGTGAGGTAGAGGCTTAACCCCTGAGCTATCTCTCCAGCCCTACAGTTACTCACAGCTGTAATTAAATCACAAGAAGTAACTTTAGGAGGAAAGTCTCACTTCAGTCTGTATTTTAGGAGGACACAGTCTATCATAGAAGCCAAGGGCATAGCAGTTGGAATTAGCTTGGCTTGGTTCTGGGTAGTAGGAGCTATGGCATCTCTGCCAGTCAGGGAACAGAGACTTTGAAAAGGGCAGGAATATAATCCATAATCCCAAGGATCTACTTACTCTAGTTAGGCCCACTTCCTAATGGTTCCATGATCTCCCATAAAAGCCACATCAAGTTTTCAAACAGATGAGCATATGGGGACATTTTATATCCAAACATTAATAAGTCCTCATGATGTCACTGGTAACTTTAAAACTAGAATAAGAGAGCCCTGTGCCACCACACTCACTGTGTCTTACCACATGATGCCTTCAGCTATGTGGTGATGTCAATGTTTATGCCACACTCTTGGATAACCAGCCTCCCAGCCATGAGCTAAAGAAACCTTCTCTTCTCTTTAAATACTAGGTCTGTGGTATTACTTAGAGCAACAGAAAATAGACTAAGACTCTATCTTAAGGGAAAAGGAACAGGGCCCACATATTAATGTCTCTTCCATACTGTAGACAGCTAGTTAGCTTGTTGTCCAAAGACACCAGTTGGTGTAGAGCCAAGCAGAGCAAACCACATAGCATTCCCCTTCTTTTCAGAACCTTTCAGTTTCTCTGTTTTGAAGAAGTCTCTGCTCCAGTGCAAACGTGGTAAAGATTGTTGTCAGGCCTCAGTAACACCAAAATGAAAATCTTAAGCATATGCAGCTACAGCTACCTTTAGTCTAGGAAAACTATATTTACCAATTACCATATTGCATGTATTTCTTGCACATTACCATATGGACCATGAGCATCTTAGTACATGAGGATGAGGTTCATCCTAATGAAGAATGACTAAGAATCCCAGTGGCTTTCCACCACTGACAAGTATCTTTTCTAGGGAAGAGTTTTGTCTATTTGTCCAAACTGAACAAAGTGAAGAAATCTTGAAAAAAATGCTCCATGTGTATGCTTATTTTATCTATTTATTTACTTGCAGAAGGGTCTTGCTGTAGTATAAAAACCCTAGTCTCTTTCTGCCTCAACTTCCTGAGTACTGGAAACACAAAGTAGCCCTTCTACTTCTCTCTGTCCTTTCTGCATGTACAATTGACACAGGGAAGGAAGATGGATCATTATTACTGATCCATCAGAAGAGCCCTAGCATAGACTGCTCCATGGGTGGGATCCCTTGGGATAGGCAGAAGAGCAGCAGTAACAGAACAGAGCTACTAACATACTCAAGGTCTCTCTCTCTCTCTTTCCTTAGCAACATTCCAGCTGTTTCATGGAGCATCAAGGGATATCCAACCTTCATTAGGAGGAAAGTATGGCTTTGTGAAAGGTACCAAAATGAGTATGAGCAGAGAACGAAGCAGGAACATTGGAAAACAGAAAAGCAACAGGCTTCTGAACAGCAAAGTGTGTGTGGGGAGACCAGAAACCCCAATCTAGAAAATGCAAAGGAAACATGGATAGAAGGTTGTGACAGATGGAAAGGACACCCGCCAGTCTCTTGCTTTGTGGGTCAGACCCTCAGTTGGCAGAAAGGTATGAAGATAACTATGGGAGCTAGCGCTTCCCTGGAGGAAATTAAAGGGAAATAGCCAGAAGGATTGTGAGTGAATAGAGTAGGGTTTCCAAGACTAAAATGTCATGGCACTGGTGTGCACGAGGTGCATTCTATGTGGTTCTTCATGCTTACCTAGGAATGTCTTACAGTGTCACGACTATCATCCTGATCGTTGGCTTTCAAGCTTTCTGTGTCTCTAGGCAGCCTTCTCTTCATACATAATTATGCTAGGCCTAGGATGGAGTCATTCTTAATCGAGCTTGTTTTGAGTTTTCTCATCTGGCATCTCAGGTGTTGTTCTGCAAAGATTCCATTCCAGTGAGTGTTTTATGAAATGAACCTTTTTGGAATATTTTAGAAAGACTACATGGATATGGGGTGATACATCTAGAAGGAGCATTAATTTCTCCTGGCTTCCATTAGGAATTGGGGTTGTTGACTGGAAAGTAAAACATGGACCCTTCTTGGGTTTTTCCTATCTCCTCCTGAAGCTTCTGTATTAAAAAGAGACAGGAACATCTTTAAAGGTACACCAGTCAGCTTTGTTAAGTATTTCACAAACATTTATTGGTCACCAAACATATACCAGGGACTGTATTAAATATTGACGAAAACAAAGAAACAGCCTTGCTTTGTTCTTCCATGCCTTCACCTTGGATCCCTTTCTGAAAACCAGCCTTCTAGCTTATACTGCCTTCCTTTCAATAAGTCACCTTTGCTAACTTAGTTTTAACCCTTTTTTATATTGTGAGCATTTGTGTATCCATAGCTACAGAGATAATAAAGTCAGAGGGCTCTTATCAGCTCTTCATGTCCTATAGTTTTCCTTAGGTAATTTAGACTCAAGGAAACCAGTGATTACGGAGAGAATGTGAAAGTCATGCAACACTACAATTCTAATGCTTTTCTTCTTTCCATATGATTATGATAATTACAGTAACTACTGCATATTTCATGGCTGTTACACCAGTGGAAAAGCATTCTGCATGCACGGCTTGACTCAATTCTCTCCGTGATTTGAAGTTGGCAATTTTATTCCCATTCTCCTGACTAGGAAACTGAGAGCCAAATAATCAAATTGGTTAAGATGAACTCAGAGTTTGGATCCTTGCTCTCCTGGTTGTAAAGCATTTCTTCTTTCAGTTTAATACATTGCCAAAGAAATGTAGAGGTTATTTGAAAATCTGAATTCTTCTCTGTAACCACAATATCACAGAAATGGAATCTTGCCAATGGTTTTGTATAACATTATACTGATAATTGCAAGTAATTCGCAGAGATCATATAACTTTCTTGAGTGGCACCGGGCACTGAATCCACGACTTTATGCATGCTTTGGAAGTGCTCTACCACTGAACTGTGTCCCCATCCCAGAGCCATAGTCTTTCTAGAACTCTGGCATGCGAGATTCCCTTGTGAGGAATCAGTAGCTCACACCTGGCTTTGAGAGTTAGTTAAACTAGATATAGAGGCTTAACTAGCACCGGTAAGTGATTTCTGTTTCTTTCAGCTCTATTTCCATTCTTTTCTTTCTTTTCTTTTCTTTTCTTTTCTTTTCTTTTCTTTTCTTTTCTTTTCTTTTTTTTCTTTTCTTTTTTCTTTTCTTTTTTTTCAAGTTTAAGAGATTTATTGTTCAGTGTATTAAACTCCAAAAAATTAACATGACTTCATGCATTCAGAGGAGAAATATTTCCTGATTAAGTGGAAAATTGTGCGGATGGCTTCTGAAAACCTTCATTTTAAGCAGCTTTATGGTGAAACATTTGACTTAGAAGTCAGGACCTTCTTTCTTCAGTTTGCTGTAGTCCACGTTCACTGAGTAGAACTTGTACTGATCATTGGGACCCAGTTTGTTCCAGGGTTCTGGGTTGTTCTTCTTATCCCAACTGACATCCGGATTGAACAATGCCAGACGAAGCACATACAGTGTTGCTCCAGTGCCTCCTGCTCCAATAAATACGAACAGGGGAATTAAGCTTGGGTGCTTCTTGGCTTGACCGAGGATCTGGCGCAGCATGTTTGCAATGGAGGCCTAGACCCAAGGAGACGGATGACACCAACTCAGCCGCACACCGAGCAGCCTCTGAGCGGACGTCCAAAGTCACCCAGGCCTCCTTTCTTTTCTTTTCTTTTCTTTTCTTTTCTTTTCTTTTCTTTTCTTTTCTTTTCTTTTCTTTTCTTTTCTTTTCTTTTCTTTTCTTTTCTTTTCTTTTCTTTTCTTTTCTTGTGAGGTGGGGCATTGTGTGTCCCTGTGGAGGGCTAAGGGTGACTTCGGGAATCATTCTGGATTGCTTCTACCTCCTTCTTGCTTCCCTCTGGGATCTCCCAGGCTCTGCCCACCGGAGCCAGAAGTTCAGGCCACTGCCATTTCCACTTGGTGTTTTTACATAGGACCTGGGATCTGAACTCAGGACCTTCTGCTTGTGAGGCAGAGTCTTAACCTGAGCCATCTCTCCAGCCTTCAATTTCCATTCCACTGAGTTTTCAGAAGCTCAGAGCTTGGTTCATAATTGACTGTGAAGACACCATAGCCCAATGGACAAACGACTTGGAGATCTGAGTTCTCTATCTAAGTGCTCTTAGGTGAGTCACTTTGCATCCTTGGATTCAGTGTCCTTGTGTGCCACAGCAGAGGATCAGTGATTAGATGGCTTCTAGCAGCCATTCCAACACTACATTCCAACACTACAATCTTCACCCTCCCTCCTGCAGGTCCTGTGGAGAAACTACCCTCTCATCTTCTGCATTTCTAGTCAGTTTCTTAAAACAAGAGCTGGGTGCCCACTATGTGGCTGTCTGATTGCTCCTGCTTCACTTAGCCATTAACCTCGTGATAGCATTCTGGAGGGGGTGGGGCACGAGGTTACAACAAGGACATAAAAATTATGAGCTTGGGTTGTCATTGACTTCATAGCCTCTAACAGCCCTGGTGTCTCCTTAAGCAGATGGGAAGTTATCTTCTGGCTGCAGCTTTGGGGAAAGGAAATGTCTGGAATGTTTTTGCACTGGAGAAAGGAGTGGGCAAGCCTGCCCCAGCAGGCAATAGGTTGGCATGGTAATAAAGTCTGGTGGCAAAATGAAACATTAAAACACCCAATAAAAGCCTAAGTACTTCATCACCATCACTAATGAAAATATATGATTGCCTAATAAAATGTTCCATGCCGGCCGCTGGCCATGGATCTGCATTTATTAACACCTGTTACAGCTGCCATCTCCTTCCTGGGAAGGGCAACCTTCCACTCCAGATGGCCAGGAGCCTAGGGAATTCAATACAGGGCAAATATCTGGCCAGTGGGTCTCGCAGGAGAACACAGCTGACCTGGGGACCAGCAACATCTGTGCTTCTTTGGGCAATAAAGAGACAAGGGCAGTGGTTGATGAGCCAATCGGTGATTAACTAGGAGGTTCAAGCTGTCTGGGCGGTTCCTTAGCAGACTAGTGATGTGTTGGGTACATTATGAACACTGTATTCTACATGAGAAGAAACTGGTTTCCCCATTATGTAGTTTTTCTCTTTCAATGAGTATTTCAGTCATTGCTCAAAACAAGAGTCAGTGATGTCTCCTAAAATGGAAATACTATGTAGTTCGTAAAACAGCAACCCAGGCCTGAAGCCAGCCTCATTTTGGAGTGTGCATGCTAATGGTTGTTGCATGGTGCTTTCTCAGCTGAAGAAGTCTTGTGACTTCATAGAACCAGTTGTCAACATGGACATGGGATCTGTTTGGACCCTTTCAAGGTAAGAAATTCAATCCTTCCCAGATTCGCTGATGAGATAGAGGGATGTCTGTGTCTGATATCTCCTAGCTAGTTTGTATCAAATCTGGGTTCCTTAATCAATTATCTGACCACCATGAAGTGTAGGGACTCTGCTATCCTCCAAGACCCATCCGCAGTGTCTTGAGGGTGAATAACACCTTGTCGCTAATGGATCCTATTAGAGGTTTGGTGACTCTAGAGGAAGGAACAGCCTTCACTGTGTACGTAAGGTCTCCTGTTCCAGAATAACCCTCCACCCTCTCCTTTAATTCCCTGAACAGCCACAGGGACTGCATAGTTCTTCCAAGATTCTCCATCATGTTTCCAAAATGGGTTTTCCTTCTCATAACAGGAAATATTTGGGTTAGATGCCCTTCAGTGTTTCTTTAACTGCAAGCTCTCCCATCTCTTCTCTCTGCTTCCTGCCAAGATGGAGTAAGGTAGGAAATGACATTAGGCATAAAGAGGAAATAAGGGCTTATCTGTGAAACAACTAACATTTAATAGGAGCTGTTCAGACATTTTCTCATTTCACCCTCAATCAACCCTCCAAGGCAAATATTGCTACTATCTTGTAGACCCAGAATTTGAGGCCAAATCAAGGTATACATGTGTTTTGTCCACCTAGTAAAATTTAGGGGGAGGGGGATGACTAGCATCCTAGGCCCACCAAAGGCCTTGTTCTCTTTTCATTACTCTACTCCAACATCTAGTGGCAGCCCCCACCTTGAGTTTCCTTGTCTCTGTCAAAAATACTTTGGACCTTAAACCCTATTATCTAGCTTACGATGCCTTCTCACAACTTGCCTCCCAGCAAAGGCACTTTATTACTGGATGCATCCTCAGATACATTTCCCTTCCCAGCCACTACAATTTTCACGAGCAGAGGGGCGTTGTTAACTCGAGTTTTCCTCGCTGGACTTGACATTGGCCGATTGCATTCCATTGACATGCACCCCTCCCGCTGAGCTGCTGAGCCCGTCCCCTATCATCTCAGCATCCCAGACTGGCAGGGTGTGTGGTTTTGCAGCTTCTCTTTTCCACTCCAGAAAGAATAGGATGGGGCAGTTTAATGGAGGAAAATAAGCGGCTCGGATAATGAGAAATCCAGATTACTGCTTTCCTACAAAGGGAAAAGAAAAACCTACCAACATGAGTTTGTGCCCCTGTCCTGCCTCCTTCCTTTTCCTCCCTCCTGTCTTTCCCATTTATTCTTTTGTCTTTCTTGAGGGGAGAAAAAGGAAGAGTATCTATGTAAGGCACAACTAGTTCTAAACAGGAGAGAAGGGTGCATAAATAGCAAAAAGAGCTGTCCGGAGTTCTGAAAGTCCTGTTAGTCATGCACCCATTTAATGATTCAAGGAATCACAAGAAGAATGGAATGACTAAGAAGCTTTTCAACCATTTATTGGTTGAAGTTTTACAATAGATTGACCAACATGAAATATTAGAATCAAGGACACATTATCATTCAAGATTTGTTGGGAAGAAAAAAAAATGCCTTTTGGACATGGGGGCCAAAAGGAAACAGCAGACCGGGAGGAGAAACCACAGAGGAGGAGAAGAGCTTGACTCTGAAACCAAGAAAAATTTATGGGCGATCATTTATAAGATTATGGAAAATGTCTGGCACAAAGGCTGAGAAAATCAAAAACAGAAAAAACATGTAGTTTCAAAAGTAAAGCTTCTTCCTTTTTTCATTTAGTAGAGAATTATCTCAAGAAAGAATGGTGCTAGCATCTGAGGCAGGGAGTATCAGGAAAGATGGCTCAAGTAGTGGTAGAGAAGTATCAGGAGAAGTTGTGCAGAGGCAGCTCGCTATGGGAAGTTCTGAAGTGACTGAGTGATATGCTTTGAAATAGAGTGGCAAGGAATGTGCTTCCAGAGAAATTGCAGCCACCAGGAAGAGGTGTAGGGATCCAGAGCTCCCTGGCCTGGTGCCCAGGAGGAAAGGCAGTGAAGCAAGAGCTGCCTATATACCTTGAGCCCAGCCTGGAGATGATTAGGACTGTAGGTTGCAAGTTTGTATGGGAGTTGGTCTGGGGACTGAATTGAGCTCTCGGTGAACAGTAGTTCTTTTCTTTAAGGTATTGTTATTATTATTGGCTGGAGAGATGGCTCAGGGGTTAAAGTCTGTGCATCACAGGCAAAAGGACCTGATTTTGGTCTCAAATCCCATATAAAACTGCTGGGCAGAAATGGTGGTTATATACAATTCCTGACCTTGGAGGCAGAGCCTGGGGAACCCCAGAGTAAAACAATGAAGTGCAGCAATTCAGTGAGATTCCCATTGTTACCCTTGGGTTCTCACAGGCACACACACTCAAGTGTCCTCTGGTACACACACACACACACACACACACACACACACACGCACGCACACACAAAGGTTTTTAAAAAATGTTTTAAGGTTTCAAACGTAGTCCAATGAATTTATATTTTCTCACCTTAATGTTCAATTCTATCCCCTTTCCTTTTCCCATTACATCCTTCCTTCTTCCCAATCAGTCTTTTTCCTATTTTTATGTCTTCTTGCATGTCTGGCCCACTGAGTTTCATCTGGTTTGCCTTGGATGGTATGTGCTTGAGCACTTGCTTAAAGGCTTAGAAATCTGTGTTGCAAATTTTACCAAGCACAGGGGTGGAAATGCTTTTATTATAATGATGTGTCTGCTTGTGTCAAATAGTCTTATGTGCTTAATTATTGTTGACTATGGTCATTAATAATAGCATCTGAACAGAATTCCCACACCATGCAAAATAGCTACTCTCCTAGTTCCTTTCCAACTTATGTATGAATGTGCATGTGCTCAAGTGTCCTCTGGTACACACGCACACACATACACACACACACACACACACACACACACACACATATGTATTTATATACATATTCATAAAATATGCAGAGATAGGTATATAAATGTACATGCAGAAGCCAGATTTGATATCAAATCTCTTTTTTAATAGGTCTCTACCTTATTTATTTCTTTTACATTTACATACATATATGTATATGTGTGTTAAGTGTAAGTGGATACATATAATATCGAGGTATGAATACATGGGAGGCCCAAGGTTGATATCTCAAATCATTCCTGATTGCACTTTCACCTTACTTTGAGACTAGGTCTTTACTAGATCCACTGATGGGCAAGGCTGAGCCAGCAAGCCAACATGCTTGAGTGCTTTCAGGTCCACACCTTCCAGGACTGGAATTACAGATGGGCTGTCATACCTAGCATCTTACTCAGGATCTGAGGATCAGAAGTCTGGTCCTTTCGTTTACATGAGAAGTGATTTAATGCTGACTGAGTCACTCCCCAGCCTTCCAACTTTACTTTTTGACACAGGATCTCTCACCAAACCTGGAGCTTGGCAACGTGGCTAGGCTGACTGGCCACAAGTCCCAGGGATCATTCTGTCTTCACCACACCAAATAGAGCTTGCTACAGCACCAGACTTTTCACATGCATGCTGGGGACATAAAATTAGTTCTCGATGCTTTATTGACTAAGCCACCTCTCCAGACATAATCTGTTCTATGACAACCAGGAGGTTGATTGAGATGCTTCGGGATGAAGAAAAGAGGGTTCTATACCTTCGTGTGGAATTGTTCCTGGGACAGAGGACAGGCTGGCTAGGGAGCATGGTCAGAGCACTCTTGCATAGCAGAGGAAATCTGTGTAGAACTCGGCCCACTGCCCCCCCCCACATCTTTTCTTTCAATGATAGAATTGACCAACTTAGGGAAGACAACTGTGCTCCTTTCATAGAAAACATGATCATGTTTCCACAGGCAGAATTGTTTCTCACTTTCATCTCTCTGATAGCGAACATGTAACTAATGCTCATTAAATGAAGCTCCAATCATATGCCCCAGGCAATCAGATTTGATTTAAGAGTTCAATAGCGATGAAAATTCAGAATGAGCAATTTAAAAAATATACGACAGCTGTAACCACACACGGAGGAATAGGTGTCCTTTGAAAGTCTACATAGTAACAACGTGATCTTTAAGAAAGTGATACTGGAAGTGTGTAGACCCTGAAGAGATGGAACCTAGTGGAAGATCCTTAGCTCATGGGGGGGGGGCATGCTCCTAGGCTCATGATGTAAGTGATTAAATCGCATGTTCTTCTCCAGTGTCACTGGGAACTCCATCAGAGACCCCAAGCAATAGAGCCACTTTGGTGGCAAAGGAACTTCAAAATCATTGGGCTAATAAACTGTTTCTCTTATAGGTTAACTGTTTCAGATACCAGCTATAGCAAAGGAAAGCTGTTTTGTATGATTGTCTTTTTCTTGTGGACATTTTCTTAATTGTTTAGGGAATGTTTCTATACTGTTTGGGGAAAATTCTACCAGAGGAAAACACAAAGTCCCAGAGGATCCAAAAAATCCTCCTCAGATTCTGGAACATAACTGTTCTAACATTTCATAATCAAATAAATGCTATTTCATTTGGTAAGAAGGCGTTCCTTATAAAATACCTGTACCACCAAATAAGTCTTTTCTAAGTGAATAAACCACCCCAACCATTGATTTATTTACAAAAGGCCATCTTAGCAATTTATCTTATTATATTTCTGCTAAGTCAGAAAAATTATGATCCATGTTAAAATATTAATAGAATGGAGGTCCTACCTTTTAGGAGCTTATTAACTACTTGGAAAGACTAGGCTCAGATCTATAAAGCATTAAAGAATAAAACATAATATGTAAGTTAATCATGTAATATAATGTAGTAGAGAGATGGCTTGACATTTTATATATAAAAGCAAAGTCTGCATCATTTGAGTTGCTATAATAACAGGAATACTGTAGACTGGGAGCTTTACATGACACTTATTTCTCACAAATCTGGAACCTGGGAAATCCAAGATTAAGGCACTGGCTAGTCAGATGTCTAGAGATAGTGACCTATTCATGGAATGCCAACATGATTAAGAGAAAGCTCTGGTCTGCTTTTTCTTCTTTTCTTTCCTTACTTTCTTCTATTAACTGAAGTCACACACACACACACACACACACACACACACACACACACACACACAGAGCACAAATCTATACCCACATTAAACAATTTGTAAGACTGATTTACTGATTATAACTTCAGTCATCATAGAAAGAGCAGATTATTTCAGGTCCAGAGTCTTTGGTTATCTTTGGTTATCTAAGCCTCTAAATGGTCCTTTTAAACCTCCTGAGATTGTTTTAATCTAACATTCTTGCAAACTATTATGCTAGATTCTTTGGACTATGTGAATAGACCCCTAGGCTAAGAATGCCACCTGATTACATCTGAGGTTGTGCCTCATTTTGCCATGAAGAACCAACCTGATGTTCCTACTAATGTTTATCATAAAGGTGTTCTTGATTTCCAGCTTTCTTTGTTCTGTTACTGTAACAACATGGTATTTTGGGTAGCCGAAATCTGTATTCCTGGCCAGGATCACTCAAATTTGACCTGAGAATAAACTATCTTTTATTCATGTTGAAGTGAGAACTGTGTTTTTGTTCCCTCCTCTCCCCTTCTCTTCCCTCCTTTTCCCTCCTCTCTTCTTCCCTCCCCTCCCCTTCCCTTCTTCTTTCCCTTTGGTAATTTTTTGAGATTGGGTCCTACTCTGCAGCACAGGTTGGCCTTGAAATTATTACATAGCTTAGGCTCTCCTCTAACTCATTCAACCCACAGAATCCTTGGTACTTGGAATATAACCATACACAACTATGCCTGGATTTATTTTTCTTCTTGTGAGGGTGCTAAGACCATTCCTGATTCACCCCATGATATAATCACCTTATAAAGGACCCACCTTTAAAGATGATCACTTTGGGCAAAATTGGAGACCAGGGAAAACACTCAGTCCACAACAATAGGCAGCTGGGTGGCATGAAAGTGAGCACTAACTAAAGACTTAAGAGAAGTAGGGGTGACGGGTCTCCTTTCAAGAGAAAGAAGAAAGTGGGGAACTTAGAGGGATGGCTAGCACAGTTCTGTAATTTTAATTTGTTTATTTATATTCTTTTGGTGTTTCAGACATGAATAAAATGAGTCTGTGTTATTTTCATCCCTTATTACCCAATCCAAAGCCCCTTCTTTTTCCTAGTACATATCTTCTTCCCCACCATTCTCTCTCTCTCTCTTTCTCTCTCTCTCTTTCTCTGTCACACACTCATGTATATGGCCTACTAAGTTTCATTTCAGTTGCCACTAATGGCATATGTCTGGGTATATGCTACAGCAAGGATGATATACCAGTAGGTTTATCCCTGGAGAGGTTCCCCCTCCTCATCCATCATTAACTCTCAGTAGTCTCTTTGGGGGGTATAGTGCATCTTGAGATATTTCCCCTTTCATGGTGCAATGTTGATAGTCCTAATCTTGTGCACGTCTCATGAAAGTAGACATAGCTACAGTGAGTTCATGGATGCAGCTCTCCTGTCCTGTCTGAAACATACTGTCTGGTCACACCCCTGACTACCCTTAGGCTCTTACCACTCCCTCTTCCACAATGCTCCCTGAGCCCTGAGTTGAGACATGTTCCCAAAAGATTCAATACCTTGCTACAGAGATATCCATGTTCACTGTTATTCAATTAACAATAGCAAAGTGTTGGAATCATTCTAGATGCCTGTCAACTGACGAATGAACAATGAAAATATGATGCATACACATGGCAGAATACTATTCAGTTCTCTTAAGAAAAATGACATTATGAAGTTTGCTGGTAAATGGATGAAACTGGAAAAGATTATATTGAATGAGGGATCTCAGACACAGACAAATGCTGGATGTTCTCTCTTATAAGTGAATGCTTTCACAGACCCTCCAGATTTGTCTGTTCCACTATGAATACCTATAACAGCCATCCAGAAAACAATGAAAGGGACTGCTGAGTAGAGAGGAAGGATGTTAGGGGATGGGATAAGACCTCAAAAAGGTGATCGCTAACACACATTTTAGGGAAGACTCGTCTACTAGACTGGATGACAGCAAAGCAGGAAGCACAGTAAGAGAAGACACTCCCAAGATACCTGGACATCAGGTGAAGTGGGTTCTATATGCATCCTGAAAAATTTTGGCTTTCAATACAGAAAAGCAGGAAACTACTGCTGGGTTTTGAGAGAAAAAAAAATGACATTGCCTTTTAAGTTCTGCACTTATTATGCTGGTTATTGGTTCTGGCAACAGGAGGCAGAAGCAAAACCAGAGAACTGTTAGGAAGTATTGCAGTAGTTCAGACAAGAAACTACATTGATATGTGGGGAACAGAGATGGTGATGGAGTTGACGAGAGAGTTCATCAGATGATGTGTGGCTTTTGATGCTAAATGTATCCTAGTTCATTCACCTATTATCATAAAATATCTTAGAATGGGTGATTTATAAGCAACAATACTTTAATGTTCACATGCTAGAGAGCCCAAGGCCGAGCTGTCAGCATATTTGGTGTCTGATGAGACATTGTTCTCAGTTTCCAATATGGAATCTTCTAGATCTTTTCTCACAGACTGCAATGGGCAGGGGAGCCTCCTGAATCATTTTCATAAGAGCACTGATCCCATTCATGCTATTGAAACCCTTCTGGCAGAATCACCTCCTGTTGCCATATCCCCGCCGGGCCAGCCAGGGAAAGGAGTGGGAAACGGTGGGGCTTCGAGGCTCGCGGAGAGAGGGCGAGCCGGCGAAACAGGTGAGAAGTAAGCAGTGGACGAGTTGCTGCAGATTCATTTATTAAGGAGGTGTTTGGGCTTATATAGGGTCAGGGTCAACCAGGTGTTGCCATCTCTCCGCTCCGAGGGACAGCCACCAATCATTTAACTGTTTACTAAGTGTCCATTGCAGGGGCAGGTTAGACGGCCACTTCCCATTGGTTGTTCATCCCTCCGCCTGCATGATTCTCTATTGGGACATGTCGGGGGCATGTCTGTACCTGTCCAGGCTTGTCCATAGCCGGGAGCCTGGGCTAGGGCCTCCCTGAATCAGTAGTGCCACAACCTCCCAGATGTGCCACCTGTTAATGCTGTCGTACTAGGCATCAGATTTTTGCATGTGAATTGCTGGGGAGGGTTGTCAACATTTACAGTGAATTTAAAGTGAAATGTATGTATAACTTAAGAAGACCTCACCAAAGAGGCTGAACTTTGTCTAGGAATTCAGTAGACATGGGTTAAGATTGAGGAAACAAGAATAAAGACATATCAGATAGTGGGAAAAGCACAGAGCAAAATGTAAAATCCATTTTTAGGGAACGCTAGGTATATTGGTTTGGTTATAAATAAAAGTTTAAGGAGATCGGTAACTTAAAGTGGTGTGAAGGTTAATGCTCTTTATCATCTTGATAGAGTTTAGGCTCATCATGGAAATAAGTTCATGTGGGAATTTACCAATCAGGTTAATTGAATGAAGACCAACCCTACCTGGGAGTAGCAACATTTCTGGCATGGCGGTCTTGGACTGGATAAAATGGGGAACATGAGGTGAGAACTTGAGCTGAGCTCCAGCATTCGGTTCTCTTGGATTCAATGTGACCCGCTGCCTCACATGCCTGCCACCATTGCTTCTCCACTATGATGAGCTCTGAAACAAACCCTTCCTTCCATTACAGGCTTTTGTCAGTCATTTCGTCCCAGCAACACCTAAAGGGACAAATACAGATGGGTACCTGGGATTCCTGGCTCTGCTTCTTAGATGAGAATTGGTCCCTGATGAATGGTTGCCGACCACGGCACTGCTGACAAGTGAATGACTGTTCTCTTCCCTTGTGCTGCTAACAGTCTAATTCATTAGTTCAGAATAGCCCCTTCTCTAGAGGCATTTTGGCTTTTGGAAGATCTCCCAGTATTGAGCAGAATCTTCCTTCATGTGATTTCTAACCATGTGCTCTGGTTCATTTCAGTCCATGCTCTCTAGTTCATTTATGCAAGAGATGGTTCCTAAGCTTTTGCTAACACAACACAAGGAAGAGAATTAGCATGCTATGAATTTCTTTTCTGCCCTGGCGAAGGCTATTTGACATTGATTGTATCACTTAATAATCACAATAGTTCCCTGATACAGAAGACCCTTAAATCAAACAATGTTACCTAATGCAGAATATATGCATACATGAATATGTACAGAGGGGACTGACAAAGGTCATAAAATCAGGTCTATTTTTAAGGAAGTAGCTCTTCCTCAAGGAAAAACAAATAATTCAGCATTTTCTTCTTTGTTCTGCTTCACTTAACTTCCTGTGTAGTTGGTGAAGAGGTGAGTATGAAAGTAGACAACAGGACACAGGATATGAGGTACTTGTTCACACATTACTTTGACAAAGGTTTTAAGGGAGAAGAACAGACATGTGGGTATACAAGAGAAGCATAGTTCTGCCCAGGATCAATAATAGAGCAGTACTTGGATTGAGATCTCAGTTAGCAGTAAGAAGTCACTGAATGGGATGGCTATGGGAGGAAATGAAGGAATCCAATTGATCATATCCATGCCAAATCTAAGAACTTATTCCAATAGTCTCATTTCATTTGGCAAGATCTAAAGCCAAGGTGAAATTTCCAGATCAATGATTATGATAAAGGGGGACTGTAGCTCTAGAGAGCAACTTCCATGGTTCCCAGGGAAGAAGATACCACACCCAGAACCTGTCCTCACAACTATTGGATCTAGTGGAGATGGCTAGAACTATAATCAACCAAGACATTAAGGCCTAAAGAGCAGTGAAAGAATGAATGTAATAGAAAACCAGTGTCATGAAAGCTTACTTCTTTCTGTCTGCAGTACTTAGAAGTCTGGAGTAGCAGTATAAAATTAACAATAATTAGAAGTGATCATGATGAAGAATAGAACGGTTAATGATGTGGAGAAGAAGAACTGCCTGTGGTATAACTGAATAGTTCCATTTGACTCAGGCACAAAATTCATAAGTGAAAGTAACATGAAATAATGCTGGGCTGAACCTTATCCCACAAGTGGCAGACAATTCTTCACAGTTTTGAATGTCGATTAACTTAGCCAGAGCTGTGTGCATCAGTTTTGGTGTCAGGAGCCAAGACACTCTAGTCCCTTTGTGCAGAGTATTTCATAAAATGCTTTCCTCTTGTGCAATCAAGTTTCTCCATTTCTTAAAAAACAAACAAAGAAAACCACTTGTCTTTAAGGTACAATGTCTACATCTCTAGCATTCAGGTCATTCTTGCTTGGACATATTTCATGCTATTCACAAGCAACTAATATTAACTGGAATCTTAAAATGTGCCAGGCACCACAGAAAAGATTCTAAATGAATTATCTTATTTTAAACATCACAACAATATCATAAAAGGAATGTTAATTTGTCATTTTGGAAAGCATGAGATTTAGAAAGGTTGTATAGGTTTCCTAAGGCTATTGCCAGAGTAGGAAAGAAAGGGAGTTTTCCCTGTTGCTGCTCCAAACCTCCTAAATATCATATGCTGCTACAGTTAGTCTGTCTGCATTGTTACCAATAAATTCATGTTGAGATATGTTAAGGAAATACAAGCTTTTATTCTGGTTTGTGATTGGTGTTACAGTTCCTTGTTTTGCTTGGGAGGATAGCCCCCACACCAACATTAAGGGCTGAAGAAAATAGTCACACCAAATCTATAGGACTGCTAAGAGGGACAGTCCTCCCTTGCCAAATCAGCATGTCTGGCTAAGTATACAAAACGACGCCAACTTTCTTAAACAGTTCCCTCCCTTGTATCCACCTGCACAGGGCCTAGTCCCGCCCACCATGGGTTGGGTCTTCTCCATCAAACAATTTCCTGCAGGCTTGCTCACGCGACTACTAATTTCTCATAACTGTACCCAGAGTGCAGAGCCTTCAATTGCCAAATTGACACTGATATCTGACTGTGACACGTGGCCTCCCAACAAGCCCTTCTATCACTTCTTTTGTCATCTCTATGATCAAATACCTGACAACGAACAGCTTCAGTGAGGAGAGAGATTCTTTGGAGTTCATAGTTTCAAAGTTGTCAGTTTGTCATGGCGTCAAGTGTGCAGCAGATGGAGCAGTTCAGTTCATAGAAGTCAGGGAGCAGAAAGATGTATAGGAAAGAGTACGCCAGAGTCGATCTAGATTACCCAAGGCATCCCCAGTGCCTCTAACTATCCCCCACTTCCTGCTTTCCATCACCTCTCATACCTTCATATTATGAACTGAACAACAGTCCTTGTTATCTACCCAATTCTGGAAATGTAAGACACACCCAGAAGCATGCTTTACTAATCTCCTAACTTGACAATGAAGATTAACTACCACACTACTAATAATTAAGATGCCCTTGTAAAGCATAGGTCTAGACTCTAGATTGCCCTTCTTTCCCTGAGCCTCAGTTTCTTTATGATGAAAGAGAGGTTTGGCTCAGAACCACTCCAAGATGGTTCTGAAAAGCCAATGAGAAGGCGTTATTTGTTCTTGTAAGTAATTGCAGTCTAATAGCATCAGGGAAGCAAAGACTGCATTCCCTGGACTAATTCATCTTTGAGAATGACAGAGGAATGAATTCTAAACCCAATCCATCTTAGAAAATCTAGAAAAGGCCCATCTCCCTTCTAATAGCTTATTTCATATAAACCAGAGATAGTAAATAAATCCTGTGGGATAATGTATTCCACATGTTTAAAGCATACCTTAAATTAGATATAATCTTGGACCAACATAGCATTTTTCTTTTCATTATAATAATAGTAGTAGGTAATAATTTATTGATGAATGGGCAGAAGGGGAGGGGAAGTATGCTTCTGACTGGTACAGAGGAAGAGAAATCCAATAGCCTCTTTACCTTTTAGCACTGAAAGCTTGAATTAAAATGATTGAGTACTGCATTATGGATATCAATAACAAAAGGTATGGAAATGTGAGAAATAATCCCAGCTATGCTGAAAGCAATGGTGTATTCAGACTGGCTGTGACCAGATGGGACAGGCAGGCACCTCTGGAGACAGTTGGCTCCCTCAGCTTTGGCAGCCAGGTAGATGGTCAATCTGAAGAAGGTGGTCTCTCTTTGCTCATCAGACCTCTGGGACATATGACTGAGCTCCCCAGTCCTGTTTCCTGGGTGCCATTAGTACCTCCCCCTCCCGTTTTCAGAACTCTAGACCCAGTCTCTGCATCATGGTTCTTGCCTTCTCCCCATTATCACGTATTATAGGCTTCTTCAGTATATAAAGAGTTGGAGTCTCTGTTCTGTTTTGTCCCAAACCATTGTTGATTGACACATGACGCTTTTGATCACATAAAGGTTTTCAGCTCAGGTGCCTGCTGTTGGCTCTGCAGCCTGCATAGATGATGGTACGAGTTGGGACAGATTCTATGTTTGCTATCCCAGCCTCTTCTCCAAATGGAGAGAGGATCCAAATGGGGAGCAGTTGCAGAAGCCGGACCAACCCATATTTAGGCTGGAGATGGAATGCATTAGTTGGGTTTCTAGTGGTGCAGAGAACAGTGATAGGAAAGTTAGTTTTATATCAAGCCAAATCATGAGATGCCATCTCTGATCAAATCATGTGTGCTTCTGGGCTAGAGGAGGAATGGAATCAAGATGTGGAGACGAGTCCAGGCTCTCAGGGAAACAAGTAGTCCAAGAAGGAAGAGCAAGCTACTCAGAGGCAGAATGAATGAAGCTGGAGGCAGAGGCCAGCGCCTGTGGCCTCTGGCGAGCACTTTCTGCTGGGGACTTGGGCAAGGGTTCATTCATGTTTTATGAGGCCTCTAATTCAATGGCAGAACTCTAAGGTTCTGAATCCAAAAGATGGATTTGCATCCCAGCTGTACTCACTGCTAGCTAGGCTGAGGTTTTTTCCAGAGTTTCTATACTGCAGTGCCCGAGGGGAACCATCTGGTTGGAATAAGAGCTTGAGAACTTGTCTGGACACTACTTTGGCATGGCAGCATAAGTAATGCTGAAAGAAATAGAGTGTCCATCTCTCAGAAGGCCTGAGGGTGGGATGGCAGGGCAATATTACTCAGCTGTTGTCCCAATCACGCGACACAACCCCAAGCACACGATCCCAGTGGTGTAGAGCAGTAAGTTCGTGTTTCCATGCTCACTGGTCTGCAGGTCATCTGGGAGCTCAGCTTCAGCTGCAGATCTGCAGTTCACCCACAACTAACCTCACACTTGATTCCACCTGGCTGTAGGAAGGGGAGTGCTCCAGGTCTGCTCTACCAGCTTTTTAAGTGTTTATTTGAACTTTGGCCCTAAAATGTATTCCATGCAAGGAAAAGGCAGTGCAAGGAGTTAGTCCAACGATACAAGCACCTGTTTAGTCCTTCTCTTAAACACACCCATTCACACCCCAAGGCTCAGTATAAAAAGTATGTATGAAAGGTAGCTTTATTTTATTTTATTGATTGTAATGGTCAAGCCTGAAGATGCATGAGAGGTAAGCATATCTCTCACTAGTGATACCTTGAAAAGGTATGGATGGAGAATATTACAACAAGAGTGAGAAACTGAGAACAAGATATCTTTTGGTACAGTTGTATAGTGCTTGGGTCTAGATAAATTTTTTTAGAACTTCTAATGTAAGCATCCACTTCACTCTGGGTAAAATTAGGGTGATATAGAAAGAACACAGAAGGCAAAAGAATAGACAAAGTGCCAGACTTTTTGGGTTCACATCTGTGTTTCATTGCTTGGCCATCTGGGTGTCACTTGGTATACTTGCCATCCCTCTTGTCCTTTGTCCCATCCCTACCTTGCTAAATCCTCCTTCTCTGGTCTGTGTTTGAGAATACCTCTGTCTCTTCTCATTTATAACTCCCAGAATGCCACAGGGAGGACCACTCTCCATCCTGGTCTGCATGTTCTCTGTATTGCTCTGCTCTGAGCCTCTTTACAAGCTTGACAAAGCCAAGATCCTGTGTGCTTTGGGAGCACACAGTAACCAAGATGAACTCTCAGAAAGGAAGCAAAGTCTGGAAGCTCAAGGATAATGTGAGCCTATTCAGAATTCTACGGCACACAATGAGTCCAATTGTGACAAAGCTAATGTAGCCCATGAGTTACTGGGATCCACAAAGCATCACTTTCATACTTACTGATCATGAAGGTTAGTGTAAAGTTGGCAGGATCTAGAATGTTTAAAGAGACAAGACTTCAGGGCACACCTGTGAGGGGTTCTCTAGATTAAGGCTAGATACATCTGTGAAGAATATCTGTAAAGGATTATCTTGATTGAGTTGACCGATATAAGAAGACCTATTTGAAATGTGGATGACACCAGAACCAGCACTCAAGAGGTTCCCACAGGAAGATCAAAAATTAAGACCAGTCTGGTGAACATAGAAAACTGAAGGTCAACCTAGAATATGTAGCAAGATTCTATCTGAAACAAACAAACAAAAACAAACAAACAAACAAAAACTATAAGAAATATTAACTGATAAGGAGAAAATTAAAAAAATAACTATTGCACTAAGTAAATTCTCATTTTCAATCTAAGGGGGGGGGGGGAACAAAGGAAACTGAATATTAGCATTCATTGTTCTCTGCTTCCTGAGGGTGAACCACTTGTGGTCAACTACCTTGAGATCCTGCTTCCTTGACTTCCCAGTATGATGGACTAAATCCTTGAACTATGAGCCAAAGTAAACTCATTTTCCTTTAAATTTCTTTTGTCGGGATGTTTTATCCTAGCAGCAAAGACTAAGACAACTAAAGCAACTAAGCAACCAAAGACAGTTACAGCTTAAGGTAGAAATGATACAGCAGGATGATGGGTTTAAACACCAGGCTTTTTCAGGAGGTTGTGACACATCTGGGACATGGGGTCTGGCTAGCAAAAGCGGATCTCTCAGAGGGGACCCTTTGCTTCTGTTTCCAGCCTGAGTCCTCTGTTCTGCGATCTGTTTCTGATGAATTGCATGTACTGCATACTATGGAAGGACTGCCGCATCAGCTGTTATTTCTTTTCTACCATGATAGGCTGCACCCTCTGAAAATAGGAGCCAAAATAAACCCCCACTCCACTCCCTTGAATTGCTTCTGTTAGACATCTTGTCATAGCAGTCAACAATTAATACACTGACTATGTCCTGTTGACCCTGGTTTCTATCATTGCTTGCTTTTACCACAAGAGAGTAAACTACTAGAAATTCATCTCAGTAATGTTTGTAATCACCACTCCCTTCCTTCCGTTCATGGATTTCTTTCCCCATGTATGTGTGTGAAGGGTCGGTGCATAGAAGAATCTCAATATTTACTGAACACATGGGCCAATCTACAGAGGAGTCACAGCCAAAGTTTTTTGTTAGATTCCTTTACTTCCTGAATACCTTGAACAGTAGGAATTACAGAACAAACCACATACACATATCCTATGCCAAAATGCACAACACACACACACACACACACACACACACACACACACACACACACAAGTATGATCATCCTATTTACCATTTAAGTTTTAAGATTTGGGGCAATGAAAATATGAAAAAAAATTGCATAAAGAAGTTCTCATTTTAAACTTTGCAACTAATTTCATTAATTATGTTGTGATGCAATTAAGCATTTCATTTCAGGGCTATTAAGGCTTAAATTATTTATTAATAATTACAGATCATTACCTGATAGTGTTCACTCTGCAGAACAGTGGATGAATAATTTAGCAGCATTGACAAGTTCTCTCCGCCCTGCCCTGTTTAGATGGTGTCTATATTTGTACATGTCAGGTTGCCAATGCGTAAGATTGTTTGTATGAACTTAACTGTTTCTTCTGTCTATAAGGATCTCCCTGAATTCTGAATTTAGCTTTAAACTTTTCTCTTAAAGTTTATAACATGGCCTATAGATAAAGAAGGAAAAATGGTAATGTTTTATTGATAAAGTGTATAATTCTTCCCATGGTTGAAATAGACTTAAATTATAAGAGTAAATTAGAATTATACTTATTCATGACAGAAATTTTTTGTTTTTCTCTCTTCTCTCCCAAGATATTTGATACTTATTGTTGTATTAATAGTATACACATATCACAGGTTAATACTTTTGTTTAAATGATGCTTAAGATTGATTTTAATCAACACTAAAGCAAAATTATTAAAGTTTAAATGTATAAAAGGATCTTGTGATGGGTCATTAGAAGCAGAAATTGACAGGTGAGTACTGATGATACTTACATAAGGACCAAAGTCCAGTTATTATTGATCCTAACCAATCAATTTTAACATCTTCCAGAGTGGTTCACTCTAATGTAGCTGGAAAAAATTTAACTCACATTGGGAAATTACTTAAGATATATATACACACTAGAAAGGCGCATGTCAACAGGGACTTAAGTCTATTATTGTTGGTGTTAGGAGCAAAAGTGTGAGTCATTTCTTCATTCAACAGACATTGTCTGATTAGCTCAGTGGTGTGAATGCTCAGTTGAATGCTGGGATATGTAAGTAAACAGGAGGAGGTGAGAAGTGTTCTGGAATTCAAAACAAAAGTCTACTAGCCTTATAACACAGTCTTTTCCAGTTGATCTTCAATCAATCCTCTGCATAAAGGAATGGGGACAAGACTTTCCATTCCAAAACAAAATAGATTTTTTTTTGGTATCAAAAACCAACCAATTTATCATGGGCCATGTCTGTTGTCGAGTCTGTATTTAGACATATTATTAGCTTTGTGGAGCTCAGTCTTCAGCACAGTTACTATGTGGAGGGTGGAATCACATTACGACCTGTTTTCATACACATGCTGCCAATACTGGACACGGATCATAAGGGAGACTTACGTTTTCTAAGTAATTATAACTTTCCTCAAACCCAGAAACCTTTTAACCTCTTGGTCATGAATGGTTTGCTCATGCTGTCATGCCATCTCTCCTACAGCAGATCTCTAAAGAATTTATCGTAATAAAATGAACACGCCATGCTACCTATTATTGTAACTATCCACAAATGTACAATTTGGTGCATTAAATACATTCACAATAGTGAATAACCATCACTATTATCTAAGTACATAAAATTTCACCTTGTTCAACAAAATCTCTGTACATTCTCTCTCCCCATTCCATGCTATCCTGTGTTCTTGAATTTAGCTTTAAAGCTCCTTACCTAAGTGGAAATATCTGTTCCATGTATGGCTTTTTTTTTTTTTTTGGTTTGGCATAATGATTTCAAGGCTCATACGTGAAGTATATGTCAAAGTTTTTTTTCTTTTTAAAGGAAGAATATTATCAATTGTATATTTTACATTTCCTTTATTCACTTTATTGGTGGGTTATTTCTAGGTCTTTTGTATAATACTGATATGAAGATTGGTGTATAAATATGTGAATAACTAGATACCTAGTAGAATCTCTAGATAGTATGGTAATTCCATATTTAACCATTTGAGAGACTCCACAGTGTTTTGTCTTTAGTAGGTTGTAATGGCTAATGTTAATTATCAACTGGACACCAAGGAGACAAACATTCAGGCCTGCACATAAGGGATTATCTACAATAAGGTTAGCTTTTGAAACTTTCTGTGTTCTATGCTGAAGTGAGAAAACCCACCTACTTTGGGCAATGCCATTTCCTAGAAGAAGAATCCTCCACTATAAAAATGGAAGGAATCAATTGAGTACAAGCATGTAGACATTCATCTCTCTTTCTGACTATGGATGTGATGTGAGCAGCTGCTCCAAGCTTCCGCTGCCTCAATGGGCTGTGTCCTCCAACTGTGAGCCAGCATCATCCCTTTCTCCTTTAAGCAGCTTTTGTCAGAGAGTACTATTGTGACAACAGGCAAAGACACTAGAACACATCTGCACCATTTAACATTTTCAGGGGAGCTCCAAATTTCTCTCACCCTGAGATTAGGTGCATAGATGCTTATCCGTGACCTCTTCTTAAAATATTAAAACTCCTATTCATTTAAAATGCCATTTGTTGTCTCTTGCCATCCCACTTGACTTATCGTCTATTTTATTAATATTAGTGAAGATGAGTTTTTATTTGTATGGAATATCCTCTTTACCTAATTGCTTTCAACCTATTTGTGTCTTTGATCTAAGGTTAGTTCCTTATACGTGGTATATCTATTAGGTCATTTTTAAACCATTCTGCTGATCTCTGTGGGTTTTTTTTTTAATTAGAGAGTTCAATACGTTTATATTTAGAATATTTACTAATGAAAAGGGACCAGGTTCTGCCAGTTTTTGTTTTTGTCATAAAGATTTCTTGACCCATTTCATTCTATCATTTTTGCGTTTAATTTTTTTATGATGAAAGATTTCAATTCCCTTCTCAATCTTTTCTATGTATGTTTTTCTTCTGGTTACCATAGAGATAGCATTTAACAACAGTTAGGGTAATCTCACTTTGGCTATGCTTAACCAATTTAACTTCAATATTCCACAAAAATCTGCTTCTGTGTGGTTTTGGCCCACATTTTCCTGTTATTGCTGCCACAGATTTCATCTTTATGTCTTCATGCTCGAAGCATAGATTTGTAATTGTTTTCAAATGCACCTGCCTTTTTAAATAATAAAGAATTAAAAAATATGAGCCACAAACCAAAATTACTATAATGCAAGATTTCATGGTTGCCAGTGTTTATCTTTACCAGAATCTTCCATTTACAATACAGAGTCCACTTACTTGTCCTGGGCTGAACAGAGGTGCCTCGAATACTTCTGATGAAAAATGGAGGATACTGTTAATAAAGATCCCTCACGTGGATCCATGGCTTCCCCTCTCATTTCAAGATTCTCTCTTGGTCTTTGGTTTTTGAGAATTTGGCAATAATGTATCTAGTTTGATTCATTTGAATTCATCCTTAAGATATATGGGATGTTTTCCACCCATTACTTCTTCAAATATTCTTTCTGTGCTTTCAGCCCCATCTTCTGTGGGAAAAATCCCACATTTTAGTGTATTTTAGTCCAGGCAAGGGACTTCTTCTACTAGTTACTTAGGTTCTGGTCATTTTTACTTATCCTTTTATTTTTCTTACTAAGAATCAATCATTTCAATTTTCCTGCCTTCAGTTTTGTTGATCCCTGTGTTTGTTCAATACATTTTTTTAGAACTGCACGAATATACTTTCATATCAATTACTGTAAATTTCCAGCCTTAGAGTTTCATTTGGGTTCATGTTCAAAAATAATTCCTATTAATCTTGTTTTGTTACTTTCTTCAGCCTTCCTTTAGCTCTTCAGGACATTAAAAATGGTTGTTTTCATTTTTTTCATCTAGAATCTTTCATCTCAGCTTCTTCGAGTGTGTTTTCTGATAATTTATTTTTTCTTTAGTGACAAAAAATTGGTGTTTGACTCTTATATTGTAGTAACTCTGGAAATCAAGTTCTCCTGGGTCCACAGTGTTCACTGGGTTATTTGTGGTTTTATTTTTTGTGCTTTGTGGGACTAAAGAATTTTGTACAATATTTCTGCATCAGGTGTTAGCCCAAGGTAAAAACATACAGTTTTATTTCATCTTTTATTTTCCTGAGCATGCTCAATGTAATTCTAAATATCCCACATAGACAGATGATCTTTGAATTATCAATTGCTTTAAAAATGTTTTTAAAAAAGACCTGTAATAACATTTCTTCTGGCAAGGCAATCTAACAATGACCAGTGACTTCGTCTACATCTCAGAAACAAGTGGTCGCAGTCAGAACACTACAGTATTTGGGGTATAAAGTCCTTATTGCTCACTCTGGCTATACTAGACAACATTTGGAATGCAAGCTTCCAGGGCCATCTCTCCCTGTCTTAGAGGTAGAATAGAAAGGTATGACATAACTACAAAGCTGAAAAGTGAAATAAACTGACTCTAATTACAATTTGTCAGCTAGGATTCCCCCTGCAAACTGAAAGCATTCAAAGAGACTCCATGGTTCAAAAACAGTGATATCATCTAGTTCTTGATAGTACAAATTTTTTCTAGGTAGAAGGATGCATTCCCATTACACTGCAATACTCTGCTGAGCACCTGATATGTGTGAGGCACTGTGGGTATTATAGACATGTAACACAGGATACTTGCTTTTAATGAGTTTATTATTTAAATGTGACTAGTAGGTAACTACTTTCTTTGGTAGGAGCTAAATGCCTCCTTAGACAGAAAAAACACCATTCTTTCTCAAGAATGGTAAACAAAAAGGAGGATTATTGACATTTTTACATGGGTCATTAGGGAGAGGAAAGGGAACATGGACAGCATGTGAGAAAAATTGCTTAAAGGGCGGATAGCAGAAAGTTTAGGCTTGTAGAAAAGTTTGATGAGTTCGAGGGTGCAGGGAAATTTGACTGGAAGGCTTAGAGATGGCCAGAAATAAACATGGAGTTTAAAAAAATTAGTTTATTAAAACAAATAACCCACACACAGAAACATAATAAATAAAAAGATTAGGTAGTGTGTATCCACTACCTAACCTAAGAAAAGAAAGTTACAAATTGCAGTCGAAATTACCCTTTGCATCCATTCTGGATCATAAAGATAGCCCAGAACATATCTACACAGATAGTTCAAATCTTAAGTGCTACAAAATCTAAAACTTATTGAGCAGTGACACCACGGTGTGAAATTTCTCAATATGAAACATTTTGTATTTATTTTTCATGTTGGGAACTGAACTGGTAGTTCTTTGTGCCTATTGGGCATGTGTCCCACTACCGAGCTACACTCCAGCCCCACACCATGAAATTTTTTTCCATGCACAAAATAATGATGTTCATAAAATTGTCTTTAGACTGTCTAAAGGTCAGGATGTATAGACAAATCATAAATAAGATTGAATTTAGACCTTGGTCTCATCCCAAGATAACTCATTATGTGTATGCAAATAATCCAGTCCCCAAAATCTGAAATCCAAAGCATTTCTAGTCCCAAGCAATTCAGATAAGATACACAACCTGTATTCCCTTTCTTTCCTCAACCAGACATGAATTTCTCTGGAGTTACATGTTCATAATTCTTACACACATTTTTTTGTGATTCTATGTACATCTCTAAAAATATGTGTCATTAACTTTTATATTTCAAAATTGTATTTAAATATTAACATAGTGCAGGGATCTTTTGTGACTTTTTATGGTGATATTTTTATTCATATTATATCTGTTTCCCTAGATCACTGGGCAGAAGAAATTTTTAAATGCCTTGGTTAGTATGTCGGAATACTTAAAATATGAATTTAAGAACATTAATCTGGCAAAAGGAAACACTGAGTCAATTATTGATTGTTACCCTTCACTTCAAAAAGAGACAGGTGACTTTCATTGCCTTTCTTTTAATGCATGACAGTAGTCATTTGCAAGGAAACTACTTTAGATTCCTCATACTACTGCTTTAGAATCTGAAGGGATTATATCAATCCAAAATAAGATTAAGGAATGTGAAATAATTTCCCCTTGAACCAGATAGACACCGGTCTCCTTCATGATGTTTAGACTTGTCCTTTTCTACCCTACTGTTTCTCAATTTTGTCCACTTTGGTGCATCTAGAGTTTAAAAGGAGAAAGAAGAATCATAGGTCAGTATATGACATTGTTTTATTAGCATTTAAAGAAGGTCAGGATCAAAAAAAATCCCATTAATGTTCTAAATGAGGAGGAGTTGTCATGCAGAATGCCAGATAGCAAACACTTTAGGTTTTGGGAAACCATGTCGTCTTTCTTATAGCTACTCAAATCTGATGTCACAGTGTGAAAGGCAACTATACACAATATGTAAGCAGATGGGTGGGGCTAGGTTTCCCATCCCAGTTACTCTTCTGTTATTGTGAGAAAATATTCTGACCCAGGCAACTTAAGACGGAAAGGGTTATTTGGCTTTTGTATTTATGTTTCATGAAGGAATGTTATGGAAGGAAAAGCATAACAGAAGGCAAAAGATGGAGTAGGAGGATGATTCACATCAAGGCAACCACCAGGAGGCAAAGAGTTCAAGAGAGCAAGGAAGTCAGGTAGTGCTACCAAATCTCAAGACCACCCTCCTGAAGTGCTTCCTCCAGCAAGACTCCAAATCTTGATTCCAGTACCTTCCCAAACAGCACCATCAGCTGGAGACTAAGTATTCAAACACAATCTTCATTCAAGCTACCACAATTCCAATTTGCAAGAGCCACTGAGGCAGATTTGGTCTATGGGCTATAATTTGCAGTTCCCAGCTCCTCGACCTATAAAAAGGAGCTCCAGAGTGAGACTGGGAGACTGGAGTGAACTGCACCAATCATCTTCTTTTCTGTGCTCCACTGGGATGATTGACAGCTTCTTCAGGTAGGTCTCACATTATCCATGAAAGACACCTAAATTCCCTGACGCCACAGCAGCAGCTTTTGAATTTTTCTTTCTCAAATTGTTTATTTTTTGTTCCCCAGATTTTGACTCACATGCCAGCTATGTATAGCACATTTTCCTTATCAGTATACCTCAAGGAGCTGTTTTACTTCTGAACATTACACAAATTAACAATTACTTTCCCCCAGCATAAATATATATAATGTTAGTTTCCCCAGAGCCACATCGATTGAGAGCACAATCGTGAGAATTGGTCATAATGACAGTATCATCTGGTTTATAGTCTCCTCTAGCGGAAGAGCTGGAGAATCAGCACCTACAAAGCCCGTCTTCTGTATTTATGGACACCATGATTGTCCGGAAGCTTTCCCTGAACAGCTATTGCAATCATCCACTTGGCCACCTGGTCACCTTTATTTTTGTTTTACTCACTTACCTGTGATGATACAGCATTCCTTTTACTTGGAGCCTAATGTACATCTCTCCAAAAGAGCTTGGTTGGAGACACCAAGAGAAAGTATAGGAGGATGATTTGAGTAACCCTAAATTGTGCTTCTTTTCAAATATTTTCCCCACCCAAAGTTGTGGGCAGGCAAAGTTCCAGGATGTGATTCATAAACCCTAATTTCTACCCAGTCTCAGAAGATAGTTTGTATATTCAAATGCCAGAGGAAAGTTTAATAAAGAGTTATGCACAAGCATGTAGAAAAACTTCAGGGACCCATAAGAGACAACACATGGCTGTCTAACGGATAATGTGTACAACTCTCAAAGCTGGGACTTCAGAGATGAGAGAAGGGGGTGTTTAGCTGAATCTGGAGAGTGTTTCTCCAATAACAGGGAGAACAGGCAGTGGTTCTTACTTTCCATGGAGGACATCCAAACTGCAACTGAAAACATGAGGTAGTTAGATGCCTTCCCTCTCAACTTCAGTTGGAATTCCAATGCCTGTCTTTGGTGATGATCTCCAGATAACTCCAATTCTGCTTCTTCAATCCCAGTTTAGAGATGGGAGATGGAGGTACTGACATAGATTAGCATTCCAGGGCAAAAAGCTGGGTGGACAAGCTCAAAAGTGAATATGGAAGAGAGAATAGAAGTGCTTAGATGCCCAACTTCTCATTTCAACAGGTGAGTTTCTCTTTTACTCTTTTATACTTTCTGGAAGAATTAGCATCCCTTGCTTTCTGGCTCTAGCATTTGTAGCAAGGAAGAGTCATCAGCGTTGTCTAGGTGTCTTCAACAAAGAGATTCTCAGAAACACATTTTAGTATAGTGTCAACGTTATGGATCCTACAACTACTTTGCTGTGGTTTAAGTCCTAACCCCATTCTATCTGGGCACTCATGCAAACTATTTAAAATTTCTTTGCATCAAATCCCTTGTTTACAAGGTGAGAGTAAGAACCTACTCTTAGGAAGTTAGGGATGGCCTGTACAGTACTTGGGAGCATGACAGACACAATTTAAATGTTTAAGGTGAGGCAGACCCTTATTACAGGTTGCAACACACATAGTGATATCAGAATAGGAACGACCTTTGGCTTGGATCCTTGCCCTACAAACGTAAGGATGATGGTACTCTGGATTGCTTTGTAAGTCTTCTGACTTGAGGTTTCATGGAGTCTCCACACAGAGGGTTATACCAAATTCATCTTAAAACTTTATTATTTATTTATTCATTTATTTACTTTGTGTGTGTGTGTGTATGTGTGTGTGTGTGTGTGTGTGTGTGTGTGTGTCAGAAGGAACTGTATGTCTTTGTGGAAGGACTAAGGGTGACTTAAGGAATCATCCTGGATTGCTTCTACCTCCTTTTTGATTCGATCTTGGATTTCCCAGCCTCTGCCCACCAAGTACAGGCCACTGCTGTTTCTGTCTGGCATTTTTAATGTGGGACTTGTGATCCAAACTCAGGACCTTCAGCTTGTGAGACAGAGTTTTAATCCCTGAGCCATCTCTCCAGCCTTCCAAATTCATTTTAAGTTCTCTTCCATGCTTAGTTTCTTAGCCCCAGTCCCTGCCTTGTGCCCATTCAGGCCTTTCTCATACCAAAGCTGTTAAATTATAAAGAATTAACAATCTTTTTGTGTCTAGCAGTTTATGGGCCAAAGTCAGCAACATCTGTGATATTAAAATACATTTCCTTATTGTTATGTATTTTGATGTTGATTAGCTGCTCCATAGAGCTACACAAAGCAGATGTGTTAAGAAGTCTGGACTCAGTCTGAGTTTTTCCAATGACCTGCTCGGGTCACCAGCGAGTCACATGAAGTGAGTTCAATTTTTCTCACCTGAAACTACTGAAAGTGATGCATTGTGTTACCTCTTGCCTGCCAACAAGTATCCCCTCCATGTGGTAGTTTAAAGCAACCAAGATGTATTATTTCTAAAGATAAGCAAAGCAAACAAAATGTAGCCAGGTGCTTCTGATTTGGATTCTCTCCAAAGGTTGTCATGAAGAGCTGTGTGTCCTAGACTCGTCTGGATAGGATGCCCTTTCAATATTATAGCTTTGTCAGTCACAGATGACACTTTCTTGCCATCTGGGCTTCTCGCTAGATCAGCTCACAAAATGGTAACTATCTTCTTTCAGAGCAACCAAGCAAGTGACAATTGATTCTGAGACCGAGAACTGTTATCACCTTTGCTATTTTGTAGTTGCTGGAAACAAGTCACTACATGCAGTACCCACTCCGGGAGAAATGTTGCTTAAGAGGGCAGATACAGTGGGGTGGCTTAGCTGGACAGTGTCTTAAAAGCTGCTTACCAAAGCTGGCAGCAAGCTGTATGTAGAACTCCATGGGTTTTAGTGAAAAGAAAACTCTTTCTGGGTTGAGTTCTACTTAAGAGGTCCCTCACAGTGGAACATTGAGCTCCCAAGGTTACCTTCTCTTTTGCTTTAAACATCGTCCACCTGAGTGAAGTCACTCAGGACTCTGCAATGTAATCGCTCCCTGCTCTCTACATTCGGATATAGTCTGTGAGCAGTCAAATATAGATGCTGGTCAATCAGAGAGACTTTAGCTGCTCCTGTGGTTTAGTTACAACATCTCTAGGTAACTCTGAAAGCGTTCTGTTGTCAGAGAAGCTCACTTTCTCACTCCAGAGAAGGGAGAGCCTTTCGAAGTATAGGCAGCATATTAAGGTGGCAAATCCAAGCTGGAGCATTTCAACTCCCAGTCTTTTTCTCCTCACTACCTTACACAGTGAATTTGCCATTTCCAGATTCATACTAGATGGAGACTTTGGTCAACTTGTTCAGTGTATCCCTTTCCCCTATCATGCATGCTCAGTTGATTTGCGGATCTGCGTAGAAGAGTAGAAACCTTAGGATCTTTAGAAATTGGAAGGGATGATTTAAAGTCCTAGTTCCTTCAGTTATTACTTCATTTAAAGTGTGTGAAAAGAAATGGAGGGAATGAAAGAAAAGAAACAGAAAACTTTGAATGCTAAATTTACATATATATGTGTATATATATATATATAGTATATAAAATGACTGAATATATAGTGATTAAATAATACTTTAAGGAGGGGCTAGAGAGGCATTCTAGCCAATAAAGCGTTGGATTTCCAAGCAGAGGGACATGACTTCACCACCTAGGACCCACGTAAAATTGTCAGGGATGTCAGCTCACACTGTGATCCTAGCACTGGAAGCACTAGGAAGGTAGAAGCATGTGAATCCCTGAAGCTCACTGGCCAGCCAGCAAAACCTCTGCTTAATGAGCTCGAAGCCAGTGAAAGACCTTGCCTCAAAAGCAAAAGGTAAACAGTGCCCAAAGAACGACTTTTAAGGTTGTCCTTAAAAGTTGGCCTCTACAGCACACACACACACACACACACAAATAAATTTAGAAAACCGACGTTAAGGTTTTCCCACCTTCCCTTCCTGTCTCCCTTTATCATTCTTGGAAAGCTGAAAGAGATGAGAGATTCCACGACTGATCGCCATCCTTGAATTTCTTTATTCTCTAGGGTCACTGTCGGTGCTGCTGCTTAAGGCCTTGAGCTGGTCTTAGGAAGTTTGTGGATAAAAATGGGTCCCTTCAAGGAAGCAAACAGTTCTGAGTAAGTGTTGAATTGCCCATGGAACTTTCCCTGTAGTATCACGTGTTGCAGACATTTCATGAATTACTATTTAATCTATTATAGAAAGAAAAGGAGGAGGGAGAAAGACACAGGTGCTTTAGTTTCTTAAAGATCAGCATGGTTGGCTATCTTTGGCATGACTCAGTAATCCTCTGTTCCCAGTACATATATCTGTGTTCCAGTCTCATCCCCTAAGTGCAGACCGGACTTGAAGACTCTCTTCTAGCAAAAAAAAAAAAAAAAAAAAAAAAGGAAAAAAAAACCCACAACCAGATATTGTTCCTAAATAGGTGACAGAAATGTGGCTCCTTTAGTGAGTACCCTGTGTTGCTTTCTTCTGGTTTGCTTATTTTACAAAACACTAGCTACCGCCTTGTGGTATGAAGTTCCCCCAGGACAAGATACCCAGATTTGCCAGCATGTTCACCAGTCAGTGAACTTATATGTCCTCAATCCAAATCAGCCTTGGAAACCCTTTAATCTCAAGTCTACAGTCAACAGCTTGACTGGAATTTTGTTTCATAAAAGATGGTGATCTGAAAGTACCCCTCTAAGCCATAGTAGATTCCCGACTCACAGAAACCCTAAGTTAATACAAATATGCTATTTTAAGATTCACTTTTTAAAGCTAATTTGTTACACAGTAATAGACAGCTACTATAGCAAAAAGGACAGATCTATCCTAATTGCCACTCATTTTTCTCCATTACCCCATCTCTACATGTTCTAAGTACATCACTGGATCTTTTGAGACATGGATGGATGGAAGCGAGAGAAGACAGGACCTTACAGTACGACAAGATAGCTTCCCAGTCCACAGGAAGGTAGAGGGGAAGGAAGGACAGTTGGCACCAAAACCAAGCAGTTTCCCAGTCAGATCATGGGCTCTGCAAAGCTCTGTCGCTAAGGTAATGAGACAGAATGAGAGCACTAGAATGTTATAGACATCACTGATGTTATGTGCTTTGTGACTTCTGGTCTCTCCCGGCACATCTGATTTGACTTCACTGGAAAGCACATGTGGGTGAGGATTGCTTAAGTCTCAACCCCTAACCCCTTCCCCCCATACCCTAAAGGACAACCTATGTGCTGTTCTTTCCTCAGCTCTCATGCTTTCTGCTGCCTGTGCCTAGGTCCTTAGTAAAGGAGATTGTGCCTGTGGCCTTCCTTAGCTGGACCATTGAATGCTGCCGAAACGCCTTTGGATACAGGGAAGCAGATCTTAGAGAAGGCAAGAGTCTGTGAAAGTTGGTTCCGTGAATGCTGATGTCCTCGCCTCTCCTATTCAGTGGAAACTGGCCTGCCAGGTGTCCTGGTCCCAGGGGAGACAGATGCGCTGACTCCACACTTCCAAAGGGATTGTCACTCCTGTGAGCAACAGTACACTCCATTAGCTAATGAGCGTACCAAGGGAGACAAACACCCATTAGGAGGATTCTCCCTTGGGCCCTGACCTTTCCTGCCAAGGCTTTCTGCAGCCTGGCAGGCCAGGGCGGAGGGGAGAGGAGACTGAGATGAACCCAGCAAACACCTGAATGCAGGGCTGGTTGCTGCTGCAAAGAGGACCCTGTGGTGCCATGCCTTCGGAACTTGGCAAACAGAATTTGATGCTGTTTGAATTTGCAAACTAATGATAAGAAATAATTGCTAAATAGCTCAGTAACTGACAGGAAATTGCCCTTGTTTCTTCATAACAATGCAGCAAGACGATTCAATTAGGGCTACTGTAGATTAAAAAAAAAGTTTGTTTACATGATTCATTTCCAACAATGACAATAGATGAAAGAGATAGGAAGGCTGAAGAGAGGAGGGGCCAGGAGGGTTTTAAAGCGCCTTGTTTGCAGAACCAGTCTGTGGAGGCAAGGGAGACAAGGCAAGCAGAAGTTTTGCTTGGGTTTGGTGATGTTAAGGGGAAAGAGGTGAATTAGGAGGGCTACCTTAAGATGACCAGACTTGATGAGGAGAAGAGGAGATAGGGTGGACTCCTGACTGTGTAGTTTATATATATGTCAACTTCACAATTGAAATTTAGCCTTTAAGGACACCTATGGTGATTTAGTTATGGCATGTCATGAGCAAGCTTGTGGGGGATTATCTAATTGATGTGGGAAGACCCAGGCTTAATGGGTGGGACCATTCTTGGGCAGGCAGATAAAATGGAGAGAAAACTGGTTGGCTTTGGTAGAATGGCCAGTTAGAAATTATGTCCTCCTCTCAGTTCCTCCTGTGTCTATGGTGTGGCTAGTTCCCTTGGCTCCTGTATTGCAGTAACTCTGCCGCCATCATAATGGGCTACTTAGAACTCTGAGCATGAATAAACCCCTTGTTCTCAGTTGTTCAGGTCATGGACTGGACTCCTATCAGTAATGGTAAGATGAAACTAGGCCAATTTTGTTACCAGAGGAGTGTGGTACTGCTATGAAACTAAGACATTCAGTAGTAGAGAAGTGTGGTCTCTTTGCTGAACTTGAAGTCCTGTGGCTTCTGTGCCTTTTGAACTCTTTTGTTGAACAAATATGAAGGACTTTGAAACTTTGGGCTAGAAAAGCTGCTGAGCAGAGCTTAGGGGCTGTTTGGAGGACAATATATGGTTTAGGTCTGGCTCATGGTTATTTTGCAGGGGACTGGGGTTTTGGTGAAGCTGAATGTAAGTAAGATGGAGTGGTTTGTTTGGTGGTTTCAAGTTTTGGACCAAGGGGAATACAGACAGCAGAGTAGCTGCAGCTTATTGGAGAAATCAGAATCACTGCAGAAAAGCATTGGAATTATTGGAGAAAAACATAATGCTTTGTACTGGGACTGTGGAAGAGATATCCTGAGGACAGGACACCCCCCCCCCCACTACGGAGACTTTATTTTGTGGAAAATCCAGATTTATTTAAAGGAAGAAAACCCAAGCCAAAGTGTATTCTTGTTCTTCTGAAGTGGCTGCTTAGAAAAGTGCTTTCTCTGAGTCAGCACATGAAAGTTGATATAGCTGTGGTCAGAGTGGACCAGGCTACATCTCCACTTGATGACAGAACTTGGTAGGTTGTCCAGGTAGTACTAGCTTTGCTGCAAGACTGAGGGGCTCGTGGGAAGCTTGGCACAGGTTTTCATTTCTCATGGGCCTGGAATGAACTGACAACAGCTTATAGGTTTGCTTCTTTTAAGGACCTTTCCAACGGGAGAATCAGTTCTCAAAACTACAACTCATCTAATCCCACAGGAATGTGTTTCTCATGATGAATCAACAGCAGTGGTGGAAAGATAACTGATTAGTGAGTTCTGGGGTCTTTCAGGTCTCCCCTTAAAGGTTTATCCTCAGCCAATCACTTTAGTGGATTCCTAAGACAAACAAGAACAATCACCAACCAGGGGAGAAGAGAGCATTATAGAATTCACTGCAAAAGACACCTGGCTTAGTTTGCTTACATCTCTGAGCCCGAATCACTCCTGATATATAGCAAATAAATACATACCTTTGTACCCTCTTTGGACAAAATTGCTTTCTAATGCCTCCCGAGTTATGCCCGCATTTAAAAGCAGGGGAGAAATGAGGTGACATACAGACAAAGTATTTTTGACCAAATACAGAACCAGGATCACTTGCCTGCCATTTCTTAGTTCTGATAGTGCGGGATGGCAGAGCTGCTGTAGTTTTGGGAGTATCTCTCCCACCATTAGAGTCGAATAGCTCCAAGGAAAAGATGGAGCAGAGGGAGGCTCCAGTACATCTTCAGTGCTGCCAGGCTTTGCTGGCAGCAAAGTTGTCTCCCCTTGGGAGCAGACCTGGGAACCAGCTTAGCCAGTCTTCCTGCTCCTCCTTACAGACACAACAGCCCAGCAACCAACCATATCCTACTGCTGGAAGTTTCAGAGCAGAAAGTTCACCATTTATCTGCACATTCAAGTAAAATCCCATCCCTTTCCCCTCCCACTCCTTCCTTTCCCTCCCCAGTGGCCTCCCCTTCTCCATGCAAACTCACATCAAGAGAGTCCAAAACTGTGGGGGAGAAGGCTCGGCTCACTTTTCCTGCCTTGAAACCCAATTACAGTTGGCTATTGCAAAATTAACGTTCACAGCCATGGAATTATGCTATAGACGCTTTATAGAAATCACTCAATCAAACAGAGTGAAACCTTTTTTATATGGTAATCATTTCCCACCATCAAATTTCATAGGAAAGAACAGTTTGATTGAACCACCTAGTTAAACTGTGTATGAAATTAGTCATTCTCGCCATAAACAGTGTTCTGCTGCCTTCCCAGACAAAAGCTAACAGAATCAAGGTAGTAATTGGTTAGGAAATGACAGGTCTTAATTCTTCCTGGATTGTATTCCAACTCCTTTATCTGACTGGAAATCCTGGAGTCAGACACATACCCCACTTCTTCTAAGCTGGTCCAACAGCATGGACAAAGAGACTAGTTTTTAGAATCCTCCTTTTAACTAGCAAGAACACCACAGGCCAGCTCGTAACTCTCTAGGAGTAGAGAAACAGTCTCTGCTTCTGGACTTGGCATCTCTTTGGTGGAATCAGCTTCTGTTCCATTCTCTAAAAAAGATGGCTCCACAGGAGCACAGGATTGAGCCAAAGAGAAAGAAGGGAATGGGGGAGAAGTACGGATATGGAATGAACTTGGGCCCTTCCTAATAATCCAGTGTGTGCATTCCTACATGCATGATAATTGTCTCAGAGACAAGTGGATTCTAATTTTTGTTGAACGGACACAAGCTATTGGAATCCTGTCCCCTTTTCAGGGAACCGTTTGGATATTTACTTACTTATGACCATGGGGCCCTATTTCCCTCTCCTGCTGAGCCCCAGTTGCTCCTCTCAGCTGCCCATCCACATGTTGCAAAGTTACACCTGCCCTGCTGGCCACAAGGCAGTTTCTGGAGGCTGCGCATATGCTTTCCTGCCTGCACTGCAGCCTGCAGTTCTAAGATGTTAAGGATTTAGGCATAACAGCTTCTAGCTGTGAGCTCTCCTTAGGTTCCTTCCAGCCACGTTATTAATTTATGATAAAATCTTACACCTTCTGATCATGTGGTCTTAAGGAGGATTCCAGGTGCATGGGTAGTATATTCTTACTGGTTTTTTTTTTGTATGTGAAATGTTGAACAGCTTATAAATCAGTTCCTCATATATTATCTCATTAAACTTTTATAGCCACCCTATGAGGTAGATTATTGTCATTCTCCCCAATATATGGGTAAGAAAATTAAGGTCCAAAGAGATGAAATGACTTTGTTGAGACTCTCAGCCAGAAAATTTATGATAAGAAAACTATCCGTGGCACTAAGAAGCAGGATACGGACAGCAGGAAGCTGGACTGGGTCCAAGCACTTACCTGCTTAGTGGTTCAACTGGACTTTCTGCTAGTGGTCTGTTCTTGCGATCTCTGCAACAGGTTAGTTCTGATATCTTCAGATCACAAGGATCTCAGGCTAAGGAAAGAAGCAATAACAGGCCCTGGTGCCTGAACCCCGAGGTTTCTGGGATGTCACCAGCATACATTCTTTGGAGCAAAGCAAGTCACAAGGACAATCTAAATTTGGAGTGGGAAAATGGACACTGATTCTTGGTGGGAGGAACTGAAAAATACAGTGGTCACACACAGCCCTCAGTCTACAATGCATGGTTACACAAGGTATGAATCTTGGTTGCCCGCTTGAGTAGATCTAGAACCAGTTAGCAGGCAAAGCATTGGATACACCTGTGAAAGATTTCTTTCATCAGTGTAATCCAAGTGGGAAGACTCACCTGAAATGTGGTTGGTGCTGCTGTCCTGTGGCGGCCCCGAAGAGGAAGTCAGAGGAAGAAAAGCTTTGTGTTTTGCCTGTTTGTTTCACGTTGCACCTCTAACCTGTCTTGTTGCTATTGAGCTGGTCCATCCTGCTGGTGGTGCCATCACTGCCACAACTTCACTGATTCCAGGACTCAGCCTCCAGCACCAGGTTGGGACTGCTGAGGTATCCAAACTCATGGACTGAGAAGTTACTAGGCTCAGCCTCTCCAGTGCACAGACAGGCATTGCTGGACTACCCAGACCACATTGACCAAGCTAATGAATCTTTAGAATATTGAAATACATAGTATAAAAACAAGTTGTCTGGCAGGTTTTAAAATGTAGAACAGGGATGTGGAAATGTCTTTTGGGGGATCAGGTTGTCAGGAACCGGAATTCTTGCTGCAGTCTATTGTAAGCCAGTTGAATGGTCTTGGGTAGCTGAGTGTCTGTCTGGTGTTGTGTGATGGGAGCTAAATGTCCTTCCCAGTCTCCTCCCAGAGTGGTTGACAATGATAAGCTCAAGGTGGGCAGCCTGTAGAAGGCACAAGACCTAGGGAGAGAGGGATGGGATGGGGCCTAGTGTGCAAACCAAGGGAGGAGTCATTGAGAATTACACATAGGATTTGTTAATGGGATCACCTAAGATCTCACCCCTTTATATGTGCCCAGCTAGATAGTAGCACCTATTAATGTCTATATACATGATAATTACACGTTTCTTTAAATACTACTCAGGTTCAGTTAGAAAGACCTCAAGAGTTTGGGATCAGGATGACCTTGTCCGACATTCTAGATTACCATTAATTGATGGAGGGATTTTGTTATTTCACTTCTGGGAACATCACTTTCCTCCTTTCATGGGGATGATATTATCTTCCTCATGGATATGAAGGCCGTGTCAGGTTCAGAGTATTGCTCCAGTTGCAGTGGCTGTAATTGTGTTGTTTTTCAATGAATTCCAATCCCCACTGTGTTTCTCTCTGTTGTGCCATAAGGGGCTTTGATCTTTGGAACCATGGAGTCATGGAGACACATAGCAAGAGACCCCAGCAGAAAGGGTAAGTGACTTGCTTAAGTGATGCTCATCATTATATTTAGAACAGTGTTTGTATGACACTGGAACCCAATCTGCACTCATGGGAGGAACAAATGCTCTTTCTCACACTGAACTTGTGTCTCAGGGACAATGAAAAATAGTTATCTGCCTATTGGAATCATTTCTCATAGTGTCCCTCTACTATCTGAAACAAACAAACAAACAAACAAAAAATACTGTATTGCTCATAGTTCCCTTCCTGTTATAGCAGAGAGGATTTGTTTCATATAAAAGCAGTTTGGGAATTCATAGATGTCACAATAGGAAAGAACCCAGCAAGATGGCCTGTATTCTATTCTTCTCTCTGATCCTGAGCAGCCCTGTAGTTTTGATGTATACCAGCATGTGATAGAGCTCAGGTCCCTCTCCCATAGGATAAGAAACCTGCATGGTGAGGAAGCCATAGTGCCGAGGTTATCTTCGGATCCAGTATTCCTCAAGGACAATTCTTTATTTCCCCATGTTTTGATGCAATTTCATCTTCCAAGTGACTAGAGAGGAGATGGGAAGATGTAGGGGCGAAGGAGTACGGAATGAGAAGATGTAGGTAGGAATGGACAGAGGATGAAGTGACGCATTTGTGAAATGGAAAGGGGTAGGGAGGGTGCAGGTGTGAATGGGCAGGGGGTGGGGAAGGTGAAAGTGTTAACTGGGCAGAGGTGGGGAAGATGCCAGCTTAGTCTCCAGCATTCATTGCCGAGTGACTGCATCATAGGTCTTAGGCCAGAGACCAGAAGTTTGCTTCTCTGTAGTGCTAAGTTGGTCATCTTTTTGGCAACTCTGACCTGCTGCTAGCCTGAGAGTTTCAGTCAACCAGATTGTGGCAATCTCTGGACTCTTCCACCTGATCAAACAGCTAGGGATACCTAGCGCTGAACATCTCTTCCTCAGAAAAGATACTTGCCAATTGGGCCTCTTCTTCTCTTAGTGAAGACTCCCCCAGTCTAGCAATCCTATCTTCAGATAGTATGGATTTCCCAAAGACTGTCATGGTGGATGCCCCATTCTGAGAGGTTGTGAACTGTGGCATCGTCAGCATTCCATGGGGGTCTTCTGAAGAATTATCATTCCAGTCCACGTGTCACTCCAGGCCCCTCAGATGGAATAGCAGCCGTGAGGATGGTTACACAGAGAGAGGAATGGAGGTTGCAATTGAGAGTAGAAGGCTGGAGGGACATGAGAGGAAATGATAGAGGGACTAGAAAAATGTAGTGTAACATAAAACAACCACCACACACTCTATTACATTTCCCCAAGCATCATGGTATCTCCTTACTACTTCTATAAATATGTTTCAGGTTCCGACACGCAAAGGAGGAGGCCATTGTGGGCTTGCAGGGCAGTTATTTTTAATCATGGGAGAAAAACTGGAAATACAGTTCAGAGATAGAACAACTGCTTTGCATGGCTGAAGTCCTGAGCATCACCCTTAGAAGAAAGTGGGAGAGTGTTGATGTGTGGTAGAGCCAAGGACCCCTGTGCTCCCAGAAGCCCCTCCTCTACTGGAGGGGGTGTGGCAGATGTGCTTTCCCTGTATTGAGCACTGCAGAGCCATGCCTTTGAGATGCACAGATGTTCTCATAATGAGAGAAGAAAGAGACCAATAACCAGTAAAGAAAACTGTGTATTCACCGGTGAACTGATTATGCAGTCTTAAGAATGAGATACTTAGGATGAGATTCCCTCCCATGACCTTTTTTGGGTTGAAGTTACAGGAAGAAAACTCTACAAGTTGAAAAATGAACTCCTTTTTCATGTTTATTTGAACTCACATATGTGTGGGTGCATGTGTGTGTCTGTGCCAATGCATGTGTATGTGTTGTGACTGTGTGCAGAAACTTAAGCTTGATACTGAAAAGGTAGTCTTACTAGCCAACTGGAGATCTAGCTCTGTGGATCTCCAGTTTCTACCTTCCAAGACTGGAGTTATGGGCAGGCTGCCAGACCCATGCAACATTTTACATAGGATGTCGGGATCTGAACTGCAGTCCCTGTTGCTTGTACAGCAAGCATAGAGCCATCTCTTCAACCCTGTTCCTATTACCTTCAGACCCTGTGCTTAGCATGAAGCAGACCTGAGAAATGACTGAAGGATAAAAGCGACACATGGCAGAGCGTCTGAGGCAGGTTCACTGGGTTGACTTCCTAAGAGCTATCAGCCCCTCCCTGCTCAGCATCCCTTGGTCTAGGGTCTGACCCTTTCCTGGGGTACTTCATTCTGAACGGTCTCAAGTACCTCTGTTCTGTTGGAGTGTGCCCCTCTTCAAGTCCTTGTCACAGACTCACTGGTTATTTCTCCCCATGATAGGACTGTCATAGCTACTAAACCTTAGCTATTAACCTAACCCTGATCCAAAGTAGTTCTTTCACTAACAGCACACAGTGGACCCCGTATTTGATTTAGCTTTCAGAGTCAAAAGGGGGTTTTGGAGGAGAGGGCATTGTCCTCTTACATGTATTGCTAAAAGGAACTTTTAGCTTTTTAAGTAGCATAGGAAACATGAACCAGCACAGACAAAACAGTGCTCTTCATGAACACAAAATCCAGGGAAGATTCAAATGCTTATCTACAAGAAAATGGATAAATAAAGTAGTAGACATTCATTCACTCTATTCATTCAAGTACCAACACATAAAACCATGAGTGTATCTCAGAAATCAAATACAGGCAGGGAAAATAAATCCTAATGAATTATATACAGCATGGTGTCCTTCTTATAAGGTTATACAAGTAAGTGCTTTGAGGAAAAGATATGCACACTATAAAATCAAGTATAAAGAAAGTAAAAAAAAATCAGAAAATAATTCCAGATGATGGTCACTTCTCAGAGAAGCTTCAATGGAGACTTGTAGGGTTCACTGTATGTTAGTTACTTTCACACAGCTGTGAGCACCACACCCAACAGAACAACTTAAAGAGGTGAAGTTGATTTTGGCTCACAGCTTGAGAAGGTTTCAGTCCATTGAAACAGGTCAGGTATGGCCGAATTCATGGTAGCAGGACCATGTGGAAGACCTACCTATATCAGGGTGTTCTAGGCAGCATATAGTCAAGCTGGAACTAGGGGCTGAGCTTCAACTTTCTAAGGTCCAGTCCCAGTGACTGCTCCTGTCAACTACGTCTCACTTCTGAAAGGTTTCACAGTCTCCCAAAACAGTACCTCTAGAGCGAACAAATGTGAGTTTGCAGGGAACATTTCAGATTCCAATCACAATAGCCCCTGAGGAAAATCTGTAGAGGGGCATAGAAGGGAATCTTAAGTCATCTTTAAGACAGTGACAGAACTGGTTGTTCGGCCAGCACCTACCAACACCTTCCTTTCTATCCCAGGCTGGTAAGAGGGTGAGGGTGCAGCCCAAAGTGATTTCAAAGTCACTGCCCCATGCATTAGTTTTCTATTTCTGCTGCAACAAGTTGTCACAACATTTATAGCTTAAAGCAGCACATGTTCAGCATGCATGTCTATAGGTCAGAAGTCTGATGCAGATCTGATGCAGGATGCAATCAAGACTATGTTCCTCTCTAGAACCTCCAGGGACGATCTGATCCTTTGTCTTCCCAAGCTTCTAGAGACTGTCGCATTCCCTTTCCCCATCTCTGAAGCACCCACAGCAGCTAAGCCCTCCTCACGATCCATCCTGAAGTCTAGTCTTCTGACTTTTTTTCATGTTTAAGGACCCCTGTGATGACATTGATCCTACCTTAATCTAAGATAATCTTCCCGTCTCAGTATCATTAACTGAATCTCATCTGCAAAGCCCCTTTTGCCATGCTAGGTAACAACATATCTACGAGTTCCAGAAATTACACACGGACACCTTTTGGGAGTCGTCCTTCTGCCTACCGTGCCCCAGTGAGGACACATTCAATTAGCTCACTTGTACTAACTTCCTTTCCCTCCTACCCTGCTCCAGTTGCTTGGAAATCAGTTGCTTTGAGGGTATGGGATTGGAGGAAAGAAAGGGAAATTAACAGACCGAGAGAGCAGGAGAGGATACATTGAGAGCTTGACTCCATCTCGGAAATCACCAGCCCCGGAGTGAAGTCAGGCTGAATCAGTCTCTAACTCATTTCATTGAGCAGGATATTGGAAGTCTGGGCCATAGTAGCTGGGTGCACTGAGGCATGCAAACTTGCTTTGGAAGGTGGAAGCCCCAGCGATGTGGATTTAAGAGGAAAGTCAAGAAATTCAAACTCCTTTATAGAGATGTAGTATTGGAGCTGGCAAGCCATGCATTGGAGGCAAGATCAATGTACAGAATCAATAGCCTTAAGCCCAGAGCTGGCAGGGATTCCTTTTTTCCCATCACCTTTTGCTGAGTAAGATTCTTCTTAAAGTTCATTTGAGGACAATGTGACTTAGAGACCTGAGGAGAAGTATAGAGAACATACAAGAAATGGCAGAACTCCCAAAAATAGAAAGGGTGAAGTGACTGAAGACACCACCGAATTGTCATATGAGTGGACCAAATGCACAGAGAAGTAGCATCTGCTATCTTCAGATCAGCTTTGTCACACAAGTTACCTGGATAAGTCGGTTCCTCTCTGAGGGCTTCAGTTTCTTATCGAAAGAATAAGGATGCTCCCTAGTTCATTTCTGATCTGTGTGCTTGATGAGCAAGTATTCTGGACACAAAATTTACCCCGTTCTGTGCTGCCCCCAGTTGGAAGCCAGACATGCTTTCTCTTGCTGCAGTGTTGTCTCTTCTTGTACCCATTGCTCCTACCCAATAGAAATTCCAAGGTGTACACTAGAGACACAAGGCACAGTGGTGGGCAGAAGCTAGCACAGACATTTAGAAGTTTTCATACCAGAGAAATGGGCAAACTTACCACCATTAAAAATTTCAATGCCACCCCTGAAGTCCATTTACTCAAAACCATTGACTGAAGGTTTTGTGGGAAACAGGAAAACTGTCAAGAACTCAAGCAGTCAGTGAGTCACCCACCTTTCCTTCCTAGATTTGCTGTGCTTTGCCTGAACCACCTCAGAGTTCATGTAAAGTGCTTCCTACCTAGATAGGGCTGCTCTCTGGATCAAATAAGCTAATATATGTCAGATTTAGCCCAGGACCTGTTGCCTCGAAAACCAATTGGTAAGTGCGTTGATGGTCCTGTGAGTATTTGTGTCACTTCCCAGGAGGGTTAGCCAACACCACTTCGAGTGAATGAGAGAACACAAGTCCCCTCCTTTGCTTGTCAAATATTAGAAGAGAATTAACACATAATATCTGTGTGTCTGTGTCCTCCTTCCCTAGTCAGCAATATTTGCACAATCATACACAGCAGCCAGGGGGAGTTTTCAGAGAAGTGTCAACCCCTTTGCTCTCATCTTCATGAGGTGTGTGTGTGTGGTGTGTGTGTGTGTGTGTGTGTGTGTGTGTGTTACAGGGTATTATGTGTATTATAGGGCACTGTGTGTACTCATGTAGGTCAAAGAGTGACTTCAGGAATCATTCTGGATTACTTTACCTCCTATTTGCACTGCTTTGGAGTTTCCCAGGCGCTGCCTTCCACATTTAGAAGTACAGGCCACTGCCATTTCCACTTGCTGTTTTTACATGGGATCTGGAATCCCAACTCAGGCTTTTCTTCTAGGGATGCAGAGGCTAACCCCTAAGCAATCTATCCAACTCCCTCCAAGGCTTATCAGACTAACTTACCAGGTTCATTTTTTCCTCCCTCAAGATCTATTCTTTCTATAGTCACCTTGGGGTTCTGGGAAAATAGAAATTGAACACACTGTTACCCCAAGATGAAACAGCCAACTCACAGAGGTCCTGGCGCTAATGCTGGGGGTCTCAGGGCTCAGAAGTCAGCTAAGCACCTTCGTTATGAGGAGCACTTGTGTCCAAGGAGATTCTGTCCTCACTGAGACTAAAGCAAAAGAAAACCAGGCTAAATTACATCTTAATTGACTGAAGTTCTATATAAAGAAAAACACATCTTCTCAAATGAAAGTCGGAATTCTTGAGGGGAACAAGATAGTCTTTTCAAGGATAACTCTAAAGTCACAAAAAAATTCTTGTTTTCCAGAATAATCATTTTAGGGAATGGCAAATGCATGGCATGGGTACTTAGCCTTCCCATGGGTGCCCGTGGCAGACACACCTAATTGATCATCACCCTCTCTCTCTCTGAGCTCATAAGAAGCTCAGAATACTTCTCAAAGCAACACTCCAGGCAGCCATTACCAATCAATCAGAGTAGCAGGTGGTAGTAAAATATCTTTGACATCCCCAGTTTAGATGAATCAGGGGAATGGACGAGACGCTATTATGAGGACCTTTTTAATCTTGGGATTCCATAATATTCAATAATATTCAGTGATGGCATTAAGACCGAGTTGGATCCTCAATCTTTTTTAGTAGAGTTTTTATTTTCCTCTGCATGCTGTAGGATCTCAAGTTGCCACATATATTCAGCTGATGAAATGCTGCTGATGGCAATGGTATGCTAATTATTATTACTGCTATTATTAATAATAATAAGCCACCTTATATTTCCTGGTTTAAAAAAGAAGACAATTTCTTAATTCGATGACACACAGCATTCCTTTTCTCCCTCCTCTTTCCACTTCCTCAGCCCACGGTTGGTATGTAGAAGGTGCTCAGCGGATTGTAGTGGGGTGTGTGTGTGTGTGCGTGTGTGCGTGTGTGCATATGTGTGTGCATGTGCGTCTGTATATACCAGGGGACACTTAAGTGTTTGTGCCTGTGGAGGGCCAAGGGTGACATTGGGAATCGTCCTGGATTGCTCTGCCTCCTTATTGCTTTATTCTAGGGTTTTCTAGGCTTCGACTTTCTGTAACAAAGTGCAGGCTGCTGCCATTTCTGCCCAGCATTTTTGTAAGGGATCTATAGATTCAAACTCAAGCCCTTTTGCTTGGGAGCAAAAGATTGAACCCCTGAACCGTCTCTCCAGCCCCTTCAGTGGATTTTCTATACCCTCTTCCACATCTCCCTTGGTATTTCTATATGATATTTCAGTTCCTTGCATGTGTCAATCAGGATGATGAATGCCAATTTTTGAGCTGACACCTATCAATTCAGCCTGAAAATGGGCTGCCAGTGCTCATTACCAGTGGATTATCACACAGGAAGAAGCATGACCATTTTATGTCTCTGTGTCCCAACCTGCTACTTCACCTGTTGGGTCTTCAGCTCATCGTGTCTTTGAGGTTTGACTCTTTACAGTCTACAAAGCCCAAATTGAATCTGAGAATGTAACTAACTGCATAGGAAGTAGGTGTCAGGGCACAAAGAAAGCCCAGATCTCCTGGCCATGAAAAAAAAACTTGAATAACAGAGCAGCTATTTTTATAGGACTTCACTCTCTGCGGTAACACACAATCGTGTTGACTCTGAAATGTCAGATGTTCTAATTAAATAAGATCCATTCTCAATTACAAGCTGAGTGTATCTGTGTTGGAAAAGTTGCTGTGTGTTCACTGAGTTTAGAGGCCGAGGGCCAGGATATATGGCTGCGGAATACTCTACAGTTTTACGTAGGCATATACACATCTGGATTCTCATTCTCTCCCACACACGAATACCCAGCACAGCATACACTTGTTAATTTAATTTATTTATAAACATACCCTGCCAAATTTTGAGATGATGGATGATTTGGGGCTTTAATAAATCCAACATTGAATGAGCCCAAGAAATTGTCTAGTGTCAGCTTTTCACTAAATGCAATTAGTCATGTGGAAATATTACAGATATAAAAAATAATCTTCAGCTGAATTTCATAAATTTGGTGGAGTACACAGAATGTAGGAAAGCTGCTTGTCTGGAAAGAGAAAAATGAAAGGGTGTTGTGAAGAAGAGTGACAGGGAATGGTGAAGATACAAAGGGAGGGAAGTGAGGGAGAAGAAAAGAGGAAGGTAGGAATGGAGAAAAGGAAAGAGAAAATGAGGAAGTGAAGGATAGAAACAGGAGCATAAAGAAAGAAATGTGTCCTACTTAACCTTGGAATGACATGAAGGCCGTTTTTGCTTGCCTCTATGATATAAGCATCTTATCTTTCCAGCAAGTACTTTGAAAGGTAGATGGAATAATAGTTCCCGGTCAGGATGGCATGCACGCAGATAACAAAGAGGCACAGCACACGGTGTGTGCAGTCACTTGCAGGAGCTCCACCACCGAGCTGTGCTCACTGTGTGCTCTGTGATTCTGCCTGTCTCTCCAACCTCAACCTTCTTCTTCCTCAGTCAGAGTCCCAGCCGCCAGAGCCATGGCTTCTGAGCTAGACAGAGCCAGCACTGGGGGGAAATAATGCCCCAAAGGGATCTTCACGAGGGCAAGTATCATCTGATTCATTTCCAGGTCAGTAGTGGCCTGCCTAGGTCTTAGCAGGGTGCAGTCGGTGTGGAAGGAAGGTGTTTGACTAAATGAATTGTGACTCTCCTCATCTCATTCAAACAGAAAGAGACTATTATGGCTCAGAATACTTTCCTGCTCCCTCCCTCCTCTCTTTTCCTGCTCCCTCCCTCCTTTCTTTCTCTCTCCCTCCTTCTCCTCTCCCTTCCTTCCCCTCTCTCTCCCTCCCTCTGTCCCTCCCTCTCTCTTTGCCTTCCTTCCTTCCTTCCTTCCTTCCTTCCTTCCTTCCTTCCTTCCTTCCTTCCTTCCTTCCTTCCTTCCTTCCTTCCTTCCTTCTTTCCTCCCTTCCTTCCTTCCTTTTCTACTTTTAAGGTTTTTTGAGACATCATCTCACTCCATTCCAGGCTAGCCCCATTATGTAAATCCTCCTGTCATGGAAATCCTCCTGCCTCAGTCTCCCAAATGTGGGGTTATAAGCATGTACCACTACACCTGGAGGAGGGACATAACATTTTTTTCTAATACTTGAACAATATGTTTTGATGGAGCAATTTCTTCAGCCCATTCTTGAGATGGGTATGGGTTGGGCAACCTGCTGTTAAGGGATAGGAGTGTACGCCACACCTCCCATGCATGTCCAGGCTGTGCCTATGAGACAGTAGAACACTGAAGGATGCCCCACCTCTTAAAGTAGCTGAATTGACTTCCTTAGAAGGGTACCCAACAGGAGAAGGGACTCAGTGACCTTAGGCACTTTAAGTCACTTAAATGCTTTGCATTTGCCTTTTTAATCTAGAAACACAAACATAGGTTCACATTACATAACTTCTATCCAAAATACTTAGTGTCAGAAGCATTTGGATTTCAGACATTTGGGACTTGAGAATATTTGATTCATATACTATTTTTTTTATATATTACATAGTTTGCATAGTTAACTTACAGATAATTTTGTACAATATTTTTAGCACATCTGCATTTAGGTTATAACCAGTCCCATGACGTCAGGTGGAGAGTTTCCTATTTGTGGTGGAAAGTTAGTGTTCAGAGGGTCTCAGATCTTGGAGAGTGTTGGGTTTTCCCATTAAGAAGGTTAGGCCTGTACTTGCAGTACATGGCTTGTTGTTGAGGATTCACTGGGTTGATGATTACAAAGTGCTTTGAACAGTGCTTGCACGGTAGCAACAGCACAATAACAATGAGCTATTATGTTCCTTAGACTTCAGTCTGGAAAAAAAAACTAGGAAATGGGACTCATAAACACCTTTCCCCGTGTGTGGAATGGGTACTGAGAATAGCACAGCCAGCTCTGGATCTGCAAAAGGGTTGGAGTCCTGAGGGCAGGAGAAGGAACTTCAGAACTCTGGTGCTGTCTACAGGTAATGATAGCAGAAAGATGAGATGGCATCTTAGAGGAACAGTGACATCCAAAGGGAAGACTGCTGTTAAGATGCCCATGTGCTCCCCCCTCATTCTGAGTCACCAAGAGTGGGGGAGAAAAATCACATTAGCCATAAAAAGAATTTGGTACGTAAACTGTGATTTGAGAAGCTAGTCCTGCAGTGAAGTTGGGTCTGGCTTTTAAACTTAATTATGCACATGCATTTCTGGCTGAGTTTATTGAATCACATGATATAAACCATAAACAAACACTAAAAACCTGGCTGGGCTGACGGCTACAAGTTACAAAATGATCTTTAAAGATCAAATATTTATTCTAAAATCCCAGAAGCCAACCTCTCTGCATTAAAAGTCAAAAGCAAGCCATCCGTTCTCCTTCAACAGTAGCTTATGAATCTTCTCCCTGATTGGGATATGCACAAACACATAACTTTCCCAGGATGCTACACTGCTCAGAAAGACTTACGGGGCGACACACCAATTGCATCATCGAAAGGATTAGTAAACTGTCTTGGTAGCAAATTATCTCTGCAGAGTTTGACACCCATCAACTTGGTGACGTACCCATTCAGGGAACACTCTGGGTTCCTGTGGCAGGGCCTCATTAGGCCCAGGAGGGCTGAAACTTCTCAGCAGGGTGGCTTCCCAGGGTGGCTAATGGGAGAAGGAACGCAGACATTCCATCTGCTGTATTCTACCCACAGTGTCAGGATGTGCTGAACACCAGGCCTCCTGCTCATTTCCCTGCTCATTTCCCAGGAAGACCAGCTCTGAGCTGCTCCCCACCTCCACCTCGAGTTGCTTTCTCATTGCTAATTTCCATTCCATTTGGGAGCTGAAATGCAAGCTGGGTATTGCCAAACCACTGCAGTTCTGAGTTACATTTTAAGTTAACTTCCTCCTCCCTTCCTCCCTGCTTACTTACTCTTTTTCTTCCTTCCTTCCTTCCTTCCTTCCTTGCTCTTACTTGAACCGTCCTTCCTTGATCCACTTCCGCTTTCCTTTCGGGATCTTCTTTCTTATCGGGGGCTCTCTCTTTTTTTTTCTTTCTCTCATTTTCTTTATTGTTCCTTCTCAGTTCTTTTTTCTTCTTTTCTTTTTTCTTCTCTTTCTGGTTCTTTTCCTCTCTTTCTTTCGGGCTCTGATTCTTTCTTTCCTCCTCGATTCCCTTCCTTCCTTCCCTTCCTTCCTTCCTTCCTTCCTTCTTCCTTCCTTCCTTCTTCCTCTTCCTCTTCTCCTTTTCTTTTCCTTTCTTTGCTCCCCCTTCTTTTTCCCTCCCTCCCTCCACCTCCCTCCCTCCCTCTTTCCTTCCCTCTTTCTTTCTTTTCCTTTTCCAGCAATTTTCAAGCCCACTCAAACTTTATAACTCTAGCCATGCCTGGGGGCTTTGCCTATGTGTTCTTGCACTCATTACCCAAATATGCACATCCTCATAGGGCAGCATAAATATCTTTGTTCAATGGCCCCCAGGAGGGAAGTCTTCCTCCATGTGGGGAGCCCAGTCTGTCTATAAATGACTCCCTAGTCCTGTTTGTCTTTCTAAGACTTCATAAATCCACTGAAACTTTCCCAATAAAGGTCGCAGAGACATACCCATGGTAAGTGCTCAAAGGAGCACCAGAGTTAACAAGAATAAGTAAGTTGGGGCTGGAGAGGTGGCTCAGGGGTTAAGCCTCCGCCTTGCAGGCAGAAGGTCCCTGAGTTCGAATCCTAGACCCCACGTATAGACGCCGGACGGAAGCAGAGGCGGCCTGCATTTCTGGTCCTGGTAGGGCGGAGCCTGTGAATCCCGGGGCACAGTAAACAAGGAGGAGGTGGAGGCGTCCATGGTGGTTCCCGAAATCGCCCGTGGTTCTACACACACACACACACACATATATACACGCACAATTGAAAAAAAAGAATAAGTAAGTTAACAATCAAATACAAATGTTCTTTGGAAAACTCAGTTTTAGGTGTGAGGTATCCCAGGGATTTGTCTAAGATGTTGGTAAAGCATAAGTGGTGGTATCCTGGGTGTCTACTGATCACACATGCAGGAAAAGCCCTCCATTATTGTCTCTGTTCAGAGAGTGGTTTCCTCTACCTCATCCTGACTTTCACTGCATATTTTAATGGTAACTCTATAATCTCTAAATGTGTGACTACTTACCGACAAAAGTAGATTTTGTTTGGTATCACTCAGTGATTTCTGTTAAAAAGTGAGTACTTTCATAAGAATTCTGCCTCTCTTGAAATAAGAAGGTTGGGCGACGTTGGGCCCCACTGCATTGTGACACCACTTTCTCCCTTGTGCACTAACCCTAACACCCCATGTTGCCCCCAGTCCTAGCACCCAGCCCTGCCCACACTGCATCCCACTCTGCCTACCATACACAGGCAAGTATTTGGCTCCCACTCTGACCATCTGTGGTAGGGCTGGAGCATGCTCTTTGAAATGGATGCCAGCTCCAAAGGTCCTTATTTTTGTATCTAATTTTGTCACTGATGGATTTGTGTCTCCACATGTTGTCAATCATGGTCCCTTTAGAGGCCTGGGGTCCCATTCAGTTCTCACACCTTTGACACCATGGCCAGACGAGGTCTTCATCTAGGCCTCTTCGACTTCAATAATATTTGTGTCCAGCAGCCAAATCAGTTGAGTAAGAAAGAGGCCCAGGAGCTAGCATATGAGCAAAGAGGAGAAAAAGAGCAGTCTGGCGATTACTTCTCTTGAAGGCATTCAGAGATTCCAGAAAACCCTGCTGGAAGAGGAGAAGCCTGTGTGGGCTTGGGTAGACATCTAAGTACAGTGATTAAGCACAATGCACACCTCATGGTGTATTGGGAAGTAGAAATGCTACGGGTTTCCTGACATCAAAGGAAGGGTCCAGATCAAGAACATGCACGGACCAGCTCTCCACCGTGGATGATTCTGAGCTCTTTGGAAGCATTGATGCTACCCTGTAGGAACTTTGGCAGTTCTGTGAGTTGTCACCACCTTCTTCTGTGTCTTTAAAGACACTTAATAAAGTCCACTTGATACAAGGTTACAATCCCAATCGTTCCAACTGAGACAAAGTTATCCCTTGCCAAACCTCAGTCTGTCCCAACTTATGCCATCTGTGACAGTAAGCGGTAAGGCTTCCTCTTGGAAATGCCACCGTTAACGTGCAGGCTGGTCCCCGCTCATCCCAGCGGCTGCCCCCATTTGTAGATGAGGCCATCCATCTCCATGAGTTGCCAAGCTGCCTGAGGTTGGCCTGGAGCCCTGAGTGTATGCAGTGGTTTTCAGGGAGCGTTAGCCAAAGTCTCTCTCAGGTTCACGTGCACTACTCAGGCTGATGAGCTGAGTTTATTAACATGATAATAAAATGCACCTAGCAGTACCTCCTCTGCTGCCCAGCACACTGGCACTCCTTGAATGCTGCCATGAGACATGCCCACCACAGCAATGGCCTTTTACCTATTGTACCTTTTCCTACTGTTTCTCTCCCGTTCATGTCCTGGAAATTTGTCAATATCCATAGGACCAGGGTGCTGTTCAGAAGCTCATCAGGATCCATGGGGATGTTCAAGGATACAAGGGTACTGTACTGGGTTGGGGAATCTGAGCAAGAGGTCCTTGCCGGCTCTCAGCTCCACCCCACCTGAGCCACCTCCGAAAATTCTCATTTTTGCTTCCTTCAACATGACTTTGCGATACCCCCTTTGGCTCTCAATCTCTCCTTTTGTTTTATCTTATCTCCATCAGGCTCATTTCACAGGTTCTCTGCTCTCTGGCCAAGACAAGAGGATTTGAGCAAATGGTAGAAGGGATGCTAGATTCCTGATGGTGGCCAGCTAGCTTCTACAACCAGTTTCCTGATATGCCTCCATCCAGAGGGAGGGAAAAAAATGTGAAGAGACACAATGTGGAGATACCAGTCACTGTAGCCCAAGCAGTCACATGCTGTTCTTAGGAAGTATTTCCAGAGTTCACATCCAAACTCTACTTCTAGCCCACCACCCTTCCTCTGATTGCCCACCCACACAAGCATGGTTTTGACACATTCATCTCAAGCACAGCCAGTTCATCTGAGATGACAGTCCTGCTGGGAAGTATGCTTGTTTTTCCCATCCAGTCTTGGTTCTCACAGCCACGGAAGTGCATGTCTTCACTTCCTGAGCCCTGTCTTTGTGAATACCCTTGTCTTCCTCTTTGAGAGTCTTTGCTTGATCAGTGCCAGTGAGCGCCTGATTTTGACTATCCTCTGTGCCTCTTGCCCACTGTCCGTCCAAGGTGCAAAAGAAATGAAGAAATGTCTCTACGGCAGGCCACAGACGGATGCAGCCACTGCATGGGGGCAGGGTAGTAATCCGCAAATTGGATAGTGAGCCAATGAATAAATATCCATTGATTATGTTCGTTTAACTACCAGTGTAACTGCCTATGGGGAGGATGGACTAGTGGAAAAAAAATTGATGAGCTGGTTAATGTGGCTTATTGGCGAGACAGTTTTAATGTCATGCGGCTTTAAGAGTCCTGTTTAAAAAAAATTAATGTGGAGATTGCATTTTAATGGGTCTGAGTCCATAGGCAGCGAGCTGCAAATATGTGTCTCTAGGGGCTGTTGCTGCATTAGGCTTTTTGCTCCGAGATCCTTTGGGGTGGGAGAGGGTAACGTGGCCTATCGAGCACTTAAGTGCCAACTCTGCTGCCCTCAACAGAGAGGGAATGCATTGGGTGGGATGTGTGGGTTGCATTGTGCGATTTTCAACGAGTAGGCAGTTAGCAGGGCTGGAATGTTTGAGGGCCAGGGAGCTGAGATAGGGTTGAGGCAAGGATTGATAAATGAGATTGTAGACAGACTGGTACTCAGTCCTGAAAGTGATGGAGAGAAGGAAATCAAGTGGTAATGGATTTGGAGGACTTTGTTGATATTAAATGGAGAGAAGGAAGAAGGGAGAGATAAAAAGAAGAGTAAGAAGAGGAGGGAAGATAAAACTGGTTATTCTCGGCCTCTTCTTTGTTATTAAATTGAATTCTGACCTTCATCTGGTTCACATCATTTTCCTAATGGATATAACCTGAAATTGTATTCAAGTCTTTGCTAAATGTCCCTTGCCAATGAGCTCACTGAATGGCATTTCATGTATCATTGTATCAGTATTTCCTTCATGTACTAAGACTGTTTGCTAGTGTATTTATGTATGTTAAAGGTCCTTGAAGACAACTTTGATCATTTGCTGGTCTCTGCAGTAGCTGCAGCGCTCAGGGCACACGGTTGGAACATAGCAAAGTCTATGGTTAGAAACTGCTTTAACTTTGAAACTCAAGTCTTATACAACTTGGAGGTTGTTTTCTCATCCCCAAAGGCCTGGGTTGTTCTTAACTGATACTGTGTAGAGTGATTGTGAACTGTGCTTCCATTCTTCTTTACTTTTTAATTCCTTAGAATCTTCCTCCTCCTCCCTGTCTCTACCCCCCTTCTCTCCTCCTCGTTCTCCTCTTCCTTCTCATCCCTTGACTCTCTCTGTCTCTTGTCTCTCACTAAAGAGTGGGTATTTATCAGCAGGGATCTCTCCTGCTATCGTTTCAGTAATTTGCACTCAACATGCTCACGGTCTTGTGCTCAGACACCACAAGGACTTTTCCCATCCAATAAGAAGCCACTGCACATCTCTCCCTGGATCAGGAACTGCTGCTGGCTCTCTCCCAGTTTCCTTACTTCTGTGCCATTTGGAGTCTTCTCTCCATGTGACTTGTTGCAGTTCACCTGGATGGTTGCTGATAAATGACCATCAAATGGCTCAAGAGAACAAGGGATTTATTGTCTCTTATGATTATCTGGTTATAGTTCTCAGTCCACCTTGACAGGAGTGCTCATGCTAATACCAAGGCCGAGGGAACTGGTCACACCATCTCTATGTAATGGCTGAGAGAAGGACGATCTTTACTTGCTAGACCAGCATGTCTGGCCAAGTGTACAAAAGGATGCTGACCCTCTCAGCCAGCTGTCCGTGATTTACTCCGGGGCCTAATCCCACCCACCACAGGCTGGGCCTTCCCCATCAGCTAGTCAATCTCCTTCAAGTTCGCTTTGGGCTTAACTCAACTACTAATTCTCCACAAGGTGCCCAGAGCTCAAACCCTCAACTGTCAAGCTGACACCTGTGCCTAACCATGACAGACTCTTTCCAATAGTCAGTGACATGGGACGCTATGCCCAGCTCTAACATCTTGAGGTGTCAGTGTTGGCCTTTCTAGCTCCTCATTCTATGACTGAACAATAAGCTAGACCAGACCCTTTCCCCAAACTCCCTATTTATGAGAAAGAGAACTGAAAAGTCTTGTCAGCAAACACCTCACCTGAGGAAGAGAATCCAGGCCAGATTCCCACATGACCCCGCCTGTCCCGATACAGGGCACCAATAGGTGAAGAGCTGGAAGATCTGCTTGGCATCACCACTTAGAAGATCCATTTTGTTCCCCCCCCCCAAACACTGAGACCCTTCCTTGCTTCTTTACCTCCAATTTCCTTTCCCTGGAGTGCTTCTTAAACCCCGTGTGCCTTTACACTTGGCTTAAAAGCAAAACCTTTCTATCCTATGGAGTTTTATCATTTCAAAGCATTTTCATACCTTTAATCTCATCTGATCCTTACAATATCCCCGTGAGGTAGGTAGATCAGGCATTATTAAGCTCATTTGAATAATGAGCGAAAGAACCTCAGGAAGATGAAGTATCTTGTTCCACATCCCCTGAGAAGGGATCCTGTCTCTGAACCCTCTGGTGGGAGCATTTTCGTAAGTCTGAGACCCCAAGGGATTTGGCTATCCTCTTTTCAGGCTCTCGTGTGTCTTGGCTCCATCCATCAGGAAAGGGAAGGGAGGAGAAGGTTATGGGAATGGGGTGGGAGGAGACAGGGTGAGGAAGGAGGTCCAGAAGGGGAAAATGCTTACGTGACTTCCATATTGATGACTGCTCATTAGTGAGGAAGAGGTCAGGGCACCTGCCGATAATGATGTCTGCCTTGACTGTACTTAATGGAAACGGCGCAGGGCCTGCCCCATCAGAGGCTCATCTGCCCGAGAGACGCCCAGGACTAGCACAGCAAGAATGAGATTCCCGCTGGGGTCAGCTCCTGGACCAGAATCCAAAGCCATTAGTATCTGAAGACCTTGCTATACAGGCCGTGGGTCCTGCTGATTCAGACAGCCAAGAGACTCTAGCCATTAGTGTGGCCAAGGGAGGACTGGAAAGGCTTCCCTGACACTGGAGACTTGGATTCATTCAGCCTGCCTGTATCGACACTGAGGTGCCTGTCTCGAGGGGCCAGGGAGGGAACAGCAGAGCTTATTTTTGCTCTGGTTTATGAGGTCTTGGTCTGATACCACTTCGAGGTCTTAGAAGTCCTTTATCCCCCCCCCCCCAATCCAACCTAAGCATAACCACCTGCATGGTGTCATGAAAGTCTCTTGGCTGATTTCCTAGCTAACTTCCTCATGAATTTTAGGCAGGTGGGTGAACTGCCGTGCCTTTTGATTGCTAGTAGAAATGTCTCTGGTTGTCACAGCTGGAACAAGACAGAAGGGCCTACAGCATCCTTAAAGTTCACTGTTGTGAGCACTGAACCAGGAATCTGAGTACTTGGGAGGGCTAACCCTGCAGTTGCAGTAGTCAGTAACCATGTTACTGTGTTAATATGGCTGAGGCTTTGTCTTCCCCCGTCCCACAATGGCTGTCTTAACAGTTGCTCATTGGACAGTATTAGGATCTTGACTCCTCCAGTTGAAATCTAATCCCTAATGTGAGATATTCACATGCTGCAAACTGAATCTACCCATGTGATATTGATAGGTAGGGCCAAAGGAGGGGGTTAGGTTAGATAAGGCCATTAGGGAAGAGCTTCAGGGTTAAGATTAGTGGCTTTAGGAGGAGGACAGCTCCAGGAGTTTCACATGCAGTGCCTCCTGGTCCTTCCATATCATGTCCTGTACCGTCTTGGAACTCTGGCACAAGAAGGCAATCATTACATATGACTCTGTGATCTTGGACCAGAACCAAGAATCAAAATACACTTTTTCTTTACAATTTACCAACTCTGCGGTACTGTTACTAGCAACAGAAAGCAAGCAAATAAACAAACATTAGTGGAGACATGTTGCTTCATAGATGTATGTTGTCACTTTTCTTGTTGCTATGACAAAATATCTGATAAGAATAAACTTAAGAACCGAGAAGAAGGCTGGGATGACAACCCAGTGATTAATGCACTTGCACATAAGCAAAAGGACTGAAGTTTGGATGCCCAGATCCCATGAGAAACACTGGGTGAAAATGGAAGCCCACATGAAATTCCAACCTCATAGAATAAGGAGGACAGGCAGACTCGCTCAAGATTTAATTGGAGACCCTGTCTCAACGAGAGTAAGGTGGAAGAATAATCAACAATGATTCCTGATATCAACCATGGACTTCTATGTGTATGTCACACAGCTACACACATACTCACACACAATGTGTGCCCACATATATGTGAACAGGCATATACACACATATGCAAATGGAAAAAGTAAAAAAGGGGGGCTTAATTTTGCTCATAGCTTGAAGTACTACAATCCCATTATAATGGGGAAGTCATGGGGGCAGGAGTGTGCCCTAGCTGCTTGATCCTCACGCCGGAAGAGACAGAGATTGGGTCAGAAGCAGAGCCATCCTATACACCTGTAAATGTTCCCAGTGATCTATTTTCACCAGCAACCCCTCCCACTTAGAATCTCCTAAACAATCCTCCTTTACAATCTCCTAAAACAGCATCGCCATCTGGAGATTAAGTATTCAAACATCCTGGGTCTGGGGGAATTCCACAGAAGAGGAATAAGAGGAGGCTTGTGAGGGACCTCAAGGTCTGGCCATGCAGAGTTACAATCTGGAGTCTGTCCACCAACAAGCCAGCCATCTTGACTGTCTAGGAATTGTTCGCTGACTAGAGTTCTGAAGTGTTTCTTTTTTTTTTCTTTTTTCAATAAATAGGGACCCTGGCAAGCCATGAAAGCCACTAAAGGAATAAAGGGTGAATATTTTTGACCAGAAAAGAATGTTCAGCCACTTTTGAGTCCCATCCAACACATGAATACCCATGATATTCCCTTAAATACCAACTAATTGTCAACAAGAATAACGGTCACTTTTATGAGTTAGCTTTACCTTCAGTCCTGTAAGGTAAATGGTCACATTGGACCATAGCTGTGGGCTATGCATCAGAAGTCCATTCTTCTTATCGGTTCTGCCAAAGAAAATGAAGTTTTGTTGAGGCTATAGGAGTCTCAACTATTATACTTTAATGGAGAATAATGCTCTTTTGACAGATAACAAATTCCCCACAGAATTTTAGAGCCACTATACTTCTCTTTAGGTTTAATAAAGGTGCGGGTCACACCTGCCTAGCCTTGTGCTGTAAGTTCAGAAATCATAAGTAATTTTTTCTGGGTGCTATTCACTTATTCTTTAAGCTAAACCTCCATCCTTAGTGGGAAGAATAATTCTGAAGATTGTCTGATCCCTAAATTGCACATTTCATGAATGTACACTTTCATATCTCCCACACCGTGTGTAAGGAAAAGGCCTACCTCTTCAGTTTCTGCATAATTGAAAGAAGATACATTCATTGAGTTCTGCAAATCTCATCCTTTTCCTTCTGTGATCACAGTTAGACCTTCTGCTGTGTCCCAGTGTGACTCACAGAATCAGATGCATAGGACAGAAGTGACCATAACAAACCCCCTCTATATCCGCTCATGCTTTTTTTTTAAAATCCCATCAGCTTTCCAGATATGAGCATCTAGCAATGAACTCCAGGGGATCCAAATGTCCTACTCCCAAGGATGCCGGGTCTCCATTTCACTGCCTGGCAGACAGCCAACCAGGAGAAGTACCTACATTAAATCACATCATAAACAGAAGCAAATTTTTCTCGTGCTCAGTCATCATGCTGTGGAATTGCTTGTTACAGCAGTTATTTACCCCTGACTAATACATTGTTTCACTTAAACCACTATGTCTATCTATATCTAAAGAGATTTCAGCTTACATAAGCTGTTAGGAATCTGAGGGTACATGTCTTCAGTATATTTTTTTGCTGGAATACTTAAAAATGCCTAACTAGAGCTCTAGGAGTTCCTGGTTCCATGGAATCTGATCAGTCGGCATTTAACTAGAGGTGAGACCCTAACTAGAGGACAAATGCAGGAGGGTTAGGGTCAGGTTGATTCCAGAAGAGTTTCATTCAGGTGTTCCTAGGCAGGAATATTGAATACTCAGAGATGGCCACATTTGTTCATGGAAGGCCACAGCAGGAGTTATCTCTGAGGGCAAGTTAAAATCAGCCACGAGGGTTACAGTCAGGAATATGGAGAACAGGTTGGGCCGGCTGCCAGGATCAAGTCACAGTGAACCACTAAAGGTGGAGACCCTGGAGACTGAAAATGTGTTGGAGAGATCTATGGTGTTGGCGTTGCCTGGAGTTGGTCAATCTGGTGGCTTCAAGGCAGGGCAATTAAGGAGTCAGCCAAGAAAAATAATCCCAGTTGCTACATGTAGTGGTGTATGCCTCTTAGCATTCACAAGCTAGCAGCAGGAGAATGTTCCAGTTTGGGGCTAGCCTGTACTACATAAGATTTCCAGGACAGCCTGAGCAACACAGTGGATTTCCCTCTAAAAGGTTCCATGGTCTTCAAAACCAGCACTACCAATTGGAGATAACGTTTAAACATAAGAGTCTGTGGGAGGCCTCAGTGGATCTCAAAAATGTAGAAAAAATAGAAATAAGCTTAATTAACTTTTGCTTGTACTGTCAGATTTATTTTCAGAATCTACTTTTTTAAAAAATCAAAATATTATGAAAAAGTTTAATCAATTAATATAAAATTATTCAGTTTTTTTAATCTGGGGAAGAACACAATCTCCCCAAAATATAAGTCACAAATGAGAAATAGACTTGAAAAATGTTCCGCAGTTCTAGAATGTATGCTCTGAAACCTGCTCCCACTTGTAGAGAGGACAGGAGCTGAGGTCTCAGAGTTTGAGAGCAGTAGGAGCTACTCACATTTTCTGAATGTTATGGTTTATTGAAATGAAGAAAAAAGTTGAAGCAGGTTTACCTGAAATACCAACACATTTCAAAGTTTTGAAAATATACAGATCCATGGGTGTAACATTTAGAAACACTGAGGTCCTTTATCAAAGTTTGTGCGGATGGAATGGCCCTCCTCTCCATTAAAGTCCGGTCTCCCTCTGCCCTCTCCTGCTCACTAATCTTTCTGTGGTAAAGGGCTCAATGAGAAAATGTTTATAAGTGCATGGCATGATCTAGAGAGGTAGGCACTCAATAAACGGTAGCTATTATCTTGATGATGATGGATGGATGTGTCTGATGCTCAACAAGACCTTGTGAATGCTTCCAAATCACTCTGGGAGAAAGTGGTGTAGACTGGGTATATGGAGACCTTTCCTTGGCGTGTAGATCTAATGTGGACCCCTTCTTAGGTTTTCATCCTCTCTCTGTAAGTGTTACCTCGCCGAGCAAGAGTCTCCAGCTAGTTGACTATTGAGCCAGCCCCACCCAGAGGGCCACTCGAGACTGCAGAAACATACACAAGGTTCCTTCTGCTCCTTGGCATTTATTTACTGCAGATTATTTATTGTGGAAATTTGAGATGGATGGTTAGGAAAGGAAAGAACAAACAAACTTACCTTCCTCGCTTGCTTTAACGTGTTTGGGTTCCTACTTGTACGCGCTGAAATGTCTATAATTTACTTTTCAGTTTTGCAATGTTTATGGCTTTTATGTCATTTGAAGGTTATTTATAACAATTATATAAGGAAGCAAAGTGCCATAAACTGAAGTAATTTACTGTAAAATATCTGAAATGCTAAAATATCAAACCATGCTTTACTATAGTAGCAGCACTGTTCTTGGGGACCAAAAAAAAAAAAGGAAAAGAGGGGGGGAAAAGTCTAAAAATATAGCCTGCACCTGATCAGTCGGTCTAGTATATCCATCTTGCAGAGATTTATAAACTCAAGAGCGACTGGCATGTATTAATTTAATTGCTTTTAAGAAGGGAATGGAAGAGAAGAAACATGGCCCGGTGTCATAACAGGGGCATTGATAGTTGGTTCTGGACAAACAGATACAAAGGTGAAGCCAAACACACCCCAAGTGATGTGGGTCACACCCCGTGGTCCTGCCCGGGGATCCTGAATACAGAGAGAAGGCATCACTTCCCTGATAGCGAGAGAAAGAAGTAGGGAAGGGTGAGTCCAAATCTGGCTCGCTAGGTCCAGAGAGCCAAATGATCGCCTTGGAGGTATGATGTCAGAAAGAGAAGACAGAGAGGAGATGGAGGGATTGGCAGGGGTCCCTTAGGACGGGTAACAACCTTCCTCACCAGTGGAAAAGCCTCTGACCCTTCTCCATGTCATGGTGTCCCATTAACACTTTGTTTCATTGGTGTTGCCGCTCACTGATTCAATAAATGAGAAATACTCTTGATAGGTCCAGGTTAAAAGATGCAATGTCGAGTAAGATAGCAGTTACCTTCCTAGCACCTAAAATCCAAAATATTAGCACCATGAAACAGTATTGATAATCTAACCAGCTCCAGGCCAAATATAGAAGGGGTTGGTTTGTGCAAGTGCCTAATGGGTACTTTAATGTCTGCAGTGTGCAAATATAAAAAGAACATGATAGGACAGCCTTCTACCTGAGTATGGCGCAGGGATCATTTCTCAATTGTCTCTTGTTTGGCTTCTTCTAAGGAAAGAAAACAGATTCGTGGCAAGTTCTAGACATACAGTTCTCTGCTGAAAACAAAACCTGCCCATGGCCATTTGTCTGCTGGAAGTAGCTACAGCAGAGTAATGAATGTGAGGTCAGCAGCTCCGTGTGAACTGGGGCACCAGGACTCTAGAAATCACCTCACTCGCACAAGCCTTTCCCTGAAGTCGCACAGCGCTGGGGAGACAGGGCCATCTCTCTGCAGCTCAGACAGGAGGGTGGTGCAGAGTGCAGGCCCTTGACATTAGCCACAGATTGCAGGTCATTTGGAATTTTGCCTGCAAGTGTGAATCAGTGGTTGGTAAGAAAGACAGGACTTCCGCCTCACTGTTCTTCTTCCTCTTATGCCAGGGTATTTCCCAAGTCCTCCATTATCTCTGATTCCTTCAGAGTTACTTTTTCGCTTCCTTACAGGTCCTCTTGTGTGTGTTTTTAAATTTCCTCTAAGAAATACATAGGGTCTGGAGAGCTGGCTCAGTGAGTACAGTGCTCCAAGGACAAGCCTGATGGTCTGTGTTCAGATTCCCAGGGCCCATTAAAAGCAGAACATATCTGTATCTATACAAGGAAGGGGAGGTTAAGACATGAGCATCTTCAGAAGCTCTCAGGCCAGTTAGCCTGGTTTAGGCAGCAGAGAAGAGACCCTGTCTGGAAACAATGTGGAAGGGCAAGGACCAATGACCAAAAGGTGTCCTCTGAACTCCACAGTGCACCCTGGCATGCATGCCCCTGTGCCCACGCATCAGAACACCATGTGCACGCATATACACATGTGCCATACACAAATCAACAATAAATAACATGAGTATAAATGACATGGTTACCATGGTTATACCATGGTTAATGATCAGAAGATAGATATGTTGATTTAAGCACCACTTATGCAAAATAAGAACATTCCAGGACTGTACAAGACCCTCTGCTCCCTCCTTCCCTCCATTCCAGAAGTCTACACCCTTATATTCATGCATCACATTGTATTTTGTTTGGTTTTATTGTTCCTGCACTGTTTGAAAAGCCATCCTGTATTGCTTGCAGTAGTTTACTCATTTTCATTGCTATGTAGCATCTCACTGGAAGATTACACCATAATCGATCCATTCTCTGGGTGATGGACTTTATAATTCATCCAATCAGCATAATGGATAATGCTACAATGTGCATCCTTATACATGTTCTCTGGTGCAATGTATACACTATACATTTCTGACAGTTGTGTGCATGATGCCCAGGGCTGGCATTACCAAATCACAGTTTAGGCACATAGTCGCTTCATTCATGCTGGTGAAGGGTGTATTCTGGCTTGTGCTCCCCAGCACTGGCCAGAGTTGGATTGCTGTGCATCCTCATCAATCCTTCGTGTTTTCTTTTTGTTGCACTTCACTCACTGTGGTGAGCATGCATTGGCATACCCTGGTGCTTGTGACTGCCTTTTTTATAATTCAACTGTTTTGAGATATAATCGACACAAATTTTGTGCCTGTTAGATTCACAGTTTGATAAAATTTTCAACACATGTATACTTCCCTGTAAGCCTGGCTCTCGTCCGGGCAGAAAGCATCATACCGCCTGAGGAAGTTGCTTCTCTGCAGTGGGGATGACTACTGAGCGGATCTCCATCACCATGGGTGAGCTTGTGAGGTGAGGTACAGCTTGGGTCTTGTTGACTGAACTCAATATGGTGCTTCTGAGATTCTTCCATGCATCTGTGGTTTCTAATTTTCACTGAAGAAGTGAAAGTGCCTATGGACAACTGCTTGGGATGTTTCTGTTTTATTAAGTTTTAAATTCTTTTAGTGTTTCATATATGAATATAGTGAATTCATATTAAAACGCCTCAATTCCTAATCCTAACCCTTCCTTCTCACAGTACAACCATATTCTTTCCCAGTCTCTCTCCTATTTTCATGTCTTTTTATGTATGTGGGCCACTGAGTTTCATCAGAGTTGCCTTTGGTGGCAAGTTCTTGAGTATAAGTATTGGATTGTTTCTTATTTAAAGCTACTGTGAATAAGGCTAATGCAAGCATTTGTACTAAATACCTTCAGGTGTACATATATGTGCATATTCCTATGTTTGGTTGAACATACATGTGCAGTTGTATGAGCATATGTGAGCACATGTGTGTGGAGGTCAGAGAACAATCAAATTGTTGTTCCCTGGGCATAGTCTACCTTGTTTGTTGAGGTCATTGTGGTTGTTTTGCTTTGCTGTCAAGACAGGGCCACTCACTGGCCTGAAACTCACCAAGTAGGCTGTGCTGCCTAGCCAGTGAAAATGTCTCCATCTTCAGTACAAAGATTCCAAGTACCCACCATGCCTGGTTTCTTCCACATGAATTCTGGGGGTCAAACTCAGTCCTCATGCTGGGGAGACAACCACGTTACTGACTGAGCCATCATCTTGGTCCAAGTATCTTTATATGCTTATAGGTTCCGAGTGTGGAATCAGTAGGTTGTAGGTTAGGTTCATAGTTACCTTTATGAAAAACTGAAAGTGATTTCTCAAAGTTCTTGTGCCATTTCTTATTTCAGCAACAATGGTGGGAATCTCAACTATCCTTGCCAATGCTTAATACTGTAATCTTAGCCATTTTAGTGAACATGAAGAGTTATCTTATTTGTGACTTTTCTTTTACATTTTCTTGGTAGCTAATAAGGTTGAATATCTCTTCAATACATTTATTGTCCATTTGGATATCTCATTTTGTTTATTCAGTATCTGTTGCATCTCTTCCCAGTTTTGGTTTTTGGATTACTTTTTAGTACATTGAGTATTAGGGATTATTTTATATTGTAGATCCTTTGTTAGCTCTTCATTGCAAATGGTTTCTGAAGAACTGCCTTTAATGGGCAAATCCCACTGAGAACAAATCTCATGCTCAGTCACTTCCACAGAAGCTAATGTTTAAAACCAATTCTGTCCTTTAGTGGTGGGTTCAGACTGTAGGATTTATTGAACAGTGAGGAGTGGGAGAAGAGGGAAAAACAGAACTGGTCAGAGCAATATATTTTGACAGGAAGAAAACAGCCCATGCGTCACTACAGAGGAAAGAGCTTTGGGAGTTATTCCAGACAAATACTTCAACAGACGCCATGGTTCGTGGTGGCCAGTGCATGGAAGATTATGGGCAGATTTGGGTTTGATGAAAATTATCACAGGGAATGATGAATAAAGCAGGTCACTGCTTTTATAGTAGTGAATCATATTTCTGGGACCAGTCTAGCAAAAACTCAGAGGTTCAGAACTCCAAGATCCAGGGAATTTCCATTCTCATCCTTCTAATTTTGTAAGTGGTGACTTGAAAACCCAAAGTGGATTTTGCCATGTCACCAAGTCAGATCTGCATTGTGAAGATTGATGGAGTTTGCTCTGGTTCTGAAACACGGGGAATACCTGTGCTGAGTACCCCAATGGACAATTTGTGGTTCATCGGGAGGTGTGTTACCCAGGAAGTTTGTCTTCAAGTAGCTTCCCATTGATGAGGAGGCGATACACTTGCACAGATAGTCTGAGCATGGTGGAAGGAGCTCTGCTTTCAAGTGTGAACACAGAGAAATTGACTTGATCCTGAGAACTATCAATGACCAATTCTGATATTACTGGGAAAAGTCAGCACATTTGGACACCAGGTTCTCAGCCCATCAGTCAGTCTTCAAACCCAACATTAATGCTTCTCTTCAGGGTTCGAAATATGAATCTGTTTTCTACTTCCCTACATTCTCAAAGCCCTTCTGTGGATATATATTTGTAGGCACTTCTGCAGAAGTGAATGCTCAATAAACATTTGCCAATTGATGGATGGACTGAGTTTGTTGAGAATAGCAGTGTGTGTAGTAGTAGTGGGAAACTGCACTAGTCTTTTACCATTCCCCAGGGCTGTGAGTGTAGAAGACTCCATCTCAGAACCTGAAAGAGATAAGGATCTGCTGAGACAGAACATTTTCAAGGGCTGTCGATGTCACTGGTCAGCATTCAGTGGCTATACCTGGTATCACTAGAAGGTTTGCAAGCTGAGCAAATAATCCTTCTACAGGATAAGCAATAAGAATGAATATTTGCATACAGCCTTCTCTCTATTACTGATCATAATAGATACTGCTTGCAAAGCACATTCTGATCTAGACAGAGTTGCAGACACTTGGTAGTTAGCAAAATGTACCAACTTCCTTTATTCAACCTGCAAACTCCTTATGGTTACATATGATAATGAATAATGCTCTCATATGAAAAATAGGGAAGCAGAGGTGATAGGTTATATATGTATCACACACACATGCACAGACACACACATCTGTTGGATAATACTTGAATGTAGATGGGACTCTCAAAAGTTCATGAGCTATAGGCATGATCTCCAGAATAGTCCCATTCATTGGCAGTGGAAGCTTTAAGATGTAGGGCCTGGTTGGATGTCTTGGATCAATGGGGATGTGACTTCAAAAGGGGTTTGGGAATTCTGAACAATTCTTTTTTCTCTTTTGCATTCAGAGCAGGTTTTTTCTGTCACATGATTTCTCTTATCATCAGCCAGCACTTCCATCAAAAGCCTGAAGTCAAGGGACTCTTCCCCTAGTGGACTGGATCTTCCAGAACAGTGAGAACAAACAACCTTTGAGACAGAGTCTCACTCTGAAGCCCAGGCTAGCCTAAAAACCACTATGTAGTCCAGGCTGACCTTGAACTCAAAGTGATCCTCCTGCCTCAGTCTCTATAATCTCAAGTGCTGAGATTATAAGTGTGAGCCACTACACTCAGCTATCCCCTTTTCTGTACTAATTAGTTGCCTCAAGTATTTTGCTCTAGTGATACAAAACTGCCTAAAACAGGCCAATCCAGTTGAGCAGCAGGGAAATCATAACGCCTTTGCTCTGGAGGTCTCTGTGCCGCAGCGATGAGGAGGCTCTTGGGCATTGGAGAGATTGGTCTTATCCAAGATGACATGGCAAAAATGATCCTAAGGAGCTAACAACATCCACAGGAGACAAGTTTCTTTGCACCAGAGACACATGTAAGATCCTGAGCTGCTATGGACAGGCTCTTGAGTAAGCTCTGTACACGATGGCAATCAATTCCCCATCGTAAAGATAGAGCTTTTAACATCTAGTCCCTGGTTTCATAAAACTCCAGTCCATGGTCTCCCACCCTAAAAATGAAATCAGTAAAGTCTGATGAGATTTCTTCTGAAATGATTTTGAGGAGAGCCGAAAGGAAGCGGAGCCATCCAATAATTGTAAAGCGTGAGTGGGGAAGTGTCAGGATCTGCTCCACTGAAGGACCCCGTGGCACGTGAACGCGTCTCTGTAGGCACATGGAATATATGACATGGCATATCTAGCTTGCTTTTCCACCAGTATAATGGGGTGCCAATATGAATCCATTGGGATTGCTACAGTGAAGTAAATGGGAAAAGATATTTAAAAAAAACTGTTAGAGTTCCTGCGATATGTGATCACTCGAGTCTTGGGCATAGAAGAGAAAAAGAAAGGAATGAGAAGTGAATCCTGTCATGGGGCCTCAGTGTCCTACTTCCAGACCCCCAGGCCCTGCTCTCTGGGGTTTCTCTTTCTTCTGAAGAACGATCTCTCCCTATAAGCAAAGAAGCTTGACTCTACACTTGAGCTCTCTTTCTTGCCTCCCAGGACTGTTGTGGCATTCAGATTCAGCAGTGCCTGTTCAGAAAGCAAAGACCTTCAATATAATACAAGGCAATGATGTCCAAGAAAGCAGTGTTCAGTCTTAGGAGACCCTGTGCACTGGTCCTGCCCTGCACAACGAGCAAGACACCCCTCCTTCAGTCACCTCGAAGTTTCAGTTTCCCTATTTGTCAAATGAGAGGGGTTAGTAAGATAACCTCCAAGGGCCCTTCCAGCTTCAAAACGCTATGATTCCTAAAAGGCTAAGCCAAACAAAATGCCAGGAATGGATAAATTCATCAAAATGAAAAACTACAACTCCATTCTCAGACACAGCATTGGAGGAAAGCCAGGAAACACTGACATAGCCTGCATTTGCAAAGGCAATTGCTCCAGCATCAGCAGGACACCCAGCCTGCTACACAAGGACAGGATCCCAAGGGCAACAAGAACCCCGGAGGGTGGGGAGGGGGCTGCTTATTGAATGGCTGAGTGGCTGAGTTCCTTCGTGGAAGTTGCAAATTGTCCTTCCCCATGGGTGGAGGGATAACCCAGACTTGCCTCTGAGAGGCAGAGAATGAGGAAAGAACTTGCTCTGTACCTGGAAGGGTCTATTCTCCATCATCTTTCACTGTAGGATCCTGAATAAGACATGTTTCCTTTGTGGGACCTTTGGCTCCATTTCCCCACCACTGAAATGGGCCTCAGAGCTCTGCCTACTTCAATACTGTTGCTTTGCATACTTAACAGTCCTCATTTAGGGATAAGGCAGCATGCCAACGCCAGGTCTCACTGTCATTGATAACCCAGTTGGATTGGAGGCGTTGGCTAGCCTTCCCTGAAACAGCTAGCTTGAGGATGTTGATGCTGATTTCACACTGCCAGAGCAACATGCATTTGGCAGCAGCTGGAAGAGACCTGGGGATCTCTGTCCCTAAGGAAACTGTTATCAGGCAGTGCGGACGAGGAACTTGTGATGGAGAGAAAGAAGGCGACATCTCTCCCTGGGGCTTTCATGACTTTTCCTCCCCTACCCCCTCAGCCAGCACCAGCAGAATCTGGTTTTGTCTGGAAGTGGTGTCCCACCCCGCCTTGTGCATGAGCCAGCTGTCTCTCCTGGGATGAGGCTCCTTTAGAAACGGGAATACCTTTGCTCTCCCAATTTCATGCCCTCTGCCTAGCTGATGGGAAAGTACATAGTCACCCTGGGGTGCAAATCTGCCTAGCCAGGGAAGTTCTCCGGGTGCTCTGGAGGTACTCAGAAGACATGTAGTTGAGCTACCATTCAGAACCACAGTCTAGGTTCACCAGGAGGTCATACGATGAAGTCAGCAGAACCAATCGGTCTCAAATGAGCATATACAGAAATTTCCGGTGACCCTGGAAAGAGGACCAAGGGATGACTACCCTGGAGACTGGGATCTGCTAGGCTGAGTTCACTTCCTTGTATCCTGTCACTCATCTATCAGAAGTTCATTTCAGGAACCGTGTTCACGAGCATGTCTAGATAAGCAGTGAAGATAGGGTGTTCACTTGGAGCACTGTCACTGAGGGTCGAGACCAGAGTACTGATAAGGAGCTGGAGCTCTCAGGCATCACTAGCAGCCCTGATGAGACTCTAATAGGACAGTTCTCCTCCTTTGGGGGTCTCATGAGATCCATGTTCTTCCTCCTTCCCTGGGGGATTCTGTGATGTCTGAGGTCATCGATCTGGCTGCCGCCACAGATGCCACTGTTCTGCTGTGCATGAGACAAACCATAGCCCTGGCTGCCAACACGGGCCACCTTCTCTTCCTCTGCAATGCTTTCAGCATTGAACAGCTTCTGGCCACAAGGCTGATAGCAAAGTGTGATGATGCTAATCCCTCTGCATGCAGATTGATGGGGGGGGGGGCATCATCACGTTCAGACAACAGGATGCTACAGAAGCAAGAGGTATGTGATAGTTAAGCTCGGATGTCAACTTTACCACACCTAGCATTAACTAAGATCAGCAGTTGGACCATGTGAAGAGATTACCTGGATCAATACATTTACAATACAAAGACCAGCCCTAGATCTGATTGGAACCTCCCAGTAGCAGACCAGATAAAAGGAACCATAGAACAGAAGACTTTGAAGAGAGACTCTCTGCTTCTTCCAGCCTTCAGCTATCATCCACTGACCTACTGGACTGAGCAGTTCTGAGCCTCCAGGATACAGTGATGTAGCCTGCCTCCAGCTGCAGTCACCAGCCATGTTGCCTCCACCATGAAAAAGAGTTTCTCCCCTCTGGAATTTCCCTTTCTCCCTTAAGTTGCTTGACTTTGAATGCTCTCTCACAGCAACAGTTAAGAGTAACTATTACAAGGTGCTTAGCTGATAAGCCACAAAGCACAGGGCCACTGTCTCCCTCTCCATGTCACTACCCTGCCCCTCTCACTTGGCTTTCTCATGTTCACCCATCTTTCATGCATATTCCATCTTTATAACACCTAGGTGCGCACTCACTCTGTGTGATGTGACACCTTGGAATTTCTTCTCCACCTATGACTTTCAAGGGGTACTGCTTACATGTGTCCCTTTCATTATCTATAAATCATTAGTAGCATAGATATAGAAAAGCCAAATGACTGAATGAAAGAAACAAAGGAAGGGCAAGTAACCTAACTCCAAGTAGCCAGAAGCAATAAGAGGAATTATGTTCCATGCAAGCTTCTTTTCATCCCAAGCAAAAAAGGAAATGATGCGTGGGTTTGGATAATTTTTATCTAGCACAAAGGAAAATGGTACCCATAGCAGGTTCTCTAGAGGATTAAAATATATACAGTCTTGTGGTGGTTAGTGTTGATTGTCAGCTTGATAGATCTGGAATCACTTGAGAGACAAGCTTCCAGGCACACCTGGGAGCCAGGAATGCCAAGGAGAGTATTTAGATAAAGATAGCTTTTGGGCATGCTGAGAGGAATTGCCTTGATTGGGTTAATTAAGATGGGAAGACCCACCCTAAAGGGGGGTTGCACCCATTCCAGGATTTCATGTCCTGGACAGAACAAAAAGGAGGAAACTAACTAACCATGGCCATCCATTATTCCCCTCTTTCTATCTGTGGCTGCTGTGTTATCTACTGCCTCCACTTCTTGCCACCTTGACTTCCTTAACATGGTGGACTGAACCCTCAAACTGTGAGCTTAAGCTCTGCTTCCTTAAGTTCTTCTCAACAGGTATTTTATCTCAGCAACAAGACAAGTAACTAACATAATGTCATAAAAAATATTTATCAGATTGACTGTCATGATCCGCATGCAGTTTCCCGCTCCAGGAAGCAGGGTACCTTTGCAGTCCAGATCCAAATCTGAAAAGCTGGGAGTTTCCCAGAGAATTGCTGGTGTTTGAGTCCCTATTTACAAAGGTCAAAGAAACTGGATTGTGATGTTAATGGGCAGGGGCATCCATAGACACATTAGTGCTGAAAGAACATGATTTGCCCATGGGTTCTAGCTGCCCTCCTTCCTCTTCCCTTCCTCCTCTGGTAGTAGTCTTTCTGTTCTGCTCCTATTCAGGGTGAGACGCTCCCTTGGCCCTAGTCACTGGCCCCACTTGCCAGTCTTTTCTGGAAAAGTCGCATATACCCATGGATGTGTTTTGCCAGTCTCTTAATTTCCTGATCCAGTAGATTTTACAACTCAGACCAACACAGGGCATCTTCAAGAGGAGACTGGAATCACTTTTCCTCCCACAGCAGAAGTCAATGATTCGTTCTACCTTCAACACCTTCTCAAGGAAGAAGAGGTGGTAGTAGTCAATGTCTGCCACAGAGGCAGGGATGGGGAGGAGGGGTAAAACAAGGGCGCAGTATATTGGTGACAATCACTCAGGATTCTGGGGTGGCTGAGGATGGGGGTGCATGTCAACAACCTGCCCCCCCAATGCTGCGGAGAGGTGGCAAAGGGCTGGGTGAGGGGCAGAAGCAGTTGAGGTCGACCTGAAACAGCTGTGGGAGCTGCAGAGAAGCTCGGAGAGAAGTGAACTGGATTTCTATTTCTTGTTTGTACTGTTAAAATGGTTCCTTTAATGTGAAAGCCTTTCTGTTAAATGGAGGGGAAAGAGAACTCTACGACAAATAGAGCTGTAAAACAAAGGGAACAAAAGAAGGAAACTGCTGAAATGGGTTTGTTGCTATAGATATAGGGAGACAGAGCTGGGCTGATGGATGGATGGATGGATGGTGGCAGCACTTGTAGCTCAGACAGACAGTTCAGCAGGCAAAGGAGACTCGAGCAGTAAGAGAGGACAGGCGCGCGTCCCAGCTCCTCCACTGGGACTTGAATGGAGTGGCTCCAAATAAAATAGCCAGGTCAGATGTCATTTACAGGGGAAGTGGCGAGCAAAGGAACACCGAGAATAAGGAAAAACTGGAAAGGATGTCGGGGCCCGTCACATTTAATGGGCTGCTCCTTGGGTCAGCTCTAAACAACTCCAGGCAGCAAGACAATCCAGAAGAAGATAACACAGTCTCAAGGCATTAGGTGGGAAATAAGAGGACTCAGTAATAAATAAATCAGAGACCTACCTTCCGTGCTCAAGCTAGTCTTCTAAATGCATACATACATGCTCACATGTGTACAAAACACACACACACTCTCTCTCTCTCTCACACACACACACACACACACACACAATTCTAAAAAAAGCAAATACATTACAAAAGCAAGAGACACTTAGAAGTAAACCTGTCTCACTGAAGGTGGGGAGGAGAATAAATTCTGGAAGGGAGGGACCAATAAAATGCAGGCACTCTTCTACAGAAATAAGACTAGTTATTGTATCAAAGGTGACCTATAACCACAGAAGGCCTATAAATTCCAGTCTTTATGGAGTATTCATTCATGCTGTAGGTAATTAAATTGTGGGGGCATGTCTCATAAACCTCAGAGACTTCCCCCATAAAGTCCCTAGACCCCCAGCTGAAGTATAAAGATTCATCCAGAAGTATATGGCAGGGTCATGGGCTTGTCTTATGGCCAGGTTACTCTGTCAGAGTCTCTTCCCCCAAGCATCTCCAGATTCTAGAAACTGGAGTTCAGAACAGAAAAACAACCTTCCATCTTCAACCCTTCTGCCTTCTGCTGTTCTTAGAATCAAATTCAAGGGTCTAGCACATAAGCCTATTGGTGGACCAATCTAAGTCTTAGAAAAAGTCTGGCTGAGTGTGATGCCACGTGCTCGTTATCCTCTGAGTCTAAAAGCATGAAGGTCAGTCTCCGCTATGTGTTGAGTTTGAGGCTAGTATGGGTTACGTGAATCTGCAGAGCGGTTGGGGAAGGAAGGGGAGGAACGATGAGGACAGAGAAGAGGAGAGTATAGGAGAGCAGCCCTCCCACCTCTCAGCTCACAGCGTTTCTCGGTTTCTTGTTTGCTCTAGAAGGTGTTTCCCCATGTTTCCCCTCCTCTCTGCAGCATTTGCTCAGCTTTTCCTCTGGTCAGAACCAGCCCATCTTCTGGGAATCTGACCCTCGTTGTTTATTATCTGGCCTTGGCGCTCACTGAGCATCTTTTCCCTGAACAGCAAGGTATGCAAGTGTGTGTAGTAACTGATCACTCTTAACGCGCCCCCCCCCCACCTTTTGGGTGCCTTCTCAGGACCTGGTATGTGGCGGGGGGGTGGGGGTTAGGTAATAGTGAAAGGAGGCGATCAGGATCTCAGGTGCACTTAAAGCTTATCTGTCTTCTGGGGTGAGCAGGACTTCCTGTAGCATCCCCTAAGAAAAGATAGTCTCAATGCTTGGTAAAGACCAGACACCCCTACCACTATACTTACGCATCACATGGAGCCCTCCATTCTGCTTGGGGTCCACCAGGGCAGAGGCCACGTCCCCTAGTCCCCTGTGCTTTGTATAAGGTCTGTCCAGGAGGAGGAAGTGAAAACATTCAGTGACTTCTCACCCTCCTGCTGAACATCACCTTCAAATAGTCTAGGACAGAGACAGCCCTGCCCTTTGTTGCCTTGGGCTCTGACACATGCCATTGTGGTGCCCACTCACACCCTTGCTCCCTGACACCCTATGCACTTACTTCCTTATTTTTCTTTTGCTAAAAGGCAGGCATTTGTGTCCATTTGCTTACTGCTTGATCCTAGTATCTGCGAGGAGCCTAACTCATGATGATAAATGAATAGATGAATGTGCAGATGAATGAATGCCATTCAGACACGAAGGTCATTACTTCCTTCTGTGTATCAGGTGATTTTACTTTGATGCTAATTTTACATTGGACTTATGGTGTGAAAATATTGGATGTTTTATTAGCTTGAAGACAATTCAACTGAAGCAGCCTGGATGTGACTCCCAGGAGTCCAAAGAATGCAAAGGGGCTGGAGCTATTCATCTAAGGTGCAATTCACACCCACTGTATGTATGAAAAAAGCCAAGGCTGAAAGGGAGAAATGGTGGCATCCAGACTCTTGTAGATATTACTGAGAAGAATGTGGCCACGATTCCAGGTTGTAGCATAGCAAAGGGAGATGAGTTACTCTTTTAAAAATATTTGAGAGAGAGAGAGGAAGATAGAGAGAGAGAGAAAGAGAAAGGGAGGGAAGGATAGAGGGAGAAAGAGACAGAGAGAGAGAGAGAGAGAGAGAGAGAGAGAGAGAGAGAGAGAAAGGAAACAAGGACATCTTTTGGAAATAATCTCTTTCCACCATGTGGACTCTGGGGACTGAACTCACATCTCCAGATTTGCACACAGGCACCTCTTTACCAGCAGAACCATCACACTGGCCCATGAGTTTTGCTTGACCAACATGAAGGATATGAAATTCCCAGATTCAGACTCATTCTGCCCAGATCATGGGTGCCCAGGCAGCTAGCAGCACCAGGCACCAAGCTTGGATGCAAGGGTGGAAGGGTGATGATAGGCGATGGCACCGAAGGAGGCACCCTGAAGATCATCCCTGGTCCCACCCTCACAGAGCCATATCTTCCCAGTGTCTTTAGGGCTTGCTGGCAAAACCACAGCACATCCCCTTGTCTCTGTCCATCCCAGGGAGTCACAAATCAGGCAGTCTCTGGGGACTGGGTCCTGGGATGGGGCACTTACAGCCCTGCTTCAGAATCTAGCTCTCGGATGGATTCTGCCTCATAAGCAGACCTGCCCACGTAGAACCTAGACATCTGCGTGGCTGATTTACGCCTTTAATACCGCCAGTTTCATTTAGCCAGGCAGAAAAACACATTTCGGCAAAGGAAGCGTGAGTGTTTCTTTCCTCGTCCATCCTCACTAGACATTAATTTTGATGGCGGGTTTTGTTTCTGTTGTTCTCTTGGCTCCTTTCTGGACAGGTCTGTTCTTCTGCCTCAAACGATGCTGGGGCAGAAGTCTCCCTGGAAGATTTTCAGCAGGCAGGCAGCAGACACACCATAGCCCAGGAAGGCTTAAGATGTTTTTGAGACCTCAAAATTTCTGTACTGGAGAGATGGCTCAGGGGTTAAGCCTCTGTCTTCTAAGCAGAAGGACCTGAGTTGGGATCCCAGGTCCCACGTGGAAATGGTAATAGCCTGCACTTCCAGCCCTGTAAGGTAGAGCCTGAGAAACCCCAGAGAAAATCAGAAAGGAGGTAGAGCAATCTAGGATGATTCCTGAAGCCACCTTTCGACCTCCACAGGCACACACAGCACTCTCTCTCTCTCTCTCTCTCTCTCTCTCTCTCTCTGTCTCTCACACACACACACACACACACACACACAGAAAAATTTCCCCCCAAAAGCCCTTATATTCACCTTCCTCCCTACCCAGATCAAAATGATGGCACTTAAAACTTTCAACCCATTATCATTTATCCAATAAACCCACCATTTGCCAGCTTGCAGTTGACTCAAGCTTAGGATTAGTCATCCCACTGCCCCAGTCGTAGCGAGGTGGTAGGTTTTTGGTTGTGGAGTTTCTTCTTGACAGCAGAGCAAGACAGTGAAAGATTTTGTAGATTTCTCTTTTATCCTGAGATATCCTTAATCATTTTTCCACTGGCAACAGGCAGCAGAAAGACATACTCGATGGCTTTCGAGCCCTATTATCTCCCCAGGTCCCCTGAGGCCCAGTTCATTTTCTTTTCATGGATTCTCCATAAGTTATACCTCAAAACATGCTCCTCACATTCTCATGGATTCTTATTTTTGATTTATTTGTCGTTGGTCGTTGGCTGTGTGTGTGTGTGTGTGTGTGTGTGTGTGTGTGTGTGTGTGTGAATTTCTTTTAGCATTTTTTTCCTTTTTTTGTTCATAGTTCTTTTTCTAAGATCTTGCCATCTCTCTTCCCCACCCAACCACACGGACTCCCAAGATATGCAAGTGGAAGTGGACAAAGAAGCTGCTTTCTCTATTCTGCCCTAATGATGTTTGCCACCATGAAGCCATGTATTGTGTGCATGATACTTGGTATCCATGATACTTGGTGGGAGGATACTTGGTCTTGGTATCAATTTGAAGGAAAATAATTTAGTTCATTGTCCCATCTTAAAGACTAGAACATTTTATCTTAGCAAGGTTGTGACTTGATCATGTTGGGAAACCAGCATGACTAGATGAACCTCAGGAGCTTCAGAGGAGCCCTCAGGAATATTGTATGAGGGAAAAAGTTTCAAGAGGAAAAGCTCATATAGTACATATAGGATGTCTATGGAGCTAGGAGACGCTCCTGGTAGAGATCCAAGTCATGTGACTCATTCTTAGGAATTCCTAGGAATACCCTATGGAATTCCTATGGAAGTCAGCTCTGAATAGGAAATGATGAAGTCTAAAGGGACCCACCTTTTCCTTCCTGTCCTCTCACTTCAGCATGTCCCTCTCATGGACAGAAGTCAGTGTAGAGGCACAGGTAGGCAGGGAACAGCCTTTTCAAGAATGGATGCTTGAGGCAGACAGTTCCTTCTTCCATCAACCTCTGAGAGCATCAAGGAAGCGAAAGCACAGGAAGAGAAACCAAATGGCCTCTGTCCTTCTTCCCTTCTCCCTGAGGCTGAGCAAGGGGAATGCTATTGCCCATACTTCACATGGCCAAGGGTGGAGTGTGAGTTCTTCTTTTCTGCTTTCTTATAAAGCCAAGAATCCTCTCATCTGCCTGTACCCACACTGCCCCTCATCCCAGTGCCCCAATCACAGTGACAAATGGTGCACATGGGAGCCCTTGCTCAAGGCTTCCTGCTCTTAATGAGAAAAGGGAGGGCGCAGTGGGCCAGGCCTGGAGTTGTCTTGCAAGCTGTCGTCCCCAGTCACAGTATCCGGAATCTACCAGCCCCTCCTCTTCCATCATTCCAGCCTACCGCCTCCGTTCTGTAAACCAATAATCCAATCAGCCCTCCTGATGCGAAAAGGGAGCTTTGGGTCACTTCTGACCACAGCAATAGGAAGCAGGTAAGATGTTTAGACAGCAAAGGCTGGGAGAGAGGAGGGAGGAGACTGTGTGGAAGGAGACAGATGGACCAGGTAAGAAGAGAGCCAGGGGCAGGAGAGGAAAAAGAGACTTGAGAAAGAAGAGAGAGTTCCTATGCTCTGTATACATTGTATGAAATGGACATTACGAGGACAGAGATCTACGACAGCAAGAGATCACACACACATGCACATGCATATGAACACACACATGCAGAATTGAGATTACCGTTTTTCCTTGTTAATCTAGCTATCAGAGACAGGAGAGAAATATCTTCCCTACCCCTTTCCTTAACTCAAGACACTCACACTCCATTTCCTCTCTCCTCCAGAAACAGTGCAATTGATGTTCTGCTCTTAGTCAAATGAGATCTATGCAATTGAAAATGAATCTGTAAGCAAGCATCAAGAGGGGAAACCATGGCTCTGGGGTCCAGCTTCCAAATCTACTATGCACTTTTTTTTGGGGTGTGAAGCTCGCTTTTGTTTCCTGGAGGAAAATGTCCCCATTTCCGCCACTGTTTGCTTTGGCATGAGAGAGAGAGAATTATCTGGAGGGAGTCTCGGCGGGGAGTTGCCTTCCATCTACTTTGCATGCTGCGCGCTGTGAATTGATATTGTACTGATAATCCAGAAGACTGGAGGAGTGTGTGTGTGTGTGTGTGTGTGTGTGTGTGTGTGTGTGTGTGTGCGCGCGCATGTGTGAATGCAGAGAAACACCGGCGCCGTGAGCATCTGCGAAAACCACTTTGCTAAGAAATGATCTTTCTCCTTTGCACAAAGGCAAGATGTTACCCTCAGAATCTTTTCCTGGCAGTGGGGATGGTGGCGGAAGGCGCATAATTTCCCATGTCTCCATTGAGGTAGTTACTCATACAATCCCACACTGGAATCAAAGTCTTTTTTTTTTTTTTTTTTTTTTTAAACTTTGCTGGCTGCTATGGGTTTGCAACAAAATAATTACTTTTGTGCCAAGTACTTAGGTAACAAGATAAACAAGAGGAAGCATAAATGGAATGTAAATATGGAACAGGAGTCTATAAAGAGAAAGGCAGCAGAGGGTGGGAAGGGCTCGTGTGGCTTTGCTTGCTTGCGTGGGTTTGCTGCTTCGAGTGAAATCCCTCTGGGACCTCTGAGAGCTTTTTCTCTGCTCCTCAATGGGTCTGCATCTTATTGGGAGGGGCTGATGCTACATCCCAAGATGACTGGCACCCCTATCACTGGGAAAAAAAGGGAGTATGGAACTGGAGATTAAGCATGAAAATAATAATATTGTAGTAAGTATTAATATAATAATTATAAGTAATTAATATTATAAAGTGTGGATATAATAAATTCACTATATTCATATATAAAACCCTAAAAGAATTAAAACCAAAAGAAAAGGATTCAGTTCCCAGGGAAAACGCAATAGAAACAGGGACCAGCCACCAGCGTATGTTTGTTAGCAAGAGACTCTCTTTTGAACATTGTGTCTAGAGATCCATTTCCACCAGTCTTTGCTCCTAGAACATGCAAAAATAATTCCCTAAGAAAAATTTCCAACTCAAAAAGACTAACTTGGGCTCAAAAGCAGCTATAGAAATAACTGTCCAGGCAGGACACATAAGGGGTTGAACATTTGGTCAGCAGAGACTACTACATGCATATAGTCGAGCAGAACATGACATCTTAATCTCACACACAGGGCTGCTTCTGTCAGTGATCAGACCCCTTACAACAGTTACTGTCATGTAATAAACAACAAAAATTGGGTGGAAATGTTTGTATGTGAGAGTGATTAAAATAAAAATACTATGCTCTTAATCCAGATGGGAAGACATGAACGTGGACAAGGGAAGACAGAGAGAGCCTGACCACATCGGGGTAGTACAGCATTGCCTACAGTAACTGACTCTGTGGAAAAGTGCTCTGAAGCTAGGCAGAGAAAGAAAACTGGAGCATTGGGCATTTTGAGTCTGGTTCACCTGGGTTTGAATGCAGCCTGGCTCTTTACTTGGCAGTGCAGGCAAACTGTCTCCCCACTTTCATAAAATGAAGAGACTGTTATGTGACAGTTGGGACAATTCACATGGGAGCCTTATGAGAATTTATGTAAGTTGTAGATTGTGCATGGGGTGTTTGTATGTGTATGTGTGTATTCAGGAGCACATGCATGCATGTACATGTGTGAAGACCAAACATCGGTGTCTTGTTCTGTCACTCTCTACCTGCTTTGTTGAGACAAGGTCCTTCACTGAACTTGGAGCAATGGTTCAACTAGACTAGATGGCCAATGAGATTTGGGAATCCTCTCCATTACTGCTGGAGTTGTCTGTGTACAGTGGTGTGTCCAACTTTCTACATAGGTGCTGGGGATTTGAACTTGGGTCTTCATGCTTGTGTAGCAAGCACTGACTGAGCCATTCCCAACTCCCTTAACTTTTACTTCTGCTCTCTCACCCCTCTACATTGTCAACATAGAGTCAACTTAAGCAGAGAAGAGTACCGAAATATGTTAACCCTGCATTAGGTGAAAAACCCAGACTTACCCTGGAGAGCGGGATGAGGAAGATGAACTGAAAACAGCCCCTCCCCTCTAATTGGCCTTGCTTTCCAATGTAAGGATGTAGAACCCAGATGGGTAGAACTGGCTATCAAAGTAAAATGACAGAGGTTTTCTAGGCTAGGAAAGAAGGTGGAAGGAAACTGGAGAGGACTGATGGATGCCTTGGGAAGTATTTTTACAGCTCAGAGCACTCAAGGTCAGCTAGAGACGGTTAAAAATATGCAGAAGCATGTGCACTGGGTCATAGGCAAACACCACAGCATCTTCTATAGAGGACATGTAGGCTTGGGGAGGTCATTCGGGGAGTCTTGGATTTCCTATGGATACCATGGATAGCCATCTTACTTTGTTAGGGCTAACATGACAAAATAGCATGGATTCAGTGGTTTAAACCAGATTTCTAGTCCCCAGGGCTAGAAATCAAAGACAACACTGTCTTCAGAGTGCCCAAGACTCTCTTCTGGTTTATAGATAGCAGATTTCTGGCTCTGTCCTCACACTGTCTTCCCTCTGTGCACAGGACTCCCTACGTTGTCTAAATGTCTTCCTTCATGGGACACTAGGTAGATGACGAGTCCACCCTGACAGCACTATTCTACTCTCATCACCTGCTGACAGACCCTTTTCTCCAAATGCAGCCACATTCTGAAGGTATAGCATAGGAATGTTGAGGGACCCCTTCAGTCATGACAAATGTTAAATTTCCTCTCTCCATTTCTTACTGTTACACTGTTTTCTCTTTGCTTGTCTGATTCTATAGTTTATTGCTGCTGGCTCTTGCTGTTTGTCATGTGAGATGAGTGAATTACAATTAGGAAAATACGTTCTGAGGACATGTATGTAGGGGCTCTTGGTGGCCTGGATTTAATATGTGCTCCTTTAGGGAGAACCTACTTTGGCATCCCGAAGGCTCCCCAGACAGTTCTACATAATGACCACTTGCAAACTAAACCTTGAGTTTGGATTTTATGGGTTTTGCTACAAGGGGGAGGAGTAGGGCTTTCAGAAGATGAAGGTAGTAGGAATTTCTCCTCTTAACACATAGGAGGCATGTCTATGGCTAATAATTCTTTAAAATGTAACATTTGTCCCTCAAATACCAACCAAGAAAGCCCTCCACCCCTACCTTTAGCATAGCTTCTGTCTAGCAGATGTTTCTGAAACAAGCCCATGTGCTCAGTCCTTTACTCTTGCTCTAGTAATCCCATAGGACAGCAGCAATGAAGAATAGCTAGAAAGAACAGAAATGTGTTGTGCCTCAGATTTTGGGGCCAGACATCTAAGAGTTATCAGGCTCAGGCTTCCCTTGGGATGGGATCTGTCCTTATCTCCTGCATTGGTCCCCACATCCCTTTATCTGTGACAACATTGCCCCAGGCTCTGCCCCATCTACACATGGTCCCTTTCCCAGTGCATCTCCTTGTGTCCTTTTCTCTTTGTACAAGGAAACTAGTCTTTGGAGTTTCTCTTCTTTCCCCAAATCTAGAATAACCTCACCTTGGTACCCTTAACTAATTAGTGTATATAGAAATGCTGTTTTCAAATAAGGTAGTTCCAGGTATACATCACACAGGTAGACTATGCCAAGTGGTCTTGTAGCACTTCTGGCTGTCATCTAGTGTGTCTGCCCTTCAGCTGTGGGATGCTGCCCACTGCAGCACAGACAGAGCTGTGCAAGTATGCACAGGCATTTGCCCTTGTTGCTCTTGCCCTCTGCTGTGACTAAGAGAGAGATGCACCTATGTGTCCTAGCAGAAATATGGAACTGATTTCCACCTGATGGCACCTTAGTAGGCAGCCAGATGACCTGCCAGGTTGGGATAGCTGAGGCACCCAGCATTGTGGACTGAGAAACTAGTTTCTACATAGGTTCTCAGCTTTCCCAATGTGAAGACATTGTCAGGCTACCCAGACAGTATCATTCAAGCCAATCTAATACATCCTCCTTTTAGTGTAGCTGTCATCCTATTGATTCTGCTGCTCTACAGAATCCTGTGACAGTCTCTGGTGCAGTTCTGTGATTTCAGGAATGAGGGTGTTATAGCTCAGGAAACTCAGTGCTTCTCTTCATCCTTCACCTCACTCCAGTTGAAGAGTTTTGTCCCCCTTAGATCATTTTTTTCAACAGGAACTAAACTGTTAAATCCTGGCACCAAAGTTCAGACCAATTAATGACTTTAATTCCAGCCTAAATCTGTGAAATATTTTGTTCTGAGGCAATGGAACAAAAAGTGAGGCATAATCAGCTGAAGATGGACCTTTGTGAAGGCAAATCTTGCAGGTTTGCAAACACAGCAGGGATAGTAATGGAGACAGAAGATTGCCTATGTGTTTAACATCTTTTACCCAACATACCGCATGCTTTCGGAACTTATTAATCAGCAAATGAATATTAACTTCATGGGAATTTTCTAAATTAGTTATAAAAATTATATAGTATTTTCACCAAATAAGAGTCTTGACCTCCAACCTTCCATGAGGAAAACTTCCTGTCACACCAGTCTTCTTTTTGTCTCAAAATGATATGGTGATTTCTCACACCAGGTTTTCAACATCTCAGAGAACAGAGACTTTGGCTATAGCTGGCATTCTAGAATATTCTGGGGCAGGGGAGGGTCTCACTTTCATCCAGACCTAGTCCTAGTCCCGTCTGTATGCCTGTGCTCTTCCTTTGCTTTCTCTCACCTAGCCCTTTGTGCGGTACTCCATGTAAGACAGCAATCAATAACCCCCTTATTAATTAAATGACACTTTATAAAAGCTCTCCTCCAGGGGCTCTGAAAAAGCCAGCTTTGGCTAGCTGTGAAGTTTTAGGTAATCATTTAAGAAAAAAAATGTTATTCATCATCTTTATGGCAGATCACGGCCGCCACATTCTCCCCAGGAGTTCAATCCATCAAGAGCCTCAATGCAAGGACGGCTAACAAGGTCCCTGTCACTGTGGGTGAAATATACAGGTATCTTCCTGACTCCCTCCAAGAGGAAAGTTGTAGCTAGTTCCCCAGGCCAGTACTGTCCATTCAGAAAGTCAGGAAGAGTTTCTCCTCTTCTTCCTGTCTTTATTTGCAGAATGGAGGGTGAATAAGATGGAATTATTTCCCTCCTTGTAAGGAAGTGGTTTTCTATAGGCAAGAAGTCAGATATGTGTGTGACATTCATGAGAAAATGGTTGCACTATATCTGCAGACACCTGAAGGACTTCATTCACTCTTCCACGTTACAACATAATACTAACAATGACAATTAACTGTATGATATTCATAATTCTTCCACTGTGCTCTCTCAACTGGGTCCTACCTCAGTTCATACACCAAGGTGTGGAAAGGGGCATTACGGTTTTCCCTTTGCAGATGAATAATTCGAGGTGTACCATGCTCTCTTGAGTTATGAAGACTTTGCAGGATTTGAGCTCAGATCTGGCTCCGGGCCCAGTTTTCTTATTTTAAATGATGACGTCCCATGCCTTCTATCCTGAGATGTATGTTTGCAGTGCATAGCACAAATGCATTAAGTTGTTTTGTAGTCCTCCTTCCTGCTTGCCTCTGCCAGGAACACTCTCACTTAAACAAGATGCTCAGGGAAAAGACAGACAAGATGCTAGGGTTGCCTTTAGTTTTATAGCAAACTTGTTTGTGGGGTTCATATACCCAAGCACTTCCAGGCTTCTGGGCTGACACCAGGGCCTTTCTCTGGCCTGTGGAGCTCAGCCAAGGAGTCTGGTCAACATCTTAGCTGCTAAAATGAGTACTGGGGATTGGGGAGATGCTACATTCAGGAAAGTGCTTCCTGCAAAAGCATGAGGACCTGAGTTCCATTCTTCTCCCCTTCCCCTGTATGGTGACATGCTCCTTTAATCACAGCCCTGGGGAGACAGGATCCTGGGTGAACTCCCCATTCAGTAAAGACCCTGTCTCAAAATGAACAAGAGGGCTGGAGAGATGACTCAGGGGTTAAGACTCTGTCTTGCAAGCAGAAGTTCCTGAGTTTGGATTACAGGCCCCCTATAAAAAATGCCAGGAAGATGGGCTGGAGAGGTGGCTCAGGGGTTAAGCCTCCGCCTTGCAGGCGGAAGGTCCTGAGTTCGGATCCCAGATCCCACGTATAGACACCAGGCGGAAGCGGGGGCGGCCTGCGTTTCCGGTCCTGGTAGGGCGGAGCCTGTGCATCCCGGGGCAGAAGGAGGTGGAGGCGTCCATGGTGGTTCCCGAATTCGTCCGTGGTTCTACACACACACACACACACACACACACACACACATGCTCGCGTGCGCGCACACTCACACGCACATACATATACATACGCACACACGCACAATTGAATAAATAAATAATTAAAAAAAATGCCAGGATGAAATGGCCTTCACTTCCTGCCCTGGTGAGTGAAGCCTGGGAAATCTCAGAGCCAAGCAAGAAGGAGGAAAAAGCAATCCAGAATGATTCCCCAAATCACCCTTGGTCTTCCACAGGAGCACATGTGCTCTCTGATACACACACACACACACACACACACACACACACACACACACACATACACGCACGAAATGGACAATAAGTTGGAGAGTGCTTATGGAAGGTGTACCTGACATTAACCTCTAGTCTCCACATGCATGAAAAACATGGATGCATGCATGGGCACAAAATTAAAAATTGAAGGGCAACTAAACAGATATGAATGGAATCTATGGCATATCTAGGCATTATCTAGAGGTGTTGGGTGTATGTGTGTGTCTTTATGTCTTTGTATCTGTGTGTCTCTGTGTCTGTGTACATGCCTCTAATCCATGGAACACATGCAGACTAAAATTGCATTCCCGTGTGCACTGGGTCCAGTGTTTTCACAGTGATTGCTTTACTTAATTCTCATTCTTTAAGTGGACATTATCATTTCCATTTTTCAGATGGAAAACTGAAACTTGGAGAGGCTCAGTATCTTTGAGGTCATCCATGTGCCCCTCCCATCTTAGTGTCACAGAACTGTTTCAGGTCTGCTATTTCCTATATACCTCATACATGTAGCTGGTGACGATTTCTTCTAATACTTTTAATGCTCCTGCATTTGAACTATGACCTGTACCACGAGGTCATGTGTGAATCACCATAGCACTGCACTGACATTCAGATTCTGGAGCATTGCAGACATTGGATTTTCTGAATAGAGATGTCCACTCTGTGTGCAGCAAACTTCAGGAGCATGTGCCATGTGTACTGCTGAACATCTTATCTCCAAAAGGCAGACTAAGTTCCATTTCACAGTAGGTTTACTCCTACTGCCTGAAAGTGAAGCATTGTTATCATTACGGCCATTTCAAAAGGCCTGGTATGCTGGTAACTAGAATAAGGAGAGGCTTTAGCCTGGCTGCTGTCCTCTTTCTAGTCCATTCTATCCCAGAGATTGACTCTTTTGCTGCAGTGTGATAAACTGTCTGACCAATACAGGTTTCCTTTTTCCTGTCATCATAGGATGCTTCCCCAGAGACTGCACAGGAGGGTCCTTCCCTCCCCCTGAGAAGCCAAGGTGGGGGAAAGCCCAGAAGATGGGGCTGGCTCAAGGAGAAGCAGGCCGAGAAGAGCAAGGAAGGGGAAAAGACTTAGCTTGCTTTTATTTGTTTGTTTGTGGTACTGGAGATTGAATTCACAGCCTCATACATGCTAGACAACCATTTCAATACTGGGAACCATTTCCCCAACCTTGGGAAAAGGAATTAGGTCCAACGCTGAAGAAACTCACCCTGCTCCAAGACTGAACTCTATCAGGTAGGCTGGAGTGAGATATCTAATGCCCCTATTACACTCAGTGTAACAGTGTAACGGGGGCCCACGGAGACCCTTGGAGGTGGGGATGAGCTGGTGCGGAGTCAACACCACAGACTCTGGGAGTCAGGCGAGTGGCAAAGCAGACTTTCAGGCTTGCAGGCTCCTATATTATAAGTATCAGGCTGCTTATATACCCCACCCAACATCCCATAAGTCTCAGAGTGAGCCTTTGCTGAGTTGTCCTGTCTGGATTGGTCCTCTCAGCCAGGTGGCTTAACGGCACCAACTGTCTTTGCTCTGGAGAAGGCGTAGTCTAGTGAGATTTGTAGTCTCGCGAGATTTGTATGTTTAGCAGGAGGGAGGAGTCCAAGGAGCCTCTCTGTATGGAGGTTGGAAGCCTCTGTGGTGCAATCATTGTCCGTTCCTCCTACATAGTCATCCTTTTTATTTATTTTTGACAGCCAGCAGGAGCAAGAGTTCTTTGCTCTGACCTTGTTGACCCCGCCTAGGCGTCCAGCATTATGGATGTGCAGACCGTGCCTGTCTTAGGTCGTCCTATCTCACAGGATCTTACCCATCATTGGCTACTGGCTCTCAAAGAACCTCACCTCTGGAAGACATATCAGGATATGTGGATAGTAGACTAGACCAAGCCTTCACAAATCTCTGCAATCCAAGCTCAAACCATGTCCTATGGGCACTATGGCTTGGATATTCAAGGGCCATAAGCTCCTGTAGTGTGGTCTTATTGATGGAGCACCGCTGAGAGATGTGCTGAAGGAAATACTTAAGCAATATAATTAATCCTAAGTTACAATCCATTAAAAATTAAAATGAGAAAATAATGAAAGAAAACTTACAATCTAATAGAAAAACAATTGTGATCGATATAGAACATAAGTAGCTAAGGCCTTAGATATTACCAAAAATGCATTTAAAAATGGCATGCCAAAAATAAAAAATCAGCACACAACAGAAATGAAAAAAAAAAAATCAGTGCACAACAGAAATGAGAAAAAAATCAGTGCAGAACAGAAATGAAAAAAAATTGAAGTGGCTACAGATTTATTCATTTTATGAATCTGGTTCCTGGGATGGCTTCACAATCTCTGTTGCCAGTCTTACATATCGAGCTGGCACCCATATTGGCGAAGTGGAAGGGAAGACACAAGCATAGCCTCGACCCTGGGTTAATAAGGGAGTGGGGTCCCTACCATAGCAGCATGACGGCATCCCTCCATCAGACAAGAGGCAGGGGAGTATTGCGAGGCAGGAAAGCCCAGTGTTTATAAACAGGGCTTAGTCCTGAATCATCAAAAGTGAGGAAGTTAAGGTGAAACAGGGCCTCTGGCAGAGCCAAGTGTGGGTCACATTTGGATTCAGGGGATGTGACCTTTTCCAAAAGGCCCTTCAAGGTTCTCTTGGATCTTTCCACAATGGCTTGTCCCTGGGGGTTATAAGGAATGCCAAAGGTGTGATTAATTTTCCATGAGGCTATAAAGGAGCCAAATTGTTGGGAAGTATATGGAGGTCCATTGTCAGTCTTTAGTGCCCAAGGTACACCCATAACCAACATGGCAGATTTTAGGGCTTTAATAGCATGGGATGCCTTTTCTCCTGTAAGGGCTATTACATACACGAAGGAGGAACAAGTGCCACTATGACATGAAAATATTTTAGGTTCCCAAAGGATAGAAGCACACACACACACCATCGCCTGTGCCACAGGGAAAGGCACAGGAGGCCCTGCACTCCCCCCCCCCCAGAGGGACTCGTGGGGTCTCGTGGACACTCTGCTGGTGGGAGAAACTCATCCCAGAGGTCGGAGGCTTGGTCTCTCATTGCACTGAAATTCAGAGTCACAAACTCCAGAACTCTTTGGGATAGAACCCCTGAAGGTTCAAATCTTCAACTGTAAAAAAACAACTTACATGTGGCCTCAGGAGAAAGGTGTAAGGGGGATGACAGATTGCACACAAAAGTGACCAAATGGATCTATCAGGAAACCCACTGCATGACCATGGTACCACTGCAACTATTGCTGTTGGTGCTGACTGAGGAGTCATTGGAAGACAAAAGCATGGAAAGTTGGAGGAACATCAGTTGTCTTTTGAAAAGCAACAAGATGGGCCAACAATGGAAAAGCCTAATGAAATGAATAAGATTATAAAACATATATATGTTGTGGATGACTATGATGTTCTCACCCCTCTGTCCTATAATTTGGTTGCTAATCGTCATGAGTTCCTTAATTATATTTTGAGGCCAATTCAGCAACATGAAGTGAACTGTAAAGATTCCCGAGAACTGGTGGAAATCCAGAAAGCAATTTACACTTATGAAACAATAATACAATTTCAAAAATGTGAAAATGAATTGATTTACAGAAAATATAACTACGTCAAAAATAAAAATAAGAAACTGATAAATGAAATGGAAAGGATTGTACAAAAAGTAAGTCAAACTATGTCAAAACTTGATCACAAAATTACTGAGCAGGATTTAAGACTTTTGATTTGAGAGAAAATATTGATGGTCAGAGAGAGTTGACTAGGATACAAGAAACTATGCAGATAAGAAGTATTCGATATCTTTATGAAAAACTTAAGAGTTCAATGAAAAAGTAAAGCAATCAAAAAGAGGACTTGAAGCAAACCAAGTTGATTTGTCCAGTGGAGCCCAAGAATTGGACATACCAAAAAATAATTTGAAGAAGTGGCAAGAAGCAAACAATCAACCGACAGATGCTAAAACCAGATGTGACAAGTTGGAGGAACATCTACAAAAGTATAATTTTTAAAAACTTAAAAAATTATTGAGAATTTTTTGATTCAAAATTTCTTAGAATTCTAAAAAAATATTGAAGTGTCTATTTTTGTGTTCATAACTTTTAGGTAAGTAAAGATAAACAGAACTTACCAAAATGGGAGTTTAGGCTCATTTCAGTTACTAATATCCTTTAAGAATTCCAACTTGAAGTGTTACAGATTATTATTTTTTTTCTTTTTTAGGAACAGAGACAAGACTAAAACGGAACAGATGAGACAAGGAACATATATTGAGGAATTTCCGTGGTTCCTAGACCATGGCTGTATGCTCCCTATCGGTAGATAGACAAACTCAGAGAAAGGCAAAGGGACCTTTATGCTCACCTCCATGAAGACAAAAACACAAAGGGGCCAGCTTACCGAACAATGGCCGAAGAGGGCACAGTGCTCCACACTGGTGCGGAGATGAGGAAAGGGCCGCGGTGGAAGCTGCACTTTGAGGCGCCAGATGTAACAGTGTAACAGTGTAACAGGGGCCCACGGAGACCCTTGGGGGCGGGGATAAGCTGGCACGGAGTCAACAGCACAGACTCTGGGAGTCAGGTGAATGGCAAAGCAGGTTCGCAGGCTTGCAGCTCATATATTCTAAATATCAGGCTGCTTATATACCCCACCCAACATCCCATAAGTCTCAGCATGAGCCTTTGCTGAGTTGTCCTGTCCGGACTGGTCCTCTCAGCCAGGTGGCTTAACGGCACCAACTGTCTTTGCTCTAGAGAAGGCATAGTCTCACGAGATTTGTAGTCTCTCAAGATTTGTATGCTTAGCAGGAGGGAGGAGTCCAAGGAGCCTCTCTGTATGGGGGATGGAAGCCTCTGTAGCTCAATCATTGTCCATTCCTCCTACAATGCAGAAGCACACAGTTTAGGCTTGGAAGTCAGTGGGGGACTCAGGAAGTCAGCTGAATGAAACCTGCCTTGTGAGAAAAGAAGAGGTTTTAGAACCAAAGCCCAAGAGTAGACCTCAGGGGGAACAGGCAGTTCCAGGAGGCAAGGTTGGAGGAGAAGCTGCTATTGCTGGGCAGAAAGTAAACCACAGCTCGCTGTGAGGCACAAGACCACAAGGAAACGCATAGCCCCTGAGGTTGCTGTATTGTCAAATCATGAGGTTGTGTAGGTCTGGAGTCTTAAATGCATTTTTTACTTCAACTGTTTTCTGCCTGTGATCTGTTCATCAGGATATAGTTGGTGAACCATAGACTGCAATTGACCTACAGCTGAACTTCCGGATTCCCTTCAAATGCCAAGCAATAGGCTCTACCAACCTGAACCATGGATTCTGCATTAGGGCCCAAGCCCTGGCTGGGCTAACAGTACTGAGTTGCCTGTGCAAGTGAGGATTGTTCCCCTAATAGCTGAGAGTGACATGCAACTATGCAGTCCCTAAGGCCAGCCTAGAAAAAAAAAATAAAACAAGGAGCTGGAACATCGTCATTAGTGTTTGCCTCCCCTGTTCTCATTAAGCCAGCAAGAGAAATCAGTGTCCCATATCAGCCCTGATTTCAACACTGGATTTTGCAGCCACAAGAGGATGTGGAGTGGTAATTAGCCACCTCTGTGGAGCCATTCAAAGGTTGTGGTTTCCCAGGAGAGCTGCCCTACTGTCCTCAGAACAGGTAGCCTGACCCCAGCATCGCAGCCCCTGGACCTCTATCTCCAAAGACCTGGCCTCTGGCTGACACACTCTCCCCTCCCCACATGCAGGGCTGTGGCCGCTGAGCTGTGAGAAGCACTGGGGGAAGCAGGCCCATTAGCTCCTCTGAAGAGTACTCCCTTGATCAAATACACTAACTGTGCTGTTTACTGTGTAAACTTGGACGAAGCAGCTGCGCAGAGGGGGTTCATAACAAGGGCTGTTAATATTTATGGCTGACATCGCAGGCTCCTCGTGCCACCTTAATGAGCCCCACACGGCCAGAGTTGCTGCAACCTTCCAGAAAGAGCCAAGAGGAGGCCTAAACACTGGAAGCCGTGGGTGAGCCGATGCATGTCGGTGCATGGCCCTAAGCCTTCCTGACCCAGACCGTGGTGTGGATGCAGGATGTGGAAGTGCCCACTTGGGCACCTGCTGCCTACAGATCATTGGAATGAATGTTAGCGGTTGAAGGGGTATAGAGTCTGGGCACTGGGGAGGTAGAGCATGCACAGACCCTGTGTACTGGGGGGTGGAGGGGATACAGATGATGCTGGGCACTGGGGTTGGAGATGTACAGATGCTGTGCACTGAGTGTCAGTACAGATGTGTGCAGGGTACTTTCAAGCTGGAATGATCCAAATGGATTGTCCACTGATATTCTCAACTTGGTGTTCACAAGCCCAGTGTCTACGAAATGTGCAGAGAACTTTCTCTAGACCCGATTTCATTTTTCCACAAGGACACATTTAGGCCAGATAGGAATCATGAGTTTGCATGAGTTTCCTGCCCTCACAGGAAAATTACTTGTTCTTGGAAGCTGATGGCGTGAGAGGTAATCACAGCCCAGGATGGGGCTGTGGGTGCAGGGCTACAGAACCCATCAGATTCAAAGAGATTAGAAGTGGCCCAGGCAAGTGTGTTCAGATTCCATGAATGTTCTGTCCAATTCTAAGAGCTTTTAACTCTCCCTCATGCCTCACCGAGTTAAATCAGAGCCAGGGCTTTGCACACTTCTCTGGGTGTCTATGTAGGTGTGTGAAGGATGTCTGGGTGATGTGGGCAGCATCCTGAAGTGGGGACATCAAGGGGCTCACTTCTATGTAGTGAGTTCACACAGCACAGGACTGAGGGGCTAGCTTTTGAACTTACATGAACCTGAGTTGGAATCTCATCCAGCTCCATTGCAGGGATACCTGATAGTCTCAGTTTCCTTCTTTGGAAAATCGACACGCTAATGAATGACTCTTCTGTCTTATGCACAGACCCATGCATGCTAAGTCTTATTCATGAATGGTGCAGCGTGGTCCATGGTAAGATGACCTAAATGGGATGCTTACACTACATGGCCACTCTACATAAGCATCCGCACCAGATGGCATGTGATGATGTATATAACTTTCCTGGATACCATGTGTGCTGATACATGTCAGCAGTAATAAGAACGAATATAAATTTGATCTCCGTGCCATGGTCTGGACCTTAGGCTATGTTTATACTCTGTCTCAGGTGATGTTTCTGACTACAGACTTGTTCTCAAGTTCCCTGAATGTATCATGAAGACTTCTCAGTTTCCAGAGCCTTGATGGGAGCAAAGAGACTAAGAGGAGGAGTGGACCAGGAGCCCAGAAATCCAGACACACGGCTGGAGAGATAGCAGGAACATGGTTTAGAGAAGCAGATGTACAGACAAGGTCTGGGGTACAGCAACCACGAGATAAGATCTCAGGGATACCAATGAACTTAACTGTATCCCAGAATCCCCAGGTGCTGATTACAGCCAAAAAGAGAGAAAGTAGAGACCAGCAGTGACATTCTGATCTTGACAGCTACAAATCTCCGGTGGTGTGACTACTGAGTGGGGAGGGTATGGATATAAATGTGAGGCAAATGATCAGGCAACTGGGCATGCTCCAAAAGCACAAAGGGCCTGACTCCTCGTGCAAAGCTGCACCTGCCAACGACTCACCTTTCTCATTCTTTAATTAAAATAGAGCCTTGAGCATTGTAGGTGAGGAGCAGAGTTGCTGCTGGGCAGAGATGCTTAGAGAAGCTAGAAGGTTTCTCCTGGGTTCTCTGAATGAGAGTTGGATCCCAGAGGGATATGGATGAAGTGAAATTTGGAATCAAAGAAGGTTGTTTGATGGATGGAGAGAACAAAAAAAAATCTATTAGCAGTGCTTTGAGCTCCTTGGAGAACAGTTGCTGAGGAAGCCAAGTAAATAGTTTCCTGATACTCAAGATTTGTTAATTAAGCACTTTGAACAGGCTCTGGGGGTAGAGAGGCAAATTACAATGGAATCTGACTTCTGAACATATAACAGACTCAAAAAGGGCTGTAGGTCTCAGGGCCAGTGTCTCTCTGCCCCTAAATGGGACATATAAGCCTCACTCATCCCCACCCAAAGGTTCACAGAACATCTAGGAAGAAAGGGCAGTAAGATTGCAAGAGCCTATGGTGAGACAGTGGTGGGTCAAGCATTATCTCCTGGACATGACAGGGCTGTCATATGCAAGATTTCATGGCAGATATGTATGTATAACCAAGAATTGCATGGGAACAGCCTTATCAATATCTCAGTATGAAAGCAGAAAGATCTCAAGCTTCACACCTCTTTAACAGACTGATAAGGATTAATGTGGAGGGCAAAGAAAAGGAGGATGCTTTCCTTAATTATATACTGTACTGGTTACTCTTTTCTTTTGCTATGAGAGAACACCCAAAGTCAAGTAACTTAAGGGAGAATTATTCAGATTATAGTTCCAGAAGGGAGATTCAGTCTTTTATGGTAGAAGTGTCATGGTTGGTGCAGAAGCTGGAGGAGGCTGAGAGCTGCTAGACTGTCAACTGAAAGAGCAGACTTCTCCCAGAAGTATGGTGGGACTAATGCACCTCAAACCCCACCCCTGTGACTGCCTTCTTCCTGCAAGTCTCTACTTCCCAAAGGTGCCATGACCTTCCCAAACACATGAGGGACAAATTTCAAAATATGATACATATATGTATATATACATATATATATACACACACACATACACACGCACACACAAATATATATACATATATATACACCTACTGATTTATGACGTTTGCTGGAGCATGAATCATATCAGGCACATGTCATCAAAGACAGAATAGATGAAACATGGTGGACCACACAACTGAAAAGATTTGGAAATAGAAGGGAATCCAGCAGGGGAGATGAAGGATTGTAAGGGGGAAAGGAGGTGGTAGGGGAATGGGTATTGGGACTAAGAGGTGAAAGTATTATAAATATAAAACATAAATTCACAGTGGAAACCTTTGGGTCTAAAACTGGATAAGTAAAGGGAAATGCACATATCAGTGGGGTGCCTGAAGAGCGGTAACTTGTTATATTATGAAGGCCTGAGCCACACAAGGGTAGACAAGCCAGAGTGAACTTTGAAGTCTGTAGAAGAATACAGGCAGGATGGGAGAGAGTGGGAGGGAATGGTGAAGGGAAAGGAGAGAATGGAAGGGAGGGAGGAAAGAGGGAAGCTGGGATGGATACTTAATGTGCTTGTAAAAGTAGAAAAAAATGAATAAAAATGGGAAAAAACATTCTAAATTCACCATCTTGTTTATATAACATTAAAAAAAGAATAAAAAGAAATAGTCTTTAGCTTGATTTTAGTCATAGTTACACAGATCAATTCATATTTGTGAATATATGAAAATTCAAATTACGTGCCCATCAGATTGAGTGCATTTTACTGTATGCAAATTATACCTTAATAAAGTTGTTCTGAAAAGAAAACAGGCAAATCTGCACTTATCCTTCTTGCTTGTAATCATAATGGCCCCATTGCTGGAAAGAATTCAAACTCCTCCCCATTGTAAAGAATTATGATTATATCGTCTTAGCTTTATCACCTGTAGATGTCCCTCAACTCATGTCCTACAAATAGACTAGTCTGCCAGCATTTCTCACCTACCTTAGGGAAATTCTGTGCTTAACTCTATGTCCTTTACCCTTTAGCATCATCCCCAGCACAGTTGTCTAAATAGCTTGCAATTCTTTCAAATGACCCATCTTTACTTTTCAGTTTAGATATGATCTTTGTATTAGTACATTTGTTATTGATCCTTTTTCTTACTTAACCTCATTCTTATTTGTACATATGAATTAATCTAGTTTCTCTTTGAAGTCCTTTCCTGCCCTATACCACATGAACAAAGTAGAATCAGGTCTGAATCCCTGTATCTAGCGAAGTCATCAGCACATGGTCAGTGTTCAATAACTATCTGATGGATTAAAGTATGGAAAAGTGGCTAATTCATTTAGGATGAATGAGGCACCAAAACGAGTACAGTATGTCAGAGAAAACAGGACCCACACCATGGGTATCACATCTTAGATCTTGCACTAATGCACAGACAAGATCTGATTTCATAGATCTGGAGAGAGGTCTAAGAATCCAACCATCTATCCACAGAGTCATTAGAATGCTTATGAGATTGAGTAACTAGCTAAGTATGTAGACATGTCATCCTATAACATACAAAAATACCTTTATAGAGATGTATATGAATCATTCTTTGTTTCAGAAAATGCAATTCTGGTTTATGTGCTGATCAGCACTGCAGTTTCCACATCTAACCTTACTTTGCTATTTTCTCCAAGTTGCTTGGCATAGCATTATTTCTATCTTCTTTACTAACACACACACACACACACACACACACACACACACACACACACACACACACAAACCCCACCATATCCCCCCACACTAAGGTATGGAGTGCATGACAGTCCTTAATACAATTGATAAATATTTTCTTTTCCTTTCTAAACCCATAAGATTGTATTGCCTGCTCATCCACGTGACTAATCTTAGCCAATGAGTAATGACTTATGAATTGAGATTACGACCAACTGGTAGGAAGTCCCCCCAAAACTTGTTTCCCTCTGGCCCTGCAGCTGGCAACATTCAGGTATGATTGCTGGATGCCCCGAATGCCTGTGAGGGATAGAATCCCTTACTGGCTGGAAGTGGACATACAGCATGAGCTGCCAACCTATTTTTATGGTTTTAAGCTACTGAAATGTTGGAGTTTTTTTTTTTCATTCCATATCAACATACAGCCTAGGCTAATTGAAATGTATCAGAATTGACTTAGCCATTTTTTTCTTGAAAGAGGCCCACTTCATTTCCAGGGTTTCCCACTAAAATGAACACTCATATAAATCACCCTTTGACTGTAGAAAAACAAGAAAAAAGAAGGATATATAATGGGTTAAAAGTGGGTTGCATGATTTTGTAGAGGATCTGTAGCTAAGGATTATTATGAAAAAGGTTAGAAAGGAAGGAGAAACTAAACAAAACCAAATAAACGAATAAACAATTATTTGAAAAGTTATGCACGATATGATCATATTTATGCAGCTCTGAAAAAGCCGAAATCTATCTCTATCTGATTCTACATAATCATATTTCTATTATCTATATATGAAAATTTAAAAACTTAAAATTACTTGCTGCTTTTTTTTTAAAGAAAACCACTAGACCATTTAAGACTCTAATGAAAATGCAAATGTTATTTGGGATGATCAAATACTAAGGGATTATCAAGTAGTTATTTATCCTTCTGCTCTGGACACAGTCAGGGACTTGGGGCTGCATGCTGAGAGAAGAAATGAAGACACGGCATTCAGGGCAACCTGACGCTGATGTAATGAGAGCGGGCCATGGAGGATGGAGGGGGACAGTGGGATGACCCCTTGAAAACAGGCCAAAGGAGACACGTGAGGGGGCCCAGAGAGGACTCCACATTGGAAGGAGTGAGGTAAATACCTGCACAGTAATAGTGGCAGGAAGTACCCATGTAAGCATTTGCTCAATCATCATTGTATAGGAGAGAGTTATCCCGACTCCAGATTCCTTCCAGTAACTAGTACAATGCCCACTCTGCCAGAATAAGAACCCAAGAAGCATTTAGTGACGAACAGGGAGAATGAGACCAGCAGGGGGTTTTCTATTGCCTCAGGATATAAATGGAAAGCCTCTCCAGACCCTGGTGGATGCTGGTGGGGACCTTAAAAGCTTCTGACCTTCTCCAGTTCCTGCCCATGAGCACCAGTGGCCATAGTGCCCACAAGCCACCTATCTCAGCATGTGGCTTTCATTTCTAGCAGATTTTAGAGCCTGCGTAAGCACCCAGTGTTGCCAGGGTTATTCCCTTGGCCACTCACTCTGCACACAGCTTTTTTAAAAGTTTGTCAGCAATCCCAACTATACAGATCATGAGCTAGTGTTTTGTTATGTTGGACAGTCTTTGCGTCTCTCTTTTCATATGTGTTTTCTCCAGAGAGAAGTTCACAGTCTTTAAGATGTTGGAAACTATTTTCTTTTGCATGTCTGACCACACCCAAAAGATAAGATCTTCTGGACTGGATATGTTACCTCCTTGTAAAATGTGGAAAACTGGTCAAGCACTCAAAAAAGAGTTACATCCAGGGCTTTATAAACTCACCTGTTCCAAGGTGTTAGGGTCTGATAACCCCTTGATGTGTTATCTTTCCAACCAGACTGGAATTATTATGGAGTACGGAGAAAGTGTGCTGTTATGCATCACCTGATAATGCAGGGACTCTGGCTTAATTTACTGAACACGAATATATTTGAGGTGTGTGGATCATAGAAACCAGCTGGTTAGGTAGTAGGTGCCTTGGTATGTGAAAGAATGGGGGAGGGATACAGGTTATTAAACAGGTTCTGAATCAAATGGAATGATTTTAAATAGAAATGATGGTTACAAAATGATATGTGACTGAGATACTGAGGTAATTTTATTGTAACACACCAAGAGCTCTAGTATTTGGTTAATGAAACAACTAGATATATTTCCTCTTTCTTTTATAGCCCATATGATTTCAAGGCAGCTGTAGCTGTTTCATATAATGTGCAAACATGGCACTCCAGTTTACTCCTCTCATTTCCCATGCATCTTTTTTACGATAGGGAGAAAAACTTTGGTAGAAACTCTTGTGGTAATCCACATATATTTACAACCATAACAAATATAGCACAGATTCCAGAAGCAAAAAAAAAATACAGGTTTATTGTTTGTTCATGTCATAGTCTGATTGAAGTTGAAAGATATTTAGGATGTTCTCCTCCACAAATATATTTGGGGATCTAAACTCCTTCAGCTATTGCCTAAATCATCCTCCAGGGCCCCAGAATAATATCCTCTGATAGAAGAAAAAAAATGTGCTATAAGAAGTCCCAGAAATTGGAAAAGCTCACATTTATTAAAATTCCATTTGCAAAAACTAAATGACCTCCCCCAGATGCAAAGGGCTAGGAAATGTATCCCTATCGCATGCCCCAGAAGAACTGAATGTAAATCTTGGCAAGAACTATGGGTCATTGCTATGTACCCCATCAAACCACCTCTCAGTTTCCATTGGCCAGGAGTGGGTCACATGACTTATGTAGTCATTGCCAAGAGGAATGAGAATATACAAAAAGGCTATTGATTTGTTCAGTGGACAGGATCACAAATTACTTCTAAATACTTACATTGAAATCCATAGATTAGTGCAGCTCTCAGACTTTATCTGAGAAACCTCTTTTTAAATAGATGAGGGTTAATACAGAGAATCATAACTGGTCAAAGTATAAGTGACTGTGGAGTACTGGACCTTAAAGAGGACGTCTAAATACCCCTGTCTGCTCAGGGAACATGACAGAACAGGTGACAGAGAGAATCTAAGAGTCAGACACCTGAGTACAAAGTTGCAAGACACAGAGAAGACTCAGCAAAGATTCACCTGAATTCCTCACCCACAGAGCTGGTGACACGACACATGTATCATTTCAATCATGTTACACTATGTTATGTATTCATTGAATATCAGTGCAGCTTGGATTAGTCAGGACCTCTGCTATAGTTAGCCTGCATGTTGCTGAGAAAATTATGACAAAACTGCTTAGTGGAACAAAGGGTTTATTCTCTTATATTCTCTTACATTAGTCCAAGTTGCAGTTCTTAGTCCAGTTTGGCATGAGAGCCTACTGCAACCTACTGCCTGAGGGAACTGGCCACACCAACTCCACATAACAGCTTAAAGAGGGACAATCCTTACTTGCCAGATCAGCACTAGTCAAGTATACACCAGGATGCCAACTTTCTCAGCCAGTTCTTTGTATCTTATTCACCCATCCAGGGCCTAGTCTCTCCCTTGTCTCAAAAAGAAAAAAAGATGAAATTTGGTTTGTATAAGAGAATAAGCACAGATATTAACTCGGTTCCAGATTACACTGGAAATCTGAAATTCTGGTAGATTTCTCAAAGAAGCAAAAAGTCCTGAGAGTATCTAGATACAAAATTTTACATACAACCTCAGGAAGCTAAAATACCTCCCAGGGGCCTAGCCATGGGTTGAGCCTTCAGCATTAACTAGACAATCTCTTGCAGGTTTGCTCTGGGCTTAACCCAACTACTAATTATCTACAAATGTGGCCAGAGCTAGTACCTTCAATTGACACCTGTACCTGATCCTGACAATTTCCACTGAGAAAGGAAGGAAGTTCATACATCTGACCCATGAGAGAATGAACAAAGAGAAAGTTCCTCCAGGAAGGATGATGGGATGTCTAACAATGGGCCGACCATTAATAGTGATTGATACAGACTATACTCTCAAAGAAAGAATTATCTGAGGATTTAAGGCTGTTCTGTAGCAAAACTTAGGTTATAATAGTCTCAGGAGCAAACATAGAAGGGAGTCACTTACACACAACTTTTTAGATTTCAACATAAGTAAAGATAAAGTGTATATCAAACAGGGTGAGTTTCATGACATTTTAATGGCCAGGAAAGGACTGGGGATGCAGCTCAACTGGTAACATGCTTGCCTAGCATACACGAAGCCCTAGTTTCCGTGCCCAGTAGAATATGCACATAAACCCAGCATTCTGAGGTAAGAATATCAGAAATCCAAAGTCATTCTTAGCCATACAATAAATTCCACATCATCCGGGTATTCATCAGACCTTGTCTCAAAAAGAAAAAAAATATGAAATTTTGGTTTGTATAAGAGAATAAGCACAGATATTAACTTGGTCCCAGATTACACTGGAAATCTGAAATTCTGATAAATTTCTCAAAGAAGCAAAAAGTTCTGAGAGTATCTAGATACAAAATTTTACATACAACCTCAGGAAGCTAAAATACCTCCCAGGGGCCTAGCCAGAGACCCTAAGTCAGGAAAGTGTCCTGCAGAGCTTGGGATCAGGATTACTGGGTGATGGAGGTGTGGGACTGATGACGTCATGTGGCAGAGTTGTAATAAATACAGACATGATCTGTAGGAACCTCAGCTTGTCTCTAAGTGATAGAGACATGTTCCGAGTGTGGTGCAGGCTGGAAGGAGTAAGAAGCATCCACAGCGAGGGTAAGGGAGGGCTGAGGACCACCCTCTGGGTTTGCCCACACAGGAAAGCCGCTGGTGACAAAGCAGAGCCGGGGCTCCAGAGTGGGGGAAGCCACAAAACAGCACAGGTAGAAAAGAGGGTGAGAACACAGCAGAGTGAGGGCCGCGGGACCAAGAGCTACACCCTGCAGATGAGCCAGGTTGTCACCTGCCCACATGCCCTATCGCCAGGGAAAAAGGCTGGAAGCAAAAGGATGACTGGGATCCGGACTTCTGAGAGACCATTGACTTCTCTATGAGAGCTGCTTAAATGTTTTTCAATTCTTTGACAATGCAAAAACAATCAATGTAAACACTTTCCAGGTCATACAGACAACGACTTGATAACCAACTGCTGATCTCCTTGGTCACATTTTCCTTGGTTTTGTGATGCTGTCAGTAACAATTAGCACTGTAATCACTGACACGGTCTAGTGATGAAAGGAGCAGAGGGGATTGCTGTGTAAATGGCGTGGTCCTGCCAAGCGAAACTGAATGACCTCATGCATACTGCTCAGACAAAGTAGGATCAGAGTGGCACATGGAACATGGGCACAGAAGTAGGCCGGACTCAATGGACCTGTCGGACACATTCCTGTGTCCCGGGAAAGTAAGCTTCACAAAGTGGTATCAACCGCACTACTGAATGAATTGTATCAAGCTGAATTGTTTAGATTCCGTACTTTTCTTTGTATTTCATCTGCAAGCTCATTCTGTAGGTGGACAACAGAGCTACTCACTGGCAGCCCTCTCTCCTTTCTTTTGGAGTATACAGTAAGAGTTCACTTTGGGATCCATCTGGCTACCAAGATGTAAGTACAAAGTATTGTAGTTTGAGCATTTCAATGAAGTATGATTCCCTCAATTAATGGCTAGGGATGACCTGACTCTTTCCCTTTGAGATTGGGCTTAACACGTCTTATATCACTCAACAGCAGGATAAGTGTTGAAAGACATGTCACCAGGTTGACAGATGATCATGGTAGAATGCTCACACAAAATTCAGGGATCTAGGTCAAATAACAGTACAGCCACATATAATCTAAAGGGCAACCGGAGACTGGGGTGACAGCTGTTGCTACAGTGCTGGCCTTCCATGAGGATCTGAGTTCAATCCCCAGAATCATTATTTTTAAAAAGTCAGGCATAGTGATACATGATTGTAATCTTAGTGATGGAGAAATGGAGACAGGCAGATTTCCTAGGGCTGCCAATCCAACCAATCTAAGTCTACTTAGTGAGTTCCAGACCCATCTCTATAAACAAAATGGACAGCACTGGGGAATGATAGTCAAAGTTTATCTGCTGGCTTCCAATATTTCTGTATACACACACACACATGCACGCATGCACGCGCACACACACACATACACACATACACAAAGCATTTAGGCAAGGAATGTCAAGTGTGCATTCTGAAATAATGATAAAATGATGAAAGAAAACAGTATGTAACTGCACAAAGGACTATCAGAGTCATTCGCTATTAAGTGTCATGGACTGTACCTAGTTATACGTGCTATGCTTTCATTCAACTGCAAGTGTAGTAGATGTGTTGATACTTCATCACCACAGCAGATGAGTAAGGAATGAGGTTTGCTATGATGTCACAGTGCCTATGATGTCAACAGTAGGGTACGTGCTGAGAGACATGACACTTAGCAACTTGACGGGTGGGTGAGCATCACAGAGCACTTGCATACACCCAGAGATCTACAGCAAGCACAACTTCCTGAATGCTTCAGTTTCCTTGGCATTTCATGGAAATCACAGTCAGCTTTGCATCATTGACAGAAATATCATCATGGTGTATGTGGCTACATCTGTTGATGGGCAGCTCAAGGGTCTCTGGCTTATTCTCTGGAGGCAGGTGGGTAGGGACTGGGTCCAAGGTCTTCCTTATATTTATATTCATCTCTGGTTAGATTTGACCAATGGATAATTCAGGCAGGAAATCTCAGGGCAGGAGAATAGGGTCAGATAGTAGGTATTTGCCCCTCTGGGCTGGCTGGCTGCATCCTCCCTCACCACCTCTCCTGGTTCTGGCTGTTACTTAACTTCTCCATCTTGTCCCTGGGGCTGTTGTCACCAGACCTCAGCTTTGGAATCACGCTTCACTTGTTTCCTTAACCTCTGGCCTACCTTGTAAACAACTGTGGAGTGCATAACAAGACCTTTGGATCCATGAATTTGGCCTCACACTTCCAGCCCTGCTGGTTCCTAACTGGGATGCTAATGGCGGCTGCTGGAGCAGATCAGCTTCCAGCTGTTCATTGATGCCTTTGTGGTATGAGAAAAAAAATTCATCTCCATAATCACTAAATGTTGGGAGTTTTTGTTATTAGTATCTTTTCTGACAGATACAGGTGTTACAATCATTTAAGAGGCTAAGTATGATAAATTAATACATAGTTGTGCATCTGTGAGTATCCTAATAGTATTTTAAGTGATCCCTGGAAGGAATCCACAGTAAGTTTTGTTTCATTGAAAGAATTTGTTTGTCTCCCCTGCTGAGAAACCCTAACCAGGATGGGTCCTGAAGCCAGCCAGACCTGAGCTGATGCACTGGTGCCCCAGGTTACTTTTAGATGGGGCTTTTATCTATCAAAGACAGTTAATAGATCTACTTCAGGAGGTGGCAAGGTTGAGATAACACACACGAAATGCTTAGCAGGTGATTTGACATCTAAGGCATGTTTTTATAAATAATAGCTAAGGTTACCTCATTAATGACCTACAATTAAATTGTTCGTAATGATAGCCTAAAAGATGAGAGTCTAGGGAAGAAGCATTCAGAAACACTGGAGGGGGGAAGGGGAGAAATCAGTCAGGCAATGGAAGGATTGGATAGAACAGCACTATCTTCCAAAATAATAGGACAGAAAGACCTTTCTTTGGAGCGGGCTAGTGATCCAGACCCTGCCCACAGCTGATTGGCTGAGGCAGTAAGCCAGCTGTGAGGAGGTAGACACATGGGACGAAGAAGTCAGACACGGTTCCCCACTTGTCGCCATCTTCCCCATATCTCGATGAAAGACATCTACAGAGGAACAGTGCAGCTGTCCCTGACAGGACATCTTTAGACTCTTACAGAGTGGCGCAGCTCCAAGCAGGCCTCAAGGGGCATGCCAGTTCCTCTGCCCTGCTAAGCTACATGTGGTGCTCACCTGCAAGACATAATGTAAAGCCAGAGCTGGTCCCACCTATTTCCCGGGGCCTTATTCTCTCTCTGAGCCTCCTCTGTGCCCACAGGAATGCTATGCTAATGGATGTCTGTCCCTCCTGGTGCCCAGCTAGGTAGTGCTAGGTCAGCCTTCTTTAGAATCTCTCCATCTCCCCAGTGCCAGCCCTGCTAATAAAGCCAATCCATTCTACATATAGAAGAAGACTCTGGCACCCCATAGATGTTTTTATTAATAATGATGATGGTAGTAATAATAATTTTAAAGCACTTTTATCCAGAGTCAGCAGCCAGCAGGAAATAGCACATTCGATCAGCAAGTATGTCTTATCCTCTGATTGACTTTTCTGTGTCAGAGTCTCATCTCTACCTCATACACTAAACACACATCACAACCTTCTGTACATGCCCACATATATGTCACACATACACAATATCCAACATTTAATGCATATGTACACATTTCCTACTATATACCACATATACTACACATGGACTTCATATACACACCCCTTAAATACATATACCACATACACAACCCCTGACACATGTACTACACACCACACATGTGTCACACAAAGACAGACATATCACAAACCAACAAACCTATGCCCATTCTATGAATGCACCACACACACTCCAAAAATGTATACCACATATCATACATTCACACCATGCCACAGACATATACATATATTACATGTATAGCACACCATATACTCACATCATATAGACTCACATGTCACATATTGGATACAGACATACACATATATTGCATATATAGCACACTATAGACTCACATCATATACACACATGCTTCATACTCTCCTACATATATAGGACAATACACCAAGGACCACCCCCTTATACACACACACACACACACACACACACACACACACACACACACACACCACTTTTTTTTTAATTACAGTTTTTGCCTAGTTATACAAGCTCAATAGGTACCCCCCTTGTTCTCCCTCCCCCCCTTCCCCCTGTTGTTTCCCTCATTCAACTTCCCCCCCTTCCTACTTTCCACCCCTCGCCCCTCTTCTTTCCATCCTCTTCTCTTGGAGATCTCTGCCTCTCCCTCCCATCCTCCAGAACATCAGCCCTCCATGTGGCAGCTGAATTTCCATCTGAGTCGTCTACACTAGTGTGGGTTCAGGACTCAGTGGCATAGCTTGGGGCCTCCTCTTGGACTGCCCACTAGCATGGGAACTTTTTATGCCTGTTTAACCCCTTGCCTCTAAGGATCCTACTGCCTGAAGCCTTCTCACCTGCGATCGATGCTAGAATTTGGGGTGTTATTGACATGTCAGCCATTTATACACCGCTCTTATGCTGCACACCGTGCTCGTGTTGCATGGTAACAACTCACATTTAATCTCAGCTACTGATGGGAAGGCTGTCACTCATCCCATTCTTACTGAGTTTCCAGGAGATGAAAAATGACTTTCCTAATTAAAAAGTCATAAAGTATCAGTGCTGAACACTCAGTGAAGGTACCGTGGAGCTGGGAAGGAAACCCAGAACCTGGGATATCAGGTCAAGTGCAGGTCATGCATCAAAGAAAGTGACAGAAGGGAGGCCACGTCTGAGGATCTGAAGTCAGAAAGGAAGAGGCAGGACTGCAGAGCTGAGTAGGATGAGAAATCTATGGCCCAGAGCAAAGACCAACTGAGGTACTCGGGAGCGGAGGAAATGCAGGGCTGGCAGAGATCTGTAGAGAACTAAATGAAGAATCCACCGTGATGCCAATGGGAAGGTGTTCTTATTGGCATGAGGCTGGAACTAAAAGCAACATGTCTTCCCTGGATACTGTGACCTTCCCTCTGTCCAAGACATTTGTCCCAAGGTTCTGGTAAACATAAAAATTCATGTATACATGGACTTTTGTGCATGAATATTCTTTGCAGGTGATGATCCTCTAAGGGATATTGTCACCCATCTGAGCAACTTAGGGGCTTTCCCTGCAAATGCTTTGCAACCCTTGATTCTCAGATCGAATGTCCTGCTTAATCTCTTCAGTCCTGGAATATTGTCCACGAGCCATTCTCCTAGCTCATCCCTGGGAGCTTGACTGATTGAGTACAACCTCTTCAGAATCTAAACCAGTAGGAGGCACCACGACAACAAAAATAAAATGTGGAGAATGCTTAAAACACAGTATCTTTCTCTCAGATCTAAAGATTCAGGCTTTTACACAACTTTCTCTCTCCCCACATGAGGAGTCAAGAGGGGAAGATTGCATGGGAGGCCATGGGGGGGGGAATGCCTGTTGGAAGAGAAACAATGAGAGACCTGGATTCCCTGGTAGTTGTAGATGCTGGCAGTGGTAAGATGGAAAGAACCATGGCTTGGGACAAAGACAGGCTTGGTTCAGTCCTTGCCACCATTACTGCAAGTGGGATAAGTGTTTAAGTCTCTCATTTGTAAACCTAGGATCTTTGTGGTTTTGTCTATGCATGCTTTGCCATCAGCACAATGATAGCAGTGGGTTTTTGTTGATGGACATGTCTAACATCAAAGCAGAGTGCTTGGGAGTTCTCCACAAACCACCAGGGAAGAGGCTACATACATATTTATTTCTAAAGCACATATTGTTTGGTTTTGTATATCCATGACCATCTTATAAATTTACTCATATTTTATGTACATCTTGTCACTCAAAAGTATATTGCAATGGTCACTTATGTTGACAGATGGAACTCTGGTTAATTCGATTACATAACATTGCCACACTTTATTTATGCCTTCTAGTATTGGTAGAACATTTTTGTCCTTAAATCTTCACTATGACAAATATTTCTGTTGTAAACACGCTTGTGGGTGTGCAGGAGTTTCTCCTCAATTGGAATGGCCTCAGTAGGATATTTTTTACATTTTAAGCTTCACCAGAAACTTGAAATTTCTTCCAGATGTCTGTACCAATGTTGTACTCAACATCAAGGATATATTAAGACTCCTATTGACCTGTTGAGACTTAGTATTACAGAAGCCAAACTTCCTTTTGTCATTTCAAGACTGAGAGAGTGGATGATTTCTATTTGCATTTCCTTAAATTTTTATTTGCCTTTTTTTATTTGCTTACAAAGCCACAGATTCCATATGGGATTTTCATGCATATTTCAATTTGATTGATTCACCCCTTTCCCCCTCCCCATTGTACCCTTTATTCTTATTTCTCTGATGATTAAGAATATGTAATCAAGTATTAATACTTAATATTTTGATTGAGAATATTTATTATGATTAGGGAGATGGGCCAGTGGTTAAAGTGCTTGCTACATAAACTAAAGGATCAGAAGTTGGAACCCCATATTCCCCACCTGCAATTCCAGTCCAGAAGGTAGAGCCTGGGAATCCTCAGAGCAAACTGGCCAATCAGATAAACCCTATAGATCAGCTCTGTATTTAATTAGAGACCCATCCTCAAAATAATACAGTGCAAGAGTGATCGAGGATGATTTCCAATATCGCTGTCAGGCACGTGTACTCGAATGTGCATGCACCTATATACACATGTGTGGGCAATCATATGTAAACACAAACACACACACACATACACACACACACGCACAGAAATGAGAGAAAAGACCACTTTTATCATAAGTGTTAATGGTAATGATCTTGTCTTTGTCCAACTTTTTGTTTCTATTTTTGGAGGTCTTTTTTTTTCTCATCCATTCTTTCCAAGTTCTTTTTATATTCTAAATACTAACTTTTTGTCATTTTGTGTCAAATACATTCTCATAGATTTAGGGCTGTTTTCCTAATTTCTTTTAGACTCTTTGATGAACACCTGTAATTCTCTAAATGGATTACTCTTGAAATCAGTGCTACCCATGGGCAATTTAAAGGCTACAGTAATAAATGCAGACAGAAATGACAATTTCAATGATGATTGGGTAGGCTAAAGACATGTGACTGCTCTAGATTGCTTAGAGAATGGAAATAGCAAGTTTGGTCTATAAAGTCTCATTTGAAGTAATGTAAGGAAACCTGATGATTCTATCACTGCACTGAAATATTACAGCTACATTACTACTGCACTGAAATATGAGCTGGAAATTTTGTTCATGTGGTCTGCAAAATTGTAACACAAGTTGGTTTCCCAAAATCTCTTTTGTGAAACTGAAATCTTCGATTGCAAAGGAATAGGATCTAAGAATTAGAACAGAAGCATAGACATTTTGTGTGAGCTTTAATACAACAACACTAAACGATTCCATTTACTATAAGAAATAGTTCATCCTAAAGCAGGCATGGAGGCACATTCCAGAATTCCAGCATTCAGAAGGCAGGACCTTGAGTTGAAGACTGGCCATGGATATGGAGCAAGACATTGTGAACAAGAGGAGGAGAAGAGGGAAGAAAGAGAAGGATGATGATGATAAGGTGGTGGAAGATGAGGAAGAGAAGGTAGGTGAGGAGGAGGTGGAATGGGGGAAAACAGGGGAAGGGAAGGAGGAAACAGTAAGAGGAGGAAAAAATGAGAAGGAGGAGCAAGTGGGGGAAGAGGAAAGAGCCTCATCCCTGCAAAACCCCAACCTATCATTGCTTAAAGGCCAAGCTCTCATCTGAAGCAGATGATTTTCCTCCAGATCCACACTCACCACTCCTCATTTCCCACAGGACTCACAAGGAAGCATACGTATTCCTATTTTACATAGTGAAAAATTGCAGGGCACAGATCAGAGCAAGATCTGTGAAATAGATTTTAGGAGTGCTAGGACAAGAACAAAAGAAAAGCAATGCAGAATAAGGTCCAAGAACTGGTGTGGGTAAACTTAGTGGAGATGGTAAATATGGTCTGTTAACTCAAGTTGTTAAGAATTGTCTTAAGAGTATGCTTGTCAAATGAACAGCAACTTGAAATCCGTGGAAGCAGAGTAAACAAAAAAGCTAAGATTTTTTTTAATATAAAGCAGAGGAAATTCTAAGAGATGTAGACAAATTGGAATGGAGTTTTTACCCACTTGTTTTCCATCTAATAGCTCCCTGGAGGTCATGGGACCTTCTTTGTGCAAAGGAAACAAACACTAGAAACAAATAGGTGAAGGTGGAGCCAGACTCCTGGATAAGTTCTGTGGGGCAATGCTGTGTAGACAGGTCTTCACATAGCAATGAGAATGTTGCCATTAAAGAAAAGAACAGTTATCACTAATAGAATTGTAAGTGTATGCTGCAAAAGTTCTTCCCCAAATGTCACTCAAGGAGACCCAGCCATTCTTCAGGATGCCTGTGCACAGATTAAAGAAAACTGCCTAAATTTTGAAAGGGATTACAATACATTCCATTAAAAACTACACCAGTTTCTAGAAATGCAAAACATCACTGTGGTCCATCAATGAAACAAGGTCTTTTGGAGATTATAGAATCTCCACGATTTCCATATTTCTCCACTGAGTGCCAAGTTTGACTCTTCTGAAGATAAGATTCTTAAGGTCTCAGCATTTTACATCTCTATTTCTACTCCCTTGGTCCCCTGCTTAGATCCATACTCTGTTTCTTACTCTGTAGACCTGTAGAACTAGAGATCCAAGTCAGTGAAGACTGATAGAAGCTGGTAAAGATACTGTCTCTCTGGCCTTGAACTGATCCACTTAGAACCCAGAGACAAAATTATATTAGAACTAACAGGAATATGTCACTTTCTGATAAAATGTTGGTGTCATAGTTAGGCACAGGTGTCAACTTGACAGTTGAGGGTTTGAGCTCTGGGCATATTTGTAGAGAATTAATGAGTTAAACACAGAACAAACCTGCAAGAGATTATCTAGCTGATGGGGAAGGCCCAGTCCATGGTGGGGGACTAGATCCTGAACAGGTGAATAAAATACTGAGAGCTGGTTCAGGAAGTCGGCATCCTTCTGTACACTTGGCCAGACATGCTGGTCTGGCAAGTAAGGATCATCCCTCTCTCAGCTGTTATGTAGAAATTGTGTGGCCAGTTCCCTCGGCCCTGGTGTTGGTTCATGCTCTCCTGTCAAGCTGGACTGAGAACTGTAACCAGAAAATCATAAGAGAGAATAAACCCCTTGTTCCCTTAATCACCAATCATGCAGGCTGATTGCTATAGTGAGAGAGATCTTAAAAGCTCATGAAAATCATAGGCTTTTGCCATTGCTCTTGGCTGCTCTCCAAAAACTATCAGTAAGACCATATTACTGAAGATGCAACACAAATGGATCACAGAACATGGGCAAAATGTATCAACTGGAACTGGTCTGAGGACTTTCTCCATGCTGGATAGCTTACATAGTACCAAGGAATACTGTAGAAGTTACTGGGGAGAGGAATAATCACAAATCCCATCAACAGCACGAGATCTATAAGTTGCAATATATAAATCACCATGGCAACAGGTGACCACCAGTGTAATAGTAGCATGAGTATTGAGACAAGCCACAGCTTTCTGATTGGATCCAAAACCCACTTGTCAGAACAGTACACATCCCTGTTACTGTAAACTAGAATAAGAACCTATAAAAAGGGAAGAAAATTGATCAACAGGGAAGACAACCAATAAACCTATAGGCAGGAGACAGTATAACAAACTGCTCTGTAGGTAGATGTTGTTATACCCTGTAGAATGGGAACTCACAGTGGAAACCTTTGTGTCCAAAGCTGGATGAAGAGAGATGCACATATCAGTGCATTTCAGTGGGGGTAGTCTGAAGAGAGGTAACTTGATATGCCATGGAGGCCTGAACCCCAAAAGGAGTAGACAAACCAGAGTGAACCCTGGGCTCCATATAAGCATAAAGGTAGAAGGGTGGGAGGGAGTGGGAGAGAATGGTGAAGAGAAGGGAGGGGATGGAAAGATTGGAGGAAGGAGGGAAGCTGGGATGAATAATCAACATGCTTGTAAAAGTAGAAGAAAAAGATAGTATCTTTGACTTCAACATAGCTCACACCTCCATATTTGCATTTTTTTCATTATTTGTTTCTAGGGTCTCACTTTCTTCACAATTCCATACATACATTTAAAACTACTGTAAATGCTCTTAATCTATCAGGACCTGCAGGTGTTTTGTGAGCAGGAGGATCTTATATTATGTAGTTTGCCCACTTAATGAATATAAAATTCTTATACTATCAACAGTCCTAAGCACTTCCCCGGATTTTGTATTGTGACTAGATATGTACATGTATTCTCCATTCTCCTAGATTCAAAGTTCATTGGAGATCAAAAACTTGTTTTACTTATTTTTGCCTGAGTTCAGATCACCATACATGTTTAGATGATGATGGTTAACACGCCAAGCTGAATTTCAATTCTGGAGGGAGTATGCATACTTGTGAGTGTGTGTGTGCATGCACGTGTGTGTGTGTGTGTGTTTGTGTGTGTGTGTGTGTGTGTGTATGTGTGTAAAATGAGGTACTGTGTGTGCTGTGAAAGCCCAAGGGTGACTTCAGGAATCACCCTGAGTTTCTATGCCTCCTTGCTTTGCTTGGGTTTCCCATATTCCATCTTTCAGGGCCAGAAGTGCAGGTCACTGCCATATCTGTCTGGCACTTTTATGTGGACCCAGGATCCAAACTCAAGACTTTCTCCTTTGAAGGCAGAGGCTTAATCCCTGAGCCATTGGTCCAGTAACAAGTCTGAATGTAAGTGGCTTCATTACCCTGTTCCAGCCTCTTGCTACCTGCTTTTGAAGACATATTTAAGCCATGTCATATTTATGAATCTTAATCCTTATTGACTAGTAGAGAAATTCTGTCCCCTTTCTGCCCTCCAATGTAATAGGTCGTTGCTCCTGATCAATGTAAGATCTGAGTCCCTATTTCTTTATGTGGCTTAATATTGTCAGACTCTTCCCTCTCCAATCTTCCTTAGATTTCAAGCTCCCTGAAGATGAGGACTGAATCTCATAGCTGACTTGTATCCGCCACGGCTCATTGCACAAGTGCTGGCTACATGGAAGCTGCTCAATAAATATTGAATAATTCAAGAGGAGCTCAATAAACAACGATTGCTTAATTGATTAGCTCCATCAATAAATCTTGCCAGTGAAGATACTTAAAAGGCAATCTGGATCGCCATGTCTCTGGACACAGGGAGCTCTCTGAACATATGATCTGGTGGGAGACAATAGAAGGTCAACCTGGTGTGACCCTTATAGAATCTCAGAGCCGCTGAGACCACAGGAATCTGGATTCAAATCCCAATTTCACTGCTTCAAACTATCTGAACTTGAGCAAACTATTTAACCTCTCTAAGCTCTAGCTGCTCATCTATAAGATTGGAAAATATCATGATGCCTGCTTCCCATGGTCACTGAAGATGCAAGAGGGTCTGGCACACAGAGCATTTAGCACAGTGCCTGCTCCATTACAAATGCTCAGCAAATGCTAATTGATATTCACTACTCATTGATCGTAAGGAGTGGTTTGAAAGAAACACCAAAAGAAAGTGTTCATACTTCACAGATAATGCCTTCCACTTCCGAATTTTATAGGCACTGCATATTTTGATTTTGTAACATTTTCTGTGAGGTGGTCAAAGGATGCAGCATATACAGGTGAGTGAACTAGAAGACCATTTGAAGAATATCATTGCTTCTAGTACATTGTCCTTGTTAGGGTTTGAATGTGAAATGCCCCCTCCCCCTTCACCAGGCTCAAACATTTGAATAGTTTTGAGCTACTGGTAATATTTGGGAAATTGTATGACCTTTTAGACTGGGGGGATTAACCAGGAACTCTAGAATAGTAGGGGTGGGGCTTGAGTAATATTATAGACTGATTCTGTTTCCATCTCCCCACTTCCCTTCTTAATCCGCCAAGATGTAACAGAAGACTACTGTATACTCCCACCTCCACTAGTGAGCTACTTCAGTCACCATGGACTGTTCCCTTTATAACTGTGAGCCTAAATAAGCATCTCCTCCTTAAAGTTGCCTCTGTCAGGTACTCTGTCCCAGCAATGAGAAAAGTAATTGATACAGACATCTTTTGGATCAATGCTTGATTGGTGGGAAAGGTCTAGAGGAGAAATGATAGACATTCGTTTATGCCTCTCATCATTGCACAACAGGCCTTACGAACCTACTGCATACAATCACCCTGCTGGACACAGAGATCAGCTTCAAATAAGGCAGACAGAGTTGTATAGCTTAGAGTTTGAAGACACAGCCAAGACACGTTGTAAGCCTTATGAATCACTAAAGGGGGCTGTCAGGGAGTCTATTGGGGAGGCTTGGGACTCCATGGTCAAAGGCCCACTCAGTCATCTGGGTGAAGGTCCTCCAGAAAAGTCTTCTCTCAGGAAATAACACAGAGAATGGGACAAAGTAGACGAGATATTGGTGGCATTGCATCTCCCCAGCAGCTGCCACTTGAAGAGCAGATGGAGAAGAAAGTGTCTATGACTCTATTCCAGGAGACCATTGCAGGTACCAACGTTCTGGCTGTGCCTCCCTGCAGTCAGGTTAGGATGTCAATGGCACAAAGAAGCATCTTCGTCCAGGGTCATTGAATTCCTAGGTCTTTCCAACATCACCCTAGGGCTGGCTGGGAGGAAAAGCACACACAGCAATTGTCTCATCACTTGGTATTTCTAGAAAGGGCGACTTCCTGGATTTCATGCCAGGGTTGGAGCATTGTCATGGAAACACCTCTCCCCACCCCCACCTCCTCCAGGATTGCTTGAGTTTGCTGGAGTGAAAGTCAGCTGAGGACCTGGCTGGAGAGGATATGAAAAACCATGACAAGTGCTTCTCACTTGGTTTCTTCCTCCAGAGCTCTGTGCTTACAGGAGTCTCCCTCATTCTGCCAATAACCCAATCCTATTCTCTGGTGATATAAATATCTCTGTCAGTGAGGGTCAGGCAAATTACATTCAGGAATAACCTGTAAAGAAGGAAGCAAAATCCAAATAAAACAGTCTTGCCAATCTGTCTTCCAGGAGAAACAGGAACGAGACAGTTGCCTACAGGATTTTGCTTGTATCAACCTCATTTAATCCTATAATAACCTAAGAAGGCATCCTTTCATTTACTTATTCATTCATAAACTATGTATCAAGAACCAACTATGTACAAAGCAGAAACTTTATTATCCTCTTGTCATTTGATGAATGGGGATACTGAGCCTCAGAAATGTCAAGTAACCTGCCATGGGTCACCTTTTAAGGAATTGAGTGTTATGACTGAAAGGTAGGGTTCAAACTAGGTGACCTGACTTTAAGCCAAAATAGTTTCTCAAATATAATAAAAAACAAATTTTCAATCCAGTAGTCAACTAAGCAGAAGAAAAGAATGAATCTAGAGCATGCCAGGTATGGTAGATACATTTCTTAAGGGAAGAGAGGGTGACTTACTCACAATTTAGATGGTATAGTCCATCGCATTAGGGTAAACATGGTGATTATAGTGGCTTGATTTATGGTGGTTACCATGATTTGAAATGCATCTCCCAGCATCTCATGTGTTTGAGAAGGTCATGGAACCTTTAGGAGATGGAACCTCGTGGGAGGAGGGCAGTCACAGGAGGTGGGCCTCAAGGTGGATTAGTCCCACCCTGTTTCTAGAGAGGTCTGCTCTTACAGCTGGCAGTCTTTCAGCTCTAAGCCTCCTGGATGGATGTGACCTAGGCCATCTTCAGCCATGCAGTTTCTGCCATGATAGACTGTATCTCCCCTTTGGAACCATAAGGTGAATAAATCTCCCTTTCTCCCTCAGGTTGCTTGACTTTGCAATAGATGGTGGTTCCCGAATTCATCCGTGGTTACACACACACACACACACACACACACACACACACACACACACACACACATACACACTCACACACACACGCACACACACAAATTGAATAAAAAAATAACTGATACAGAAATTGGTACTGAGAAGTGGGACATTTCTATGAGATTAAGAGTATCTGGTACCACAACATAAAGTGTTTTGAAGTTGAAAGAAGTTAGTACTCAGCAGTATGGCCAATGCTATAATGTGCTAGTGTACCTTTGGAACTCTTTGTTGGGAGAAATATGCAGAACTTGGAAACGTGTGCTGGGAAAGTCTTTGTGTCTTAGCAACTGGGCCAGAAGGGTCTTTCAGGGAAAGCTTGGAACAGAGTAAAGCTGTTAGAGTCACAAGTAATGGAAACCCAACTTTTGATGGTCCAGAAGGGAACAGAGACTGTTGGAAACTTGAGGAATGGCAAATGGAGCCATGTTTTTATGGAGAATTTAGTAAAGTTTTGCCTGTGTCCTGAAAGTTCTTCTAAAGTTAAATTCAAGTGTTTGGCAGACGAATTTCAAGGCAATGTAGTCTTGATAGTGTGGTATGGATACTTTTTAGCACTTTTGTTCGGAGTTATGAAAAAGGGCAAGGAATCAGGCAGAAGTAAAAACTGTGAGATCTAATGAGGAAAAATGCAGTGGAAAATTTGAAGAGCTAAACTAGGAAGAAGTAGAGAGCAAAATAGTAATGATTGTTAAACAGATTAGCTCCATCAACAATTCAAAACCTGTTCTTCATTTAGATTATAGAAGAGGCCCTATTCTGAGGTAAAGATCCTCAGAGAAGTATCCCACTCATAAGAAGGCAAATCTTTTTGGAAAGAATGAACTAAGGGGTAGAGCTACAAAAGAAAGCTCTGTTTCTCCTCCAAAGTAAAGGCCCAAGAGAAATTTTGCCTATAATCATCACAGAGAAGCTGAACCAGCTGTGAATCAAGGGGTCAGTCTCCAACTCAAGGTTATAGCGGAATTTGGTAATGTCCATGTATGCTAGATTCAGAGATATCAAAGATACAAGATAGAGGAGGTCCAAGGTTTTAGAGATTGACAGAAGCCAGGTAGCATATGGCTGAAAGCCTACAGTTTAGAAGTCCAAGAAGGGCAGTTTGTGTTGGGAATTAAAGCTTGGTTTATTATTGAGAAGTGGAAATGTTAGAGATGCCAGAACCAATGTGGTACATCTTCCAAGGAAAGCTACACATCCAAGAGGATTATGTGTTCAACAGGTAACTGCTTTGGAATAGGAGAACTGAAGCCCTTTGAAACTGAGATGATTTCGAAGAGGCTCACCTGTTGGACATGGATACTGCAAGATTTGAAGTTTGTCCTGTGGTTTTTGGTCTTGTTATGGATCAGTTTTTCCTGGATATGCCCAAATTCCTCCCTTTTGGAATGGGAATATTTATTCTTAGCCATTGTATGTTGAAAGTAGGTAACTTGTCATTTGACTTTACAGTTGGCTTTGGACTTTGGATTTTTGGACTGTGTTGGGACTGATGTAGTCTATGGGAACTTTTAAAGTTGGACTGAATATGGTTTCCATAAACGAGGTGGCAGTGAGCCTGTAGGGGCCAGGGGTGGAGTGTCATGGTTTGAAATGTATTCCCCACAGACTCATGTCCTTGGGAAGGTCATGGCACCTTTAGGAGTTGGAACCTTGCTGGAGGAAGTCAGTCATCGGGGGTGGGGGGAGTTGGATTAGTTCTATCCTACTTCTGGGAGAGGTCTGCTCTTACAGCTGGCAGTCTTGCAGTTCTCAGCCTCCTGGATGGATGTGACCTAGGCCTCTTCCAACCTCTGCTGCTAGCCATGCTGTTTCTGCTATGAAAATCTGTGTCTTCCCTTTGGAACCATAAGCTGAATAAATCTCCCTTTCTCCCTTAAGTTGCTTGACTTTGGTGTTCTCTCACAGCAACAGAAAAGAGTAATTGACACAGTGGTGGAACTTGAGTAGCTGTTCCTGTTTCAGCATTTCAGGTACAGAGACCATGGGATAGAACAAAAAGCAAATCTTACCCCAGTGAATTATAGTCCCTAAGGTTCTACAACCTCCCCAAACAGCACCCCTTGCTGGTGACTAACATATGAGCCAATGAAGGGCATTTTATATTTAAACCACACACCAAGCAAATTATGGCTAAGTGCTCACAGCCAAGAGTTCATTGGCAAATTACATTCAAGTACAACCTTCAAGGAAGAAGCCAAAATCTGAACATAAAGTGATGCCCAATCTTTTGCTTTTTCCTGAATACACTGTTCCAAACTGCTTCCTTAAAAAGCTCTATCTATATGGGTTTAAGAGTTGGGGAATGTTACAGTATTCCCTATAGACACAAAATGAGAGAACAAAGTTCTACCAGGGTGGACTGGAGCCAGACTTGCTGATGGTCTCACAAGTTGGGTCTTACAAACTCCTCAGTCTTTGGCATGATAGCAGTCTGGGTCAAGGAGCTAATGCATGACCTGTAAGCTGTAATGTAGTGTAATATTGTTATGAGGTCCTGTAGGCCACCCAATGAGGCACAGACAATGAGCTTGACTAAAAAGAATGTTTATTAAAAGTGGGTGGAACAGAACTGAAGCTTCAGGACTCCACTCAAGTTTGGGACCTTAGATGGAGCCCCTAGTAAGGGCAGGGGCAGTTCTTATAGCAGCTTATGTGCTGCCCAACTAGTGACGCAAGCTGGCAGTTTCAGATAGTGGTTGCAGCTGGAATTCAGATAGGAGTGATGGGAGAGGTTGAAGTCTTGAGTGGTGGTCCTGCTGACCCAAAGCTATAACTATGAAACCAAGTGGTCAGCAGACTGTAAGAATAAGTTTTGACTATCTTAAGCAGTGACTATCCTCATGTGTAAGCAGTTTACAGAAGCCAAAAGAGTGATTAGTCTAAGGTCAAAATTTTTCCATGGCATATTTTCTGTAGTATACTGTACAGTTTCATCATAACACACAGAGAGTGGGGTCTTCCTTTTTCTAGACCACCACAATATAATGCAATGCAAAATAATATAATATAAACTGTAGTGTAAGTGGCAGGTGAGAAATGCCTGCTGTTACACAGCCAGCTGGTAGATTGAGTGACAAGCTCCTTCTTCTCAATCACCCCTCTATAGGGAGTGAGTCTTTGTATGTACATGTGCACGAGTGTGTGTGTGTGTGTGTGTGTGTGTGTGTGTGTGTGTACTGTTAGGAAAGCAACAGGCAGCAGAGCTCCTGTGGGACGACAAACCAAGCTTCTCTGAGATTCTTTTCCCCACAGGAACAAGATTCTCGAGTTTAAGTCTTAATTCTGCCATTTTCTGATTGAGTGCCTTTGGGAAGTGGATTCTCTGAGCCACAATTTTCTCATCTGCAAAATGAGTGTAATAACAGCAGCTTTGCCGCATTCTGTGCAGACCCAGTGGAGCTGCCTGTCTATGCAATGGAAGCCTCCTGCCCTGCGGAGAGTGAGGGACGGGAACACTGGGAGGGGAAAAGCCTGGCTGTAGACAAGCCTGCAAGACACTGAGCAAGGTAGCTTCAGAAAATCACTCCAGTCTCATTGTCCTCATTTTCCAGGGGAGGAAAGTGGCAAAGGTGCGGTTTGTTTGAATCAAAGGGAGATAGCAAGTAAAAGTAATAGTGCAGTTAGACCGTGAAGTTGTATTCAGATGCAAAGCCCCATCATTGCCTTTCCCCTGAGGACCGAGCCTTCCTGAATGCCTACAATCAAGATGTTCACTGGTTCTGTGGTGTCCTGCCAGGATTATGAGGCAGGCTGTGAAAGGCAGGCGCCGGAAATGTGGACGCCTCCCAAGTGGTGAACAGCATCAGGATACCTAGTAAACAGAACGCAGGGGTTGTTTCACTCCGCGTTACCTCAGCGAGGTACGGCAGGCAGGAAGGGATACAGAAGGTGGGTACCGCTGGTCAAACAGAGGCTGTGATGGGCCTGCAGGATGACCAGCCTGAATGTCTGGGCTGCACTGCCTCCCAAGCAGTGGACGGGAGCTCACCTGGGCAATACTCTCACCAAGCAAAAGGGAGAAAGTGGGATATGAGGCAGGCAGTGGATCACAGCCAAGAACGAGCACTGTGAGCCAGTGGACTCGTGGAGAGGCCGGGAAGCTGTGGTGTTTCCACCGTCTCTGCGTCTGGCTGAACGGTCACTGCTTTCTGTCATTGCCTCCATGGAATGCCCTCACCACAGAAAGCACCCAGGTCGAGAGATGTGAGGAAGTCAGGGGAGACAGTAGACTACGGAGGGCACTTGCTAGCTCTGTCTTAGAGAAGACAGGAGTATCTGCATGGACTCAGGGAGAGTAGCCAAAGTGGGCAGAACAAAGAATATTACACTGGTCTCACAATTAGCCTGCCGTCCCCAAGTGAGCATGTGGGGTGTGGATGATGATATCTGCACAGGAATTAGAAGTATTGGTTAGAGCCAAGCATGTAGGCTAGTGGGTCTATAATCCCAGCACTCAAGATACCAAGATAGGGGGATTGCCATGACACCAGCCTACCATATAGAATGGGACCCTGTCATAAACATAACAAAAATAAAACAAAACAAAACAAAAAGATGAGAAGTATTGGTAGTTCATTCTGGCTAAAAGTCACCTGAGCTGTTAGACTAGGAGACACACTCTGCAGGAGCCAAGAAAACATTTTTTTTTAACCAGTAAAGTGGCTCAGGTAGTATTTGCCACACAATCAGGGGAGCCAGTTTTTAGATTTCCAAACCTTATGTAAAATGCCAGGTAGTATCACATCTTTAATTCCAGCAGAAATGGGAATTCCTAGAGCACGTTGGCTAGCCAGACTAGCCCTATCGGATAGCTCTTGGGTCGATTAGGGAACCTGTCTCACAAACAGTAAGAGGAAGAGTGATTAAGGATGATTTTCAATATCAACTTCCACATGCACACAACCAAATGAAGATAACCTGTGAACACACACACACACACACACACACACACATTCCCATTCATGCATATACATAAGAATGGAAAAATAAAAAAATAGGAGATGAATATAACCTAGTTTTAGTCATGTTTTTATACCAACAGGGACATAACATCACCATTTGATACCATCTTATGAAAGAAGGTACTATAAGGCAAAATCAGTCAATGAAAGTTCTACTACGTTCTTAATGATAGTTGCAACAGACAAAGCATTAAATTTCTTATCTGAACAAAGCACAGTTTATTTCCTAAACATATCAAATTCATCTAGCATCAGGACTCCGTCTTCTAACACTATGATTTTGAGGTGCTCCTTGGTATCCACATTCAGGTGAAAGGAGATGATAAAGTCTGGGAGACTGCATGTGGGAATTTCCTAGCCAGGACTGGACAGTGATGCACATCTCTTCCATTCACAATACCATCTGGTTAAATGGCTAGTCCATGTCTCCTACTATAGGACTACACCCAGATGCAAAGATTGCTGGAAAATGTAGTTCAGCCAGAAAAGAGGCTGCATTCCATGAAAAGGCATCCACTTTTTGTACAAAGAGGCAGAGCATTTGAGATCTGAATTTTACAAAAATTAAATCAATGACATATAAGATCAGAGGGGAACTAATAAGAGGAGAAACTGGGAAATAGGAGGAGCCACGAGATATTATTAAGGGTAATATATTCCTTTCTTTTCCCATCACTATGAATACATATCTGGCAAAGCAACTTACAGGAGGAAGGATTTATTGGCTCATTGAATGGATCTCGTCCATCACAGCAGGTGAGGCATGGGACAAGGAGCAGCTTGGTCCATGGCAGTGAGATTCTCTGTGGAAACCAGAGACTGGGCAGAATGGATGAGGTGTGTTTGGTGGATGGTGGAGGTTCCTGGCAAGCCAACAGACAGAAACACAGGATGACACGGGAGAGAGAAAGGTGGCAGGTGTCCTTGCTGGCGGTACCCACAGTTTCCTGGTGTGATGATTGGACAGCTGCACTTCCCCACAGCCACAGACCAAACTGCTCTTTGTCCCATGCTTCCCTTGCTGTGATGGATGAAATCCATTCAATGAGCCAATAAATCTTTCCTCCTGTAAGTTGCTTTACTAAGTATTTGTTCACAGTGAGGAAATAATTGGCTCACACAACACCAGCCTGACCTCACTTGGAGCCCTAACTTAGCAGCTGCTCCTCCAGCTATGAGGAGAAGGATGCTATGTCTGATGGAATTGGTAAAGCAATTCAAGTAGCATATGTTGACAGCATTGAAGATACTGACTTCTACTGCAGGTGAGTATCATTGGAAGCTGTGCTTATTTCTTCCTGGTAATCATTAAGCATGGAGTCTTACTGTACCAATGAGATAAAGGAAACCAAAAACGTTCAGTGACCATTTGATGGTCAACTGATTGTTGCAGGGGTGAGCAGACATCTCTACTCATAGAGTTCATCTGCACAAGTCTGAACTGACTGTGGACACAGGCAACATGAGCCAACAATGTCTGGGACTCAAGGGGGAGATAGCTCAACTGGTAAAATATTTCCCATAAACGTGAGGATCTGAATTCAATTACATATATAAAAAGCTGGGTGTGGTGATGCATGCTTGCAATCGCAGCAATGACATGAGAAGACAGACAGGTGGATCCCTGGAGCCCCCTAGCCAGAGAGCCTAGCCTAATCAGCAAGTTCCAGGTACTAGTGAGAGACAAAGATGGCGGACAGCTCTGGCATCCACATGCACAAGTGTGTGTGTGTATGTGTGTGTGTGTGTATGTGTGTGTTTGTGTGTGTGTGTGTGATGTGTGTGTGTGTGTGTGTGTGTGTGTGTGTGTGTGTGTGTGTACATCTGCACATACACACACACACACACACAAAGGTTGAAGAGTTGTCAGAAGCTTCAGTCTGACTCCCTGGACAGAGAAAAATGCCTGTCATCAACCTTATGACCCTACAGCTGAGACTAGGAAATTAGCTATAAGTTGGGGATAGGAATGCACATTTGTTACAAATTTGCTTAGATTAGCTCTCCCCTCATGAGTACCTTTATAGACTCAGCAGGAATGACTTCCATCACCCTGCATAGTTTCGCTTTTTCTTGTCCCATGCCTGGGGCTATAAGAGCATTCATTTATTTGCTCATTTAATTCCTCTTCACATGGGCCGAGTGAACAGCTCCTGTAAGACATGCCTTCTGGTGAGCCATGGAGATACTGAAGCCAATATCCAGCCTCCCCCTCCAGTGATGGAGGTAGATTGCAAGATGTTAACTGGAAGTAATTAGCAGATTGCTCCCAACGGGGAAGTGAAATAAACAACCAGGATTGGGTGGCAACTTCACCCTGGCTCCAGGGAATTACCTTTGAGGCATCTGAGCTGGAACTTTTCCACGGAGCACTTTCTTACCTTCTTGAAGGCTGAAGAATGGCATTTTAGAAGTCTGACTTCCTGTAGTACCATGTGACCTTGGACAGAAATACAACCTCTGATTTCTCTTCAACCAGGAACCTGCAAGTATCAGCAGACCACACAGTTCTTTCTAAGGCTTTTTATTTTCCTGATGATACAACAGACTAGAGTTTGCTCAGATTCAAGGACACATTCCAAGCTGATAGCCATCAAAACCATGATATCAGCATCCTGACCTGACCTTGGTCTAGTGTCCTTTTCAAAGTCCTAGTCTACTATATGACTAAGAGGCCTGATTTATTTCTGCAAATTAATGAAGTTTATCCACAGACAATTGGCTAACATCCTACCATGACTTCACATGCAAAGCCTACATGCGAGAAGATCTGATTGTATTGTCTCCTGAATTGATACTCTCAAATTTGCCCCCACATTTAGAATCACCTGGAAAACTGTTCAACTGTCCAAGTTATACCCCAGAGCAATTATATGATAGTCACTAAAGTTACAGGTAGGTGCCTGTATTTAGAAGCTACCCAGGCTGAGTATTTTAACCAATGTTGCCAGCTCGTCCTGCAACTATGTAACTGTGGGGTAGGCTGACCATCTCCCGTCATTATTCTACCTCTCCTACTTAATGCTTAATTATTCTAGGCCCATGCATTGTCTTAGCATTATTATGTATGCTGCAATTTAGGAATAAGAATTGATGGCCCTGGACTAGGGTGAGAACATCTAAGAAACTTCTTAGGGAATCCCTCACCACCTACTCGCATCCTCCTCCTTCTTTCCTTCTAGCCAAGTGACTATTTTAGCAGAGCCAAAGGGTCCCCATTGCTTCTCTATCTATTGACAGGTCCCTGCCACCAAGAGCATGCTCCGAGTCCTCATTGCACAGAGGATCCAAGTTCAACTACCGCTCAACTATTCATCAATTTCCAAACCTCTTGACCACTTTGTAGTAAGCACTTCTCTGTTTTAGGCAAAAGTAATTCTAGAAAGACATGATATATCTCACATGGATTATGACATGTGGACACAGGTTCTTTGACCACCCTCAGTGGCCCTAGATGAAACCTGTCTAACCAAAATGGACTCCCCCAAGAGTAGGTATGTCCACTCCTCCATGTCAGAAATGTCCACAGGGATCTGTCTAGTGAAATATAACAGATTATGTGCCAGTGGGGGATGAGGAAGGAGAGGGAAAAAAAGAAATTGGGTGGGAGAAGGAAAGATAAGTGATGGTGAATGAACAAGGTAAGCGGGAGAAACAGGACAGACTGGAAGCCACTACAAGGTATGTTTTTTCTGCCTCCCCAGGTGGGGAGGACAGGGAAAAGGCACTTGGGCTCACTTGACTGTCACCCTGAACTGTGCTGCCCCAGGCTCTCTCCCTTTCCACTTGAGACCACTGGGGAATTGCCCCCATGGAGGTTTGATTCAAGCAGCCAGAGAGCAGACTTTGATGCTACTCTCATGCCCCATGCAGTAAAGCAATGTCCCTCAGCCCCTCTGAGCGCTTGAGGAGTTTCCAGCCACAGAGTGAGCCGTCTAATGCAGTGGTAACAATCATTGCCAGCATCAGTTGTCGTCTTCTTGTTACTTGGAACTTTTCTAGCTCTACTGATCTCACATGAGCCCTCCATGATTTGAACCGGTCAACCAGAGTACACAGCTCGCAGAAGCACATGCTAAGTCACTTTTTGAGGGGAAGACAAGAGCTGAGATCAAGTTCAAAGGACCTAGTCCAAGGTGACCCCATACTAGGCTACTGTGGATTAAGTTCACACTTGCAGGTCTCCCTTTGTCAACCCATTTACCTCCCTGCGAAGAATTCTCCTACCCCACTATGGCTTGCAAATCTACTCATTTGTCGACATGGGGAAAAACCCACTGAACGACGAGTCTGAGTATGTCTGTGCGCAGCGGCTATGAGGCAGCACAGTCTCTGAGGGAGATGCAGGGCCGTGCTGGGTCCAGTGGAGGGAGCAGAACTGAGCTGCTGAATTCTGCTTCAACAACAGCAAGTCCACGGGGAATCTCTGTAGAATTAGATATATTGCTGGACGTGCATAATTAAGGATTCTGATGTGGTCAGGTAGATTAATGTCCCTCTGAAAGCTCTGGATCAATGTTGGAAGGGGAGGAGGGAAGACATGCATAATTTAAAAAAAAACCATCAGAAACTTTGCTTGACATGATGACATTACTGATTTTTTTATGATCTTCTCAAATATACTCTATAACCGTTATTAATTTAGTATCGTTAATAGCTCATCCTTCAAATGTCAGGCAAAAACCAAAGCTGAAAAAAAAATAGAACTGCTTAGGACTGGAAAAGTCCAGGCCGAGAGGAGGAAGACCCAGTGGCATGAAGACCTTGGCTACTTCCTGATTTCTGGGAACTCCCAGGCAACAACATTGGTACTGTGTCCTTACTTCTCTTGGGCTCCTTTATTTGTGGCTCAGAAAGATGACCAAGTGTGGCCCTCCCTCAGCACCTACTGCCTTGGCGTTGGTATCATTTCATATGTGGTCAAGCGACCAGAAAGTGAGGTAGGAAGACAATGGGTGCTTCAGGAGGTCTGTCCTGCAAAATAAAGACCTCCTGATAGTGCCCAACACCCAGAAGCTGAGGACAGACTTAACGCTTCTATTGGGTTGCATACTGCGCTCACAGAGCAGATCACTCTGTAGGCAAAACTGCCCCTGGAGAGGAGCATGTGCTGGGTATCAGTAATCAGTGTTCCTCGAGTGCTTGCTCACTGGCCAGCAATATACTAAGTAGCTCATAAACATTTTTCAGATCCCTAGATCCCATGACAAATGCTGGGTGGAAATTGCAGCAGCCTGTAATTCTAGCCATGGAAGGCAGAGTTTGGGAATCCCCAGAGCAAAGCAATAAGGAGGTATTGGGCAATCCAGGATGATTCCCAATGTCACCCTTGGGACTCACAGGTACACATACTCAAATGTGTGTGTGTGTGAGAGAGAGACAGAGAGAGAGAGAGAGACAGAGCGAAAAAGAGAGAGAGAAAGAGAGAGAAATTGGCTAATTTTACACAGATCTAAAATACTCCATCTAACTGATCAACAAAAGGAGTTGTTTGATTGAGTTAATAAGTCTTCAAAACAGATGAACAAGCTGAGTTGCCCATGTGGACACAGGCTGAGCCAGCAGAATCCAGTTTGCTCAGCTGCCTGGGAAGGTGGCTGGTTGTCACCACTCGAAATGGTTTGCACATGTTCACACACATACACACCGTCTCACCAATTAAATTAAACAAGCTGGATCTCCACTGTGAATTTTAATAATAAATTGATAATTAATAGCCAAGGTATTTGGTTTTGTTTCCTTGTATTGGCTTTTCTATAGCTACAGATTGGACAACATTGTCCTTTCTTCCAGCCAGCAAGGTGCCCTCCCCCAGCCCACCTCCTGAGTATGAATATGTTCCTATCTTATTTGCATCTAATTATTAGTGCATTGAAGCTACAGTCACGTATACCCTCTTTATATTCACTGGAAAATTAAATTACAAAAGTTTTTCTATGCTGCAATTTATGTTCAGGTTGGAGACGATTGTTTTTTGTATTCTGGCAAATATCACAGTCTCCAGGACTTAATGAATTCATGAGCATTGATTCCTGGGGGAATAGCGTGCATAGTATATTAGGAAATAGAGAGGCTCAGCTTAATGTCAAAATGTTTTACTTTCTCCCACCCGAGCCTTCCATACACTTGGGAAATTCTGTGGACTCCAGGCAGCTGATGTCTGCAGGTACCTGTCGATACTGCCTGCAGAAGTGGAATGGTTGAGGGGTGCCTGCAGAAAGCTGTGTCTTTTGAATATACAGTGTGATGGATGCTACAGGATCTAGATATTTCTTATGCAATCCATTATTTTAGGGCAAGTCATTGCTCAGTGTCAGTTCTTACTCTTGGCCACTCCCCAGTTTCCGAAAGCCAAAGTTGCTGTTTCTACCAGTAACAGAAGCCCCAGGCTTGCTGCCTACCAGTACCTTTTAGTTTCAAGATTTTTTTAAATTTTGCAAGCCAACATTTAAATATTTGGAGATTTTTCTAAAGCAAAATACACCTATTTTTTAATTCTTTTTAAAAAATCTGTAGGTCTTATGGCACAGAGCTGATGTTCAGCATAACAGCATTTTAGCAGTGTTGAGTAACAGCAGTTAACACCCTTCAAAGAGCACATCCATCAGCCTAATATTTGATCTTTGGCTCCTGCTCCTGATATAGAAACTCCCAGAACTCAACCGCCTCTTGAATGATGAGATTGTCTAACACCAAACTCCACAATCCCCTGTAATTTCCTGATTGATAGGATTTTTTTGTTGGAATAAAATGACTTTTTTGTGGGCTTCTTGTAGCTGCAGGATGAGGACGGGAGGCTACCAGTCACCCATGTGATTAAACATTCGGAATTTCAGCCCTGCCCCTTGATCTTTCTAGAGGAGGGGAGTAGGATTGAAAGAGTTGGTGATTTGGGGAACATGCTTATATAGCAAAGCTTATGTGAAAGCCCCAAATAACTGGATTCAAAAACTTCTTGAGATTCTCAGGGTACAGACGCTCAGCACCTTTCCCTTGTAATTTCCCCTTTGCATTTCTTTTGTCTGCTGCCCACCTCTATCCTTTTTAATAGCATTTATAACAGATGATAAATGTTGCCATTTATCCTATGGACTATCCTATCAAAGCAATGAAACTCAAGGATGGGGCTGTATGAGCCTGGGCTTATAGCTCATAGTGATGAGTGCAAGCCAGAGTCTAAGGATTTGAAAGTGGCATCTGGAACAGACACATCCTCAGGGGATTGAGTCTTTAAGTTGTGGGGCCTGACACTGTCTGCCATAATTGGGTTACATTGTAGAACCATTGCAAAACTGTGTGGTCTATGGGAAATATCCCCACACACCCAGGGCCAGAAGTCAAATTCTGTGTCACATGCTGAACTCAAGAGCAAAAAGCCCAGTTCAGCTTTGCTCTGCCTTGAAATTGATGACAGCTTTTGACTGGCATTCATCGCATTCCTTGATTCCAAGACTCTACATTCCTTTCATGAGGCTCCTTCCTACACTTGAGTTGTATGTCTAATAGCTTAGTCTACCTTAATTCTCTGACAATTGTTGATTCACCATTATTCTTCTTGGGTATTGCCAAGGGGTAAAAGAAGTATGGGAGGGGGCAGAAATCCAGTGTCCCCTCTGGATGATGGAGATTCCAAGGCTGAAGCTAGAAGAGAGGTAATGCCTGATGGGATAGGTAACCTGATTAAAAAGGCTCTTCTGGGATGAGGCAATGTTTTCCCGTGATTTCATTCTGCCTCTCCTCAAACATCACAGCAGACCTGGGCTGCTGTCTTCATGGCTATCGTAGAGGAGGCTGGATCCTTCATAGGATACTTTGAGACAGGCACCTGTCAAGGCATAACTTGTTCTGCTCTAACTCTGCTGCACTATAGGAATGTATCCATGATGCAAGTGGGTGACTTCACCTCCTCCTTTCTAGTACTATCTTGCCAGGAGAAGCAACTCCAGAGACAAATACCATGATGACCAAGTGCTGCTGGGCACATCTGCTGTAAGAGAAGTACGTATCCACTCAAGTGAGGGCAAACTGGAGGAAAATTGATGGGAGGCTGGAGTGGAGATTGGTAACCCCAGCCTAGCTGAGGGTGACTAAGTACTTTTGCCTAGGAAAGCAGGTGAGTCCTGGCCAAGGATAGATCATACAGGAATGGCTGTCCCCTAATGTCACATTCTATTTTTGGATTTGGTCTTTTACAAAGAGCACTGATTGCTTCTACCTCTACTCTGGGATCCAATTTTCCTCTCAAATCTCCTAGTTTCATTTTACTTGTTCTTCTTGATTTCTAACAGCTGACCTTGCCATTTTTCTTATCTGTCTCTCTCTATTTCTATTTCTCTCTTTCTCTTTCCTGTCTTTCTCCTCTCTTCTCCCCTCCTCTCCCTCTCTATCTCTTCTTCTCTTCTGATATCCCTTCACTTTCTCATTCTCCCTCTCCCCCATCTACTTTCATAGACAGGGTAAATAGTTCCATACAATAAAATAGACAGGAAATATTTCCCAACTATGCTTCCAGGAAGCCTACTGTATCATGCTTGATTATCCTATATACTTTTGTGTTCACATATAATGTACTACACATTGTAATGTGTGGGAAATCAGATCCAGAATCTCTCACAGGCACCAAAATCTATGAATGCTCAAGAACTAAATGTCATATGCCAAAATTTTAATGTGGGTTATGTAGATGTTCTTACATACTTTAAATCATCTCTAGATAACTTGTAACACTTAGATAATGTATGTGCTGTGGAAATAGTTACTAGGCTATATTGTTTAAAGAATAATGACAAGGAAAAGTGTGCAATTGTTTACAAGCACATTAAAAATTCTTCACCATACAGTAGGCTGGATTTGTGGAAGTGGATCCCATGGATAGCAAAGAGCTGGCTGTGTGTGTACATTGAAGGACATATACGTACACACAGGCTTACTCAACTGCTGACTCAGTAAACACATTTCCTCTGACTTCCTTCTTAGTCATTTGTCTTGACCAGAATGACAATAGACTTCTAGGTTTGCAATCTGTAATTCTGGCCTCCAAAGAAAGCCACATGGGCAAAATGGTTGAAGGTTCAAAGCTCCCATGTGGCAAAGTCTCAAAAAGGACAGAGCTCCTAGGGTGATTTGGTGCTAGGTTTCCATCTTTGATTTCTTGTTCTATGAAAAAGTCATCACTTTTGTTTATCCCTTGTTATATGTTTTCTTCTGTTGCTTGCAGATGAACTCAATTTAAGGAACAAACAAGTCATATCCATTTCCAATGGGTCATTAAAAACACATGAATTGCCTTCTACAATTCATCCATGGAAGTCCTCTTCTAACACAGAACATACCCAAATTTGAAGACAGGGTCTTAAAACAGCTAATCAGGTAAGAATTATGAGACTCTAATTCAATATGACTACTGTGCTTCTGAATAAGTATATCTGGACACTGGCACACACTGAGATAAACAGCCATCTACAAGCCAAGACTCTCAGAAGATGGCGTCCCAGCTGCCTTTTTCTCTCTTTCAGCCCACATACTTAGGAGGAAGTGGGATTTTGCTTTTTAAGCCACACAGCCTGTGATACTTTCTTAGAGCAGCTCCCACAGAAACCTGTTTCCTCCGACAGTTAGACAATGAGAATGGCAGAGGGCGCATTTCCACTGCATAACTTTCCATTCACTTTTCCCTAGTGGAATCCTCAGATATCAATTCAAAGCCATTCAAAGTACACAGCTGAGAGGAGGCCCTTGGTTTTTAGTGAAAGCGACTTCGTGTTTAGTCCTAACATTGCCATCTTAAATAGAATAGGCATGGCATGTTTGTGCCCACCCCCCTGGGAGATTAAGGGTCAATGCTGATGGGGAAGGAATGGAAGATGCTTTCCTCAATGGTCCACCCACTGATACAGGATCCATGCTCCAGCAAGTACTCAGGTGCATGCCATCAAAGCAACCTAGATGAAGCTCAGTGGGCCACATTCGAAAAAAGATATGAAAATAAGAGAGACTGACAAGGAAGAAGGGTTGGAATGCAATGGGAAAAGGAAGGGGAATGGGATTTGGGATTAAGATATGAAAATATCACAAATTCACTATATCCATGCATGAAACACTAACAGAATTAAAAAGAGAAAAAAAGAAAAAGAAATCTATGCCCAATGTATTGTCACATGATGTAATGAGGCTCTGGATGCCATGTGACCTCACACTGTGACCATGCCTTCCTTGTGTCAGTGATCACAATCTCTCTAGGGAAGCAGTTTAGCAGCTGGTCTGCCCCTGTCTCAGTCACCTGAGGTGCCTGTGGACAGGGTAGTGCCTTTTGTCAGGTGGCCTCTAAGGGCACCATAGCTTGCCAGGACCCATGACAGTACACTAACTTAGGCTGCAGGTTTAATGACATCCTGTCGTTTAATACTCAGCTGAGGACACCAGCAAGGTTTGGAGAGGTGAGACTGGCAACAAGACTTTCAAGGAGGATTATGGAGGAGTTGGTAGTTCGCTTTCTCTCTCTGGGGATGTGGATGTTTTATTGTCTCCATTCTTTAGAGGGAGACATTGTGTCTAGAAAACGGAAGGAGTATATGTGGACCACCAAGGTCTCCATGCCATCTGAGTAACAAGGAAGCCCTAAAGCAGCATCAACTGAGATCTTTCTACAGTGGTAGGTGGCACGGCGTTGTGACTCTCCAAAGTGTCTCAGCTCTCTGCCTGTGGGCGGATAGAAGGAGAGGAAAGAAGGCATTGTAGAAAACAGTTCTTCGAAGGAATTCCAGGAATGGAAAGGAGTCCAGGAGGGAGCAGAGTCTTCCTTCCATTTGTATGTTTAGGACCCACTCCCAGAGAAGAAGCATCTGAAACTGTTAGAGTGAGGAGAACCGGCCAGCCGGTGCTACTGATGGAAGAGATGCAGAAAGAACTGAGGACATAGTATCCTCCACCTTCTGGGGCTTCCGTCTTTTCCTGCCAACCTCAAATGAACCCACCTGAGTCTTTGAAAGGTAAGTGAGAACTCCAGCCTAGAAACACACATTCTTCCTTCACACCTACACATCGCAGTAAGAGAAACTGCCACATGGTGAGTGACATGGGACATCAAGGGGCCTGTGCTAAAGTCAAGGCATGGCCACAAGGTGGACACAGCCCTGCTGGAGGGATACACTTCTTTGTCTGTCCTTCTATCTTCATATCTATCTTTTTCACTCACTGCAAATGTTTGAAGGGCTTACAAAATGCCCACAATATAAAAGAAGGAAGCAAGTACTGAATGGAATGATTGTATTCAAGAAGACTCTGAGAAAAGAATGTTGGAGTGAAAGCTGAGAGCAAAATAAACTTACAATCTATCTCATGCAGACCATATGATCAAGTGCTGCTGCAATCAATAGCTCCAAAATGTGACTCTGGGCTTCCTAACAGCCAAAACAAAGGCAGAGCAGAAAACACAGTTACACAAGGCAAACTGTCTGTAATAGGAGAAAGCAATTTTAAAAGAACGGCACTTGTCAGCAGAAAAGCAGAGCTCAGCTTTTCCCAATGACGAGGCCCGCAAGGAATCTCTCTCATGGGTCCCTGAGGAGAAGACATGGGGTTGTTAAGGAAGCATTCCTGGCAATGTCCCCACAGTGACATTTGTGGGGCTGTTAATCTGGGCCTCTCATGGCTCAGTGCCAAAACACACTATCTATAGAAAAGACAACGTGGTCTAGAAAGAAACCTTTCTGATGGGATTGTGGAAAAGGGTAACATTTAGACTCCATAGAGCATGATCTTAAATTTGGAGAGGGAACGAGCCTTTTGAGAATCTGCTGGAAAGTGTGTCACCTCTACAGAAAAATAAACACATTTGGGGATGGAAAGGTAACTCAGTAAAGTGCTTGCCTTGCAATAAAGAACTGAGTTCCACCCCCATAACCCACATTAAAAAGAAGAAAAAGCATGGTAATGATTTTTACAATTCAGTGCAGGGGAAACAGAAACAGGAGGATTTCTAAGGCTTAGCTTAGCTTCCTTGATGAGTTCCAGGCTTTTGAGGGACCCTATCTCAAAAAACTGAAGAGTTGCAGCTTAGGGCAGTAGAAGAGCAATGAGGTGGACAACAATGGCCAGCCATATTGTAGAGTACCAATGACTCAGCAAGACTCACCCAGAATTAGGCCAACCTAATCTCTCCCATCCTAAGGCTTTGGGAACCTTATGGAAGAGGGGGCAATGGGAAGGTTAGACTGTTGGACAGATATTCCATTCAAGGCAGGACTGCTGTATTCAGGAACTCATTGCAGTGAGACTTACCCCTACCAGACCTGCATAATGACATACCAATATGCCCCCATAGACTATTGAGAAACTCAATAGAGATAAGAACATACAGTGGAAACCTTAGGGACTAAAACTGGATGAGTGAAGAGAGTGGAGTGGCCTGAAGAGAGGCAACTTGGTGTGCTACAAGAGGCCTGAACCCCCACAAAAATACACAAGCCAGAGGGAACTTTAGGGTCTAGAGAACTGGGCAGGCAGGAGGGTGGGAGGGAGTGGAATGAATTGATGAAGTGAAAGGAGAGAAATGGGAGGGAGTGGAATGAATTGATGAAGTGAAAGGAGAGAAATGGGAGGGAGGGAGATACAGGGAAGCAGGGATAAGTACTCAATTTATTTGTAAAACTAGAGTAATAAAATAGCAATTTAAAAAGCTGAAAAGTTGGATTGTGCCTGAAAAATGATACCTAACCTCCACATGCACACAGCACGTGCATATGCACTAATGTACATGCATAAAAGCATATCAAAACTGAAATGAAAATTAAATAAGCACACTTATACAGGCAACTTACCCTCCAAGAGACTCATTCACAGGCCAAGATGGAAGAGGGCAGAGAATGCAGATGACTTGGTCCTAAACACTGACTACTACAGCTGGTTAGGAAGATAAAGCCAGGAAGTCACCTGAATGATGTTGGAGTAAAACTCAGTCCTGAATCTCCTATTGTTACAGCAGGATATGGACAAGCACTTTCCTTTTGGAATACTGACTAAGCAATTAGAATTGCCCTCTGAAGAAAGAAAAACAATTAAAGACTGCGTGGAAGAATCTCCATCGTCTACATGTAGTTTTCCCCATTCTTGTAACTAAGCATGATGACACTGTACACAGAATAGACATAAGAAAATCATGGAGGATGGGAGAAGGCAACCTGGGTCAGAGCCTCGGCGTGCAGGTGCCGGTGAGTTCCTGGAAGCTCATTTTGCCTCATGCATCTACTCTTAGAGTCAAAGAAATCAATAACCCAGAAATGTTGCGAGTGGAAGAAAATAAAAGATTCAAGCAATGCCCAACATCTTTAGTCAAACAACCAAAAAATAAAAGCCTAGGGAAAAAAAAAGACAAAAACAAAACCAAAGTTCTGCAACAGTTGTTCTATTCCAACCAAACACCACAGAAAAATCTATGACCTTACTCCCACCCATGAAAGCAAAAGTAGAATGAACATCCGAGACATAGCCTTGGTAGATTAAGACCAGTACCTCATCTTTGCTGGAGGGCTTGACAGAGAAGATTAAGTCAGGATCCAGGACTTCACCTGGTCATTACTTCCAAGAAGAATGAGCTTCACTCTACTTCTCACTGTAGGGAACAGTAAGCAATGACTCCCATCTCTTTGAGCCAGAGACAGGATGGCAGAGGTCCAACAGGGAGGAGGAACACTATCATCACTAAGCGAAAGAAAGACAGCCCTGCTTGGAAGACCACATGGACTCTACTTTCAGCAGCGGTCGTGACAAGATGGCACATCCTTCCTGTCCTGGATGGTTTTCATGAAGCTAAAGCAAGAGATTTAGGCCAAATTCAGTCTCATAGCATAAAACTTAAGACTCTCAGATTTCAAAGGAACATTACCAGTCATGTGAAGAACCGGAAGATTTCAAACTGGATTCTATAGCAGGGGAGGGAGTTGGAAGTGGGAGGTGTAGGTGTCAATGCTAAGTGTGAGTGTATGGAGATTAACATTGAAGTAGCCACCATAAAAATGCTTCAGTAAGCAACCAGGAGCACACTTGAAATAAGAGACAAATAGAAGACACAATGAAGAAACTACGCAGAAAAGTCAAGCTGAAAATTTGAAGCGAAAGACATAATAATTGTAACTAACTCAACAAAGGAGCCCAAAAGAAGAATGAAAGGATTGAGGGAAAAATATCCATGAAGGCCAACAAAGGAAGAAACACAAAACTCAAAGATTGTAAGGCCACAGAAACCACTCACGTTTATGTTACTGAGATTCCACAAAAGGAAAGGTGGGGTTGAAAAGGCATCTTAAATAATAATCTTTCAGAGGAGATTTTATGTAGAGAAAAATATTCCACAAAATCAAAAACCTTAATGAGTTCTGAAGAAGAGAATCCCCAAACCCAACTATAATGCCTCAGGTTCTGAACTCCCAAACTATAATACCGCAGACTTCTGAACCTCCAGACTATACTACCTCAGACTTCTGAACACCCAAACTCTAATACATCAGATTTCTGTACACCCAAACTGTAATACCTCAGACTCCTGAACACCTGAAGTATAATACCTAGACTTCTGAACACCTAAGGCAAATCTTGAGTGCAGTGAGAAAAGAAAATTATCCACAGAGGAAGATCTATTTAAATGACTTTGAACTGGCAGAACTATACTAACAGATTCTCATCAGTATATTTAGCATAACAGTTAAGGGAACTATTAGAAGCCCATATAGTCAAAAACACCACAGCTAAATCTCAAATCAAATTCCATAAAATGTTCAATGATTCTTCAACACAGAGAAATAAGCAAAGCAGAAAGCAGAAAACAAATAATAAAAAAGCTGCAGGCATAAACTCAAGCATATAAATAATTACATTAATGTAAATGATTTAGACATATCAGTAAAAAAGGCAGAGGTTGGCAGGGAGCATTAAAGTATGATCCAAGTATATGCTGTCTATAAAAGCTTCAAAAATAAGTACAAGGGTAGGTAGAATGTAAAAGCAAAACACGGGCAAATCTATAGTACACAAACTTTAATCAAATAGAAGAGGGATGAATATTTATACCCAATCAAGTAGAATTCAGAGCAAAGAAAATATCAGAGGAAGAGAGAGGAAAAAAAGAAAGAGAGAGACAGAGAAAAAGACATACATACAGGCAGACAGAGACATAGAAACAGAAGAGAGAGAGAGAGAGAGAGAGAGAGAGAGAGAGAGAGAGAGAGAGAGCCAGAGAGGGAGACAGATAGACTACAATGGCAAAAGAATCAATTTTACATATGTGCATTGACAGCAGAGCTGTAGAATGCATACATCTACACCTTACAGAAAACAGGAATAAGCTAATCTACATTTGTAGTTTAATACTTCAACACCCTTCTTTTAGCCATTGATATAAACATTAGACACAAAACAGGCATAAAAGAATTCAACAATGACATTAACCAACAGGATACATCATTGCCAATTCAACACTTTACTCAGTGACAGCAGGTCATACTTTGTTCTTTCAAATTCTAGTGGAATGCAAACCAATGTGAACTACCTCCTAAGAGTCAAAGAACTTATTAACTTAACTTAGTTAATAGCTGTGGCCAACACCTAAGGAAAAGCTTCAAGAAAGAAAAGGTTTATTTTGGCTTATGATTTTCGAGATTTCAGTCTATCCTTCAACAGCTTAGAGGAGGATGGGGAAGCAAAATAAAACGAAAGAAAATTAAGGGAGAAAAAAGCAGAGTAGACATCAACAACATTTGAAGCAAAAATCAAAGAATATCAAAATAAAGTAGACTGTTTGACTACTTGAAAAGATGAATAAATTGGAAAACTTTTAGCTGGATTGCCAAACAGAAAAGGAGAGAAGATTCAGAGCATTATGAATCATCCCATAGAATCTTCAGGAATTAAACATGAGCCATCCCATAGATTCTGTAGATTTCAAAAAGTCACAAGGGATACTATGTGCAATTTGAGATGCAGCAACTTGACTATTTAAATGAAACAGATAGATTCTTCAAAATATGCAAATAACTACTCTCCCAATAGAAAGAGGACATTTTAATATCATAAAATAGAGAAATTAAATATTTTGTCTTCTTTAACTTTTTAATCTATAAATTTTATTCTTTGACAATTTCATATACATATACAAAATAAATACATTCTGGTTATTCTTCCCCAACTAAGAGAAATTAAATTATAATAAATTCTTAAAAAGAAAAATTTCCAGCACAGTTTTTTTATTATTTATTATTTATTCAATTATGCATGTATGCATGTGTGTGCGCGTGTGAATGTATGTGTGTGTATGTGTGTGTGTGTGTGTGTGTGTGTGTGTGTGTAGAACCACGGACAAATTCGGGAACCACCATGGACCGCCTCCACCTGCTCCTTGTTTACTCTGCCCCGGGATTCACAGGCTCCGCCCCTACCAGGACCAGAAACGCAGACCACCCCACTTCCACCTGGTGTCTATACATGGGGTCTAGGGTCTGAACTCGGGACCTTCTGCCTGCAAGGCAGAGGCTTAACCCCTGAGCCACCTCTCTAGCCCCCCAACACAGATTTTTTAATAGGGAATTCTACCAAATATTCAAAGAAAAATTAATTAATTGTAATTTCTTCCAGAAAATAGATATTGGTTGGAAAGGAAGATATTTACTAGCTTGAGATAAAAACGAAAGAAAGGCAGTAAAAAGAGAAAGGGAAAGAAAGAAGAATTGAAGGAAAGAAGAGGAAGGTGAACTAAACAATAACCTTGATCCAAGATCCCTAGGAAAATATCAACATATAGTGTAGGATTCAGCAGTACATAAAAATGACCTACGCATTGCAGCCAAGAAGGGTTTATTCCAAGGATACAAGACTAACTCGTTTTACAAATAATAGCATGATTATCTTATCATTCAACTAAATGTAAAAAAATCACCACTGAATAAATTAAGAAAGAGAAAATATTTTAAAAATTACTATTGATGGTAATTTCCTCAGATTTATAAAGAGTATCTGCAAAATACATACATATAACATTCTATTTAATTGTGATAGATTGAATGTTTTCCTTTTATGATTGAGATTAGAACCAAAACTTCTGATCTCATCATTCATAGTCGACATTTGTTCTGGATGTACTAGCTGTTGTAATAAGACAAGAAAATGAAATGTAAGATGTACAGATCCTAAAGGAATAAAGAAATTCTATTTGTAGATCATATATAACAAGCTTACAAAATTAACCATATTTCTATTTATTAGCAAAAGGCACAGCTACATTAAAAACTATAATGCTGTTTATGTAATACTTCATAACTATGAACTACTGAGGTACAAACTTAGAAATTACCTATTGAAAAGTATGGAATGGTGAGAAAAGAAATAAAAAAGTCTAAATAAATGGTGAAACTTAATACATTCCTAGATTTGAAAACTCCACACAGTAAAGATATTAGTTCTCTGAAAGTGACATGTGAGTTCACTGTAATTTTTGTTAGAAACTTAGCAAGGCCTTTGTAACTATAGATATAATTATTCTAAAATTAATATTTATGTTAAATTCACATGAAAGTTTAAAAACAAACAAAAATTGTCTATTTTTAAGACTTATGAAGTAGTTGCAATGTCTGAGAATTATGGGAAGACAGACACATGTAAGTAATGAAACAAAAGAGATAACACAGAAATAGACCTGAGTAGATACAGTGGTGGTCTTTGACAAGATACAAAGCAATTTAATGGAGGAATGATTATTTTTCAACCAAGGATACCGGAACAATTGGCATGCCATAGGACAAAATAAAAAAAACAGGAAGTTTTACCTAACTATCAAAATAAAATAATAATATTTTATTTATTCTTTAATAGTTTCATACATGTATATCATGTACCTTGATTTTACCCATCCCACCATTTTACCCTCCTTTTCTCTCTGGACTCCAACCACCCAATACATCCCTTTCTACCTTTAAGTCCCTCTTCCCTTAAAAATTATTGTATCAATTTGTTAATTTTTGATAATTTCTTATATATATAATGCATTTTAGTCATATTTAGTCCTGCTATAACCCTTTTTTGTTCCTTATCTCCTGTTGAAACCCTTCTCCCTAATAAGTTGCCCTCCTATTTTCATGCCTGAGTGGAGGGGGCAGATCCAGTGCATTTAGTTGGGATTTCCTGCATTAATATTTTGTTAGGAGGTTATTTAATGGAGCATGAACAGCTTATCATCAGCCACAACACTGAAGAAGACCACACCCTGTCCCCTAGCCAGCATTAACTGACTCAAAGGGGGTTGATGCAAAGGCACAAGATGGATAAAAGGAAAAAAAAATAGTAAGTTGTATCACATCAAATTGGACTACACCAAAATGGAAAATTCTTGTACACAATAGATGCTGGACATGGGAAAGGCACTCTGTGAACTGACAAAAACATTTGTGAAACATTTACCCAACGATAGCATAGGGTGCAGATTGTATATAGCACTCTCAATATTAGAAGAGATCCCATCATGCTGGGGATGTGACTCAATACAGCGGTTGCTAGCATTTGCAAGACACTGTGGAAGTGGAGATGTGTTGCACCAATAGAATCTGCAGAACTAGTTGGGGTCTGCTCCCCCTTTCATTTTTGCCTTCCTGATCTTGACAATCCTCTCTTGCTTAGTCCACTTTTCCCTCTTTAGAAGGACAGCCTAAATTCCCAGTGTGGTTTCCTCTCACAGTAAAGAGAGAATGAGAACAGAGCTGCAACTCTTCTTAAAAACTATCTGGGAGTGTGTGTGGGTGGGTGTAGGCGAAAAGTTCCTGCTGGGACGTGAGACCCCAGAGTGAAGGCATTTTGAAAACCATCCTGTAGAGTTTGCATGTGGATCTTCAGGCACTGGGAAAGGAAAGGCACCAGTGGACAAGGTCAGTTTGATTGGCGCCAGCAGAGACAAGGACGTCAGGTCAACCATGATGATACTTGAGGTCATGGATGGGTCCTTTTCTCACTAAGCGGCTCTTTTGTTCCCACCCTGCAAAGATCCAATGTCCATACCTAGGAGTTGCCCCTGGCCCACACTTGTCTATAAAAATCTCATATGTCCGGGGAAGCCTCTTTTAGGTCTTCCAAAGAAGAGCAAAGACAGATGGCCTTTGCAGTGTATCCGGGGCCACTTGGGAGAACCACACAGTGCTGTCCCCACGGGGAGGGACAGCTCTTAGGTGCAGAGACATCTGGGCATTTGATGGTAGGTACGTGCTGGAGCCTGCCTTCCTCCTGCTTCTCCTGAGGTCCACGCTCGCCCAAGTCTCAGAGGGGCTTACACTGCAGAGGAAGGCACAGTATTGCTTGGGCTTAACTGAGCTAGCAGGCTGGTATTCTTTCCCCATATTTTCTAATTAATAGTCAGGATTACCAGCTGCTGCGGCTGCTGGGCCTAAGCCATCTAATCACAGCCGCACAGGCTCCTGGGTGCTCAGTATTCCCTGGGCACCGCGGCCTCCCCCAATCCTCTGAGAAATGCGTTCAGAAAATTAAAACAACAACAAAAAAACAAGAAGCAATCCATCCCCCCTCCCCCCAGATCCACAGCCTTCTGGGATCAGAATCGTGCGGGCTTCGGCTTCTTTCGATCTGAGATGAAAGCAGAAGGTCCCATCTCCCCCGGGGCCTCTCCAGCTGGGAAGGATGTCTTGAAGTTACACTGAGAAAGGACAGAGTGCTTGTCATATCAGTCCCACAGAACACCAATCTTTAAACAGCAGATCATCTATATAATACTAACACTCACAATAATCATAGAAATGGTGGTGTCGTGGTGGTGGCTAATAGTTACTGTTTATTAGACTCCAGCAATAATTGTTTAATGTGAAATTACTGATTTTCAATGCGTATATCTATATCTATAGAGCATGCTATTCTGCCCTTTACAAAGCAGAAATGGAGAGCTAAGCACAGAGAAGTCAGATCTCTTCCTCAAAGCCAAAGCCATACATCTAGGTAGCATTGGTGCTGGATTTTGAGCCCAGACATCTGCATGCTCTTGCACTGCACTAAACCTGTTGCAGAAACAGAAGCTCGGAGGCCAACTCCAGCTGTCTTTTAGTCGTTCCTTTGCCTTCTCAGGCAACCCATAAGGCAAGTCTACAAATCCCATGGTGGTGAGACACACACTTTGTGAGGCTTAGTGGGAAGCTTTGGCCAGTCACATCAGAGGTTCGCACGCACAGTAGTTCTCCCAAAGGTCAGTCACTAGGCTCCTGAGAGCTGGGATGGAGGATTCAGGTCCATGAGTGGGTTGCTAGGGATCTTGTGTAGGTGTCTGAGTCTTCATAAACACCCCCTGATGTCCCCTGAGGCCATTTCCTCTTCCTCCATTGGTATCATCTACCACACCTGGTTGTCTACAGTTGCCTCAATAAGTGTGTTTATTTTTAGGATCATTGTGCCTATGTGTCTTTATGAGTATAAGCACACATGTACTTACTTGGCATGTATCTGTAGAACACATGCGTGTGCACACAATGCACTAGCCAGTGCATGTACCTGTGGAGGTGCACGGAGGCTCAAAGAAGGGAGACCTCTTTCTTTACTCTGTCTACCCTTCTGAGGAGTTCTGCTTGTGTCTTAGCTAGGTTAGAAGGTAGCAGGCCCCAGTGACATTCCTGTCTCCCTCTCCCTGGGAGTTGGGATTTTGGGGGTTTACAGGGGCATCCAGCTTGCTATGTGGGTGATGGCATTGGGCTCCTCCTCCTGACTGCACAGCAAGCATTTTTAACCAGCATAAGTAGCTCCTCTACCACCTTTCCTGAACCACTTACCTAGTCTCTTTTCATGCTTTTTGGATCCCTCCATCAACATTTAAGGACATTTATCATATATCAGGGACTCTGCTAATGGCTGAGGGCAAAAAAAAAAAAAAAACCCATATCTCAGGTTGCGTCTCCTGAATAATCCCTGTTCTGAAACCTCTAAGCATACCTATCTTGCTTCTCTCTGAGCTCCTTGTCCCACAGGGCTCCTTTTCAGTGGTGAGCTTTTTTGTTTCTCATCTGTACTTTTCATTTCCCACTGGGAATGGTGTTCCTCCAGAGGCCTTATTTCCAACTGGCAGCAAATGCTAATAACTGTAAGTCGCAGTCACCTTATAGACATGTATTCTTTCTGGTCAACCTGATACGCTAATTGGCACTAAGGTGCTGTCAATAGAGGTCACTGAGAACTGTACAAAAACACAAGATGGATTTGGTGTCAGATAGGAAAAAAAAACACCTTAGACCAGCAAAGCCACTTCTAACTACTAGGAAGTCTGTACAGAAGCCATATTGATACCACATTATTGACATCTATACCCTCGTGTGGTCCCTTTCTCTAGACCATAGACTGGACGTAGAAACTTCATGAATGAGACACGGATGAAATGAATTCCCTTCCAAGATAAGGCTATAAAAAGGGCCTGTTTTCTCTTTCTCGGGTCCTCTTTTCCCATCTCTCTCATGCCTTTAATCTTACAGGACTGTAAAAGCCAAAGAATTTATGTCGTTGAGTGACAGACAGGCAGGACTTTGTGTACTTGAGCTCACAATAGGATCCCACCACCCTTGTCAACCATGAGATGGCTGCAGTTCAGAACAACTTTGACCACTGCCTGTGGGAGACTCTGGAGCAGTGACCCAGAGATGGTGAGCCCCAGTTCCTGCCCCATAGACACTATGAATTTATGCATGTGTATATTATGCATATAACATACATCACATATTTGAATAGGAACTGGTGAGCTAGATCAGCAGGTAAAAGCACCTAGTGATAAAATTCAATCCCAGAAGCCTACACAGTGGAAGGAGAGAACTGAACAGAAAGTTGTCTTTTGACTTACATCAGGGCACCATGGCACATATGTCCGTACTTTCCCTCTCTTTCTCTCTCTCCCTCTCCTTCTCCCTCTTCCCCTCTCTTTTCTCCACCTTTTTCTTCTTCTATCAAACAAATAAAAAGAATAGAAGCAATAAAAATATCACAGGAAAATAGCACCAAAATAAAATGTTAAGACTTCATTTATATAGCATTCACATTATTTTTGGCATTATAAGTGATTCAGAGATGACTTAAACGTGTAGGAGGCTGTGTAGGTTATATGCAGACACTGCACTATGTCACTTTAAGGGACCTCAGCACCCACAGCTTTTGGGTGTCTGCTGCAACCAGTCCCAATGGTTACTGACTGATGACGATAATATAAACCATGTACCCATCACCCAGTTTCAGTAATTATCTGCACATAGCCAGTCTTGTTTTATCTCTGTCCCCAGTAGCCAAGTTGTTTAACCTTCCTTGGCCTCAATTTCCTCTTCTCTAACATAATGTGGCTTACAGCATTGCCCATGAGCCATTACTGACTTAATGCATGGAAAGAGCCTAGTGTGCTGGCACATACATGGTGCACGATCAATGGGTTCCTCTTCCTGCCTTTTCTTCTCTTCATATCTTAGGTAACTGAACTTGTACTGCGAATTATCATAAATGAGTGACCCATGAGGGCATTTTAGATGACAGGTCAGCGGATATGTCATTATGACCTTAATGACAAGAGGGCAAGGTCCTCACCCAGAGGTTTTGTCCAGATTCCTTGAGTATGCATTGCCATGGAAATCATCATGAAAATGTCATTCTTTCAGTTGTCCTCTCATTAGGTAGAACATTTTCTGAATGCCTATCTTGCCAGCCTGACTGGCAGACTACTGATGCTTCCCAGATATTCCCAGAACTCTGCCTCCAATTGTCAACTGATACTTTTGCCAGGAGAGAGCCCCTGTTAAAAGGTTGACTCGTTCTTTAGTATCCAGTCTAGCACTTTTCTTATTAGTTTATACAGGTGCCTATAAGGTCCTATGAGGTCATTGGCTCCTCACTTGAGAAGAGTCTTTGTTGGGACACACGATTGACATAAGGAACAGCATCTGTATTTGGACCTCTAGAACAAGTGGTTGCAGGTAAACAGTGATGTCCCAAAAGCCCTGTGCAGGCTGAGAGTAAGTGAAGTGAGTAGCATTTTGATAATGCCAAATAAGGAGACAAAGACACAGATACAGCCTGTGGCAGTTAAAAACAAGTAACAGTTGACAATTGGAGGCAGAGTTCTGGGAATATCTGGGAAGGATCAGTAGTTAAGGCATTCCCTAATGCAAGATTGTTTAATTGATGTAGGAAGAACCAGGTCACAGTGGGTGGGAACATTCATTGTACAGATGGACAAGTTGGAAGAAGTTGATTTAGTAGCTTGGCATATTTGTAGACCCACAGACTAGTAGGTGAGAAGGGGTGCCCTCTCTAGGCATATCTTGTGGATATGTCATGGTCAATTCTCTTGGCCACTGATGTTGGTATGAACTCTCCTGCCAAGTTGGACTATGAACCACAACCAGAATCATAAGGTGAAATAAAGCTCTTTGTTTACTTAAGTTGTTTGGGTTGTGTAGTCTTAGCCACAGAAGAGTAGCTGCAACACAGTAAGTAGCATTGGTGCACTTCATAGAGCAGCTTGAGACTGTGGTGCACACAGAATAAGAGGAAAAGCACGATGGGAAGGAGGGATTCTGAGGCATGCGCATACACCAAGAGCCAGAGTTGACAAAAACAAATTCAGAGATGCAGGAGAAAGGAGGCAGGTGATAAGCTAAATCCAGGTGTGTGTGTCTGTGTGTCTGTGTGTGTGTGTGTGTGTCTGTGTGTGTGTGTGTGTCTGTGTGTGTGTGTGTCTGTGTGTGTGTGTCTGTCTGTTTCTGAGTACTTGAGGTAAAAGACAAGATGTACCCAAAGATAAGTTTCTGTCTCTAAGATTGAGGGGTCTGAGGAAATACTAACATTTCCAGTTATCTTCTGAATATGAGGAAAGGGGTGGGGAAGGGGAGAGATATCAAGAAGCAGTCACCATGAACAAAGACATGAATCAATTCATTGGGTCTAAATCCCTCTGGGTCAGACAGATATAAAAAGGGCAATGAGAAGTGGCAAAGTCAACGGGCAGGGAAGAAGGAAGATATGTGCATGAAAAATTCTTATGTTGAAGTTTCATCTCCAACGTGATGGTATTTGGAGGCAGGTCTCTGGACAATCATTTGAATTAAATGAGATTGTGAAAGTATAGTCTCCATGAATGAGATTAGTGTCCTTTTAAGAGACATGAGAATGATGGTCTGTCTTTGAGTACAAATACAATGAGAAGTCATTTTCCACCTGGAGAGAAAGCCTTCCAGAACCCAACTATATGAGAATCCTGGTCTCAACCTCCAGCTTCCAAAATTAGGAGAAACACCTCTGTGTTTGAAAGCTGCCCAGTTTGTGATAGTCACTGGAACTGTGTAAGAAGAGGTTTGGGTGGTGTTTGGGATCACTACAGAAGGGCACTTATGAGGGTGGGAAGGAGGAAGAGACGCCACATACAGAACACTTCTTTCCATCTCAAAATTCTCATGTGATCCTGATCACCTGATCCTGGGTGTAATGAATCCAGATGTGGGGTATTTAAGAAGCCATTTAGGGGATGAAAGATGAAGCCTCATGAATAAGTTTAGTGACCTAATAAAAGACAACTTAGAGAAATAGTTCACCTTGACTGCCATGACAGGGACTGTCTAAAAATGAGGTGAAGAGTCCTCACCAGGAAGGATATAAAGTAACACTTGTATCTTGCATTTTCCAGCTTCCAGATTGTGAGAAATAAATTTCCACTGCTGGAGCTGCCCAGGCTTGACGTGTTGCAGCAAGGCTTGTGTGCAAGACAGGTGTCATTATGATTTGAATATATAAAATCTCCCATCGGCTGATGATATTTGGATATTTGCTCCTCGGATGACATTATTTCAAGAGGTCTTGGGAAGTTAATGATGGAGTGGTAGTGCTTAGTTGGAGCCAGTGAGTCTGTGGGACTCTTAACCCTAGTCACTTCCTTGTCTAGTACTCTGTTTTGTAGTCAACCATGGGTAGAGTTGTTGGCTGCTAGTACATTTGTTTGGCTTCCATGGCTCTTAGATTAGTTACAATTTTTGTTGCTTCAAAAAGGCACCTTGACAAAAACAACTCAAGTCTCAAAAAATGAAGGACACAGTCTGTCACTGCGGGGAAGGCATGATGGCAGGAAGTGAGGTAGATGAGCACACTGCATGCCCCATCAGGAAGCAGAAACAAATGAACGCTGGTGCCTGACTTGCTTTCTCCTTTTTATATAGCCCAGAACCCCAGCCCATAGAGCGGTGCTGTTCATATTCAGATTAGGTATTCCCATCTCAGTCAACTCAGTCTAGAAGTCTACCACAGACATTCTCTTGTTTTATGGTGACTATAAATCCCATCAAGTTTACAATATTACCCACAATGATGATGTCTGTCTCAAGCACATGGGAACAAGCTACTATGGACTGAACACTGTGGTGTTGTGAACTAAAACAAATCTCTCCTCCCTCAAGTTGTTTCTGACAGTAATTTGGTCACCAGGACATGAAAGCAACTAATATAAACGACCTTAGTAGAAGCAAAGAGGAGCTAAAATTAACCTTCATTCACTCAGAGGAAATTGAGGTGAAACATTCTTCACAACAGATGGAAGAGAGAGATGCTGTGACTACTTATAAGGCTTATAACCCCCTATGGGAACAACCTATCTCAGGTGGGATGTTATGTGCCTCTTGGGGAAGAAAGGGATGCAAGTTTGGGTTATACCGTTTCAAAAGCTTACTCGCAGGGTAGAGGGGGTGTATGTCTTCCCATAATGCCTTTCCCTCCTCACTCTGGCACAGATGAGCCCAAGACGCTTTATAACTTTCAATCCTCTTTTTATGATGCTCGGAACTTGTCACCATCTGCTAGGCAGGGCTTTAATGCAAATCTGAGTTTGCTTTTATGGTTTCAATTAACCTAATAATAAAGCAGGGCAGGCAGGCTCCTGGAAAATCTTCCCCTCCCACCCACTTCCAGGCAAGCTTCCCATTCTCCTCCCTTAAGATAAAAACCATCGTGGTCTCATCCAGCAGCTGGAACCCACTGCCACATTAACCATGGCCTGTCTCTACAAATTCGCATCTCCTGATTGTGCTATAGTTGTGACTGGGGAGTCCTATGAAGCAGACCCAATGAAGGGTCTTGTGGACAGATGTGCCTTTCTTTAGCCCAGGGGCCACTCAGTCAGAAAGTGCATTCCTAAGTGTGCTGTCCATGGTGCTGACAATGAGATGTGTCTAGTGTTTCCAGCGAGGTCACCTTGGAAGGCTGTCTGATCCGGCAAAAAGAAGACAGTTGCAGTTGCCTTGCAGGATCTGACATCAGATTCTTAACAAGCTGCCTTCTGCTTTCAGTGGGAACCAGGAACAGGTTGGGAGGCAAGCTGATGACCAGTCATCCTGACTTACCCCAGATAGAGGGACTTCTAGAATACGAAACTTTTATTTTTTTAATTAATAGTGTGTGGAAGGGGGATTGGGTGTGTGTGTGTGTGTGTGTGTGTAATGTATAAATCTGTGTGAACGTGAATATACAAGAACACTCACCCAGGTAGGCACACGGAAGCAAGGTTTGATGTCACAATAACTTACTCTCTTGCTTCTCCATTATTTTTGAGACAATTTCCCACTGCACATGAAGCTCACTGTTTCAGCTAGACTGCCTGGCCAACAAGGCTCCAAGAAACACCTCTCATAGTTAGGCACAGGTGCCAACTTGACAGTTGAGGGTTTGTGCTCTGAGCACATTTGTAGAGAATTGGTGGTTGAGTTAAGTCCAGAACAAACCTGCAGGAGATTGTCTAGCTGAATAAAATACTGAGAGGTGGTTGAAGAAGTTGGTATCCTTGTGCACACTTGGCTAGACATGCTGGTCTGGCAAGTAAGGATCATCCTTCCCTCAGCTGTTATGTGATGATGGTGTGGCCAGTTCCCTCAGCCCTGGTGTTATGTGAGTTCTCCTATCAAGCTGGACTGAGAACTGTAACCAGTAATGTAAGAGAAAATGAACCCCTTGTTCTCTTAAGCCATGTGATGGTCATTTATCAGCAACCATGCAAGCAAACTGCAACACCACCTGTTTCTGTCTCCCATCACTGGTGTTCCAGGTACTTAGAATAGTGCCTAGCTTTAGTCTGGGTTCTGAGCATCAGAGGTCCTCATGTCTATGCAGAGGTCACTTTACCCAGTGGGTTAGTTATCTCTCCAAAACTTTTATACCAACATTTTAATGTCAAAATTTGGAAGGCCAATAAGAGGAAGTCAGTCACTTTTAGTATGTGTGCTGATTCATTTCAGGTGTCCACTGGACAAATTAGAAATGAACCTTTAGGCAGACCCATGGGAAATTACTTAGTTAAGACAAGCATCTGAGTAAGCCCAGAGGAGGTTATCTAATTTGGGAAGATCTGGCCCATAGTGGATAGGATCATTGCCTGGCAGTGGATATGATAGGGAGAGAACTGGTTGGCATTGATAGACTGACAAGCTAGAAGACATCCTTTCCCCCTCTCAGCTCTCAACTGTGAATATAGTATAGCCAGTTACTAGACTTTTGCTAGTAACTCTTCAGACACAATGATCAACTGTAACCTGTACTTATAAGCTGGGATAAACTCCTTGTTCCCCTAAATTGCATTCATTACAGCAATGACCATATGTAACTAAGACAGTGCATCTCTTCAACTGTGGTCTCCTTGAGGATCTCCACAGATACATTGATGACAAAGGATCCCAGTTCCAAACTCCATTCTCTTACTTGCTTAGAAATTTCACAAAAATTTGCATGGAAGACTCTTAAAAGTACAACAATCATCCTAAGCTTCTTCCTAAACTACGATCTAAAATAATGTTTAGATCCTTTTGCATTTACATGAAGCTTGCATAGCATGGGCCACATCGATTCTTAGAAAACATCTGCAAGGGTCAGTTTTCCCAGGACACAGAGTAATAAGATGACCAGCATCCCCAGTCTGGATCATGTGATTTAGTCATCCATCCTCCATTCATTCAACTCTTTCTTATTTAGAAAAAAATTATTTCATTATTTCTATGTCCATCTCCTTCTCTACCCTTCCTGTCCTTCATCCACCCTTCTCTTCTTCCCCTAATCACACCATGTCTCTCCTGCCCTCATGTCCTTCTGTATCTGTGGACCATCAGTCTCGCTTTGGAGTGCCTGTACCAGTAAGGGACCAGACCTCTGTGATAGTTTAAGTCAACCTTCAATGGGTATACCCACAGGTAGGGAAATGTCCTTCCTTTGTCCAGAAACTGCTCCAGAGATTTCCTCTGAGTCTAGTTGGTCTCCTTGCTGTCCCACTGGGGGAGTGATATTGAGATATCAACCATTGTGTAGATCTAGTGGATGCAATAAGCTTCCCAGTTTAGTAGCCCTGTCATGACTGGAGTGTTTTGGCCAGCAATATCCCTCACCTCTCTACCATTAGTCTCTTACAATCTTATCACCCCTCTTCTACAAGGTTCCCTGAGTTTTGGGATCGGGAGAGATTTTGATGACCTGATTAAGTCTGAAGATCACCAATATCCTGTACTCTTGCCAGTTGTGGTTTTCTGCTTCATTAATATTGTTACAATGGGATGAGTCTTGGTTGAGTGCTGACAGCTTTTTAAAAGTATGTTCTTTTGTCTTCACTCTTTCAGGATTTTCCTCCAACCTAACTTAAGTTCCTTTATAATTTGTGAGTTTTATGGAAGTTTTCCTTTAATTATATCATTCTAAAGGTTCACTACTGGGATTCACTTATAAGGGAAAACATGTGGTGTCTGTCTTTCTGTGTCTGAGATACTTTGCTAAGCATAATTTCTTCCAAATCCATCCACTGACCTGCAGATTTCATTGATCCATTTTTCTTGACAGCCAAGTAGTAGTCTTTATTTATATGTGCCATGTTTTCATTATACATTCTTCTACTGTTGGATATCTACACTGATTCTATTTCTTTGCTATTGTGAATAAAACTGCAATGAACATGGATGTACATGTGTCTTGGCAGCAAGATATAGCACTCTTTGGGAATATTCCCAGGACTGACATAGCTGAGTCATATGTTACTTCAATTTTAAAGTTTTTGAAACTCCATACTGATTTCCAATGGGGTTGTATGAATTTACATTACCATCTAGCAATGAATGAGGGATCCCTTCTCCCCATAGCCTCACCAATATTTGTTGTTATTTGTGCTTTGGGGTTTAGTTATTCTGACTGGGATAAGATGATGTCTCAGGGTGATTTTAATTTGCAATTCCCTAATGGCTAAGGAGGTAGAAATATTTAAGATATTTGTTGGACATTTGAGTTTCTTCCTGCAAAAAAATTGTAGTTCTAAGGTCTACTTTTTAATTGAATTGTCTCCTTTCCTTATATTAATTTTTTGAGTTCTTTGTATACTCTGGATATTAGTCTCTGTCAGGTATGTGGCTAGTGAAGAATTCTCCATTACATGGGTTATCTTTTTGTTCACTTAACAGTATCTTTTGCTCTACAAAAGACTTTTAATTTCACGTCTCCTTTATTGAGTGTTGTTGTTATTTTTTCTGTGCATTGGGGTACATGGGGCTTTTTTCAAGAAATGCTGACTAGGCTAATCAGTTCAAATATTCTCCCTATTCTTTCTTCTAGGAGTTTTATAACCTCCAGTACAATATTGAGGCCTTTGATCCATTTGGAGCTAATTTTCATACAGGTTGACAGATATAGGTCCAGTTTTATTCTTCTGCATATAGATATCCAATTATCCCAGCACCATTTGTTGAAGATGCTGTCCTTTTCCCAATGGCTTTTCCAATTTTTTTGGCACCTTTGTCAAATATCAATTGACTGTAGGTCCATGAGCTTATATCTGGGTCTTCAATTCTAATCCATTGATCTATGTCTCTGTTTTGGTATTTGCTCAACTCTTAAATGGAACTACAGTATCCACCTTGGTAAAAATGAGAGATAATGCATTTAAAGTGCCTTATTTGTGTAGGTGAGCCATTAAACAGGAATAGCAGCTCATTATTGCTTCTGACCTAACAAAATTGCTATATGCACGTGTAGCAAGTATCTGGCATTTGGCCTTGGCTGCTTACCCATTCTTTCTCTTGGAAATGTATGTCCCCATGTTTTCAGCACTTGGTGGATTAGATCAGCATCAATTAGCATTTTAAAGGTAAGCAATAGTTTTTCATTGCAATTTCCAAATTATCTTCTCTTAAAGTAGAGGTGAGCTGTACGTCTGATGGGTGTAAATAATGTTGGCATTTATTGCAAGAATATTTTACTGGGAATCCTACTGATAATGTGAATTCTTTAGGCTAGACATTTTTTCACTTACCCAGAACATGTTGGACTTTGGCTTTGAAGTTGACACTATGCTGAGAGAGTCTCTCCTAGCCAAATAAGGACAGCACTTTCTGGGTATGGGAGCAGAGACTAGTTTTGGGGCTGTGGGTTCCAGTAGCACAAAGCTGATGACTCAGAGGGTTTATAGAGACTCATAAGAAATGTTTTCCTCAAAGTCAGAAGAAAAGAGCAGGGAGATGTCTCAATAAAAATGTTTGCTTTGCAAGCACGAGGACCTGAATTCAATTCCCAGAACTCAAGTCAAAAATCTAGGTACAGTAGCCTGCATTCATAATTCCAGAACTGAGGAGGTAGAGAGAGACAGGTGAATCCCTGGGGCTCTCGGGCTAGCCATACTATCTAGCTTATTTGGTGAGAGACTTTGTCTCAAAAATGAAAGATAGGTAAGACTTGAGAATACCTGAGGTTATTCTCTGGTCTCTGCATGCCTGTGCACATACATATATGTTTACCCACACAGCTGCACCTGCACACTCACAAACATACATACACACAAATATATCAGAGAAGAAAAAGAATATAATCCAGACTATCCTTAGGCATTGTCATAATTAGGCACAGGTGTCAACTTGATAGTTGAGGGTTTGAATTCTGAGCACATTTGTAGAGAATTAGTGGTTGAGTTAAGACCAGAGCAAATCTGCAAGAGATTGTCTAGCTGATAGGAAGGCCTAGTCCATCGTGGGTGAGACTAGCCCCCGAACAGGTGAATAAAATACCGAGAGTTGGTTGAGGAAGTTGGCATCCTTCTGTACACTTGGCCAGACATGCTGCTCTGGCAAGTAAGGATTGTCCATCTCTCAGCCATTATGTGATGACGGTGTGGCCAGATCCCTCGGCCCTGGTGTTGGTGCATATTCTCCTGTCAAGCTGGACTGAGAACTATAACCAGTAATCATAAGAGAGAATGAACCTCTTGTTCACTTAAGCCAGTTGATGGTCTTATCAGCACTGCTGATTTTATCAGAAACTATTCAGGCTAACTGCAACAGGCATATATATATATATATATATATATATATATATATATATATACATGTATATATATACATACATTCATATATTGCATAAATTTACAGAAACACATTATGATTGTGGCAATGATAGACAGCGAGATGAATGAACAAACAAAGATAAATGAAGGTGCAAAGATGAATCAGTTCTCAGTACCAGAAATAGAGGAGATTTAGCACCCTACAGATTTTCAGAAGGGAGAGGCAACCTTGTGCTCTGACAAAGTTTGGCGAGAAATGACCCCACAGTTCTAACTTTGCTTTCTAAATAAGTTTTTTCCTTAAACATCTTACTGTGAAGTTTATGTTTAACTCAGGAACATATTTCATTTGGCCATTTAACTGGGTTGTTTGCGTAACGGTCACTCTTGCAGGAAGAAATGGCCAGGAGACCAGCAAGTGCCAGATCCAAACCTCACCTCTCCACAAGTACAGGCCGCCATCAGGAAAAGGACTCTCCTGAAGATGTCTTCCCTTGATGCCATGCACCATGGCAGTGGGGCTAAAGACAAGAACCAGTTTTGAAAGAGAAAGAAAAGGAACGAAAGAAAGAAAGAAAGAAAGAAAGAAAGAAAGAAAGAAAGAAAGAAAGAAAGAAAGAAAGAAAGGAAAAAAGAGAGAGAAAGAAAGAAAGAAAGAAAGAAAGAGAGAAAGCAAGCAAGAAAGAAAGAAAGAAAGAGAGAAAGCAAGCAAGAAAGAAAGAAAGAAAGAGAGAAGAGAAAGAAAGAAAGAAAGGAAAAAAGAGAGAGAGAAAGAAGAAAGAAGAAGAAAAGAAAGAAAGAAAGAAAGAGAGAAAGCAAGCAAGAAAGAGAGAAAGAAAGAGAGAAAAGCAAGCAAGCAAGAAAGAAAGAGAGAAAGACAAGCAAGCAAGAAAGAGAAAGAAAGAAAGAAAGAAAGAAAGAAAGAAAGAAAGAAGAAAGAAAGGAAGGAAAAAAGAGAAGAGAAAAGAGAAGAAAAAGAAGAATGAAAGAGAAAGAGAGAAAGAAAGAAGAGAATAAGAAAGAAAGAAGAGATAAGAGAGAAAGAAAGAAGAATGAGAAAGAAGAAAGGAAGAAAGAAAGAAAGAAGGAAAAAAGAAGAAAGAAAAAGAAAGAGAGAGAAGAAAGAAAGAGAAAGAGAAAGAAAGAAAGAAAGAAGAAAGAAAGAAGAAAGAAGAAAGAAGAGAAAGAAAGAAAGAAAGAAGAGAGAGAAAGAAAGAAAGAAAGAGAGAAAGAAAGAGAGAAACAAGCAAGAAAGAAAGAAGAGAGAAAGCAAGCAAGAAGAAAGAAAGAAAAGAAAGAAAGAAGAAAGAAAGGAAAAAAGAGAGAAGAGAAAGAAAGAAAGAATGAAAAAGAAGAGAGAGAGAAAGAAAGAGAAATAGAGAAAGAAAGAAAGAGAGAAAGAGAAAGAAAGAAAGAATGAATGAAAGAGAGAAAGAGAAAGAAAGAAAGAATGAATGAAAGAGAGAAAGAGAAAGAAAGAAAGAAAGGAAAAAAGAAAGAAAGAAAAAGAAAGAGAGAGAGAAAGAAAGAAGAAAGAGAAAGAAAGAAAGAGAGAGAAGGGAATAAAAATAAAGGAAGGAGGGAAAAAGGAAAAGGAGGAAGGGGAGAAGGAAGCAAAAGGAAGAAGGAAGGAAGGAAGGAAGGAAGGAAGGAAGGAAGGAAGGAAGGAAGGAAGGAAGGAAGGAAGGAATAGAAGGATGGAAGGAGAAAGGGAGGGGAAGGGACAGAGAGGAAAAAAGTGAAGGAAGGAAGAAATAAAGGAAAGAAGAAAAGTAGGAAGCGGCAAAGTAATGCCAACACACAAATTCAAAATGACATATTGATATGTTTTAAAATTCAAAGGCCCTTGTGGTAGACATGCCTGAGAAACAAAAGTGATGACACCTATTTTCTAAGCAGTAAGAGCAGAAAACAAACGCTCAGCAGTGAATCAGCATGAGCTTTCATCCTGGTCAGTTTAGAGATTTGGTGTTTCTTCTCACCTCAGAATCACTGGACAATAGCCCTCCGGCTCATGCGCTGTTTATGACTATCTACTGGGAACTCCCAAAAACATGAGCCGTAGGGACCAAGGTCAGGTGCTGGGCTAGCTTGCTTTAGGCCCACCCTTTTCCTTTAGGACCACCTTTTCTTTCTATGTCCACCCCCTTATGCTCATTTGCACTCTGCTCCAAACCATATTTTAAAATGCGTAGACACTCAGAACGCTGTGGTGAATGATGACAACATCTTTGATTGTAACTAGACATTGAAAGGGACACATTACAAGTAATGAATAAATGGGCCAATTTGCCCTAAAACACAACTGTAAATAAGCCACCTCGAAAGCGAGGAGGGCAGGGGCTGTTTGTCCTCATTCCATATAAAAGGCAGAGATAAATTGGGTGCAAATCGAGATCCAATAGGTGCTGACAGTAACAGATTAAGATCTATGAAAATTGGGAACACTTTAATGAGTTATGTTGAACAGATGCAAGAGCTCAGTGGCCCTTCCTATGCTAGAGTGTACAGCATGCCCCAGTAATGAGGACGTGGTAAATGCATGCTCAACCTTCCTTGCAGGAATTTCTGTTGGTCTACAACAGAGCAATTCATGGGCTGCTCCTGCTTCTACCTGCAAAGTCTATGCACATTACTTAGTTTACAGGTGCTCCGCTGTGTAACCTCCATGATAGGGTGATTATAATTGTGTCTCTTGCCTCAAGAGCCTGTGGGAAAGATAGATCTGGCAACGAAAGAGCGAGCATCATCTATATAGAGGAAAATGTCCCAAGATTCAGGAGAAAAGTCCATACCAACCAGCCATGTGACCGATTTATTTTACCTCTGAGGCCCAAGGTTTCCTCATCTATAAAATGAGGAGTTCAGATTTGTCAGTGGGTCTTCAAACCTGAATACACTTTAGAATCACTTGGGGAGATTTTAAAGAGTAGCGATGCCTAGATACCTCCTTCAGCCAATTAAACGAGGGACCCTGGGGAGGGACCTAGGCATCAGGGTATCTGAAAGCTTCTCAGGTGAGTCTGCGGTACAGCCAGGGCTTGGAACTGCTGAACTAGGTGATCTCCAAGGCTTCTTCCTTTCACACTCTGTGACTCTAGAATGTGCTTCCTAATTGCTTCAGAGGTATTGGCTTTGATTCAGAACCATCCTTACTAGAAGAGGAAATGCCCTCCCCCCCAAGCAACAATGGAAACTCTCAGAAAGGTGATCCAGGTGCAAGAGTGGTGGACTTCATCTGTTTCAGAGTCATGGATTCCCACAGACAGGCTTGGGGTTGATACACATGATGGAATACGTTTTCTTAAGAATATCTGTGTTCCTAAGCTTAAGGGGAACACAGGAAAGGGTTCTGGGAAATGCCCCTGGGTCCTTGCACCTCATGGGAGAGGAGGACCCAGAGGAGAGTTTGGCATGCACATTAAAGGATGCTCCGGGGATTGGGGGGGAGGCACTGGGGGATGGGGAGAAAAGAGGGAGGGGAGAGGGGAGCAGGGGTGCCGGGGGGGGGGAGGTGGAGGGAGGGAGGAGACCGGTGCACCTGTTAAGTTTGTATGAGCAGAAATAATAATAATAATAAAAGAATGTCTGGGATTTTATACAAATGAGTTCACATAGCATAGATTCTTTTGAGTTTGGTTTTATTCACTCAACATGATGTTCTTGAGATCCAAATTGTTGCCTGTATCAGTAGGAGGATCTTTTATATTGCTGATTAGTATTCCATGGCAGGGATGTATGTAGCTTGGTTAGCTATTCACCCATTGAAAAGATTTGAATCGGTTCCAGTTTTTGACTATGAGGAACAAAGCTGCGGCGAACATGTCTATGCAGGTGTCTGCATGAACGTAAGTTTTGCATTTGGCAGGATGAAGGCCCAGGAGTACAATTTCTTTGTCTTGTGATAAATACATATTTGACTTTGTAGGAAACTACTAAACTGACCAAACCCATTGCTAGAATGGCCACTTAAATCTCCAGCAGCACCATGTGGGTAGTGATCTCGCTTCCCTGCATCATCGAGAGCATTTAGTATAGTATCACCTAATGTTGTAAGTCACCATTTAAAATTAATTTCTAATTTTGGTGTGCAGGAATATCTCATTGGTGGTATTAGTTTGACTTTTAAACATCTTTTATGATTTCAGTGATTTCAATCTTCTCCTTTTTTTGCTTTTGTTTCAGGGTCTAATCTATCTTGTTGAATGCTTCATGGGCACTTAATAGCAGTGCATATTCTGCTATTATTGGCTGGTGTTTCACACATGCCACTTAGATGCTGCTGACTGGATATATTGTTTATTATTTCTGTACCTTTGCTGATAGTCTATGGAGTAGATTCATCAGCTAGCGAGAATTGAATGCTAAAATCCCCTAACCATAATGTCAGGACCTCCTGCTTTTCTTTTCTTTTCTATCACCTGAAAAGCTGAAATTTCTAATGAATGCAATTAGTATTCTTGTGTCTTCTTGGCAGATTGAACCTACTGCCATCATATAATGTCCCTATGTGTCTCTAGTAATGATTTTTGTTTTATCTGCCTGTCTTATGAGATGCCAATTTATATCATACAATAATATATTTACATAACACATACATTTGCATGGAATATTGGCATTAATTTACATAATATTATCAAAATGACATGTCTGTAGTGGTAAATAATAGGCAATGGTCTCCAGGAGACTTTCTGATCTCCAGAAAGGAGAAGAAATGAAGTAGCTTTGGCTACAACAGGAAAACATGAGGAAGCTTTTGGATAGAGATGTGTCTTGATTCTAGTGCAGATCATTTAAATCCAGGCATGTATTATGTATACTTGCTATAAGTTGTATAATGCTAGATACATAAATGGGTGTGCATAAAATGATGACTTTTAAATACATTTAGAGAGTATATTATGTTAATTTATTATTTTTTTCTGTCCTTCTATAGCTTTCCAAAGCGTTGGTATTGGGAGAAAGTGGACAAAGGGCATCCAGGACCCTTCTTGGTTATTTTCTTCAGTCGCATCTGAGTCTGTCATTATCTCCATGTAAAAGAAAAGAAAATTGACAGGGTGCTTCCTGGCTTTGTATGTCTGAAATTTTTTTTAGTGAAATGTTTTGAAAGCTGAAGGGAACTTAGCATAAATTCTGTTGTCTTAGTTATTCCTGCGTGGTTTCCCTTGATGTGCAGGAGAGAACAGCCTCCCCCTCTCACGCCCGTGTCCATGGGCATCTACTGCATTCAGCCAGGCCAGTGACTGGACATGGAGGCTTGACCGCCCTTCTGCCCAAGAGGAGACATCCCACCAGGACCAGCACCTGGGCCCTCTCAGGATGCTGTTCACTTGCCGCTGCTTAGACTTCTCCAAATATCTCCAGTTGATCCAAATCACAATGAAGCCTAAAGGTCAGACATCCGACCCAGACTACAAGAAACTGAAAACACTTGGCACAAGCCCTACTTCCTCACTCATCAACACACACAGACACCACTTGTGCACAGGTGTCAGCCACCAGAGTCAGGGTGTAAGGAGGTCAGATGAGCAGGGACGAGAAGTAGCATGAAGGCCTCTTGGTGTCTTCTGATGGCACGTGGGGAACATGGACTTAAGGCAGGGCTCCATCAGCCAGGAAGGTGCGTGCATGCTGATGCATGGGGACCTGAGGAACAGGGGTAGGCAGGCTGGGTGGGGGCGGATCACTCACATCACCAGGTCAGCTGTCACCAGAGGAAAGATGATCAGAAAGGCCAAGTACTCAGGCCAGTGTAACTTCTCATTTGGAGGGGTAGGTAAGAATGTTCAGTGGAAGGTCCTATTGGATAGCAATTAGCCAGTGCAAATGCAGGGTGAGGCTGCAACTGATCCTTAGACATCCCTGATGGGGATTCAAGGGGCTCATTCGAGGGGAACAGAACAGCTTTGTTTCCTTCCAACCACTCTGGATTCCCTCTTCTAGCAAAAAGCTGCTTCCCATGACAACCAAAGATGCTGCCTCCCTGGGAGGAAGAATTACAGTCAGACCATAGCTCTGGGCAGTGCACAAAAGGCGGAATCAGCACTGCATTAAAGGGAAATGAGTATTTGTTTTGAAATGTATTTAAAAGCTTTGGCTGGTTAATTATTTATGGTCCAGCGGGTATCTCAGCTACCATGGAAACCTCTGGTTTTGTGATTCCTTTCTGGACCCCAGACTCTACACACACACACACACACACACACCACTGTGCCACAATTATATGCACATTTACACACAACAGTCATAGAAAAATATATTTACATGCAAACATATACTTATACTCACATGCATATTTACATACTTTTACACATAATTCATGTAAGCACATAGTTACATATGCTTACGCATATACTTGTCCATTATACACACATTCACACAAACATGACCCACAAATACGTTGAAATCAACACACACGTATGATGCATTCACAAACAGACATACATTCATACAAAATCATCCATATTCAGCATACTGATTTTACACAGCTGTCCTCTCTCTACAGGGGACTATCTAAGACCTGTGCTATTCTGCTCTCTGAACTTTGATGCGCTCAGAGACAATCACAGGAGAGAAGCTGTCCCCCCCATGGAACTTGTTTAGAATCTCCTGGCATGTCCTTCCCAAGTCTCTTTGACTCTGAGCAGTCGGTTTTTGCAACTAGAGCAGCTGCGGTGAGGGTCCCACTTTAAGCTGTGAATAGATGTGCTACAGATTTCTCCACCCTTGCCATGGAGTTCAGAAGAAAGGAACCGTGGGCTAGAATGACGACTGTCACATACCAGATGTGTGGCTTGGGTCCAGTTCCTCAGTTCCCCTGAGCCATCATTTCCACATCACCAAATGGGGCGAGAGCTACAAGTGTCTTTTGAAGTGGGTGACCTAGTTTCATTCTCCTAGACACGCTCAGAGCAGGCGCCAGAGAAGTATTCATTTGTAGATGAAGCTCTGGCTAGGACAGAATGGAGACCATCTGCAGAGCTACAGGAGGAACCTAGAATTCTAGGTAGACCACTTCCGAGTGGCCACTTTGATGTTGGCAAGACCCTTGGAGACATGCTCACTCCGTTGAGGGCAAGCTCCTTGCCCTATATTTATGTTCTTTTTGTCTTGAAGGATCTGCAAAGTTGCCTTAGGAGAAATCTCCCACTGGTGACAGGACTGGGGCACCTGGCAGGTTAGGGAATCGGTACACAGCCTGGAATTTCCTTCCCAAGGAACTTTCAGGAGCTGGAGCAATGCCTTCCATCTCTCTCTCTCTCTCTCTCTCTCTCTCTCTCTCTCTCTCTGTACTGCTGTGGCCCTGCACCACTGAACTATATAATTGCATATTTGTTCCTGTTGGGTCTTGAAATATTAGGGCCCAGTGTATAATTTCAGGGCTCCCGCACTGAAGATCCTGCCATGTAACTACAAAATAAAAAGACAAATAATGTGGCCAGGGCCGCAGCCCACACCGCTCTGCTTAATTAATGGGAAGTTTTATTAAAAGCAGGCAGAAAACAGTGAACCTCTGGTGCCCAGCCTGCTCGAGGATCCTTAAAGGGACAGGGATGCCTGATGCTGGATCACACCTTCCTGCGTTCATTTTTTTTTTTTTTTTTTTGGTGACTTTGTGATGTGTGATTCTAGTGGGGAGGGAGCAAGCCACTCCAGCAAGAGAGAAGCTAGGAATAGAAGGCCTGGGAGATTTTGGAAAACGAAGCTGGAGCGTCTTCATAGGCCAGAGGTCTACACCTCTGAGGGAATGTACATTCAGGTCAGGATAACAAGCTCAGAATGCCGAGAAGCGGCCAGGAGTCATTGCACATGTGACTGATAGGGTCTTGGTGAGCAGTTTGTCAGGAGTCACATAAAGGATGAAGGAGGCAGCTCAGTGAGCAACCGTGCCTACTGTGCAAGCACCAGAGCCTGAGTGTGAATCCCCGGCTTTGTGGAGGTGGAGACAGGGGGATCACTGGGACTTGCTCTGACACTGTCACAGTGAAGGGTGCTCAGTGAAAGATGCTGTCTCAAGGAAATAACCCCAAGAGTGACAAAGTAAAATACCCAAAGTCCTCCTCTGGCCTCTGGCACGCACTCCTACTTACACTTGCATATTCCATATAGCAACTAAACACATCAACCAAAGAGTCACATAAGCACGAAGTACAGTGTAGCACTCTGCCGCAGTGCAGAAAGAAGCAAGCACATGACTCTCCAAAGGTTTCAAACAGAAGATAAGATGTGCATCTGGCCAAGAGAGTATTTCTGACCAGCAAGAATAAGGGTCCTGAAAAGAAAGCTCTGGCTAAATGTAGGGTACAAGTCTTGTAGTGCAAAAATAGCTAGCCAGGGAGGTCTGTTTGTCTATATGTCACTCCCGGCTCTGTGCTGAGATCCTGCAGCCTCGGACTCCACCGGCGTGACGGATCCACCATGAGCGCTGCATCCTGGCAGTGACGTGCTGTGGTGGTGGTTTTGTGGTGCTGAGGATGAACTCAGGCCCTCACGCAAGCTAAGCCAGCACTTGACTACTGAGTTATTCGTTCCCCCAGCTCCCCATGTGTTCCAGCTCGATCCGTTTTCCAAGTGAGGATGCTGAACATGCAGATGAGGGGGGCTGCCCCAGGTCACGGAGACAGGAAATGGTGGTACTGCCTGGAAGCAGCACTAAGCAATCTGGCTTCAGAGTCTGCAGCTGACTCCAGAGAGGACGATATTCTTTCTCTCTTTTCCCCCTCACACACACCCTTGTCCTTCCCCTGCCACCACATTCCTTCTGTCTCTCCCATTCTTTGCCTTAGCCCTCTCCTCTTTCTAATTTGCTTGTTTGTATCTGTCTGTCTCTCTCTTTGTTCCTTTCCTTTTCCCTACTTTCTCCTCCTTTTCCATATAATTACATTTTCTCCTTTCTTTCTCTCTTCTCATGTCCCCTCCTCTTCTGTCTTCTTTCCCTATTTCCTTTCTTCCTGCATTTCCTTCTATGTCCATTTTTGTCTCTCATCATTTCCTTTTCTTATCCTCTCTCTCTCTTTCTCTCCATCTCTCTCTCTCCTTCCACCTCAGTCTCTGTCTTCCCCTGCCTTTCCTTTTCCTTCTCCTTGCTTATAACAGCAAGGACAGGTTGGCAAAAGTTGTGTCAAACTAAGATCTTTCTCAGACTTTCTTGATAGGCAGGATCTGTCAGTGCCCCTTCGTTCTTGGACTTGTCCAGACCCTGCCACTGTTCCCCCAGCTGCTTCTATTTACACGGCACTGTGTGCTGGATATCTCTGTTAAATAAGTCCTCATAGGTTAGCTGTCTGCATGTAGGAACACCTGTGGGGAAAATGGAGCAGGCACTGGGGTTTAAATCTTGCTGCCACTTCTGCCGTGGTTGAAAAGATATTGAACAAGACAATTTTGTACTGAAGATGGTGAATTTAGTGCCAGGTAAATGAGGTGTCAGGAGACGGTGGGAACGTGCGGCATAAAATCCTCGTCTCTGGTCTCTCTGGAGAATCTCTTTTGTTCCAATTTCTCTCAGATTGTCGACCTGGCAGAGCTGTGCTGGGAACGGAGGCGGCACACACAATGCACGGGGACCCCCCCAGGTGGCTGCCGCACAGAGGAGTTAGGTCCCTGTGAAGTGAAGGGCAGGGATCCCTGTTCTATAGCAAACCCCATGTGGCATGGGTTCACAGGAAATCTTTGGGGCTCTCAGTATTGTCAAAAAGAAAAAAAGACACACTAAACCATAATAACGATGCTTGTTCTTTGCTTTGAAAATGCTTTCCAGGATCTTGTGAGGATGAAGGAAGGGCTGCTCAATACCAACATCTGTCTCCAGACTCCCAACCTACTAACCAACCCAGTAGGCCTATGAACGGAGGCATTTTTCAGATCTTTAATGTAAATCCAGCCAATAGTCTCCTTGGAATTCCCACATACTCTTTGAGATGTAAGATGGTGGGCAGAAGAAAAAGTAGGGTCTAATTTTTTAATACCACCATCCAAAAACAAAATGCGAGAGCATAAAAAGTCCCACCCAGGCAGCATCAGTTTGTGTCTCAAAGCATGGGCATGGTCTGGGCTAGCAATGCACCCAGGCCCGTATCAAGACCTCCTATCCCTATTCTATCATTGCTCAAACTTGTCACATCTTCAGCAGATGTCCTTCCTTAGGGACCTTGTTTCTTCACACCCACTTCCTAACCTGTTGAGAAAATTCTCTTTTCACAGTCCTAGAGTTGTCTCTAGGTGTCCAAGGTGCCCATCCATGGTCCTACTGATGGATTATTGGCAGAGGCCACATTCATGGTGGTCATGTGCTTGCCATTTTGCCAACGAAGACCAGATCCGTTTTCAGCCTGAACTGTTATAGATTGATGGGGTCTCCACCAAGGTCCATCCACACCTGAATGTAGCCTGTTATGGCTTGTATATGAAAGGTCCTTCACAAGTTCATGTGTTTGAGTACTTAGTCCCCAGCTAGGAATATTGTTTAGGGTGGTTGTGGAATCATTAGGGGGTAGGAATTAACCGAAAGAAGTGGTTCCCTGAGGGTGGGCTGTCTGGGTTAACTGATACACCAGGATGTGAATAAGTAGCCCCATCTTTGTCCTTTCAGGGACATGAGTCATCCTTACACCATTCCTTTTTTCCATAGTGAAATATATCCACCCAAACAGTGAACCAAAATAAATCCTTCTTCCTTTAAGTTGCTTCAGCCTTGTCAGCTTTTTGGTCCCAACAATAAGAAAAGTAACAAACATACTTCCTTTGCATACTCCCTCAAGAGTCCCCAAGAGGCTTCACAAGCACCTGGGTCTGGTGCATGTTCCAAGGCCTCCTACACATAGCCATGTGTAAGAACATTCTCAAGACATTAGCCCTGAGAGATGAAAAACAGTCAGATTCACAGATCAACTATGGGTGCATGTGTCTGAATAACATGTGTAAACACATAGGTCTGTATAATAGAAACTCATTGAGTCCTGAATAGGAAGATCTAGAGTCCAGGTGTGTTTTATTATCAATAACCTCTCTTGTGCCTTCTTTCCATCTTGTAAAATATTAACTCTGTTTGGATGCCTCTCCAAAACTATTCTCTTTAAGTTCTTAGGAGGTATCTTTATTTCTGGTAGAACCCTAAATAGCCAAGCAGCCAGACCCTGTCTTTCATTTTCTGTATCTTCTGTGACCTTTTGTGTACAATGGAGCTGAGAATATTTACCTTGTAGAACTGTGATGACATAAACATGTCCTGGTCTTTGTGAATCGAGCCGGTGATTCATAGTGAACAGCTGTCTGGACACTATGTCAGCCTCATACATATCTTCTGTGGAAGCACATAATTTCTTAGTAATATCTTGCAGATTATAATTGCAGGGCCAAGTATTGCAGAGAGCACCCCAATCCTCATTTTAGAATCTATGAGGCTTTTATGTCAGAGAGTTCACACCTCTTGAAGGTTTTCCATTTGAGTCCAACAATCCTACTGTCTACTACTGGGGCAAGAATATCCAAGAGCCTGTCTTTTAACAGGATAAACAAGCAAAGAAACAAAGAAAACAACTAGTAAGATATGTGTGGAGAAAGGAAAAGCACATGGAAGGGAGTATCTCATCGGTTTTCTGAAATAAAACAGATCCAGGCACCATTCCCCATGTCTGAAGTTCCACAAATCACACCATCCCCTTTCCTTCAACAACAGCTCTATTACATATATCTGTTTTCATTATCTTAGATCTTGTTGGCTCCTTGCCAGGTGGCAAAAAGACTTGAAAAAGACTTGCAAAAATTACTAAACAAAAAATTCTAAGTTACTGGGTAAGAAATGAAATTGTATGAGCCAAGCATATTGGTTCTATGGAATGCTTTTAGCAAAGAGGTCATGGCTATAGGATACCATGGGGAGGGGCTTGGTATACTCAGCTTTGAAGAGTAATAGGCGCTGCTCTTCCAGGAGGCTGAATCTTAAAGGTTACTGGTTGTTCTATTACAAAAAGGAAAGTCCTTGGCTGTTATGGAAGAGAGCATTCCTGGTAGGGCCTGAGATGCTGGTGGTGAAATTATATCTCCCTCCTCCCCATTAGACAGATCACAGTCCAGACCTCTTCCTTAGCAGTGCAGATACACATATAATGAGAATCATGAAAACTTTTTGGAAGGTCAGTTTAATAGGTGCCCTAGAAGTTCTTGTCCCAGAGAGTAGTAGGATGTGGACCGGAAGTCCAGAGGAATACTGAAATGCTTAGTAAAGAAGCACCAAGTTCCTCTTGGTGCCACCCCCTTGGCACAACTGTCATTGTGCCTCTGTGTCTATGTCTGCCTTGGAGTCAGGATGAGCCAAGAATGAACACAATTAATGCCACACATGAGCTGATTTCTCAGTGCTGTGACAAATACCAAGGAAGGACAAGGTGAGGGAAGAAAGATTTCTTTCAGATCAAGGTTGCAGACATTTTTTTTTCATTCCTCTGTAACTACAAGGCGCTGCTTTGTAGGGATATGTAGCCAAGAGAGGAAGTCTTTCCATCCCTCAGTTTCCACCTAGGAATGGGAAACCCAAACTAGAAGTCTCTAGAGGGCCAGGGACTGAGTCCTGGACTCCTTAATGGGCCAGAAGGCTGAGAGAGTCCAACCATTCGGGGACTTTATTTGGGCATTTGTAAATGGCAGAAGGCACTCCATGTCTACTCTGTAGCTCACCTCCTCAGACAGAGGGTAATCGAAGAAAATGAAGTGTGGAGGAGATGGTTGTACACCCTGCCAGAGCGTGAAGTACCCAGGAGAAAATAAATAGGCTCTGGAGTGCCAGGCTGAAAGTATCAAGGGACATTGAAGTATCGTGGAGAGAAATGAAGCAATGGGGCTGAGCTGTGTTTAGTCCCTGAATTGACAGAAAGAGATAGAATTGTTTTGTGGGAAGTCTGTGGAAGACACAGGTTTTTTTTTTTTTTAATAACATGTTTAAAGAGTCTCAGAGCCAAGGAAAACCCATAATTCAGACACAGAAAGGAAATTTAGATTATTTGAGACATGGTCCAAATATTGCCCACCTCCATGTGACATACTCAGGCCCCTCATTTGAATGAGTACTGTCAAGCTCCAAGAGTTCTTTCTGAATCAGAAAATGATTTATGAGTCTCTGGTCCAAAGTCCACTTCCTCCTCTGGATCCTAAAGAAAAATGCTAGAACTGATCATCTTTATATTTATGATATGTATGTATGGTGGAGTTAGTTACTCACCGGATGCCTGTTGATGTGACAAAAGGATACAGGGAGTGACCGAAAGTCAATAGCCAGCTGGGATTGGATCTGATTAACCATTCAATGTCCATCCTTAGTGACATCATTGCTTCTCCTGTGCCCTTATCTAGTCCTTACAAGCTTGAGTTTGTTACATGGTTTTACTCAATGAGCCAGTGTGTTACCTCTGGCTCTCTTCTCCTCTTGTGCTATGGGAGGTCACGTGCTAAAACTAGTCCTATCTACATATGCTTGGAAAGTGCCTTCCTCTCTTTATCTTATATTCATGAGCTGTAACAGATTGCTGCACCAAACAGCACTCCATATCTCTTTCGCTCCATGCATCCTGAGGTTTCACGCCAGGCCTCACCTTCCTGGTTTTGCTCATATTCTTTTTCTGACATTCTCCCTCCAGCTGATCTTTGTGGAGAGTCTGTTCCATGCCAGGTGCTGTGTCAAGTCTTTCACAGAGAAATACACACAGAGCCAGTCCTGTTGCTAAGGGAGTGCGCCCATCGGTGGCCAAGGTGATACAGGGCAATGTTGACACATGCAAACAAGCGTGTGACACCTGTTATGGACAGGAGGTGAAATCCCAGAGCAAAGCAAAAAGGAGGTCTATAGAAGCAATCCAGGAGGATTCCAAAAGTCACCTTAGTCCTCCCCAGAGACACACAGTGCGGCACACACACACACACACACACACACACACACACACACACACACACTAAACAAACAAACAAACAAACAAACAAACAAACAAACAAACAAACAAATAAATAATAAATAAATAAATAAATAAATAAATAAAATTGAAAAAAATAAAAAGTTCTGGACAGGCTTTCCAAGTAAGGTATGAACTGCACCCTGGAAACTATGGAGGAGAGAACTATGAATGGGAAGATGGTGAAGACGTTCCAAGCAGCGGAGATCACAGAAGGCATGAAGAAAGAGAGACTTTTTTTAAAGAACCTGCTATGGGAGAGAAAGTGAAACATAAAGGGGTGTGGGGTACCCCAAGAGGTAACATTCAAAAGGGAGACAGGGGCAAGATCATGAAGATCTGTGAATATCAATTTAAAGAGTTGGGTTATTAACTCAAAGGGATTGAAAATCACTAAGGTTTTTAAGAGAGTTATACAAACATACTTGCTTTCTAAGAAAGTCTACCTTGACAGCAGGGAGAAGGAGTCTGGGGGAGGAAAGGTTAGAGACAGCAAGAACAGTCAGAAGGAGCTGCAAGTACTCAGGAACAATGATACAATCCTGGACTGGGACAAGGATGGTGTGGTGTGTTAATGTGTGTGGGTGTGTGCAGCTATGAGTGTGGAGACCAGAGGTTAAAATCACATGACTTCCTGAATTGTTCTTCACTTTATCTTTTAGACACAGGGTCTGGCAATCAACTAGGCACTTATAAATAGGCTGGACTGACTCTTGGGATCCTCCTGTTTGCTCTAACCCTACCTTCTACATGTGCTATGATTACAGATTTGTACAGACCCAGCTTTTGACTTGGGAATTGGGAATTCAAACACAAGTCTTCATGTTGTGTGGCAAGTCCCTTACTAACTGAGTTCTCTGCTCAGCTCCAACTTCTAGAGTTATTTAAGAGAGAGAATCAGGAGTTCATGATGAGCATCAGTCTTGGGATAAGGCACAAAAATCTGGATTCTAACTGAGTGTCTAAATAAATGCTAACTGGAAACAGGGGGTTATCACAAAGTAGAAAGAGAATTAAAGTGGGAAGTTCAGGCTTGACTTTGTAAATTTCAGTAAATTGCACTTTCTGCCTGTAAAGCTTCCTATTTCTATTTCACAACCTTCATCAAGACCATGTATCATTATCTCTGCTAGGTGAGCATTTAGATATTCTATTTTATTTCCTTGATCATTCCTTGGTTTGGATCCCATATGCAAATCCATTTATTGGAGAGCTCGCCATCTGGCCAAGTCCCTGATTCCCCATTTCTGGGGACCTTCTGATGCTCAGCGCAGTGATCAGCTCAGACCAGATGCTTTTAAGTCTCCACTGTATTGTCAGGGCAGCAAGAAGGCTGGCATCAGAAGCCCAGAGGGTAAAGTGGGTGGGAGAAACAAGACAGGCCTCTCTCTCCTACTCTTCAGGAACACATGTCCCCAGCACAGAGGGCAGAATCGAGCTACTCATTTCAAGTTCACACTTTCATGTTTCCAATTTGAAATTGAATGTTCAAAAGCTCACAGGGTGTAGTAGGCAATCAATCCAAATGAAGTGTGTGGGGGCTGATGAAGCAAGGAGGTTGTGTTTCTAAGCTTTTTGTGTGTGTGTGTGATTTTCCTTGTGCCGCACAGAGAGATGTTTTTAATAACACAGAGAATACTCAGAGATGAATGGAATAATGAACTTCACTCCTGCCTTTGTGAATGGGAGTGGAGACACTGGAATCTGAGTGCCTGGGGGAGAGCAGGTAACAGTCCAGCACCATGAATGAAGTAGGACTCAAAGGGTCTTGGCAACTTTATATACTTTACTTCTGTGGCTCTGTGGAGACATGGGGAGAGGAAAAGGAAGCAAAAGAGAAGGAGATGAGGAAGGAACAAGCTGGCAATGAGCACTATGAAGATTGTTCTGAAATAGCTGTGGATTCTGAGAGGGAAAAATGGGAACATAAGTAAACACTCTGCAGTGGCATTATGTGCCAAGAGATGTGTCCATACTACTTCATTCTCCCATCAGTGTTAAGCTATGTCATTTTCAAGATGATGATGAAGATGGCAATGACGATGACTGTGATGACCCAAGGGGTGGTCTTTATTCCTTTTTCCTCCGAGGGTCTCTAGCAAGTTTCATTATTTTATTTCTCCACTGCTCGATTTTGGTCCCTACTCGTCTTGTTCAAAAGGTTTCATACAGATGTTGCCTCATGTGTTCTACTGGCCTTTGACTTAGTGGACTGTGTGTCAAGCACCAACATCAGGTAGTCCGAAGAAAGTCTTGCCAGTAACTCATCTAGAAACTGTAAAAAAAAAAATTCAGGCCAAGTGACCAGAATCACTTCCTGAAAAACTGTCCTCAAAGATTTCCAGAGAAGAACCCTAAGGGAAAAGATGACCAGTCTCTTGGGGTGATATCTGGCTCCCAGGAGCTAATGGAATCTCACAGTTGTCCCTGTTTCTGGGTATTGCTGGAGACTTAGGGTCAGGATCCTGGAGACTGCCATACTGCCTAAAGTTGACTATACAGCCCTGAGGGTCTAAGATCCTACTATCATCCTTCCTTTCCCTTCTTCCCCTGCCTCCCTGTGGCCTGTAAGCACAGATGGAAGAACAGGCATGCTCTTTCCAACATGTCTCCTTAACTTGGATTTGTACCCACTAAGCCCTTCTCTGTTCCCTCCTCCACAAAAACAACCCACCTCCTTCCTATTTCTTCAGTACGCCCTTGCTGGACCTCCAGCACTGATGATGACTGAGCAGAGGCCTCTGGAGATGGAGGTGAGAATTCCTGAAAGTCTGTGACACGATTCAGACACCTTTCTGAAGGGTGGTGCTGGCCCACCACATTCCCATAATCACGCTGCTCTTTTTCGGGACCATGTGCCCCGGGCAAAGACTCAGCAGCACCAGGAAGCTCTTTGCCCTTCTGCTGAGGGTCACTGTACCTTCCTAAGCACACCCCTGTTTCTGAGACTTCCTGCCCAACACCTCTGTAGAAATAACCCCATTCTGCTACTGCTAAGTGACAGCCTGGCCAGGTGGAAGGCCAGCTCTCCAAGGTCACATTCAGTGTGTCTTCACACTGCCCACAGACCTACCTTGGGTTTTATAGAATTCTGTTCCCACACTCCCTTTGGCCTCGAAAGCCCAGGGCCCCACCATGCCTGAGGCTGCTTTTGCTTTGTCTTCAAAGGCAAAGGAGAATTTAACTTCTAAATCTAGTGAAGAACATAAAGGGTAGGGGGGAAAGACCCAAAACGTGTTTTAATTTTAAAGCATCCTAATAAAAAACAAATTGTCCTTGTTCTGGTAAAAAAAATACATACTAGGCAACTTACTATTGCATTTTTCAGCGTAAACAGCTCAGCAGTATTAAGAACAGCATTCCCTCCTTATCTACAGACAGGTTCTAAAGGCCCAGGAGATGCCTGAAACCTTGTATCATACCAGATTCTAGAAGCACTGTGGCTTTGCCTATAGATCCATTAGAGATCAACACAACCCACTAATGAAATGGAGCAATTGAAATAGTGCAGTAAAGATAGAAAGTGCGAGAAAGAGAGAGAAAGAGAGAGAGAGAGAGAGAGAGAGAGAGAGAGAGAGAAGGTGCTATGCATATGGGTGGAAGTCAGAGGAAAATGGAGGAAGTTAGTCTTTTTTCTACCATGTGAGATGATTCTCAGTATCAAATTCAAGTCATGAAATATGCCAAATGTTTCACTGGCCCCATCTTTAATATTTTTGGACAGATAACAGCAAAACCACAGATGACTGTATACTCACACTATTTTCTTACATCTCCATTACCCATATCCAGAACTTTCTTGCCATCCCAGACAAACTCCATAGCCATCCAACCCTATCTCCAATCATCTCTTTCTCTCACATCCTGACAACTGCAACTACACTTCCTGTCCCTCTGAATTGGTCTGCTTTCCATAAGTCATATAAATGAAATCGTAAAATATGTGTGGCTTTACTTCACCTAGCAACAATGAAGTCATTTCATTAGCCAGGGCCCAAGCTAAACATTTCTGGCTTATTTTACTTAACACAATGCTTTTAAAGTCCACCCATATTGCAGCATATATCTGAATTTCATGTATTTGTTAGTCTGAATAAACCTCTATTGTTGCATATGCCATATTTTATTATTTATGCATCTGTTCATGGGATTGTGTTGCTTCCATCTTTTGGTTATCGTGAATAATTTTGCGATGAATAATTGGTGTACTACTGTTTATGTCCTTGTTATCATTTCATTCTACTATACACCTAACAGTAGAATTTCTGGGTCATGAAGCAGGTGTACACTTAGCTTTTTGAGAAAACACTTACTGATTTCCATAGTGACTACCACATTTTACATTCACACCTGCAGTGCACAAAGGTCCATGTCCTTGTCAACACTGGGTATTGTCATTTTCTGTTTGTTGGCTTTTAATGATAGCCATCATGGTGTGATAAAGCATCCATAATGATTATATTTGGCCATGCTAGCTTTATTTTAGAAATGTGAAAAAAATTAAGGTTCAGCAACGTGAACCAACTTTTCTTCAAAGACAATGTTACCATTGGACCTCTTTGATCTGGCCAGCAGGTTCTCTTTTCTGTTGTGCCTTTGCTGGAGATTGAAAGAGTTCTGGAAAGAGTATTTAAATATAAGTTTATATATAAGGTATACATAGCCTGAGTATATGTCACTATATGAATATAGCATGTGTATTATCCATTCACTCTAAGAGGGTCTTTTTTATGGGCAAAGCCACTACTCAACAGGAAAGTGAGTTCTGTTCTTAGCCAAGGTGTATCCGAGTAATAAAAATCAAGAAAGCCCCAGCTCTCAGCTGAGTCCTATGGACAAGCAGGTTTTAGGGAACATAAAATGTATATAGAGATTCTCTCCCACAGGACTGAGTGACCTCTCGCCCCCCCCCCAAAAAAAAAGCTGTGGAGATCTAGAAATTGTCCATTCAGTACAATAGCAGACCCATAGGAGTTTCTGGATAATAAAAGCATGACCTGGATCAAGTAGCCATTTGGGACATCATAGGTCTTTGTAATGCCACTCTGACGGGTATATGTCATTCCATCTAATTCAGTGACAAGAAGAATCTGCCATTCAGAGCTAAGGTCACAGCACATGGTGGCAAAGAAGCCAGATGTGAACTCTGATTTGTGTGAAGCATCCAGATGTTTTCTCCTTCAACCATGCTTTCGCTGGAGAGCACTGAACCATAGAAACACCAAGCTGTGGCCTGGAAGTGCTATCTTCCTACAACTTTTCCTCAAAGTTTTGAGAACAACAGTCAAAATCAAAAGGAGTGTTTTTATATAAAAAGATGCATTATGAAGTAGAATGCAAAATTCACACAAAAATATTTCAACATAAAACATACGACTTCAAAGAAACTTCACACTGACAGTTAGCTGCCTCAGGCAATGCTCCTAGACCCCCGGGGGGTATATGTTCATTCTTCTGCTGTTAAAACTCCTTCCATGGAAAACTTGAAGGTATGCCGATTCTATACTGGGGCTTGAGAACTTGGGCTTCGGAGACCCACCAGCTTGGTTTTGAATTCTGACTCTCACTTGCCAGCCTTGGACACTTGAACTTTGTTTTCTTCTTTCTTTTGTCTTTTAACTTTGGGCAAATGATTGAACAACCTCTGGACCTCGTTTTTATCATGTGTAATGTAGGGAAAAATAGTACACCTATTTTTGCCTATGATGAGGATTAAATAAATAAGACACTTAAAGTTTGTTTTATAATGGTGACTGGCATGCAGTAAGCTTTGCCAGTATTCAGAATAAGAAGCCATCTTTTCATCACTTTTCATGCTGAGCCTGTGTCCAGAGCACCAAATGAGTGGCAGTGCATACAAAATACATAGCACGGTAGCTGGACAGTCACAATCACTCCACACACCTCACAAGGGACAGTAGCGATTCCAGTTTCTCTATATCAGCATTGATGCTCTGGCCTCCTGCCTCCCATTTCCAAGAAAGCTCAAGACACAAGCTGAATCTGCTGAGGCTAGTTTCACGGATTTCAACTCCCTGTATTTCACCCCTTTTCTAAGCAGGTATCTCCATAATCAATGGATTTTTGAAACACGCAGAATTGAGCAAGTCTGACATTTCTAAAATGGCTAAGATGCTGGTTACTTTCACTCCATGCAGAGGAGAATTATCCACCCAGACGTGCTTCATCTATATCCTTCCCAGTCTTAACAGGCACCTCAGGCTGCGACTTCTTCCAGGGAGCCTGGCAGCATGGACCGATCCACACCACACCTGAAATGTCTGCATGCAGTGTGCAAACAGGCTAACTTCTGCCTCTTTTTTTTTATGTTGAAATATTTTTTTATTATTATTTCAGCTCATACAAACTTAATAGGTACACCAGTTCCCTCCCTCCCTCCTCCTCCCCCCGTACCCCCTGCTCCCCCTCCCCACCCCCCTCCCTTCCCATCCCCCAGTGCCTCCCGCCCCAATTCCCAGAGAGTCCTTTCTTGTGCATGCCTGATTTTCCTCTGGGCCCTCCTCTCCGATGACGTAGAAGGGCCCAGTGGCCTTTCCCTGAACCCTTTCCCGTGTTCCCCTTAGGTATAGGAACACTGCTGTGGCTGCCAATCCCTTGCCTCCAAGGATCTTGATGCCTTTAGCAGATGCTAGACTTTGTGAGGTCAATAGTGTGTTGGACAATGCGCAGGGCATGTAAAGTCCAATTATGATTGCTTCAGCCCTAACTTGTATGGAGTATCTTACATATCATTGCTCCTCCCATCCTTTTGCTCTTACACTCTTACCGTCCCCTTCTTCTGCAAATTTCCCTGAGCTTCAGGATGGGGAGAGATTAAGCTGGCCTAGTTCTAGGTGGTTGATATAGAGTCTCTGAAGTCTTCCCAGTAAAACCATGATCTCTGGAATTTTGACCTACAGCACACAAATCAAGCCTAACCAAAGTAATACAGAGACCGGATTCTCCAAACCATGAGTTTCTTTTCTAAATTGTTCACTCCAAATGAAGAATAAATGAAGAACCTATCTTGCACATTAGACATCCCACCTGTCAGTGGTACCCAGGGAAGGAAGAGCTTCCTGCACCTGCTGAGACAGTGCTGAGAACACTAGGAGAGTCTAGTAAATGTCTAAAAACAACTTTGATCAGTTCTCAGCCTGAGGTTTGGGATTCTTTGGTGTTGGGAGGGAACAAAGAGCTATAATAGGTCAGAATCCATGAGCTGACAGAATAAGGGTGCAGAGCGAGAGTCTTCAGAATGTTTCTTCAGCTGTCATGTCATCTCTTAGGGTGGTCAGTGGGGATGGCAATGACCACAGCAACTGCATAATTGATAACTGATCATAATCTATAGCTACCACCTATTGCTACAAATGTGAGTCAGGTCAATAGAGATTCCCATACAGCATGGCAATTGTCCTCTGAGTTCAGAGTACATTGCCCTGTCTTAATGTCTCCTGGGAGTTTTTCCTGTAATGTCTGAGAATTTTTGTAGGCACCACTCGGAGAACACAGGAGCAGCTTTGCGTGAAGAAGGCTGTTTTGTGGATCTCTGTTCTGAGAGCGCTGTCTCTATACCCCTGGGTGATTGCAGCTCTACTGCAGGTTGCTATGGACAACTTGCAGCATTATCCACAGCTGGGACACTGAACTCCCAGCTGCAGAGGAAGCACACGGCCTGAGAGGTCAGGTGAAGGGACATTCCAGGTTCCCAAGAAGAAGCACTTGGACCTAAAGCACAGCTCATCAACTTCTGTGTGCAACTGCTTTCTCTTGATTTGTAGGAACTATCTCCCAGGTATGGGACATGCTATATGTCCCCGTGGTCCTCCTCAACATAGCCGCTGGGTCTGTCTCTTCCAGTCCTGAGATCAGCTCAGTAGCAATCAGACATGTAAACTAACAAATTTCCCAGGGTCTAAAATAGAAAAAAAAACACTTCCAGCATTTTATGAAAAGCTCCAAAACAAAGTTAATATGCAAACTGTAGACTCCCTGGATCCTTAGCTGTCTCTTTACACAAGAGGTCGACGGACTGGGTCCTGGCGAGGACACTCAGTTGCATTTCTTTTTTTTTTTTTTTTATTTGAGGTCTTTACACCCCAGACAACACATGCACATGCACTGTCTCAACTGATCTCTCGAAGGACTTTTGTCTGAGCTGATTTTTGGCCCATGTGCATTGATCAGAAAACAGAAAAGAAGTTAAGGGGCTTAAGCTTCAGGTGCTGAGGCAAATTCTCAGCTGGGAACTGGCAGTGTCTAAAGCTTACTCAGGAATGTTAAAGAGAAAACAAAGGCTTTTGTCTCCAAGGTTGAAACACACGCATACACATGTGCATGTGAGCAAGTGGGGGCATTTGTGTATGTATGGGTGCAAGTGCATGTACTACAAGTGCATGTACTACATACATGTGTATGTATGGGTGCAAGTGCCGTCTACAATCATTTGTGTATATGCATGTATACTCCTGGGGGCACTCTTGAATGTGAACTTGTATATTGATAATGTATTGGTGCAACACATATATGTATACTCATGTTAGTGCTGCATGAGTGTATGTGTGTGTGTGTGTGTGTGTGTGTGTACTCGTGGTGTGTGTTTGTGTATACAAGTATAGGCACTAAAGCCTGACACTACTGTTCTCTTAGAGGATCAGGCTGGGAACAGACAAGCGGAATTGCAAAGAATCCAGGACTGAGAATGGTTTCATTGTCTCATATCATAACAAGGGCCCTCCAACACTCCTGGGCACTGTGCCACCCATCCTCTGGCCAGGACAAGCAATGTTGGCATGATTTACCCAGCTTCTGGTGAAGGTGCCAGGGGCCATTTCCTCACTGACCATCTTTTCTGTTGCTGCCTAAGAAAGAGGCCAGATGGAGGAGGTCAGTGGAGGGGCGGCCTTCCTGGGCTCTCCTCCAGGCCGTCAGTCCTCCATGATCGGCACGTAGAAAGCAGTTCAACAAGGTAAAAACACATGCTAGAAAGGGATGCTGAACACTGAGAACTGGATAAAGGGCAGAAGCAGGACCTGGGACCCCCTTAAAAGAGGGGTGTGGATTCCATGGGAAGGTGGGGAGAAGGGGTGAAGGCATACCTCTGAGCCACAACCCAGTAGACAGACACCTGCACCTTGTCAATCCTGGACTCGTTCACTGAGTGGGCCAGAACCTCTGCTGGGCTGATCTGTAGGATCAGAGCGGAGGATGCTCAAGATGCAGATGAGTGACAGGGGAATGAAAGAGGTGCAGAAATGAAGATGATGTGGGATGGTAGAAAGCATCTCTTGTCCTCTAGGACCAGACCAATGTCTAGGCTGCAGCAGGTGCTTAATGAAGGTCAGCAGGAAAGGTGGTGAGCTGAGGGGGGGGACATCAGGAAATTGGAAGAAGCAGGGTGTGGGGTACAAAGGGAGAAAGGGGCAGTGAGACCACCACGGTGTGAGCACCTTCAGGGGGGAGCATATGGGAGAGAGAAAGAGGAGAGAACGGGTGCCCTGGTCACCTGTGAGAGAGTGGTCTACTGATCCTAACACCACCCCCAACTCCTGAGCTTCAGTGTGTTAGCCGAAGATGGAAATAAAAGGACCCAGTGACCAGGCGAGAAATAACAAGGAAGGACTGGATCTAGCCAGTTGTGGGTTTGTGACCCAGTTCAGCCACAGCAGTATAATTCTAGTGTCACGACAAGTTGCTACACACCCAGTAAGTTAAAACAACACATTTCATTAGTCCCTCTACCCCTGGGGTTTCTGTGGGAGGGGAGCAAAAGTTCAGACCCGATGAGCTGGGTCCCTTACCCAGGTCTCACAGGCTGGGGCTCCAAACCCCCCAAGTTCCAGTATTTAGCTTCTGGTGGTTGTTGGACTGATCTCAGCATTTAGAGCCCACCCACTCCCTGCCAAGTGACTCTTCCCACACGTGACATCTTTCTCCCATCTCCTCAGACAGCTCTATAATTCAGTGTGAGAGTGGAGTCATGCAACTTTACCATACTTTGTTAGTTAGGAACAAGTCAGGAGAGGCAGGGGTTGTAACACTGTGATTCTTTACCTATCACCTTCGGGTGCATCCCTGAGAAAAGGAATCTACTTGCTTCTCATGTTCCTTCCTGTAAGGAAATTATTGTCTGCAAGTGCCTGGATTGTAGTATATGATTTTATTACATGCAGTTTCATTAATTTTTCACCTTAATGATTGAATTTCACAGTTATTTGTTACGGGGCAACACTTGGTTGAGAAGTGACTGTCGCAGGTTGGCACCTGCTCCTGAAGTGAAAGCGGGCCCCCTTGGGCACTGTGTTCTCTCCCTCTCTGATGCCTCCTCTTCAGAGAGCACAGGACGGGGGGGGGTGGAATCTGGACCAGGTATCTTCACCTGGGGTTTTGGGGAGAGGGAGATGCACGATCTCCTTGCTTTCTGCAGATGTGCCAGCTCGCTCCATTACTCTTGCCTACAGCTTCCCTTTCCCCTTCCCATCTGCACTCAGGACCAGCTCAATGACCCGCTGCTTCTCCCTGGCTTCTGGTTTCTTTTCTACAAAGACTGGTGTCTGGGATCCAGGGAAGCCAAGGTTTCCCCTCTCATCCCCACCCGTCCCTCCAAGTGGCAACCTGAGACAGTAGTACCTTCTCTTCCTTTCCAATCTAATTTATGCACAGTTTCCTCATATTTGCAAAACATAAGAAACCCTTAAAAGACACTGTTTTCCATTTCGGAGGTGGGCTAGCTGCTTGCCACACTCATACGCATATATTTGAACAAGTTTGATTCAGTGTAGCTGACACAGAAACCACTTAGCCGTTTCTTCTACATCATCCTAAGTTAATGCTTCTGACAGGCTGCGGGAGGCTCTGCCGCAGTTTTTCTATTTCAGCTTTTTCCACTCTGCCTCCTGACACCTCCCCCAACTCCCCCTTCCGCTGCTATAAAATTTGCCTTCTGCTCAAAAGCTGACCAAATCTTTGCGATTTGTATCCATCGCATCTTAAGACCAAATTGAAAGGCGAGCCGCAGCTCTGACCGGGAACCAGCAGCCCAGCCTCGCAGGGATGGATCCTATTTGCGTCTGACACGGGGGATTTCACTGTTCTGGAAAGATAAGAGATGCACGACTCACTGAGGCCCCTTCTTCGGAGCACCTGTGCCTTGGGAGCTTCGGGCCTGGGCAGTCTCCTAGGGTAACTGTGAGGCTTTCCTGATAGGACTGAGGTGGCCTTTGTGTCTAGGGCTGCGTGAAACTTACTAGGCTCAGAGTCAAATGATCTCTGAGTCCAAAGGGGGAGAGGCTCTACTGAGCTAAAGGGGTACTTAAGTTCTCTCCTCCTTTTCCTTTTCCCCTTTTCTCTCTTCCTCTTTTCTTCCTCTCCTTCCCCATCTCTCTCTCTCTCTCTCTCTCTCTCTCTCTCTCTCTCTCTCTCTCTCTCTCTCATTGTGGCTTCATCTTTCTGTCTCTTAGCCTTTTTCAATATCTATCTCTTGTTTCTCAGATGCATGACTGACACGTGGGTGCATGTACACACACACACACACACACACACACACACACACACACACACACACGCCTATACTCTTGAGCCTTTGTGTAACTTGTCCCCCCTCCCCTCCTTCTTTACCTTTGCACCCATCCCCCAGCCCTGTCTAATTTCCCTGGAAACCTGCTGTCTCTCAGGTACATTTTCAGCTGGACAGTGTCAGGAAGTAGAAGACTGACAGAATGACCAGGAAGTCACTGCCCCCTAAAGCACTGAGAAAGCAGCCCCAGTTTGACCTCTACACTCCAATCTAGAGCTTCGGCGCCTCTCTCCCCACCAGGCCCCCTCACCAAAGGTTAATCTCAGATTCCAGAGCCACTCAGCTCAGAGGCTGCCTGACCGAGACTCACTGCTCTCCATCCTCAGCCAGGCGGCCAGCAGGGGGCAAGCTGGCCTTGCAGCTGGAGGAGCCTGTGATGGGCAGCACAGGGACCAGACCCGCTGGGAGTGACTACCGCTAGGTAATCTTGTTTTTGAGGGGGGTGGGAGCAGATATTGAAGACCCGCATTTCTCCGTGGCTGGTTTTGTGTTTCCCTGGGAGCCTCGAGGACCAGGAGCCTTGAGAAAGTAGGCTGACTTGCTAGAACCAGTGAAAGAGCAACGTAAAATGACATCTCCTCTCTCCAGCTCATAGATTGTCCCTTTGCAAACAGGCAGGGTCCTCTCTAGCATGGAGGAACAGAAAGCGAAGCCACCGAGCCCTGTGTTACGCTTCCTGGGTGCATTCTCATACTCTCTCTTTCTCCAGCACAGGCCTCACTGCATTACTGTCATTTCTGCTTTGGAGATGAGGAAACCGAGTCTGCATTAACCTGGTGACAGTTCCAGGGAAGGATGGATGCACTCTAGACCTGTCTGAGCACAGACTCCTCCCTCACACACAAGCTTTTGCCTTTGGTGGACAGCGTTCCAGGACATCTTTCTCTGCCTTCAGCACGTTGCTGGCTAGTGTGGAGTATGACAGCTGTCCTCAGAGAGGACGAGGAAGTGTACAAAAGGCTCACTTCCGGAGTATTTAATGAAACCTGAGAAACATTGAAATGAGCTGATGAAGTTTGGCCATTGGTCAACTGTGTGATCCTAGGCCAATGGTATAGCTTCTCTGTGGCTCTATTGCTCTCACTAAAACCATGCAGATTGATGAAGGAGTATTAACCTGAGGTGATACTTACTAAAGGGAAGAAGACACTATTTGGACTCACACTTTGAGGGGACAGTCCATCGTGACAGAGAAGGCATGATGGCAGGAACTTGGGGCACCTGCAGGACCTTGGGGCACCTGCTTGCCTCACATCGACAGGCAGGAATACAGAGAGAGATGAACGCTGGTGCCCAGCTGGCTTTCTCTGATTCAAGCAGTCCTGGCTCCAGCCAATGACTCATCTCACCTAGCTCAGTCTAGAAACCATCTCACAGACATGCCGAGAGGTTAGTTGCCAAGGTCATTGTCAATCCACTCAAGCAGACAATGAAAATTAACCATCGTTCCTGAGAGAGTCCAGAGAGTACTGGAAAATTGGCCTAAGTCGTTCATGGGACAAACCAAAGTGGAGACGCAGGGGGTCTTACTTTTCATAACATCCTTGCTAACTATAAAAGCCTGTTCTGAAATCGCATTGGTTGAAAACAGTAATTATCTTAGTCCCTGAGGCAAAAGAAGAGAAAAGCTGCCGTAAAGACATGCTGAGAATCTCAGGACGAGTAAACAGTGGGCACAGAAGAAGAAGGCTCTGTTTCCAGTTGTAACAATGTTAGGTGGTGCTTGCATGTCTAGGAGTCTCAGATGTATTTGAACTTTGCTGAATGAACACATCTTTTGCCTTGGGCTGCATTCTTAGTTATTGTCAGATGGTCAGTGATTGACACTCACAGCCCAATTGCCCACCTGTTACCTTCTTACTTCCTCCTTCCTCCAGTCCGCTTGAACTTTCCGGCAGACACTATAGCACTGAACCGGTACATCATGCTCTCTGAGCAGAGTGAGAGCTAGGGTATATGCCAAGTACCCAGCAGCTCCGTCAAGCAGGCTAAAGCAAAAGTCCGGACTCAGAAGACTGACTTTGTGTTCCACTGTTTTCATTAATGGAAATTAAGAAGATATAATTTCATAATGGTTTCACTTTCTTACTTTGCAAATATTGGTAGAATGTGCAGTTTGCTCAAGTTTCCCTAAAATGTATGCTTGAATTACTCGGGATTTGAAATTTAAGCTCTTAATAGGACTAAATCAGTGAATAACCACCAGTCCAAGGGTCCCTTCTAATGGCACAGTGAAAAGTTCACTAGTTAAAGTTTAGCACAGGGAATCCAATGTCTATAGACATATCAGATCTCAGACAAGAAGGAAAACTGATTCTACAGAATATGGTGATTGGAGATGATACTGGAGGGAGGGAGACATTGTCAAAGATAGTGAGTAGTGCCACAGAGAGAAGTCGGGATGGATTCAGAAGCTGAGCATTGCAGTTCACTTGCATGGTTGCTGATAAATGACCATTAAATGGCTTAAGGGAACAAGGAGTTTACTTTCTTATAATTTTCTGGTTACAGTTCATAGTCCAGCTTGATGGGAGAGCATGCACCAACTCTAGGGCCAGGGGAACTGGACACACCATCTCTACGTAATGGCTGAGAGAGGGACGATCCTTACTTGCCAGACCAGCATGTCTGGTATACACAAGGATGCCAACTTCCTCAACTGGATTTCAGTATTTTATTCATCTGTTCAGGGCCTAGTTCCACCCACCATAGGCTGGGTCTTCCCCATCAGCTAGACAATCTCCTACAGGTTTGCTCTGGGCCTAACTCAACCACTAATTCTCTACAATGTACCCAGAGACCAAACCCTCAAAGATCAAGTTGACACTTATGCCTAACTATGACACTGGAGTATGGAAAGATGAAGACGAAAATTACCCACCAACAACTCCCAAGATGAGAGAAGAAAGTCAGATAGGAACCCAGCCCTGGGGTCATAAAATACTAAGGAGGAAAATGGTCCAGGGAAAAGCTACTGCCCAGGTCTAGAGCATCCATACACTTATGAGGGCTTCAAAACCAGACCATCATTTCTGAACCAGGGCAAAAGGTGAGAACAATGCTTGCAGGAAGATAATTTTTGAGTCTGGATTCTAAAAGTTGGTCTTAAGGACAGGATTGTCCTGAACATATGCTGCATGGTAGACAGGTTAACTGGTGATTTCTAATAGAGACCTTATAATCCCAGGTTCAAGAATAGGATAGAAGTAACAGCCAAGACACCACGTCAAGATAAAAGAGTTATGCAACTGCTTATTGTTACACACAGAGGCAAAATCCAGTGTCCTCTGTTTGTGTGTCATTCTGACACCCTCCAGACTAGGGCTAGCCTGACAAGAAAGACCCCATCCCTACAATGCACCACCATAGGAAGGATTAACAGAGGGTTCCTCACCACAAAGAAAGATGTGCCAAGGCTGGGGAGATGGTTTACAGGTTAAAATGCTTGCAGACAAAGCAAAAGGACCTGAGTTCCTATCTTATCCACAGTAATAATGCTGGGTGGGTGTGGTGGCCTGCCTGTCATTCCAGTCACCAATGATAGAACCTGGAATTCCCTGGAGCAAGTGGGATAGGTAGAATACCCCTGCTTGGGGCCCTGTGTTAAATTAGAGACCCTGCTTCATAAGCGTAAGGTAGAAGGACAACCAGGGATGATTCCCTGTATCAATCTTGGGTTTCCATATACGCTCATGTGCATGTGTGCCTGAGGGTGTATGTGCCTACAGATATGCAGACATACATACGCCACATACGTGTACATATAAAAGTGGTATTGAGGGATCAGGGTCCCAAAGGAGTTCCAGATTCCAATATCATAGTAAGAAGGGGAAATCCTCATTCTGATGCTTGCCAGGTCCTATGGACCCAAGAGACATCTGCTGATAGGCACATCTGAGGTGAGGCTGGTAGTGATTGCAGGAGCTAGTCTGCTTTGGCTTCTCAGTGAACTCCCAGGTCCATGGGGGCTGCCAGGCCAACACGACGATGATGTGTTCTAATGAAGGTACTTACAAAGACAATTACACTCTGATTACAGCAGCGAGTGACAAGCAGCGATTCCTCCCCATCGTCCCTAACCATGGCACCTGGATCATCCTCATGTGGCTCATTTAAAGCTCCAAGAGCCCTTGTTCTTACCTGCAGGACAACTGAGCTTTATAATTAAACCAGGGCTCCATTGCTGGCTGTCCACCAACTAGCTGTAAACTCTTAGAATAATAGGTACCTTCTCTGTGCTTCTCCATATTGTGTGATGGGAAGAACACAGTCTATTTCACTAGGTTTCAATGAAGATCCAGTTATTACAACATTTACCAGCCACCTAGTACATTCCAGGTACTTGCAAAGTGACTTAATGTAAATTACCTCATTTAAATAGATTGTAGGTTTTGTCTCAGTGCCATTAGTTTCTTTTGCCTATGTAGGGCCATAAACCGGCACCTGGACTCACCAGATAATAGCTAAGTATCATGGGTCTTATGTCCTTGGAAAAATAAACAGTTCCTGAATTCTTGTGTTATCTGTTGCTATGACAATATGTTTGAGACTGGCCAATGCATAAAGGAGAGAAATGTGTCTTGTTGAAAATTCCAAGATTTGAGTCATATACATTTAGTTCTGATGAGGTCTCCCTTGTTGGTATCCTATCATGGAGGATGACATCATCATGGCAGGGGCTTCCACAGAGGGAGATGTCATGTGACAAGACAGGAAGTCACATATAGTCCTCTCAGGAGAACTGCCACACTTGGTGAGACAAACATTAATCCCTTCCAAGATCAATACACCATCCACCATCCTTGAGCCTCCACCTCCCAAAGATTCCACTACCCATATCCCACACTTCCACTCCACATTAAAGACCAGGCCTTGGGACAAAGAACCTATGTGGGCCACATTAATCCACATCATAGTAGTGCATAGGTTGTTCTGGAAGGTTCTATCCAGCCAAGCCATGTTTGATGATCAAGCAGGGAAAAATTGTTGTTCTGAGCTTCAGAAATCACCAGCCGTACACACTGAACATGAGCCCAGTGTCACATTTGGCCACATAAAGACCACTGGCATTCACCTCTGACTGCCTTTCATCTTAGCTCCCAAAGGCTCAGGGACACTATGTGCTGCCTTGGTCCTTCTTCATCTTTTTATTCATTTTTTTCCTAGACCTGGAGAATCTCCCTCACTTCTAAAGCCTCAATTAAATCTTGATACCAGTGCGTCTGACCAGAGTCCAGTTAACCCCTTCTCCTGTCCTGCCCCATTTCCAACTTGTGCTCTAGTTCTCTCATCTAATTTGGTCCTATCTCAGTCACTTTGTGGGTGAATGCCCCCCAGTTAGAAGAAGTGTCTTCTATGTATCATTGTGTCCTATCCCTTCTCCTAAGAACAGAATCCTCCAAAGATTCTGACAAGTGTTATGCAATTGAGGGAGGTGAGATTAGTCTATGTGCAATAGAGCCATGGAGCTAGAAGGACAGAGCACTCTGCACGGTCTCTCAACTGCAACGGCAGGGGCCTGGGAGGCCTTAGTGCCCTCATGAGTCCTGGGAGACTTTGCAGAGACATTGCCTCTTCTGGAGTTAAGGACCAAAGAGGCTCTAACCTCCATTGCTTTGGACAACAGAACGGACTTATTATGAGAAAGGTCGGCGGTCTTACATTTTTTTTCAAGTATCTCCTATGTCCTAGATTTTTCAAGTATCTATTGCTAGGAAAATTTCTCTGGCATCTTGTTTTTTTACTAAAGACTTGCTGTCATGAGCTGTTTCTCCTAGCGCTTTACTTTATTTACCCCTCCCTGGATCTGATGGACCACTCAGGGGGCACCGAGCCCCTTTCAATCATGCTCCTGCTCATGGGAATATGCAAGGAAAGCCATTGCAAGTAATGGCCCTCTCTCCTGACTTATCATGGCTATGTTCTCCTCCAGGGAGCACAGTAGCCACTGGATTGGAAAAATAAGAGAAGACAGTTCTCTAGCAGAATAGTGCAGTCCCACCCCTTACATCTAACTCCTGACTGGGACAAGGACAGCTCTGTCCCCAATGTCCCAGCAAGCATCTGGCTCAGAGCCCAGGGCTCTCAGACAGAGGGATATTGGGCCTGTGGGTTGTTCCTCCCTCTGCTGACTTGCACACTAGTCACTCACACGGTTTGGACAGAGCTATGTTTCTACTACTAGAGAATGGAATAGAAGATGGTAAAACCCACCCTCCGTCCTTACATGATGATGGCTTAGGTTTCTTCCTGCAAGAAAAAAAGAGTGTACTTGCTTTTCTGTAAACTGAGATTCAAGACAAATCCAGAAGCTGCTCTTCCTCAGCCTACATACAGATTGCTGTCCCCAAGCCTCTGCATCAGGGGCGTTCTTAAACCCCCTGCTCCTTTCGGTTACTGTAACCAATTGGAAGCTTCCATCGCTCTGATGCAAGAGAACAAGCAGAGGTATCCCGTATGAGATAGGGTTAGGGGTTGGAAACACAAGAGGTTCTACTTGGCTGAAGCCAAGGTACCAAGGAGGGACAAAATGGACAAAGGATTTCAACCTTTTACAGAGACAAAAAACCCAGTTCCTAGAAACTGACCTGTGGTGACATGCACATCTTCTCTGTCGGCCTGCCCACAGGGTAAGTCAACCTCTAATCCAGGGCCCTGCCTCTCCTCTCTCTGTCCTACCCCCTCTTCTTCTCATCAACTCATTTTTGCTTCCAGCAGCCTCTCATTCTCTGCTGTTGGTGTAGTCCCAGGTCCAGACCATGTTCAATATTTGTCTCCCCAGCTCCGGCTCCACTACTTGCTCTTATTTCCATATGTTTAACATACATATTAGTTGTCTCCCGCCTGGGCCAGTAACTGTCACTGGCTTTGTCAGTGTTCATCTGGATCTCAGAAACCCTGGGTACACCTCACCCCTCACCACACACACATACCACACACACTCACACACACACACACGCGCACACACACACACACACACACACACACACACACACGGCTCAGGTGTAGTTAGCAGAATAGAATTGTCACTTGGGTTTTGCCTCATCCCAACAGTTATCTTTTCTTCCTAAGAGTAGCATGATATGAATGCTCCTTTACTAACACTATAAAGTGAAGATATAATAAGTCAAAAAAAGTTAATAGACCTAATCCATAGACATTTCAACCTATCCCAGCCTACCTTAAACACACTCAGAACACTTCTATTCACCTACAGATGAGTATTAGGAGAGTATTATTCAGGGAGAGAGTAAAAGCCAAAATTCAAAGTACAGTTTCTATTGAAAGTGTATGGTCTCCGCACCACTATAAACGCAAAGAAAGAAACATCGTGTCATAGTTAAGCACAAGGCATCAACTTGATAGTTGAGGGTTTGAGCTCTGGGCACATTTATAGAGAATTAGTGGTTGAGTTAAGCCCAGAACAAACGTGTAGGAGATTGTCTAGCTGATGGAGAAGGCCCAGCCTATGGTGGGTGGGACTAGGCCCTGAAATAAATCACGGAGAGCTGGTTGAGAGAGTTGGCATCCTTGTGTACACTTGGCCAGACATGTTGGACTGGCAAGTAAGGATTGTCCATCTCTCAGCCATTATGTGATGATGGTGTGGTCAGTTCCCTCAGCCCTGGTATTGGTGCATACTTTCCCATCAAGCTGGACTACAGACTGTAACCAGACTATCAGTAAGAAAATAAGCCCCTTGTCCCTTAAGCCTTCTGATGGCCATTTATCAGCAACCATGCAGGCAAACTGCAACATATCCAAAGTTGAATCATGGTCAAGTTGGGGACTATCTATACTGATGCATATTCAGAAACTATCATTCTTACAATGAAGAATCAGGTAAGAATATAATAAAGCTCCTACAAGTGGACTCAGGGATATCCGCATTATGTCTTCCCTTAGCATAGTCATCATTGCTTGCTGAACCTTCTATCTGCTCCACATACCATTTCAGCCAATCTGCCTTCCTCATAGGACAAGAGTCACTGACTCTGTGAATGAGAACTTGCAGGCTGTGTACTACCATTAACCTATGGATCAAATGTTCTGTCTGGTATTCATCCATCCACCTGTCCCCGGATCTTCCACATAACCCTTCCTGGGCCACCTGGAGAATGCAGGCTACCTGAATGATTGGCTCTTCTAGAAGAAGTTTATAGGTAATATGCACAACAGAGAAACCTAAAGACTGCCTGGTGACAAATTTGAGACAGAGTTATAAAGAAGCCAGTGGATGAGAGAACCCTAATCCAGTCAAAAGAGTTCTCAAAGGGCTTCCCACAGTCCTTGAATAATTGATGACTCCAAGTTCAGGAGAACTTATTAACTCACAGAATCTCATTCTTTCTCTTTCTGATTTTTTTAAAAATCGTAAAGGATTTTTATTAACATATATTAGTTATATCATAATGAATTTCATGATGATACTTTCTTACGTGGCTGTACAACACCATTGACTGCCCTCTATTGTCTCCTCCCACTGATGTTCCTCCTCCCAACTTGACCCTTTCTACTTTCACAGCGCTCTCTTTTTTGTGCTTATCAGTTTAATTATGTCACTTACAGGAACTGGGGGAGGAGTTATTTATAGAAGTATGGGCAGCTTAACCATTGGCCACACCACTCCAGAAAATATCTCTCCCTTCTTTTTCAGCATTAACCACCTATAACTTCTCAGGAAGGGGTGGGGACTCATGAGCCCCTCTATGCTTCATGCTGGGATGTTGACAGAACCAAACTTTTTTTTTTAATTTCCACTCATACAAACTTAACAGGTACACCGGTCCCCCCCTCCCTCCAACCCCCTATCCCCCTGTGCCCCCCTCCCCTCCCCTTCCCTTCCCATCCCCCAGTGCTTCCCCTTCCCATCCCCAGAGAGTCCTTTAATGTGCATGCCAAACCCTCCTCTGGGTCCTCCTCTCCGATGAGGTGCAAGGACCCAGGGGCATTTCCCAGAACCCTTTCCTGTGTTCCCACTAAGCATAGGAACACTACTGAGGCTGTCAATCCCTTGCCTCCAAGGATCCTAATGCCTTTAGCAAATGCTAGACTTTGTGGGGTCAATAGTGTGTTGGACATTACGCAGGGCATGCAAAATATGATTGCTTCGGCCCTAACTTTGTGCTCTTACAATCTTACTGCCCCCTCTTCTGCAAATTTCCCTGAGCCTCAGGATGGGAGAGATTAGGCTGGCCTAGTTCCAGGTGGTTGATACAGAGTCTCTGATGGACAGAACCAAACTTTTGCGGCCTCGTGCAGGTAATCACAGCTGCTAGGAGTCCAAGCATGCAACAGCTATGTAGTGCCCAGAAGAGAGTGTTGCACAAAAGGGTCTTATTATGTAGCCCGTGCTGGCCCCAGACTTTGTACATAACCCTCACTGACCTCCCATGTGTTCAGACCAAACAGCTTCTGATTTCTTGACAAAACTTCTGTGTGCATGTTCCTGTCTTTCTGTGCTTTGTGATAAAATAACAAATACTCAGGACTGAATAATTTAAAAAGAACAGAATTCTTGGGGTTATAATTTCTGGAAGGCAAGAAATCTTGGTATCAAGGGGCAAATCCTGTGAGGACCTGCATGCTGCATCATCTTGTGTAGATGGGGGAAAGGAACGATGCACATACATACTAGAAAGAGCAAGGGAGACTTGCTTGCCAATAATTGACTCATGGCAATGAGCCCACACCTATGCTGACAGCATTAAGCCACTCATGAAAAACAGAGTCCTTTTGGCTGCATCACTTCTTATTAGGTCTCTAAGTACAAGACTATTGCATTATGGGCTGAATTTCCAACACATGAGTTGTGGAAGGTGCACACAAACCTTGAGCTTGCAGTTGGCAATCTAAAAACATAGCAAAAAGCTACTGAGCTATTTATTCCTAGGAGAGCTGCATCTCTCTGTATTAGTGTTTTCTTGATTGTGGAAAAAGTGGAATCTAGCTTAGTGATTCTAGAACACCAAACCTCAGGTTGTCCCTTAAGAAAGCCTGTCTCTCTCACCTCACTGCCACTTCCAGAGATGATCTACTTGCTTTTCAGTGAGCTCTGGATTCTTCTTCATTGAGCCCACTTCCATGCTTCTGCCACATTATGATAACAAGAACCCCAGTGCCTCAAGGATAAAACCCACACTGTCTGGCTTTGGACTCATTCGAGATCTTTTCTAATCTGGCTCCAGCATACTTCCGCTTCCTCATCTCTACCTCATGAACAGTCTCCACCACCATGGTTCCCACTGACAGCCAGACATGGAAATCCTGTCCCACACTCAGTGCTCGTGGAATGCTTTCCCCCAACTACATGCTGTTCCCTGCTGACCAGCAAATTCCTCTTTATACGCAAAGACTAGTTCAGTCCCCAGATGTGGCAAGTAGACAATCCATCTGTTCTTCCGACGTGCCTTGTTCAGAACTCTGTGGTGTTGGTGTTAGCTGTTCCCCAATGAGGGCCTCAGTCAAGTGGTATCCATGCCTTTGCCCACAATCCTATCTATACCAATTGATGCTGACTCCTATTGCCATCAAAATGCCAATGAGACCACGTGCGAGGTCTGTGGTGAGTTCATAAAAGATGTGACTTCTACTTTGTAAGCTTGTTCTTGGGAGGTCAACTGTTATGTCTGAAAGCCTCCAAACGCCTATGCAGAGGCACATGAAGACAAGGACTGGGGCCTCCTGCTGACGGACTTATCAAAACAACCAGTCAAACTTTTGTGTGACATAGCATCAACTGGCAAAGTGACAACTCAAGAGAGACCCTGTGATAAGATCTCTTAAATCCCTAAGAATGGCCTAGTCCATCCTTCTCCTTATTCAACTACACGATATTCCCTTTCATACAAGATAAAAATATAAGGCTGAATTCCTTTCAGTTCGGCTTCTGGTGAAGGTCAGGGGGTCTTCTGCCTCCATCATCATCCCTTACAGACAGGGCCATACATCATATTTGCAATAGGCAAAAGACCTTTCCTCAGCTACTTCATTCCTGCACTATCTGAGATTAGCAGAGCAGGTAAGAATAGGTACATTTAAAAAAAAAAGCAAAAAAAAAAAAAAAAAAAAAAGCAGGTCAAGTCGCTTGCCTTATCGGCCAAGGAAAAAGTCCCAGGTTTCCTGACTTCAAACCCAACTCAAGTGTTTCTTTAACCTGTATTTTTCATACGTGCCTCAGCTTCCTCTAATAATCTATTGCTGGGGAAGTCTTCTGAAGGAATCCATATTATTTTACAAGGAAATGATACAGATGATCTTCCCACTGGAAGATTTCTTGCCCTGGTCATCCTCCTCATCTTCCCAGATATGGAAGCTCAGTTACTCTGAGCTGTATTAGGGTAGAACCCAGGGTCAAGAGTATCTTACTGTCCTGCCTCCTCATTAGCACCCATGAAGGCCACTTGAGCCCTGGTAGCCCCACACATGGCAGGACACCTGCAAGGGCTGTAGATCTTTGTGCTGGGAAAGATTACCTAGAAAATCACCTCTCTGGATGGCACTCAGAAATAATTCTTGAAAATGATGCTGGAAACAAAATTCATAAGAAAATCAAATGTCAGTTAGACACCTCCATGACTGTTTCTCAGAGGAACCAGCAGGATACCTAGAGAAACTAAAGTCAAGACAGGCATGCAGAGGTGAGCGGCCATCTCTAGTCACCCTTGCAGCGCAACAACACACAAGGTGCCCTGCCTCTTTGGGGCTTGGTTTCTCCATCTGTAGAAAGGCAGCCACTGTCATTTTCATAATCACATAGCAAGATGAGGAAGGAGTAGGTACTTGTTGGGTACCAAGTGCCAAATACTTGCAGCATATTGTATTAGACACTTTGCTTCTGTTGCAGTCCGCCTGCATAGTTGCTGATAAATGACCAGAACACAGCTTAAGGGAACAAGGAGTTTACTTTCTTACGACAGTCTGGTTACAGTTCATAGTCCAGCTTGACAGGAGAGCACGCACCAACACCAGGGCCGAGGGAACTGGCCACCATAACGGCTGAGAGATGGACAATCCTTACTTGCCAGACCAGCATGTCTGGCCAAGTATACAGAAGGATGCCCACTCTCTCAACCAGCTCTCTGTGATTTATCCAGGGCCTAATCCCACCCACCATGGGCTGGGTCTTCCCCAGCAGCCAGACAATCTCCTTCAGGTTTGCTCTGGGCTTAACTCAACCACCAACTCTCTACACCTGTGCCCAGAGCTCAAACCCTCAAGAGTCAAGTTGACACCTGTGTTTAACTATGACAGCTTCCCTTTAGTCATTCAAGTCTTGAACCAGTGCTATGAAGTAGTCCTCTTACCTACTTAAATCACCATGAGGCCCAAACTTATATCTGTCAAGTAGACTGTTCACCTTGCAGGAAACCAGCAGTGTGACCTGCAAGGAAAACCTTGACATGCTCCAATTCACCGTGGTATCAAGTTAAAAAAAATCCTAATGAGCATTAGGCATACTTTAAAAGTAATATGGAATTAAAAACAAAGGAATAGGGAGCCAGGGTTGGAGGTAGAACCAGTGGTATTCTTAGCACACTAGAGCAGAGTCTACATTCTGGAGACACCAAGGGAGAAAGCCCTGTTTCTGAACTTCTGCAGAGGGGTGTGGAGGAGCAGGGTGTCTCACATCTTTTGCAGACCAGCAAAAGCCCTGACTTACCTGCCGGTTCTCAATTCCATCTAAACCTTATGCTGCATATGGAACAACTAAGATTCATAGCCTCTCTGGGATGCTGCAGTCGGCTCATTTTTGCATTCTTTCCATTTCTTAAAAGTACTGCACATGAATTTTTTAAAGTAAAATTGATTTAAATTGATTCTATTTAAATTTCTTTTATTTTAAAGTTTGCACAATGCCTCTTAGGATAACTGCAGCCTCTATGTATATTCAAAAACAGTCGGAAGCCTGTATGAAACTTACATGGGACTTCTTGTCGATCATAAAGTTTGGCTGATCCAGTTTCAATTCTAATATTCTGTTATCTTGTCAACTCCAAGTTCTCTGTGAACTTTTTGAAAGACACTGAGACCCCCCCCCCAGACCACAAATACTTCTTGTCCAGGAAAATCATACTTTGACATTTTTTTCTCAGAGTTAGAGCTCATCTGTACCTGTGTCATAGTTACATACAAGGGTCAATTTGATGGTTAAGCATTTGAGCTTGGGCACATTTGTAGAGAATTAGTAGTTAAGTCTTGAATGAGACTGTCTAGTTGATGGGAAAGGCTCCACCAACAGTGGGTGGAACTAGTCCCTGGAAAGGGGAATAAGATAGTGGGAACTAGTTGGTAAAGTTGGCATTCTTAAGCACACTTGGCCAGACAGGCTGGTTTGGCAAGTAAGGGCTGTTCCTCTCTCGGCAATTCTGTGGTTGCGTGGCTGTGGTATGGTCAGTTCCCTTGTCCCTAGTATTGCTTATGTGCTTTCCTGACTAGGAGCTGAAACCAGACTATCCTAAGCCAAAATTAAAGTTCTTGCTCCCTCAAAATTCACTTTGTGAATTTATCAGCAGCCATGCAGAGTAACAGCTACAACCTATATATGTTTCCATACACAGCCCTCCAAATGGAAAGCAGCCTCCATTTTTAACCCTGCTGTATTACTAAGTCCGAGGTCACTGAGGCAGTGTGGTGACTCAGTTTCCTTTTGATGAGTAATGCCATGTGTTCTGCCCACAGCCTTGCGAGAATGACATTGGAGATGCCTCGTGATACTCAGGACCAGACTCTTCTCTGTTCTGCAAATGTCAGCTGTAGAAGAAGCTCGCAGGATTGTGTCCATTCTCTTTGTCTACCTTACTGTGCCCTCCACTCATCCCTTGCCTCCTCATATCCTGGTTCTGCCGAAGATGCCACTCTGCCTCAGAAACAGTTTATCTCCTCCCCCCATCTGATTCAGATCCCACTCAAGGGGCTGCACAGCATCCATTTGTAGCCATCGCCCCGGGGCACTGTCATCTGCTGAGTTTACCCGCAAATCTCTAAGCTCTGTGAGAGCCAAGATCCCTCCGGCCTTGTCCATCATGGAGTGCTCAGAGCCATGCAATGGAATGGCCTGCAGGAGGCGGAGAAAAGGCAGAGCACCAGCTGCGCAACTGGATGCTTCTGGGGAGTGAGAAGGTGTCTTTTTGTCAACCACTGCATGTCTCTTGGCTTGAGTTTCCTTGACTGCAACAACTACAGATTGAACTCTCTGTCCTCTACCATCCTTTCCTACCCAATAGGAAACTCTGACTCTGTGATTCTAATTCCAATAATGCACAGAAAGGATGGGGAAACTAACATTTTGACCAGCAGAAGGATTGTGTTGATCATTGCTGTTGTTTCACATGATTGTGCTGAGATATGTATGAGTTAGCTGGAGGGTCTGACCTTTCTCCCAGGACCCAAAGATTGGCCTTGCTCAGAGCACCTGCAAGGCCAACATGGCACTACCAGTGGCCCCTCTGGCCTGCTTGTCCTGCATTCTTCCCTTACAAAGGCACCAGGAAAAGCTTGCAGACTTCTTGGCATCTGGATACTGCCTGAGCTGTGTGCACCGGACTCGCCTTTTCACACCGTCGGTTAATGACCTTACTCAATTTTCTCATCTGGCCTTTGGTCTTGAAGTTCTTGTTCTTTTTCAGAAAGAAAGAATCAAAAATCAATAATGCGAACAAACAAAAACACAGGAAAGGAGAAGACAAACCAGACCCCGTCTGTATGCTTGAAGTTTAAATTAGAATACAACGGTTTAATGCTCCCGAAGACCAGACTATTGTTTCTTATCAGATTTCCCCTTGAACGAGCAATTGTGAAGCCAGCCTGGCTGGAGGAATGAGTTGTCATTCCGCCAGATGAGCAAATGCCATCGATTTTAATGTGTATGATGAAACAAACAACTCAGAACTCTCTCTCCACACACCCCATACCGGACATCATTCAGAGGAAGACGGCACCTCCATCTTGTTAACTGTCCGGCAGAAGCATTAAATGGGAGACGGCAAGAGAGGGACCTGGACAAGATGGTGGCGATACCCCTCCAACTCTACTGATCTGAGAGTCTCTTTGGCAAAGAAAATGCTGAGTTACACAACATGGAGTCCCACTGGAGAAGAGGTAATTCTAGACCCCTTGGGGATCTGGGAAGGAAGAGTCTGGAAATCTGCAGACAGCCACCAGTTAGGAGATCTGTAGTGGCCGGAACAAGCACTAAGAGAGCCTACAGCAGTGGCAGCCATTGCAACCAGATACTTCCGGAGAGTCTTAAGGATTTAAGAAGAGAGTTTGCTTTGGGGTTTCTGCTAGTGATTATGCACTGTCAGAAACAAGAGTGGAATCTTCTGAGTGATTGAGCCAAGCCATGAGCCTCTCCTATAGCCCCCCAGGAGTCTATGACCATTACCGCTGGTCATCTCTGAAAAGCAGACACTTGGAGGCTTTCTTCACAACAACCACTGCCTTAAGTCTGTGGCCTTTCACGGTTAGATATCAAATAAATATTTACACAATCCACTGACTAATGTTCCCTACCAGCGAAAAAAAAAGATAGCAGGAATAAAACCACTATAATAATATTGGGAATAACTACCAGTTAATAGATGTCAAGAGAACAGTGATGCACGAAACAGATGATATTGGACACCGATGATCAAGTAAGTGCCCCCATGAACTCTGCAAAATACTTTACGGTCCTTGCATCTAGGGGAGTGAAGAGAAGCCTTTCTCATAAGGAAGGTCCCAATCTGGAAGCTGAACTCTGAACTCTGTTACAGCAACACGTGTTAGTGACCCACCTTGGTGTTTGTATAACCATTGAGAGTTCAGACAGCTTTTACATCTAGATTTTTCAGGATTTGATGGGGGCATCAAGTGAGCTGCTGAGAGTCCCAGAGAACTGGATGATTAGCGAATACAATTGTCCCCTGAGAATTAAACCTAGTAAAATGCATATACAATGGAAATGATTAAGCAGGCACGAGAGTAAATGCAAAGACTGTAATTGTGAGACCGAAGTGCTTAGGAACACCCAAAACTCCAGTTGCAGTGATCTGAAAGTGATCTCAGGCAGAAAAAAATCCGAGTGAGGGTCCTATTTGTTAAGGAGAAACCTAATCAGTTATATTGTATCTTCCTACGAGACAGACCACACTGATGGCTGCCCTGTTGGGTAGGGATTCTGAGATGCATGTTTCTCTATCTAATGAGCAGATACCCACTGTGGCCAGACATTCACTAAGTTTATGGGAGCCAGTAAACATCTGAGCCACAAAATTATTTCCTCTGTTTCTGACTTGGTGATCTTCATGCATCACCTGCCCTCCCATCATTGTCCCTCCCCCCACACAGTGTGCTGGAAGAATGAGCTGGAGCAATGTACATCCAGCCCATCTTGTCTATTGTCATTTCTCCATTTGCCTCTTGAGGCCCTTATTAATGTGAATCAGTTGCCTTGAGAGTTAATACAACAGGACTGGGGAACACACGGTGATGTAAACTGAGCCTCAGAATATCTGGAATTTTTTGGAAAAAAGGGCAGTCAAAGCTTGAGGTCTACTTTTCACAGATCACATTCCCAGAGAAAGGCAGGTGTGGTGGACCCAGACTCTTCTTCCAGAAAGGTGGCATTAGGACTTGAACTATACATGCATGACATTGGTTGGCTTCATCATTCCTCTTTTCAAGCTCAAAGTCCCATCGTATATAGCACCTTCGTTTTGACGTTCCCTTGCTACAGACATACCTCTTTCAGTAATGTTCAACCTTTCAGATCATGGGTCGTCTGCAATCTAGCATAGCTTTCAGTACAACCCAACCCGATGGTACAGTTCTCTAGTACGGAGTTGACAGATGTCAACTTGGTGTTGCAACATCAGCAAAGAAAAAGGACATACCTGCAAGCCACAGGAGATTTCCAAAGATCTTTTAACTCCATCCCATCCAAACAGGCTCTCTAGAGAAAAGGAGAGGAGGAGGGAACCTTCTCAACCAAGTGTCTTTTGTAAACATAGGTTAAAATTTTTTAAAAAGATACTTTTGAGCTGGGCGTGGTGACACCTTCACTTGGGGAGGCTAGATGGTCTATGCCAACCTGAGCTACATAACAGGCTCTGCCTCAACCTTAAATAAACAAATTATAAATAAACAATAGAGGCACTTTTGAATGACCTCACTGCGTATGCTCACTGCCAGGTCTCTGTTCTCATTTCCAGGTCTTCAGGGTTCCCTTGATCACCATCAGTTTCCTCTGAGGGGGCTCCCTCTCTGTACTCATTTTACCAGGAGACTTTCAGGTAGAGAACAGGCAGGTCTTCCGGCCAGGGAGGACTGCCAGCAGGAGGGGCAGCCAGTGGCTCCCAGGTGCTTAGAGGTGATTTGAGGGGCAGATCTGTCCTCCTTCCCAGAAAGACTTTTCCAGTCACAGTTGAGGAATACCTACTGAAGCATCTTCCGGGGAAATATAACTATGGAATCAATCAAGATCTTCCCATAGTCTCTGGAACAACTCACCATTTAGGAATACAACCAAAGTTAACTCCTTCTTAGGGCCAAGAGACTCTTAAATAGGTTCAGCAACAATGTGAGAATTCCCAAGCAGAAAAGACTCAGGGCTTTGCCTTCAGTTTTCCCCTTTGAGCAAGGCATCTTTGACCTTCTCCCCTGGGCAAGACATCAACCATACATACCTTAAGTCTGCTTGGTTCAGACCAGGATTCTTGCTTCCCTCCTAGAATAGTTTCTCTCCCAGAGAAATCCAAAGCCCAGCTCTGCTACCATCTCAGCAACCTCTCAGACTCTCACCTCCTTTTCCTTCCCTCCCTCCCTCTTAGGTAGTTTATACTAAAAGTCCATCGTTAACTCTGTATGTTCAAAGCCCCAGGTAGGTTTGAATCCAAAACAATATCCCTGCTACCTCACCTCAGTCCCTCTTTCCTTTCAGGTCTTGCATCGCTCTGGCACCTCTTAAAGCATCCGTGCTTGACCTGCAGGGAAGCTTCCCTGTGATTTATTTATTTATTTGTGAAAAATGAGGTTCCAATTATGGCCTATCCATACACTGGAATGCAATGTAGCCATTTAAAAATAATGGGGTAGAAGAAAACTTAATGAGGTGGAAAAATGTTCACAACAGTACATACGTTCAACGGGAAAAAAGAGGCGACAGAACAGTGTGCATGGAACGTTTGCATTTTTATGAAATATGCTCACATTTGATATAGAAATGTGTATTTCAGCCCATATGCTTGAGATTATGTATGCCTGTACATTCACAGAGGTCATCTGGCCTCTGGCAAAGGATACCTTCCTATTCATGTGTTTTCTGTGCTTTTAAATTTGATTCACAATGAGGACACATTACCTCTATAGCAAGAAACAAAAACTATAATGAGTGTGTGAGTGTGTGTGTGTGTTTCCTTGAGATACCAGCAAAATGTCTCTTACACACACACACACACACACACACACACACACACACACACACACACCCTAGCCTTGCTGTGCTTATCTATGTTGGTATATACTGTTGCTATTCTCAACAAATGAGCCAACTGGAATAAGAATCAATTTATAGAAGCAGACTATGACTATAAGTAGTCTAAAAAAAGTCAAAGCTCTCAATTATTCCTTCACTTTTCCAAAAAGTACTGTCATCTCCAGTCTGACCTGAATCACATTTAGGACTGTCCAGCTGGTGCTAAGTTCAAATGCAACTGGAATCTTCCTTTATCTTAGAGAAGTATCACTGTACTATGTCCAATAGATGGACTATTTTGTTCCTAGATTGACAACTTGGAATGAAGTTTCATCTCTGTTACTTACTCACATAACTATTGACTTTCTAAGCCTTGGTTTACAATCTACACATTAGGAATAATATCAACATTCATTCACTTCAAGGATGACTTAGGAGTACAAGTGGCTAAACATAATCATGGGCTCAGCACCATTCTTTGACATAAGGCAAATATTTCACAAATGGTGCGGATTTAGCCCCTCAACCTTCTCCTTCCATAGAGAAACAACATTGTGAGTTAATTTCAGTGATATAAGCTTGACTTTCAACTAAGAACATGAAAGTAGGCTTTGACAGATTGCAGAGGACAGAATGATACAGACTGAGTTGGACTATTCTGTTGCGTTGCTTCCATCAAGGACATAGTCACAGACACAGACACAGCATGTGAGCAGCTTAAGTTTCTTCAAAGAACACTTCCTTGAAAGCTCACCCTTCCCCACCTTGCAGTCGCCCTCAGCACATTTCACTGAGCCCTGAGCAGGAGACCATGCTTCCACCTTGCTGGAAACGAGCAGGCATTCTGACGTTGGACCCAATGACCCAGAATGAGTCTGAAAAGCACCTTAATCCTCATTCGCCCCTGTCTCCAAAGTGATGGATGTTTTGAACCCTCCTTAAGCAGGCAAGATGGGTCATCTCTTACCATAGAGAGCATTCGAAGTCAACTCTGAATGGAAGTTTATCTTTATATATAATCTAAACATTTCTCAGTGCAGGTTTCAACTGATAATCCCACTTCTAACCCTTGATATGAATATAATACCTAAACCATTTCTATCAGGTGGGATTTCAAATATCTGCAGCCAAAGGACTATGCATTTTCCCTAAGCTGTAAACCAACAATTTACCAAACAGCTATCAATATGGAAGATTTTTTGGAGTTATCTCCATTTCAATTCCTTCCCCTGAAGTAGATTTCATAGACTCTGGTGTACTGAATACAATTTACACAGGTTTAATAAAATGTTCACCTCTGTCATTTTAGATGCTGAAGTTTCACTCATATGGTCAAGAGTCTACTTGTTGCCGGATGACCACCTCTAATTTTCTCTCCACAAAGCCATACATACAATTTATTTTTATTTATTTATTTTTCTGCTCATACAAATGTAATAGGTACCCCCGTCCCCTCCCTCCCTCCACCCCTCCCTAGACCTCCCTGTTCCTTCCTCCCTTTTCCCATACATACAATTTATATCATCCACGTACTTAGTACTATGACTTCATAGAAATCATTGAATGAAATTTTGACTAACACTGAGCTTAAATTAGAATATTGGAGAAGTTTGCTAGAAACTTCCCTCCCATTCATGGTTGATCTAGATCTTTGAATTCTTCATTAAGTTATTATCTGCTGAAGCACCTTTTTACTTTTGGTTGCTTATTACATCTTAGAGTACTATATGACATGATTGTGTTGATATATGATATATGTTGTTTTATTTTTCAGAATGCCTTGATAATCTACTAATCTAAAATCTTTATGAAAGAAAAAAAGAATGAAAGACAGAAAAAGAAAGAAAGGAAGAAAGAAAGAGAAAAAAGGAGAAAGAGAATATATTAGTCAGATCTGACATGAAAGTGTCATAGAGCACTCTCTCTGGGACTTACGATTCCATTTCCCTTTCTGTATATTCTCATTTCTATAATCTCCATGGAAATTTATATTCCTTTATTCCCTTTTACACAACTAACTTGACACTGGCCCTTGGTCCTCTATTCTGATAGCTCTTCATGCTCCAAAAGTATTCAGATGTCACAAAGAACAACTCAAGGAAGGCAAGTATAACAACTGTGAACCTCCAGGTCCAAGAGACCTCATTATGCATAGATAAACCAGATAGTATGTCATTATTTATTTATAATGAATTTATCTGTAAGGGTCAAGGAAAGTAAATACATAAGTGAATAGAAGAAGACAGCAAGAAATTAAATTTGTTAGCTTTGGTTTGGGAACATTTTTTTCATTGCCTTCCCAAAGAGACAAAACTAGAAGGTGAAAGCTGATGGGTAAGATTCCTTTGGGGGCAACTCTAAGGGGCCAGCTTGACTCCATTTCAGTGACCATCCATCAACTGTGTTCCATGGGAAGATCTGATAGCCATGCTGTCATTTTGTATGTGTGTCCATATATGCTGGTCTGCATATACATGCACACATGTGTGCATGGAGGCCAGAGGACATAGATGGTTTGATGCATGAACATAAATTGCAAGTGGACCTCTTGTTACACCCCTCAGAGGTCCTAAGGTAGTAGCAGAGACATACCCCTACAGAAGGCAGGGTTTCAAGAGACATGCTTGCTTGTAAGCTCTCAGATCACACTAGGAGAACTATTTTATGGCAGAGGAAGACATGATTATGAGGTTTGCTCATCCTGTTCCTGTACTTTCAAGAAATCAGCAGCCTGGCACAATAACACAATGTCTACTCTAGAATGCAGACACCACTTTACAATGAAGCACCAGTCTTAGAAGGAGAAATGAGCTTACATAAGACTATGCCAACTAAACATGGTGTCAAGTCAGTGATGAAGGTGTGGCTAGTTGATTAGGATATTCTAAGAAAATTAGAATATTGGAACAGGAAGAATGAAAGAGAGGCTAATGGAATGACATTTAGGAATGGCCCATAGTGCGAATGTCTTTATATCATGACATTTATAATGTCCTCCAGAGAATGCCACCCTGCAACACACAAGAAGTGCTATACAAGTAGAGTCACTCCTTGATCTCCATGGGGGACTCATTTCAGTCCCCTATCACCCACAGATATCAAAATGGACAGAAGCCAGAATTGCTCATAAAATATTCTGTAGTATATAACCTACATAACCTATATGTATCTTCTTATGAACTTTGAAATAATCACCAGGTTACTTATATCAACTAAGGCAATGCAAATAATTGTCAAATACTGTACTGTTAAGGAAATAGTATCTGTATATGCTCAATTCAGGTGTAAATTTTTCCAATTAATTTTGATCTGGTTGAATCCATAAATGCAGAGTCTACGGGTACTGAGGGCCACCTGTGTCTGGAAAGAACAGCTGAACCAGGTGGATTCAGCTAGACTCCAGGGACAGCATCCTGACTTCCACAATGGGTTCACAAGCACAATGGCCGTGGTGACAGGAATGGACACCGTGCACAGGCTCAACAGCATGAGCTCCCATTGACCAACACTGACTCTACTCGATCTTCCAAGTATCCAACCTGTCACCATCAGATGAATATTATGTCCCTAGTGTAGTTTCTTCCCTAGAGAAAACTCAACAGAAACTGGTTAAGAAATGGGTGAATTTGAGTTTCTTTACCTTGAAGGAAACAGGCTCACTATGATGGTATTAATAAGCATTTCATGCATGCCTTTCCTGCCTGTAGGCCTTCACCTGGCATGATGTGTACAGGTTTAGTGTTCAACCCATCAACATGGGATCTTCCACAGAGACACCAGCACAGAATGGAGGACCCACTTTCTAATGAAGGTGCAGCCTGAATATGATACTCTGGAATAATGGGAAAGCTTTCACCCAATGAGTAAGAGCCTACCATACTATCTAAATCAATGGCTAGTATGTTTGTGTGTGTGTGTGTGTGTGTGTGCACGTGCGCTTGTGTGTGTGTGTAAAATGGCTAGTGGAAAAAACTTTTACTTACTTCATGCATTATATATCCATGTGAAAATGGCTCCAAAAACTGAAGTGGTAATGGGAGTGGCGCTGTTTACCAGATTTTTCAATAACCTTTGAGCTAAGGGTGTGCAATTTTCCACTGAGGCCAGAGGGACAATATCACTGAACCTTGTGCTGTTGCTGCTTTATGGTCACCATAGACTCCATGGGTAAAAGCAGCAGGTAAGGGGAGCAGTCCCCGCTCTGGAAACTTAATTAACCCTCATGAGGAGCAGAAGGTGCTGTCTATAAATGTGAGGTGAGAGAGATACAACTGCAGCCCCCTGGAATTAGTGATACTTTCACCAGTTTTGACACCAAATGAAAATGTGGAGTCCTGCAAGGATTTGGTGATCAGCTGATACCCCACAACAATCAAGAGAGTAATTTATGGGGCTGGAGAGGTGGCTCAGGGGTTAAGCCTCTACCTTGCAGGCGGAAGGTCCTGAGTTCGGATCCTAGATCCCATGTATAGACGCCGGGTGGAAGCGGGAGCCGTCTGCGTTTCTGGTCCTGGTAGGGCGGAACCTGTGAATCCCGGGGCAGAGTAAACAAGGAGGAGGTGAAGGCGGTCCACGGTGGTTCCCGAATTCACCCATGGTTCTACACACACACACACACACACACACACACACACACACACACACAAGTGCACACATGCACAATTGAATAAATAAAAAAATAAAATAAAAAATAAAAAAAGTAATTTATGTGAAGAAGGGAGATAGCAAGTTTTCTCAGGAAATGAAAATAGCCAGAATCATGGAGAAAGCTTTTCACAGACCACAGAAAAGTGGGGCTAATTGGTTCAAAGGTGTCCTGCAGCAGTTACTGGGGTGCATAGCGAGATCTTCCCCCGGGATTTAGGCCCTTGACCATGGATATAGGAATATTAACTGCTGATGGTTCAGAGATGAGTCACTTCTCGTGAACTACTGCCATTAGCCAAGAAGTCAAGGTTGCTGTACTCCATTCCCAGAAATAGCGCATGTACAATAACAGATACACTGATGCAGTGACCCAACCATTTTGTCTTAATCTGGAATAGCCCTGAAGATCTGTCTCAACCCCACATCTTCTCATGAGGTTAGCTAAAGACTTTGTGATACCTGCTTCACATTTCAGATTTCCCAAGTGCATTCACATGATTCTGTCTCTTGGAGGTATTCTCCTACTCACACATATATATCTCACAATCCACTTCCATGAACTACAACTAAGCCAGTGGTCATATTGTACAAGCATATCAATGTACCCACTTCTGTGATTTTTTTTTTTTACTTTGTATGCTTAGATGTTCAGATGTGAGCATATAAAACAAACTTTCTGTCAGAATTAAGATTTTTCCAGGTAAGTAAGATGAAAAAGTCACAGCTAACTTGGAAGTTTATAAACTAAAATGGACTAATATTATAAGTGAAGCTGGATAAATTCAGAAATGAAGACAGTAAGGACGGAACAATGACTCTGTGGATGGAAAGACGTCAGTTGGCATCCTCAGGAAGGGGAAGAATTTGGTCAAGAAGGTGAAGGATATCAAGCTTCATTACAAAGTAGATGTTGGAGGTGAAGTTTCAGGTGATGTGGTGGTTCAGCATCTCATCATGGATGGATTGAAGCTCAGGTGAAATGGAGAAATTCAAGAAGACAAGGGGTCCAATACCTAATGTCTGACCCACGTTTATGATGATTTTGCCCAGTATAAGAACAGAAAATGAAAAGTGGAAGACGGCAAACTAAGTCTTAATGAAGAAGGACATGTGGCAAGGAGCTTCTTAAATTAGGAGAAGGAAAGAGTCATATGGTATGGATATTTGGTAATGCAAGATAAAGACAAGTCTTCCATAATTTCTGAGTGCAAAATGCAAGGAGTAGGAGAAAAAAAAACTCACTTTAACAAAAGGCAGCCAAATTCTGGGGTCAGAAACAAAATGGATGGATTAGCATTAGTTGTCCAAAGCTGTCTAGACTGCAAGAGATAGGATTAGGATTGCAATCCAAGCAGTCTAATCCCAGTACTCACACATTCAAACCCCATTAGATTTGGCACAGCAGGAAAATTTAAGCAAAACACCTTATATGGAGTTCCTGTTGATGCTATATCAAGCACACCTTACTGAGTACGCTGTGGTCAAATAAGTTTGACCAACATTGATTTAAATTCTTTGGTCACAGATACTGTTCTACAGTTGAAGGATATGTAAGTATCATAGAGGGAATGGAAGAAATGCTATAGGCTCAACCTTAGTGAGATCTGTGGATTCATTCTTGTCCATTTCAGAGCTCATTTATAGTCTTCATATCCACTGTCAAGAGAATAGGCACCCAAATTGCATAACCACCATAGTCCCCAATCCAATGATCCTCCTTTCTATAGCATGCCACATGACTAGCATCTCTATTCCGCTGACAACCCCAATAGGGCATCACTAGCAGACCAGCTTTCTCACACTGTACGTCCTCATTTCTTTATGCTTATCACTTTAATAGCTGCTGTTCTTTTCTAAAATGGGAGAGAAATCATATTCTATAGCAATTGCAAGTCACAGCTGATCTATGAATCTTTTAACATGTACGAACAGTACATTTCTTACTTAGACAAATAAAAAATAGTGTTCAGTAAATTTGATCTTTGATTTTTTAAAGATTATAATTGATGTGCTTTTAGGTTGGTTTTAACACTAGAATGACCATGGGCATGCAAAAGATGATGTGGCTGTCAATGATATTATAAACCAGTAATAGACTGCGAAATATACGTACAGGATACTTTATGTGACATAATGTGTTAGCTCACCCTGAGAAATGTGAAAAGAGGTCAGCTGTTTCCTGGTGCTCAAAAATGCAATTTCTCAGAATAGTACTGGTGTGACAGTGGGAATTTTGGGCTCCACTTAAGAACACTAAGGCTTTACGCTCCAGTAGGTCAGACATATATTGTAGACTTGAAATTTCAGCGTCTCCGCCTGTATTGGACACCTGCCCTATCCATTGCTTCTGGACAATGACTCCATTCTTGAAGAAAACAAAAGAAACTGCTTAGAGCTGCAGAAATTAGGTTTCAATTGGAACTACTTTTTCTGCATGTTTATTTATTCTCAGGACATGGCATCTGTGTGAGTTATCCTCCTGTGCAGTAAAGCCCAGACTCTCTGCATTCTTCAGTCTGCAAAGTCCTTTGATTAGCAGAAACCAGAGACAGGGCATGTGGGCATCACACCCACACAGCCCGCTGTAGGGTTTCCTAGACCACCTCTGGGGGAACCCTCAGCTGGGGAAGAAGGGCTGTAGGGATTTACGGGCTGTTAATACTGTGAGATGGTTACATTGTCTCATTCTGATAAGACTGCCACTTACCATCTCCCTTGGGCGGGCACCATGATCCAGCCTCACAGCTAGTGAGACTTGGCACATCCAGTTCTGTTTCTCTGAATCTTAGTTGATATCAGTGTTCACAAGCACATGGTGGTGTGGAATGGAGGACAGTGGCCCCTGCAAATGGAAGGAGGACCCCTGGAAGCTTCTAAGGTATGGAGAGAAAGCTATGCTTGGCATGGGAGCTGGGAAGGAGCAGAGAGACAAGGGTGTCCCGGCCTGCGCACACAGCCCTTAATAACTACATTTTCCAGCTGTCTTTCTTTTACACAGGAAGTATTTGGAAGCTTTGGTGAAGGGACCCCAGCCCAGTGCTTCTGAACCCAGTGACCCACTTGATCCCCAGTAAAAAAGTCTTTCAAATGGAGCCTGGTTCAAGATGAGAATGAAACTTTGACTGTAGTCAAGTTTAATACATGACATCACCTTTAATTCCTCTCTCCTGGAACCCTCCATAGATGCTCAGTGCTAGGTCTCCAGTCTCCAGAGGAGCTGGGTCCTATTTGGCCCTCCCTGGGCTTTTCATTTCACCTCATCCAGGTACACATGACCTTATTTCTTAATCTTGGTCACAGCTTCCACCCCAGCATCGATTCCACCATCCCCTCTACATGGCACATGCACTTCTGTTTCTTAAAATTCTTCTACTTACTTAAGGACCTTCTAGATGCCTCATGGCTATTAGAACAAAGCACATCTCTAGGTGGAATTCAAGGTCTGAGTATGTATGTCTAAGTGAGTTGTGTGTGTATATGAAACAATTAAATCTCAGCTGTCAACTTGATAGCTGGGAGGAAGGCCTAGACTCTATAAAACGTTCTTGATTGATTTAATAGAAATGGGAATACCTGTCCATTGTGAGTAGCCTCATTCCCTAGGCAACTGATATGTATCACGATGTGGACTGTATAATGTTGAAAAGAGCAAGCAGGAAATCAGGCACATATTCGTTTATTCCCTCCCGCTCTGGACTGTATGTGTGATGTCTCAATCTCCGCTGTTGTGACTTCCTTGCCCTGATAGAGTGTATCCTGGAAATAAATGCCTTCCTCCCTTAGTTTGTTTAGACAGTGAATATATATGTATGTGTATTTGGTAGAAGCAATTGAGAGAATCTAGGAAAAAGTGAAAAGCAGACGATTGCATAATTCAATCTCAAGACTTGGAGGGCCTTTGTTGGCTCATTTTGGTAGAGTTCTATGCTGTGTTTTTTTTTTTCCCTCAGTCCTGTGGCAAGGCAGAACTAGCAAAAACAATATCCAGATATTTCTTTGCCCTTGCTTCTGGCACCTTACAGTTCCCTTCATTCTCCAAGAAAGATGGCATCTCAAAATGGACAGTTTCTCTCTCAAATACTGCACTTATCATGATAACTGATAAAGTCAGGGGTCCCCCCCAGGGTGGAGCACTAGCAGCAAGGACCACTTGAAATAAACCAGAGAGACAAGATGGGCAAGGGAGGACTAGGAAACCCCTGCTACCCACCCCAGTCTTTCAGCTGAGCACTGCTGGGTGAATCAGGGTAGAGCTGTGAAGGAAGGAAATCCATACCTCCTGCCACAGACCTCTGGAATTTAGTCAGAGTTCAATTCAAGTCCATGTCTCTCTGACTCATCAGTCAGTCAGGAAAGCATCACTGGCTAGTGCTTTGAAACACAGACATCCTCTGACTGTCACCCATCTCTGCTGTTAGGGCCACACATGGAATTAGATGCTCATGGAAATCAGTGATCTGTTCTCGGTTCCCACAGAAGCTATGCAGGATGGATCATTTGCACGCTTGGAAGCCTAATTTTCCTCAGCTGCTACAACATCATGACTACAAACATTGGACTGAGCATAACAAGAAACAGATTAGAGCAACATAAGGCAAAATCCTAATGACCATAACTACCCAATAATGGAGCCAGCTCTCCAGGGAGGCAAGGAGGTCCTCATCACGATGTCCAGAAAGGTCTAGAAGATCATTCCTAAGGGCATTCTCCACTGGGATGGGAGTTGGACTAAGTAGATCCTGCTTCAGATATCTTTGGACACTAGCCATTAAGAGAATCTACCCAGATAAAGTGGCTGTAGAGACGATAGACTCAGATACACTGGGTTTCTGTACTGGACTCAGCTTCAAGCAGATAGCACAGAGTTTATGTCAAATGTCCTTTACTTCTCTTACCTCCCCATCAGGGTCAGTTGGCTTTTGATATGTTCTTTATTCTTCCACTATTTTTCCCCTAAATATATACTTTGAACATTTAACAGTTTCATGCATGTACACAATAAATCTAAGTCATTTTTATGCACTGTTACTCAATCAGATCCTCCTTTCTCGTCCCAATGAAAACTTTCTTCTTCGCAACCAGTCTTCCTCCTACTCTCCTGTCTTTTTGCTTGTGTGGTCCATTATAGTTCAACAGGTTTACCTGCTTGAGCATGTATTTGTGCATTTGCTGGAACACAGACAATGTATCAGTGGGTATATACCTCTGAAGAAGGTATTTTCCCTTCCTTCAACCAATACAACCTGCCTGCTCATTGCTGCTGCTGTTCCCTCAGAACAGGGTGGTATTTTGTGAAGTCTTCCCTCTTTCATGATGTAAAATTAACAGGTCAAAGCTTGTGCAGGTCTTATGGGGGTAGACAAAGCTTCAGTGAACTCAGAGTCTTCTTCCATCCTTGAAGGGAGATTTTATGATAATGACATCCTTGGGTGAAGTTTTATCTTGCTCTTCTCTTTTGGCTAAATTTAGCATGTAGCTAAGAAGAGATAACCGATTGCTTTGATTTTTTCTCCAATTCCCATTTCATGAAGGTTCTTGGTGGAGTCTCCCTGATCTTTGGAGAGAGACCCAACTATATTGGCTGAGACTGCAGCCCATAACAATAGAGCCATCTTCCTCAAAAACTACAGAAAATTGTCATTGCTGCTGTGGACTATGGTATCAGAAAAATATTGGCATGGTGTGACTCACAGCAAGCTATTTCCTCTCTCTCAGTCTCAGTTTACATATTGATAACCCTCCAAAGGATTTTTGTGATCTCTTACACGTTCCACGCTATCTGAATCCATTTTCTTCCTGCAACAGGGCTCTGTAGACTGGATCTTAACAAAGAAAAGAAATTCATTGGCTTATGGTTTTGGCAGGTGGAGGCATAAACGCTATGTTGCATCATGACATGGTAGCAAGCAGAAGGGCCATGGGAAAGAGAAAATGTAAGTTCATCTGTGATGGCCAACGGCCCACTGTCGCAGTAGCCAATTCCTCCCCACAAGAAAAGCTGTCATCTTTCTAAACAACCAGATTCCAGCTTCAGAAACCTATACCACCAACTAGGAACTTAGGTCCTAACACATGAATGTTGAGGAAACACCCTCAAACCACAGCAAACTCTTAGCTTATTCTGGGCAGTATTTTTCTGTCCTTTGATGCTGTAATGTCCAGCCCAGTCCCAAGCTCTGTGTTCCCTCCAAAGTCAGTCTCTACACCTCCAAAACTCAGCACTGTTTCCATTTCTCTTGTGCATGCAAGGATGCTACTTCTGCAGTTCTGCAGCCCCGTGCATCATCGTTTTTTTTTTTTTTCATTTCTACAAAAACAGTTCCATCAACAGGCAAAAATGTGGCTCTATTGCTATTTCTCTCATCTTAAAAAAAAACTTCTTGTGATTCTCTTTCCTGCCAGCTACTAACCTACTTTTTCTCCTCTCTTTGCAGAAAAAAAATGCTTGAAATAATTATCTCTACCCTCTGCCTTCAATTCGCCTTTTACCATTCACTGCTAAAGCCACTCCTATCAATCCCTCGCCTGTATGAGTATTGAAACTGCTCTTATCAAGGTCACCTGTGATCTGTACATTGCTGAATCAATTCTCTATCCTCTTCTGTGATAACCATGTGGGTAACATCCCCTGTATGTGTGTGTGTGTGTTTGTGTGTATGAAACTGATTGCAGCTATTTTATTTTATCAATGTATTTTTTGGGGGGTGAGCACATCATAGTCAGCATGTGGAAGTCAGAGGAGAGTCTTCAGGAGTCCATTTTCTCCATTCAGCATATAGATTTCAGTCAGTTGACCTACAGGACCTCAAGTCATTACACTTGATACCAAGCACCTGCCACATGCTGAAACATCTTGCCAAAGCTTTAATGTATTTCTGTTACCTAGTTACTAGGCCATTTCTCACTTTCCTGATTTTGTTTCCAACCCTACTGTCCATATCTTACTGTTCACACCATCCCTTCTGATTCCTTCTCTCTGTCTTTATTAGTGATGTGGGGCCATGGAGATCCTCTCAGGCCTACGTGATCCCACCATTTGTAACCTATAACCTCACAACTTTCCGTGGAGTTTGCATCCAATAACTGCCCAGTGTGCATTTCCATTCCTGACTGTTCTCTTAAACCAAGAGTCCACTAAGAGAAGCACACACAGCCTTGATGGACATCCAAAAAATGTGAAAATTATACTCAAGACTAAGCTCTTCATCCTCTCTTGCCATCTGTACACTAGTCTTCTCCAGCTCAAGGAATGGCAATCACATCCTAGCCAGAAACTCAAGATTCAAACCTTACTCCGTTCTCTCATCTCCTATATCCAAACCATTACAAGTATCATCTTATCCATCTTATCCTTCTGTAAGGTTTAGCTCCAGCCATTCTCCACCACTTTTGTTAATACCTATTCTGGCCTTAGCCACTATTACCTCTGCCCTAGATGATAACCATAGTACCCTGAGTTTCTCTCCCAGCTTCTCCCATTGTCCGTCTCCGCATTTAATCTTGTTGAACTATAGGATGAACCCCTAAAGATCAAATTAGACCATGTCTCTCTGATACTCATTTTCCACCCCTGACTTCTATCCTACCAGGGGGAAACCTGAAGATCAGCCACTCCTGATCCCCGTCACACCTTGCACCCCACTGACATTCTTACTGACTCTCTTGGCTGTACCTTCTCCATCATATTGAACTTTTTGCTTTACCTTGAGACTTCCAGGCACATTCTGCTTCAGGACCTTCATAGAACTCTAGGACAGACATGAATATATCTCACGTCCCAGTTCCTTAGGTCTTTGTCAAAATGTCTCATCTCAAGGACGCTGTCCCTACCATCATATCTACCATCGTGGCATCCTGTTCCCTAGCAACCATTCCAATACTCCGATTCATGTGTTGTATACCAATTTCCTCCAAATTGGAACTTGCATTCTAACAGGGAGTGGGAAGTCTACAACTCATAACTCTCGGGAAATTCTTAAAACTAACAAGATGTACAATTCTCACCTCCCAACCAAGGTTATAGAAGCATGAACAATTGCTGGAGAGAGAAGATGCTCAGACCTGTGCCGTTGCCTATGAGTCTTACAGAAAGCTCCAAGACTATAGTTTTCATAAGATATCATGCTTCTCAGTAATGTAGCTTCCTTTATTCATGCTCCTGTAATTACTCCTGAAGTAATACCTCATCCAGACTATTGTAAGCAACTCCAATAAACACATTGATTTGCTTGGTTGAATTCTGTTAGTATTGTTTCTATTGTTGGTTCCCTATCTGGGATAAGTAGACATTTGCTTGCATCTCTGCAAGAAAACTCTCACACACCATTATGTGTGAACTGTCTACATAACCTACCTCCTTCTAACACATTATGTAACTTGCATATCTTTATAACTCATGTTTTATGCATACCTTCTAGTACATACACACACACACATACACATAACCTGGTTAAAATATCATAATAGCAGAGGTCTGTTTTGTTTACTGACATGAGCATATGTAATAAATAGTGCCTGGCACAGAGTAAGAAATCAGCAAGTCTCTGTCAAATGCAAGAATTTATTACTAGTTATTATTAAGCAATTTCAGCCTACCCTCAGGGATATACACTCATAGAACTACATGCAATAGTTCATTTCCACAAACACCTTTGCATACTGTAAGAATAAACTGGACAATCAATGCTGTTCTGTGATGAGCAGATCTAAGGTACTGTCTGCACTGGGTTGTGTATTTGAAAAGGCTGGATCATCCTTCTGCATGGGATGGACAGCTTCCCAATCAATCAATGTACTGAACCATGGTACTCCTCACTATAAGATGACAGGAGAAGTTAACACAAGGTCCTGCCCAAAAGGCAACACTTAGCCACATAAAACAATAAGCAGACAGGACTAGACAGTATATCATCAAGTGCTAAATTGGGTGTTATTGACTCTAAGTGCTGTTGCAGTTCAGAGAGGGGAGAAATCAATGGCACTGGGCTGTGCCCTGAGCTCTGGGCCATCACTCCTCAAGTTCCTTGAGGGCAGGGCTAGATCATGTTTGTCTTTCCTTTCCCTTTCTTTTTCTTCTTGCCCTGCTTGTTCAACTTCCCTCCCATGCATCCAGAACAGAATTGCGCTGTCATAGATATATAACACCTGCTTTCCTTGTTTTCCTTAACTACTTTCAAAATGTATTTGTAGAGGCTTATAGGGATCTAAAATAAACAAATGAAGATGCTTAAATGGATGATAGTGAAGGAAAAAAACACAAAACGAGGATAGAGACAGAATATGGAACTAGAGATGCAGAGATGGAGTGGTAGAAGACAACCCATAAAGGCCCGTGCCTCTGTAGCAGATGACCAGCAGAGGTGGCGCTGAGCTTCCAGTGGACACCTTGAAAAGGAAAACCTGACGAATTATGCAATTCATACTGTACCTGTGACAAAAGCAAACCAATTGCTCAAGCAGACGCGAAACTCTTCTAGATACTTAAGCCTTGCATATTCTTCCCCAGGGTCCTCATAGAGCAGGGATGTTATAATGTAATGAACATTGTCTTCCAGGAGTGCTTAGTGTAGACTCGGCTGCAAGTACCTCACAGATGCACCATCCAGATTTTCTACAGTCTGGGAATATTCCTATTTTGCTAATCTTAAATGTTATGAGACAACTGTAGCATTTAACCATTTCCTGAATCTATAAATTTAACAAGGTAAAAGGGAGCGGGACAAATTTGAGAGAGGAACAGCTGTTCTTAGAACTTTATAGGATATAAACAAATAAATACACCCCATCATAACCTGCATTTGTGTGCATACAAACATGCACATACACATACAGGCACACACACATGCACAACATACACATACATGTGTACAGGTCCAGTGAGAAAGTAATGTTAGCATTTCCTGCACAAGCCACATAACTTTTTACTTTATGTTGACACAAAATTCATGTATATATTATAGGATCATGATAATGATTAGATCAGAGTAATTCATGTATCTATCATATCAATTCTTATCACTTTCTTGTGTTGGGAATGTCCAAATCTCCTCTGCGTATATATTTTAAGTATATAATTCATGGTCACAGTTTCTCTGCTTTGCCACAGAATATTAGAAATTCTTCCTCCTATCCAACTAAGACAGTGCCCCTGAGACAATGAAGCATCTGCTCACCATCATCCCAATTCCTCAATCTATAGTCTGAATCGATAAATTTATAGATTTATAGTCTGGTAACCCAAACCTGCTTCCTCAAAAATCACCTCTTTTAGCTTCTACATATGGTGAGAATACATGAGATTTGCTTTTCTGTGCCTGAACCATTGTCCTTAACACAATGTCCTCCAGTTCTAGCTGTGCTGCCACAAATGATAGGTTGGGTTTTATTTTATGTTTTTTTAAAAGACTAAATTTCACTTCATTTTGTACTTGCTGCTTAAGTGATGTCTCTGCTTCACTTATTTCTCTTGCTTGGTGTTAAGCTCATCAAAGTCCGCTACAACGCAGAATGAACCCTCGTATCTCTCGTAGCACCAGTACCAGGACTTTCTACAGGAATACTTTCCTATTCACTTTCTGAGAAATGAATTAGGAAAAATATTCATCACAATTTTTTAAAAAATGAAATGCCTAAGAATAAAACTCATCAAGGGACTGGAAACTCAATTGCTGCAGTGAAAACTTCAAAGTATTGAACAACGAAATTGAAGAAAACACTAGAAGAAGGAAAAGTCCTTCCTTGTTCATGGATTGGTGAATTAAAATTGTACAAATGACTATATTGCTGAGCATAATCTACAGATGAATTTTATGCCATCTACATTAAAAATCCAGTTATGATATTCATAAAACTGGGGGGATTCTAATATTCCTATATGGAAGCACAATCTACCATGCATAGCAGGTTTAAGGAATGCTGCAGATCACACAATATCAGATCTGAAGCTGTACCACAGAGTCATGGTGACAAAAATCTATGGAGAGCTAGAACGAAAAGACACATAGATAATAGAAGAGTAGAAGATCCTGAAATAAATAACACAAAAGTCACCTATTTCTTGACAAAGGTGTCAAAATACATTTGGAAAAAAAAGCCATTTCAATACAAAGTGCTGGGAAAAGTGGAGTCCACATGTAGAAGAATGAAACCAGATCTATGTCTTTCACCCCACACAAAAACCAATCAAAAATGCACCGAAGACAATATCATAAGGACTGAATTTTTGAGACTTCCAGAAAGCATAGATAAAATATTTCAAGATAGGCAAGCATTTTCTAAAAGGTTCTCCAATATCACAGGAAATCATACTAAATATTAGCAAATGAGATTGCATACAATTGGAAAGACATAGAGGGGGAAAAAACTCAGTAGAGTGAAGAGACAGCCTGCAGAACAATTTTTACCAACTACATATTAGGCCAGGGATTAATATCTAGACTTTATAAAGAACTGCAAAAACTGAACACCAAAAACAAATCATCCAATCAACGGTCAAGGTTAATGGAGTAAACAGACAGTTCTCAAAAGAAAAAAAAATGGTCAATCAAACTTGCAAAAAGAGAACTTTCAGGGAAATCAAAACCGCTTTGTCCATCTCATCATTATCTCTATGGCTATTATCAAGAGAAAATATATAGCAAGTGCTAGTGAGGATGTGAGGAAAGATGAAACTTATGCACTTCTGGTGAGAACTGTAGCCTGACATAGCCACTCTGGAAGACCAGAGTGGAGAATCTTCGAAAGTTAAATACTGAATTACCACATGACTTAGCTGTTCTTCTGCTGAGTATGTATCTGAAGGACTTCAACCAACATGCCACAGAGATATTTACATCCATGTTTGCTGATACACTCCTCACAATAGCTCAGAAATGGAACTAGCCTAAATGGTTATCAACAGATGAACAAATTTTGAAAAGTGTGGTGCGCATACGCAATGGCATTTTATTCAATCATAATAAAAATTGCAATCCTGCCTTGTGCAGGAAAATGAGTGCATCTGGACATCATTGTGTTAAATGAAATAAAACAGACTCCCAAAGAAAAATGCCACCCTTTTTGCATATACATAATCTTTTGTGTGTGTGTGTGTGTGTGTGTGTGTGTGTGTGTAAGTCATGAAAGTGGAAAACAACATTGAAAAGAAAGAAGAGTTCTTCAGGGAAGGGGAAAAAAGAGGGAGAGAGAGAGAAAGAGAAAGAGAGAAATAGTATGCATATGGAATGACTGTGCACAGCATGACTACGTGGAGGACAAAGGAGACCAACAGCAGGATGTATGGTAGGATGGAGGAGAACAGTGAGGAAGAGGATGATTAACAGCAAAGCGTAATGCCATGTAGTACAAAAATGTCATAAGAAAACCCATCACTTCATATGCAAACTCACATGAACTCAGGGAATAACAATAAGTTATTTTTAAACATAGAATTAAATTTTTTTATTTATTTGAGAGAGAGAGAGAGAGAGACAGAGAGAGAGAGAGAGAGAGAGAGAGAGAATACTGTGTATCCCTGTGGAGGGCCAAGGGTGACTTGGGAAATCATCCTGGATTGCTTCTCTCCCCATTTTGATTTGCTCTGGGATTTCCCAGGCTCTGCTCAAAGGGCTGGAAGTGGAGGCCACCGCCATTTTCCCCTGACATTTTTACATGGGACCTGGGATGCTAACTCAGGACCTTCTGCTTGTGAGGCAGAGCCTTAACCCGGGAACCATCTCTTCAGCCCAGAATAGAGTATTTTTAAGGAAGAATAGTGACCATGCTGCCCAGTTTGGCGGGAAAAAGGCCTTCATCAAGGTCTTAAATAATAAATAAACCTTGACACCTAAGATGAAGGACACGTTTTTAAAAAAAAAATCTTGTGTACAAATGTGATGGAAAACTCCCTTCAAATAACAGTTCTGGGACCCTAGAAACTGCCATTCCCAGCTCTGCCCTCTTGTTTGGTGTTTCTGTGGCAAGCAGAGCAAAGAATGAGACACTCCCCTTCTTTAGCCTTTGGCCCAGAGTGACTCATGCAAGTATGTTCAGCCAGACTAGTCACAGGTCTCAGCCTTTTTATCGGCTCAGGGGAAGGAAAGGGACTTAGCCAACTAGTTTTGCCTTTGGCACTGAAGAGAAGTTAGCGTCTGAGTTGTGACAATGTTGATTTAAATCCCGTTCCTGAACAAGCCTTCAGGATGACAGCAATTCTCGGAAATAAGGGTTAAACTAGTCCAAGGTCATAATCAATAACAATATCTGGATCGTTTGTTTTATGTTCTGGATCTTAAAAAGTTAATGAAACAGTGATTGGAGAATGATTAAACCCATGTTCAGCAACAACATCTGTGCGTACATTATCCTAGCATTTAATCTAACAGAATGACATAAAATATTTTCTGTATGGTATGATGTTGAAGATATCTTAATATCAATTTTAAATTATTTGTCTCTAAGGAGCTCATCAAATATTATCAATAAATATCTGAGAGACACCACCAAATCTTTCTCCTCCTAATTTCTCCTGATTATTTGTGGTCTTCCTATTATTGCCTTAAATGTGTGTGAGCCTATATAATTCAATATTTTTATCAAATCCCTTTTGCTAATTTCAGATACTTCTCAGTTTCTGTTGTTCTTTATAGCTCAGTGTCTAGCTATTAAATAATAGAGTGAAGTTATATATTTGGCTAAGTTGAATGAAGATGTTTTCCACATGTTTCTTTTGCTTTGCTTTGCCTATTGCCCAACAGTGATTTCATATCCTGCCTGTGTGTTTTTACCTTTCCACATTTGTTCACTATTCATCTGTGGCTTCTGAGTTCTACTCATGCATAATGCACCTAACCCCATGCACAAAAGACAGAATGCATTTGTAATGCATTAGATGTGACAAATTCCAGATGGTGAAGAGGACTTATTCACCAAAATATGGTTTTTACCTGTGGTAAAGTGGAAGCTGCTTTTCCTTTTGTTCCATGCCTTTCATGTACTTTACAGTTGGAATGCTATGCTGCAATGACTCTAAATCTTGGGCAGAGAGGGTACATTCAGACTTTGTTCTAGAATAATCTAGCTTTTGGAAGGAAGCTATGCTTTTTCCAACTGAAGACTGACTTGGGTTCATCCTGACTGTATTCTCTGCAGTCAGGAACAACATAAATAATAAATAAGAAGCAATAAGAATTTGGCCCATATGTAATGAGTCTGTGATTTCTGAGCATAATTTAAATTTCACTCATTTGTTACAATCAGACTATGAATGTTGTATTTTCTTTCTGTGCTCATCTTGGTCAATGTATTTTACCAGCAAGTCATTCAATTATGTAAGGTTTTCTAACTAAATCACATATATGAAAAATATATTTTCTTAATTTTAAGAAATGCAATCAATTTCATTATGTATGCGAATGTGTTTACATTTAATCCCACTTTTTCTTACTGTTTACTTAAACTTGTGAAATATTTTTAAATAGCTCTTGAATTTTGTTTCTAATTTCTATTCATTTTCTTAATTCCCTGGTTCATTAATTTGTTCTGCCACTATTGTTTCTGAGTTCTTATTTTTTGTTGACTTTTGTTATTTTGCTAGATTCTTAATTCTATTGTCAATTTTATATTTATGCAGCTTTATTTTATCAAAGTAGTGAGTATTTGGATTACCTTTACCACTTGGTAATTAGAAAATATGTTCATAACATAAACTTTTGAGAATTCAAATTCATCAAAGTTTTCTTTGATGACCTTGGGCATGATCAATTTTTTATAAGCATGTTTTGATAATTTGAGGAAAGATGTATTCCCTTAGGTTACACATTTTATATACACATGTAAATTAATCTTGCTTGTTGTATTATTCAATCATCATGTTCCCCATTTATTTGAGTCAATTGGATCTATCAAAGATTTGGAGTGCTCTATCAGACTTCCTTTCTTTCGGTGATGCAATTATTCAAGGATTCCAAAGTCATTTTCATGATATTTACAAACCTTAATGACCATTACATCTTTATCATGAAGAATGACCTCATTAACCTGCTAACTGCTTTTGTCTAGAATTCTCCTTTTCTGTTATTAATGACTCTTCCTCATTGTAGTGACTTGATGGATCAGTTCATGCAATTTTTTATTTAAAATTCTATCTGTAAATGTACTATAGTTCTTAGAAACAATATCCAGGTAGGCTCCACAGTTTTGTATCTATGGTGACTTAACAGATTAAGAACTCTTGTTTATGATTTTTTTCCTTTCATTTTCATGTGTAAGTGTATGTGGTGTGCATGCATCTGTGTATGCAAGTTTGTATGTGGGGATGGGGGGGCTGAGTATGTATCTGCATGTGGAGACCTGAGGCTCACATTAGAAATTAACCTCACTCTCTTCAGCATTATTCCTTGAGATAAGAGCTCTCAAACCCAGATCTTGCTAGGATAGACTCATTGGTTACTTATTTTGTATTTTAGGCAAATTTCACTATTACTTACTTACACGTTTTAAGAGGAAAGGTCTCATATACCCTCGACTAGCCTAATTTTATCATTATATACTTACACATTTTGAGAGGAGGATCCCATGAACCCTACATTAACCTCAAACTGCCATGAAGCCTCTTCTTCCCAAGTGCTGGGATCAGTGGTATGTGCTGCTACACTTGACTTATGCAGTACTGGGATTGAAACTCAGGGCTTCCCTCATGCTTGGCAAACAGTCTAGCAACTGAGTTTCCTCTGAGACCTTATTTATTTCATTGCTCTGATTTTGGCTGCATTGTCCATTTAGATTCTTTCAGTTGTCTCTTGCATCCCTTTGACATACCCGTTCATTATTTTCTCTTCTTGCGTAGGTCAGCATTTCCTTGCATTGTGGCTCTGGCCTCATCCTGTGGATATTTCTTCCTCCTAGTCTAAATCCAATCATTTCTTCAAGGATTTCTAGGTCCTTTTAGTGAAGAATGACATTAGAATTTAATGTCCAGATACTGGGTATGCTGCTTATTATTGTGGTATCATATACCTGTGGACCCTTCCAGATGAAAAAGAAAATACATGTCATTTATTTATTTTTATTCTTAAAGATATTCTCAAATGGTTATGGACTAGCAGAAAATTTCCCTTTAATTTCTGATGGCTTCTTCCCATGATGACAGATATTTCCACTGTGGGACAACAAAACCCGGGATGCTGACATTTGGTCCATAACACAGAGTTCAAAGCTTACCCAAATTTCCACAGTAATCACATGCTTTCTTTTTTGTGTATATATACTGATGCGTGTGTGTGTGTGTGTGTGTGTGTGTGTGTGTGTGTGCGTGCATGTGTGTGTGTGTATGATGTGTGTGCATGTTCATGTGCTGAAAATGTGCTTGTGTATATATACACAAATGCAGATGTGCTTGATGCATGAGCATATGAATGCATATGCATGTGGGCAAGTGTGTGCACACTGATGTATAGACATCTGCATTCGTATGTGTATGTCATACACAGTTCTGTGCAATCTGATTCTATATATAAGTCTGCAAAACTGTGACCATGATGAATCATGATGAAGCATTATTTCATCAATTCAGAGGAATTTTGTGATTCTACTTATATATTCAAACCTCTTGTTTTTATTCCTCATAACCATTTTTGGTCTTCTATATCTGTAATTTTGACATCCTGATAAACATTATATACATGTAGTCACACAATATGTAACACTTTAAGAATGAATTTTTATCAGGGTAATAGCTTTAAAATCCACTCAAGTTGTTTCATGCATCCATGGTTTGTTCCTTTTTGTTGCTATATAGTGTTTCATGGCATTAATGTACCAGTTTGTAAAACATTTGTATGAAGAGACATGTGGGATACTTCTAGTTTGGGGTTATTAAAATAAATTTGTATGGATATCTATGTAGTTTTGTGTTATCATAAGTTCCCATTTTTCTGGGATAGATAAGCTCCCAAGTATATGTCTGCCTTCTTATAAGGGCATGATTAATTTCATAAGCAACTGCTAAACCATATCACAGAATGGCTATACTAGGTTGCATTCTCATCACATCTATTCTCGCTGGATCCTTCCCAGCATTTGACCCCTTGCTTTATTCTTTTCTAATATTTAATCACATCTAGTTATTTTTCCCATTGCTACAATAAAATATTCTGATAGAAGCAACGTATGTGAGAAAAGGGATTATTTTGGCTCACAGTTGGAGTGTACGATCCATCATGCCCTGTAGGGAAGTCCTGGCAGCAGGAGCATGAAGCAGCTGGTTTGGTCGCATCTATAGTCAGGCAGCAGAAAACAATGACTTTTCATGCTAGGCTGACTTTCTTTTTTCAAATGGTCCAGGACCCAAGTCCAGGGAATGGTACACTCACTTTTAGGGTGGGTCTTCTCACCTCAATTAACTTAATCAACACAATCCTTCACAGCCATACCCATTCATCCTAACTAAGTTTAAATGCTTGCCCTGGGTGTGCCTGGAGGCTTGTCTTCTAGGTGACTCCAGATCCTGTCATGTAAGCAATCAATGCTGACCATCTAAAAGATATGCAGTGACAGTTGGTAATGACAGTGGTCACGTTTTCATATAGCGAATTTGCTATCCATATCTCCTCTAGAATATCCATGTCTTTCCCTGGTGGCTTTCAAAGCTTCTCTGTGCATTCTACATATGCAACCATTACAATGTGAGTAATTTGGTTAAGGTTTTTCTCCCATTTTGCATTTTGTTTTTTCATTTCTTTCACACAGTGTTCCAGTACAAAGGCTTTTATCTGAGGAAGTCAAATAAATGTCTTCATGGGTAATTTTTTGGTATCATATCTAATAACTTTCACGTTGAAGAACTCCTACCTCTTGGCAATTTCCCTCTTGTTTTACTGAAATAGTGTTTTGGTCTTCTGTTTACATGTAAATCTCTTATGTTCCTGGTCTAGTTTGCCTATCTCCTGGCATCCATGTGTTTTACTATGTTGAGCTCCTTAGAATTCTTTGCTCTTCTCCTATGTCCCGCCTACATGATTTTGTTGATTTTGGTTGTATAATTATGATGCTTAAAATAATTGAGTGAATTTCCTATTATCTGTATTGAAAATGAAGTGAACTCCATTGACTTTGTTCTAATAAAATTTAACCTGTTCTTTTTTCTCTCTCTCTACCCACTGTATTATGAATAGACTTTTAGAAATTGGCATTACATTTCATGGTTAAAATAATAATTAATTACACGATGCTTTATTAGTTTTACTATTCGTTTGTAATTATGTTTTAAAACAATGATCATTACCGTCAATCATTTCATTTTCCATCTATTATTATTCATTAGGTCTTTAATTAAGTGAATTAGTTTAATTCATAATTTGTAAATTGTTGGTAACATTACTGAGCTATACCTGAAAATAGCTTTTGGTGACTTTTACCTGTGAATGCTAACTCACTTGGGAAAATGGAATTGTAGCCAGGCATGGTGGGGACAGTTATAATCGTAGCACTTGGGAAGCAGAGGTTGGAGACTCAGGAGTTCAAAGTTCTCCCCAGGTGCATAGTGATTTCAAGGCCAGCCTGGATTTCATGAGAACTTGTCTAAATGAATAAATAAGTAAGGTCTAACTCAACAATGACAACAGAGAAGAAATTCTTAGGCCTTTTCTTTCTCTTTTGATTTCCTTCTTGCCTTTAATATTTTGTAGTGCACTAATGGCTCTTTGCAATTTGACAATGTGGACAGGAAAGCAGGAAATGAAGATAGTATCAGCTGAGAATTCCTAAATAAGCAAAAAGAGCCAAGAGCTGGGAAGGAAAATACACCGCTAATTACATGTCCCAAAGGTCAAGTAGGATGATCACTGAGAAAAGTTATTGGATTTGCAATTAGAAAATAGCTGTAACCTTTGAAGGAACAACTTCAGAGAAATTTTAAGAACAGAAACTTGTTTCTTAACACCTAGAGCTCAGAAGAAGACTAGGAAGGGACTCACCCGAGGTCATGAGACTGGTTACTGATGCGGTTATGGAAACGTGAGAGCAAAGCAGCAGATACTCTGGTTAGATGAGGATCTTTGATTGGCATGCCTATTGCAAAGATGAGCAAGACAAAGAATGGATAGGAAGGTAGAAAGAAATCTAGATTTTAGATCAGAGGCAAAAATCAGGACAAGTATGAAGAAACCCTGTCAACACTGGAGATGATCTTATTCTTCTAAGGTCAAGATGGAGACTAAGAATCATCTTGCTGTGCCTAACTGGAAGTCAGCGAATTGGCAATGGGTTGGGAAAAGCCATTTAACACTTCCCATTTCTACCCTCATCTGTGGAAACAGTCATGACATCAAAAAAGTTCACACAGGGTGTGTGTTGCATTTGTGGTCTTCCTCAGTCACAGGCAGCTTAGATCAGAACACCTCACTCCTGAACTGCAGACTTAGATGCATGGAAGTCAGGAAGAAGACTACAGAGCCACAGAGAAAACAGAATCGGTCCTGGAGAAACAGTCTTTAATCATGTAAGAGATGAAACACAGAACCAAACTCCCCTCCAGCTACAGTAGATAACACATCTCGAGTGCTTGGTGGTACCTATTTCAATATTTATTGATATGTTACTTCTTAATTTCCCAAGTTTATATCACACTTCATTTTACACACAAGACTTTAAATCCTACTGCAACTAGAAAAGCTGTAACCAGGCACCTTCCCCTACAACACATGCTCATCAATGAAAGCAGAACTCAGAATATATGTCAAACAAAGGTGCTGGAGAATGCTCATCACAAAGTGCTGGATCTTCCCACATCCTGCTGGCCATGGAGGGCTGCTCCCCTTCACCCCTGGGAGGGGGTCAGCCATCTTTGCTCCAGTCACTCCAGTTTTGAGCTGCCCTGAACCAGCTGGTAAGCAAACTGGGACCACTATCCATTAACATCTTCCAGTCTTCAGGCAATGTACTCTAATTTTTCCCTGTCATTTAGACTCAGGCAGTAGTCTTTAGCTTATTTCTGAGATCTTATTACATTTTTTATTCATAGAGAAGTAAGATTTAGGTATCGAAGATCAATAGTAGCCTCCATCATACTTACATTATTAATAAGAAAGATGTTGTATGAAGACAGCCTGGTGTATTGGATTTGTTCAGCAGCCAGGCTTGTTGCAGACAGGTAAGACACTTGCCTTGCATTTTGCTCCAACTGTTCTCTCCTCTAGGTGCACCATGCAGCTCTTCTGGGAGTGTGGTCTCAGGCACTGGTGGACATTTCTCACCTTGGTTTGAGATAACCCAGCATCAAAGGGGAAAAGTATCACCATTTATCGGAAAGGTTCCTGAGAAAAGAGTAGATCTATATTTTCTTTGAGGTCTGCATGACTGCTGTTTCTTCACAGGCCACACTGGCTCAGCTAATGTCAGCATCATCAGGACCAGCAACAGAAGTGAGCGTTTCTCCATTGACAAATCACGGCCAGACTCTGGATTTCCTCCCCCCGCATCAGTTGGTCAGTACCAACTTGACATTCGTACTGTTCGCGCTTCCTGTTGCTAATGCACAAATTTTACCAGGATTCTGGTCAACCCAGCACAAAATGTTAGCTATATCCTTTTCCTCAATTCCTGGAGGAAGTAGACAAAAAACCTCAAAAGCCCAGAGCTATCAATCACCTTACATAAAAAGGACCAGGAAGAATCACAGCCTTGGCATCCCCAGATTTTTTGTTTGTTTGCTCGTTTGTTTGTTTGCTTTTGTCCAGCAGCAGAGCTTGCTCTGATACTGCCTCATAGCATCACAATTCTATAGCTGAGGAGGTCCTTCAGAGTTGTCTGCACTTCCCTCATTGGCCTGGGGTCATGCTGAGCTAATGGCCAACCTTTTTATTCACCCATTAAATAATTTATGTGGCATTTGGTCTTGCCAGTTGCAGCCTTCTTGACCTCAACTTCCTCTCTGATTGTTTCTCGGTTGTATTTCTATTTCTCTCTTGTTTCTCTAACCAACTTTCTATTTTTAGTTCATAATTTCTTTATTATTTTTTAATTTTTAAATAATTGCATACACAAATATAGAGAATTTATAATATTTTTCACCCCTTAATTCCCAATCCCATACCCCCTACTTTTCTCCTTATAATCCTTCATCTGCCCCTGCCAGACTCTTTTCTGTCTTCAAATCTTTTCACTTACATGACCCGTGGTGTTTCGTCTAGTTTGTGTTCGATCACATAAGCCTGAAATGCTTCATGCTCCAGCGAGTGTCACAGATCAGTGGATACACCACTGAGGAAAGTGTGTTCCTCTCCTTCCCCATCAGCATTGGGAGGTGTGGGTTTCCTGAGAGGGTTCCCCTTTCATGGTGGCATATCCATAGGATAGTTCCTCTGCAATTCTTGTGAAATTATAGGTGTCTGCCTGATCATACAACAGCCTTATCATGCTCAGGAGATAAGATCCGGCCCACCCCTGTCTCGCTTCAGGCTCTTACCATCTAAGAATGTCCTACTTTCTCCTGTCCCTGCTCTATAAGGCTCCATTCTCAGCCTTTGAACGTGAAGCTCCATGTTCTTCCCATGTAATTTCATTCTGCTTACAGCTTCAGCTACCCCCGTCAGCCACTGATTCTCACATTGTCATCTTCAGATAAGCCCTGTGAATAACTCCAATAGCCATGTGACAGTCACAGCCAACATGCCTGGAACAGTGGGTTGTGGCCTTCAGCTTTCTCCTCTTCCCAGTTGCACAGCGGCAAACAGCCAGGGAGTCACGTGACCCAGGCGCACCGTCCCTGCCCTTTCGCTTCATCTGCCTCCCTCCAGTCTGTCATACCTGCCCTTGCCCAGATGAGTCTCAGCCTTCTTTTTCTCGCTTTATTCTTAGAGTCTAGGATTTTTTTTTCTCTTTCTACCTTCTTTTTTTTTCTTTTTTTTAATTATTATTATTATTTATTCAATTGTGCGTGTGTGCGTATGTATGTGCGCGCATGTGTGTATGTGTGGGTGTAGAACCACGGACGAATCGGGAACCACCATGGACACCTCCACCTCCTTCTGCCCCGGGATTCACAGGCTCCGCCCTACCAGGACCAGAAACGCAGGCCGCCCCCGCTTCCGCCCGGCGTCTATACGTGGGATCTGGGATCCGAACTCAGGACCTTCTGTCTGCAAGGCAGACGCTTAACCCCTGAGCCACCTCTCCAGCCCTCTTTCTACCTTCTAACACAACTTCTCACAGTGTTCGTTGCAGAACACAAGTATGAACTTAGTATCGCCATAATAATACCAGCGATACAGCTTCCTGATGCACATAGGGAAACTCAAAGCCCCCCACAGGCTGCTTGGTTTCATATTCCCATTGCTGTGAAGAATACCTGACCCGAACAATTTAGGGTAACACTAGGGTTGATTCATGCTCACTATTCTAGGTCATAGCCATCGTGGCAGGAGAACTACATCGGCATTAGGAACCAGAGGACTCTTCGCATCTTCTTATCCACCTGCCTAGGAAATGGGGCTGGGTCTTCCCATGTCAATTTTGCAACCAAATGATTTCTACGGGCCTACCTTAGCTAAATAAACTCCTCATGGGTGTATCTACAGACACATCTACTTATTGCTGAAGCTGAGGAAAAGTAACTTTGGAGGTGAGAGGAATTAAGACAAAAAATGCAGACATGTATGGCAGAAATTGCTGTTTACAGGGCTTCAGGCCTCTCCTTGATTTCCGCTAATAACCACCCCCCACACACCTAGGTCTTCTTTATTCCCAACAGCCTACCCCAAGCTCCTTCATAGAAATCAGTTTGCTACTCTGTCTTGATTTTCTTTCCTTTTTCTATGTTGAACATAGACTCAAGTGCCACTTCCCTTTCTTTGTACTCTTGGCTACCACTTCTTCACCTTCAAGAACTAGATCCTGGTCACCTCTCCCTTGAATACTTGCCACATCATAGGATTTCCTCTCCCTCCAGGCATTTCTCTTTGGTAAGCACAGCACATCCCATGCAGACTTCTATTACAATGCTGGTAACCTTTCATGACCTATTTCCGTTAAAAACATCACATATTAATTCACTTTGCCTCCTTGGGCAAAATGGCAATTGCAGTGAGGATTCACCAAACACGAGGTTCTGGAAGTTATGAGAACTGCTCCACAGGCTCTGACTGAAATCATCATATTCACAACTCTATGAGATACTTACTATGTTGGTCTGCTATTAAACATGCAGACACTGAAAACTGTTTCAGGAACTTGTTCCAAAGCCCAACAGTAAGTGGTAGAGGCAGATTTCTAGATCCATTTGGTGTAGCTTCAATGAATTTAGCCACAGATTTTACTACTAAACACTTAGTGTTTCCTGAATGAATGAGATCAAATGCTTGGGAAAGTCTGATAATGTAAGGAAACAGGACCCCAGGATTTCTCAGCAGTCTAAAACAGCAATTTCTGCCATACATGTCTGCATTTTTTGTCTTAATTCCTCTCACCTCCAAAGTTACTTTTCCCCAAGTTCTTCATAGTTCATTACTAGAATTTTTGTTCTTTCATCCCTTTCCACGGGCTTAGTAAGCACAGCCTGTTCTCAGCATTGAGCAACATAAGACAGAAGACTTTTTAGGCACAAGTCCCCACTCTCAAATTCACTTGGAGTTAATATTACTGTTTCAACGATACAAAGAGAAGAAGGTAGGCTTGCAAAGTTAAGTAACTTGTCTAACATCAAACAGCTATTGATAATAGAACTGGGATCCAAGGCAGGCTTTACTAACTCTAAATCCTGCCTTCTTAAGGAAGCTACCCTACTGTCATAACAATAGAATTCAAAGGGAAAATTCTAGCTGGAATTAGAGTGGAGAAGGTTGCATGGCGGGCACTGCAGATGGATTTTGAATGTCAGCCAAAGGCCAACAAGTCAGAGATTTGGTCACCAGTCTACAGATACCTTGTGATAGAAACTATTAGGAGAAGAAGCCTAGTGGAAGGAAATTATTTCACTGGGGGTGGGTCCTCAAGGAAATATTGAGAACTCCTCCCTTTCTCTTTTCCTCTTTATTTCCCTGTTTCTTGGCTGCTGCTGCATCTGCCATGTGCACCTATGTAGATGCTCTGCCTTGCCACAGACCTAGATGCTATCAGCCAACCGAGCACCAAAGCTTCCAGCACTGAGCCAAAGCAACCTTTCCTCTTTGTAAGTTTAGCTCTGGCACAGGGAAGGAGAGCTGGCTAGTGTAAAGGAGGTGGGGGTCATTGGCTGGACCTTGCAGATCTATGGGTTTGCATCTAGGTAGAAAAGTTGGAAGAGAATAATGAGGGGCCAAAGGACACAAACAACAAAGGCTGAGAGAAAGAAATGCGTACTGTTATCTGGAAGAGGGAAAAGTGAGGCACTAAGAAACAGTAAACTAAGGTGCTGTTACCTGGGAAATCACCCCCGAGGCAGATGAGGTCTTTGTATCCCCCCATTTCTCCCCTACCCTGTCTTACCCTTCCAGCACCAACCAGTGGGCTGCCCAAACACATTTCTTAAAGTCTAATTAACATCAACAATAGTTCAAGCTAATCGCCATATTAATGGGGAGACAAGGCAATGACTGGGAGGATTATAAATGGGCATAATTGAATGTGATTGAGTCTGGAGCTGCAGCTATTCAGGAAAGCTGGAGGGGAGACACAGACACATCCCTTCTTCCTTTCATGACTCCTTGCTGGGCTTCCTCCCCACCCTGGCCTCCTGTCAGGCAGCCTGAATACAGGCAGCGGACAGTCTCATCAAATCAGATTCCATCCACAATGCAGGCAGTGACCTCTCCCAGAGAATTACAGTTATTAGACTTAATTATATAATAATAGTTGCACAATGGTCCAGAGCCCCTCCTCTTCTTGACAACAGTAGCACACCCGCAGGGGGTATTCTCAGGATGGAAGTAGGTTTTCTCTCTGCCACTCCTGCCCCCTAAGAGCACAATCCTTTCCTTAGCCCTTCCTCATTGTTTTTCATCTTCTCATTTCTCCTCTCCCTCCTCAATTCACCATCTCCACTGTCTTACCTTCCCCCTGCTTTCAGTTTCTCCTCTTTCTCCCCATTCAGAGCACCCCTTTAGCAATTATTATGCAAACACCATACTTCTTCATTACTTCCCCAAACACAAGGGACTCCCCCTCCCTTTATAATGTTTGTGTACAAGGAAAATATGGGCTGGTATCCTCACTGAGGGACTTTCTTGCCTTTCAACAACTCTTAGGTTATGCCTGAGTGTTTTTACAGGAACATGAGCTCTCCAGTTCTTCCTGATCTCCTTATACCATTCTCTCTCTCTCTCTCTCTCCCTTCTCTCTCTCTCTTCTTCCTCCTCTCCTATCTCCCCTTCCTTTTTTCCTTTCTTCTTCCCTCTCTCTTTTCTTCTTTTCTTCCTAGAGCTTTCAGTATTTACTGAATTCCCCAAATATACCAGGCACATTCAAGTAGGAACATGGCAACAGGGAGCTAAAGGAGACCTCCTCAGCCACAGAACTTCCCATCTCTTGTTAAACTGGTGTCTTTTCTGGCCACATCATTCAGATAAGTGGTTCTGACACTCTAATGGACTTTACGTGCTGAAATCATCTTCTTCTTCTTCTTCCTTATTTCCTAGATGGAAATTGTCAACAAACGGCTGTGCTGTGCTTTTTTGCTATGTCAGACCCTCCTGAATTTCCCATCATCTCCAGCCTCGTGTTTATCCCCCAAGCCTGTCTCTTCCACTTTAGTTCTCAGAGACCAGGGACTAATATTACTCACAGTGGTCACAGCTGAGGGCTGAATTTTGAGCATCTAACAGAGTGAGATTTCTCTCATATCTAACACAGGGGAGCTAAATGATGGTTTCGGCGGCTGTTTTTGTCCACATCAAAGAAAAATATACCCATAGTTCTATAAAGCCGCCTGGCTCACTTTCACTATCCCAGTTTGCTCCAAGAAAGACAACATGGTCTAGAACCTGGGCCCCATAGAAGGACCCTATCCAGAACAGCCCTGAGGATCTAAAAAGTTCACTAGGCTATGTGAGTAGCAGCTGGAGGGCAGAAAGGAGGAAATCAGAAGAAATCAGAGAGTCTGCCATCCTAGGAGGATTGCCAGACATTTGAGGCCAACCTGGGCTACACAGTGAGTCCCAGATCAGTCTGACTTGGAGAGAGGCTGTCTCTAAAAACATAACAAAAATCCAAAGTCTAGCATGGATCACAGGTACTAGGATCCTCAGAGGCAAGTCATAGTGTTCCCATACTAAAGGGGAGCCCAAGAAAGGGTTCTGGGCAAAGTCACTGAGTCCTTACACCTCACTAGAGTGGAGGACTCAGAGGGAAGTTTGACATTCACACTAAAGGATGCTCCAGGGAATGGGAGGGGGGAAAGAGGAGGTACTGGGAGAAAGGGAGGAAGGGGGGTAAAAGAAAGGGAAAAGGGGGGGAGGGTGCAAGGGGGACTGGAGAGGGGTGAAGGGAGGAGGAGACTGGGGCACCTATTAAGCTTGTATGACTGAGAAAAATAAAAAAGTAAAAAAAATCATAAAGCAGACCCTAGAGATCACTCTCGGGTAAAGGGGATCATCTCTAGCAAGCAGCTAGAGTAGCGGAGAGAAAGCACGGCTTGGGGGAAGCACCCGAGTAAGGGTTAACCTGTGTGGCCATGATGACACTTCATTTAGATGAGTAAACTGTGGAGTTCAGAGCTTTCCTGGCAGAAAGAATGATTTATTTCCCCTTTCATTTATATATGCAACCCAGGGGTCAGCAAAACCTTTTGGAATTCAAACAACATACAGTTCTGGACATTTCAGCAATAATCTTGAGACGCCACACCTCTGTTCTCATGTATCTGTGAAAGGCAGGATGGAATTGTGGAAAGGGTCCAGGATTTAGACTCCAAAGACCTGGCTGTATGACATTACTAAGTAAAGCAACTCAAGGATTACCCCCTGTAAAATGAAGACTGTAATAATGAAATTTAAAAGAACATGTAGAATTATCTTTGTTCTAATAGGAATCTCTTGCCTGACCTTACAGGCTTATTGCGAAGACTGCATAATAAAATAGGGGCTAAAATATTCTGCATCCATTAATTACGATCCATGTTGGTTGTCATGTCGTAGCGTTACAGTGCTCAGCTCTGTAGGAGCTGAGCATATAGGAAGTTGAATTGAATAGGTATAGACTGAGTGGAATCTGATTCTCATTTAACGTACAAGAAACTGATTATAGATAAGTTACTAATTCCATAGTTGGAAAGTGACATCACACACAGAATAATGAAAAGATCTACATGCACCTCAAAGCCCTGATTGGAGACCTCTGTAGGTGACAACAGCCAGGTGAAACACCTTTCTGTTTGTAGCAATCTCATGCATGACACAGCTCATGTAGCTGAAACAGACCTCTCCCTTCCATAGAGGCAGGCCAAACCTAGAAGACAGTTCACCTGGCTTCTCTTGCAGTGTCCAGCCTCCAACACGGAATCTAAAATAGACATGATCCACAGCAGAGTCTTGTACTTCCTTAGCTTGTCTCTGTGTCTGACCTTATGACATGGAGATCTGGCTACTACGTGCTGTATTAAAGACTGTTTGGAAGGAAAGACTCTTCCTCCTCCCTCCCTTGAAAACTGGAGCTCCTGCTATCCTGGGAGTGTGTGTCTCTGTCTATTGGAAGCTTAAATTCTCTCTGGACAAGATGTGGGGCCAGGCTCAGAGTTAGCCATTGTGCTAAAAGCAGAGCATGGTTTAAAAATCCACTTGGAGACCACCCAGCCTGCATTCTGGAACACTCTCCAGTTAAGAACACCTCATCCAGCTTTAATTGTCTTTTGGAATTTAAAAGTGTTGATATATATAAATGCATATGTGTATTTCTTTCCTCTACTGGATATAAACTGAGCTCCTGATGGGAATGAAAGAGAGAATTGAAAACTGTTAAGTACTTTAAACTACTCTATTTAATATGCCACGGATTGTATTTTGTTTCTGAGATTCTTCTGTCATTATGTGATTTTGGAGAGGGTTGGGTCCTTTTACATGTGTTTTTCCCCCCTCCTGTTCTCCAGGGAGCTTGTAGTACTTAAAACTCTGTGACATAATAGATAGTATAATCACTGTAAATTAAATGTGCCTCTGCCGAGTTGTGTTTTATGTTAATTCCATTGTTTGGTGGCAGCTGCTTGGGAAGGAAGGTATAGATTGGCAAGGAGCATGGGTTTCCAGGATGACTGAGGATCCACAGTCACAGGTTCTGTGCTACGAGTGCTTCATTATTCCACTGTAAGCTGTCGCTTTGGAAAGAGGCCGAAAGGCAAAGGATGGGACAGAGCGCCCTGACACGGGCTGCAGAAGACCCACCTTGGCTTCCAAGCTATGGCCAGGACTATGGCCAGGCTATGGCCAGGAGAGTCATTAAAAATTAGAGTCAGGGAAAGATTCTGAATATGGGGCACTATTGTTCACTGCGTCCAGCTACCCTGAACCAGTTTGCAAAAAGGACCTGAAGATTTGCTTGTGGAACTGGGAAGACTCCATAAGAACAGAGATTCTGTTAGCTGGCCCTGGAGGCTGGGGGAAGCAAGGTTGGCAGGACAAAAGAAGTTGCACTGCAGACACAGCCCAGGAAAGGAGGTCAGCTGTGTGGAGGGAAAGGCCTCCAGGTGCACACAAGGATCCATAAAGTGTATCTCAGGCTATTCTACAAGGCATAAAACAACTTCGTTTTGTGAGATCCTACTATTTGTCAGCCACTGTATGGTTGACATTAATAGAATAGATACTGTTCTATTAATCCTCACCTTACAATAGATGACAATAACCAAACCAAGACTCCAGATTGCATGTAATCTCTAATGGAAAGCAAATGAAGCTGAGAAAAACAAAGAAATGTTTCTAGCCAAGTCGAGAACAGGCTGAGCTAGAGTTCCATGAAGGCCCTGTTATGAAGTCAGAGCCTTTCATGTCAGAGCTTCATAATGTCTGTGCTTAAAGAGATGGAGACAGTAAGCCCAGATTCTATGGAGAACATACAAGTTAGCCAGCTCAGATTGCTATGGTGAGACACCTAGATAAAATAACATGTGTGTTTCTTGCAGCTGTGGAAGCTGGAAAGTCCCAGTATGACTCTCTGAGTCACTGGTGTGACCTTTCTTTCTGTACTGAAGGTGTCCTCTTGTTATATCAGTGTATTCTTTCATGACAGAAAGTAGTAATTCTATCACTTCTTACATGCGTGTGTGTGTGTGTGTGTGTGTGTGTGTGTGTGTGTGTGCGCGCGCATACATGTGTGTGTGTGGTCTTTGGAGAACAAATAGCTTTCGATTTTTTAAAATTTTCATACAGTTATATGCCATGTGTTAAGCAAATCCTCCTAAACCTCTACCTTCCTTTTTCTTACCCCTTTCACTACTTTCCTTTGTTCTAGATTTCTACTTTCATGACACATATGCATACATGAGGTTTTGTGTGGATATGTGTGGAATGCATGTACATGTATGTGTGTTTGCATGTATATATGCATACATGAATGGCGCATGCAAATGTGCACATAAAGGTCTGAGGTTGCTATGGGAATCATCCTTAATTGCTCTTCCAGAGATACTGAGTCTCTAATCAAACCCAGAACTCACAAATTTGTCTAATCTGGCGAGACAGCTTGTTCTATGGATTCCTGTTCTCCATTTTCCAATTCTGGAATTTAAGGCTGCCATATGCACTCACTTTTACATGGTGTCTAAGAACCTGAATTCTGGTCCTTTTGCTTGCTTTAAGCATTAAGCCATTTTCCCAGCCCTGCAGATCTGATTTTATGTAGCTATATAAAATTTAAGAACCATAGATGAGAGAAAACATATAGTATTTGTCTTTCTGAAACTGGATTAAGCCTTTTAATGTCATTATCTCCAGTTGCATCTGTTTTCCAGTAATAGCACACTTTGTATTTCTTTATGAATGAAAAAGAATTCTATTGCAAATATGCATATTTTATTTGATCAGTTCCTCTGTTGGTGGGCTTCCATAACTGCGCTGCTGTGAATAGTACTACAACAAGGATTGATGTGCAATTATCTCTGAAATATGTGATCCCTTCTTATAAGGACATCAATCCTCTCAAACCAGGACTTTGCCCTGTGAACTTACTTCATTTCCATTGCATCCATGAAGGAAAACTGTATCTCTACATATAGTCACATTAAGAGTTGGGGCTGTAGCACTGGAATTTAATAGATAGGAGCTGAGTAGACACAACATTTAGCCCACAACAGTATGACTTTACCTTTATTTTTTAAAAGACTTTGGCCTCTGGCAAGATATCCAGCACAATATTGTGGATGCTTTCTCTCTTCTTTCCTTTGCATCCCACAAATGTAATGAAACACACTCCTCTAAGTGAGTACAGTTGAACGGTAGACTAAAGAACTATGCTGAAAAGTCTTTGAGCCAGATTGTGTCAGGGCATTGGTGGCTGGACAAAGGCTGTGGGGTGATGGCTTCATTTAGATGTACCTGCTAAGTCCTTCCAGCTGACTACATGCCTTCATGCATGGAAACTGGGGACAGGAAGGCACCCAGGAAGACCCCTGAAACACCTCCATTGCACCCAAGATCTGCCTGCTTCTGATAGTGGCCCCTTAAATTTAGGGGCTTTGGTGCCTTTCTTGTCCTCAGACACTGAGACCTCATGGGGATCAGGGCAGCTGCTTAACAGACAGAGCCGAGATAAGCAGCAGACTGCAGAGCTATTGACATGCAAGAAAGAGCTTTGACTGTCTTTGTATCAGAGCCTCACAAAAGCAATTCTCTGCGTTGATATAAAAAGGTGTCGGTGGTGGTATAAGTACTGTATTACCAGCAGAGATTTATCTGCCTCACAGCGCAGCCTCGCCTACCATGGGAATAAACAGCTCTTCTGCTTATCTATTTCACAGAACACAATATTTGTCAGGTCATTTCTACCTCCAAAAGGACATTTCCTTTGCCTTCCCGTTTGTCTCCAGAAATTTCAGAGCATAAACCACCTACTTCAATAATAATGATTTGGGATGATGATGGGAGATGTCCCAACAGTAACCCCTTCTTCGTCTCATCTCTGGAACAAAGACAGCCCGGAGCTGAGCGACCACATCTCCGTAAATAAAATAGGAAGCCATTCAGGAAGACCACTGACATTGACTTTATGCCTCCACATTCACACATTTACACAGACATGTGCTTCCTCACACATGCAAACAAACATATACATGCATGCGTGCACTAACCACACAGAAATAACCCAGTGGGGCTTTTAAACTGGAAGCAAGTAGGAATATCCCACTTCAAACCACAACAGCCAGGTGTAGTACTCTGGACAGTTGGGGAAGGGAACGTGTGTTGTAAACCCTCAGGTACCTGCCATGCAAAGGAAATTTTAAAGAAAAAAGTGATGGTAAAGGTTCTTTCCTGCATAAACTGCAAAGGCTGCTTCAAGGTGACTTATTGGTTCAAACAAGTCATCCTGCAACCTTAGCCATGGCTGACTGCAAACTGAAGATAGCCACACAGGGCTGAGGAAACCTCCCACATGCCTTTAGCATGACCTGCAGGAATGCTTCATTAGTCCATGTGAACCTGAGGATGCTTCGCTCCATGGGAACCTGCTAGACTCCCAGGGGATATCTGTCTCCCTCCACATTCCAGCCCATCCCTTGGGGACACAAGGGCCTACATTCAACTAGGAGCTCAGCCTCAGGGTAGTTGTCGGTTACACAGCTGGGAGTCTGAAGTAAGGCTTTTTCTCACAGGCACTTGGACCAGGTCTAGCCCTGCATCAAAGGACCCCAAATTGTATTGTTCATGCTGAAACTTCATTTATTCTTCTAGGTATCCTTATTGCGAAGATTGGCAGGAACAGTCAGTTGGGTTTCCTAAAGGTTTGTGACCTTGGAAAGAAAACCTTTATGGGAAATTAAAATAAACTGACAAGGACCTCTCTAGACTATTGCTCACTTAGAAGTTTCCTTTCAAATATTATTTCTTCTAAATACTAATCTGTTTATGAGGAAGGCTGTGGAAAAGTCAAGCTTCTTTCCGGGGGCCAACGGTCTGCACCCATTGGAGGGATTAATGAAGAATCAATCCAAAGGTGTGTGTTGGAAGTGGGAAATAGACCTACTCACAGAAATAGAGCTATAGCCCACCTGGGTCCAGCAGTGTGCTGGCTGATCTTAAATCTAATTCCATTCATTCTGCTTGCTAATGAGTGATGTAGACAGAGCATATAATATGATTCCACTCAAAACCTGGGAGTTATTAAATTACAATGGATTTCTCTGAGTCTTTAAAAGAGTTGTCTGGAAGGAGGGAAGCTGGGATGAATACTCAATATGCTTGCAAAAGTAAAAAAATAAGTAAGGAAAGAAAGAAAGAAAGAAAGGAAGGAAGGAAGGAAGGAAGGAAGGAAGGAAGGAAGAGAGAGAGAGAGAGAGAGAGAGAGAGAGAGAGAGAGAGAGAGAGAGAAAGAAAGAAAGAAAGAAAGAAAGAAAGAAAGAAAGAAAGAAAGAAAGAAAGAAAGAAAGAAAGAAAGAAAAAGAAAGAGTTGTTCTGGACACGGATAGCAAACATCAGCTGGAACTGGTTTGCAAACTTTTTCTTTGCTGCAAAGTACCAGAAAAGTACTTTGCAAGCTTCTGGAGGAGAAAAACAATCAACAATCCCATTAATCCTTGAAATCTGCAAGCTGCAGCTACAATCACCCTGGGAAAAGGCGGTTATCAGTGTGATAATGGTACAAAAGTCAAGGGAAGCAACCAACAGTTTTCTGATTAGATTTAAAATCCACTTTTCAACAGGGACTACATTCCTGGTATTCTAAACTAGAACAAGAAATGAAAAGGGAGGGAAAGGCCCTAAAAGGGTACAAACCATTAAGGTTTAGCTATAAAAACACTAACTAAAACTGCCTTTTAAGTTTGCCATTATACTCTTAGATTGAAGGAGCACTCCGCACTCAACCAAGAAGCTGCCTTCTGCAATGGAAGGTGTTTTATTAAAGAAAATCATAGCTGGCAAAAAATGAAGAAAATAACAGAATGAGGTTTGGCTCTAAAGAGCACATCAAACCACTCACCTACCCTAAGACTCAGGGAACAACATCCATGGAGTGATAGGATTGTTAGAGCCTAAAGGGTAGAAGAAATGTGGCCAGACATTATCATCTGGAAAGGAAAGGGCTACTGCATCCATGTACGAAACAATGAAACCTAGTGAATCATTCATGCAAAATAATAATAAGAGGAAGAAGAAGAAGATGCGGGAGACTAACAGGGAAGAAGGGCTGTAGTAGGAAGGGCACAGAAGATGGGACTGGGGATTAAGGCATGAAATTTCCATAAATCTAATGTATCCATGCATGAACCAATAAAAATAATTAAACAAATGAATGAAATGGCTGTTTTAAGATGAACAGTTGCTTTCCTGCTTTTAAATACTGTACCTTCGCACATCATCTGGTAATACTTTAGGTATCTTTAAGATTCAAAGGAGAATCATTCTAAAAAAAAAATCAAGTTAATTCTCAAAGTGGAAATTAACAGATAGAAAGTGGCTGGCCTTTTGGTGCCATCAAAACAATCAAACCCAGAACTATCCTGTCTCTAGTATGATTTATATGAATAATAATCAAATGGCATCACCATTGAAACTCATTTTAGCTGGTTCTCTCATTATCCGCAGCCCAAAACACCAAAACCATGCACCAGAGCCATGTACATAGCTAGAGTCGGGTCAAATGAGTCTGAGATCCCTCTAGGGCAAACGGATGCATATTCATAGAGGGCTGATAGGGAAGACCTGAGCCCCAGGTTGACAAAGATCTGGCAGCATCAGTCCAGAGCTGCTGTTAGAAAACACAAGTCGTGAACATGGAACTACAGCCAACACGCTGTAATGAATGTACTAGGAGGACAGAACAGCTGTGCAGTCAGTAATTGGTGGCCTTTGATTAACTCTCAGTGCGAGGTGCAAACATCACACTGGAATCATCAGGGAGGTGGATTGAGACATAGGGGAAAAAAAGCTGCTTCGGTCAAGGAAGTTTGTGTTTTCAAGCCTGTTGGTTAAAGAAAGCAGCAGAGTGACTTGCTAGCTGAAGAGAAGAGAAGTTCTGAGGCAAGAGATGTGAAGGGTGAGTGCACTAAGCATTCACAGAGAAAAAAAAAGGGATGATGCTGAGTGTGGAGGGTAAAGGGCTATTGCACATGCATACATGTGTAACAGATGGAAGACAGCCCCTCCTGGAGACTTAAAGGAAGAAGATCAGATGGAAATACAGAGACAGATGCTGAGATGGAGAGAGAGGTAACAAGGGTACAGCCTTCTGTCATTTGGGAAGTGACACTAGACACTACCATCATTTCCACATTAGAGGAACCAAACTCTGACTACTTGTAAGCCTCGGGTCTTTTTGTTATACAGGGTGGAGCAGCTGACAGCTTTTGGGAACAGACAGGTAGAATTCAGGGGTTCCCAGGCTGACTGTGCTTGGGAATGTCTATGCATCCTTTAGAAATACAGAGTACTAGATGACCCTTTCAGTAGTCCAGCACTGTTGACCTAAGGTAATGTACCAATTACTCTTTCCTGCTGCTGTGAGATACCACTCAAAGTTAAGAGCAACTTAAGGAAAAAAAGTAGATTTATTCAGCTTATGGTACTAAGAGAGATACAGTCCTTTATGCTGGAAATGACATGACTGGCTGGCAGAAGCTAGAGGAGGCCTAAGTCACTGCAGACATCACAGGACAGACAGCTGCTGCATGCATAAGAGCAGGCTCACTCCCTCAAGCAGGGTAGGGTATAACCAACCTAAAGGTCCACTCCCGTGAGTGCCTTCTTCCAGAATTGCTTTATTTCCTAAAGGTGCCATACTTTTCCCTAACTAAAGATTCAAGGACATGAGCCTGAGGGGGACAACTCACATTTCAAATCATGACATTACACCCCTACCCTCCCACAGGCTCCTTGCCATCTCATTATCCAAACCATGCTCAGTCCAATTTTAAAATCCTCATAGACTATATCAATAGTCCCAACCCAGTCCAAAAGTCCAAAGTTCAAAGTCTCCTGTAAAATCAAAACACAAGTTATATACTTCTAACATATAAGGCACAGAATAAAAGTTCCATTCCAAAAGGGAGGAATGGGGGCATATCTAAATCTGGAAGATCAGTTCATAACAAGACCAAAAACCAGCAGGATAAACAACCAATCCTGTAGTTTCATATCCAATAGATGAACTTCCCATTCAAATCAAGGGCTTTGGTTCTACCTCTCCAGAGCAACTGCCTGTAGAACACATCATTCTCTTGGACTGGCTCCTCCCAGTCCTTGGTAGATGTCTTACATTGTCTCAACCATCTCTAACATCTTTACTTTTCTTTTTTTTTTTTTTCTGGTGAATTGTTTATTTCCATAAACACTTGTCTCTATAGCACAGTTCAGAGAATAAACAGAGACACAGCTATCATTTCCACCATGGTCTGTTGCAAAGGGAGACTCGGTGTTTGGGTGGGAGCTGGGGTCGGGGCCAGGACCTGGGTTAACTGGAGGCCTTGTGATGCGCTGGGCAGGAGTCTTTGTTGTCCAGATCCACCCCAGACTTAAGCAAAGAAAGGCTCTTGCTGGAAGAACGAGTGAGCCAAATGCAAGCAGCCAGCGCTCTGTTCACTGCAGCTTAGGATGGGTCCAATGACAACAGTAAAGGATTGTGAGTCTGATCCATTGGCCCACTGGGAAAGAACTCTGTCCAGCGCAAGCTTCCCCCGGGATTCAGGTTACTCCATGGGAGGCCTGAAGCGCCCTGGATAGGTTTGCTCTTCCCCTCGGAGAGAGCAATGAATACAATTACTTTCACATTGGCTTCTTACTTGGCTATCCCATAAAGGAATCCTGGCTAAATCTAAGGGAGGAGAGGCACAAATAGTATTATATGACATAACTCAGGAAAAGCAGACCGTTTAGAAAGTAGGAGAAAACACCACTCATACTGAGCCCTTCACAAAGGGATAAGCAGAGACAGAGACCAGTCCAATTAGGCAAAGTGGGAGCCTAGAGCCAGGACTCCAACCACAGTGCATGAGGGGGTAACACGGTAAAGTCTTGGCCTTGACTTTCATGGAGCTAATGTACTATGTAAGCCATCTCCGTCTTTTCCCTTGTTTTTCCAGGACAGCACAAAGCACTGGCGCTGAGTCAGGGCTCTGGGATCATCTGCCCCAAATGTAGGCAGGATGAATAGAGTTGGTATGACTTGGCAGCAAATGGAGTGAAGGCCACGGCACTGGGCAACCCGAGGTCGAAGGAAGCACCAGCAAGGAAGACGGCGCCTGTCCTCTGGAACAGAAGGGTCAAGGAAAGACAAACCTGCTTCGAGGTCTCGAGGCCCAAAGCCTCACACTTCTCAGTGACTCAATCCACAGGCTTGGACTCTATGACATTCTTGCCTCACGTCAGGTCCATCCGTTTGCCTCGAGTAAACGAGGGGACCTTGCTGTAGCAGATGCCTGTCTGGCGCGCCCAGAGCCCCACCGGGCAGGGAGATTCCGGGCTGACTTGGAGGCGCTCGGTGCCCGCTGAACCACGGCGGCACACCATTCTTAAACTCCCCTCCAAGATCATGTTGTCATGTGGAATGAAGACTCCGACGCCATCGAACTTGCCTGGGCAAACTCCCCCTCGCACCTTGAGCCATCCGAGAAGGTCAGTACCCCAAAGCCACTAAAGAGCCCGTTCTCACAATGACCTCGGCGGGTGCCCTCTGCAAACACCAGCTAACCCCAACCAGCCTGCGCCCTCCTTCCACTCGCCACACTATTCCTCTCCGCTGGAGTCGGGGAAGGCGCCTTTGTCAGGGTCCTGGTGGCCGCTTACAGAGGAAAGGTGGACCTGGGCTTGGCGTCTCCGGACGACCGTCTCGGCCCGACGCGAGGCCGGGATCCAGCGGCCCGGACCCGTGCTCCGCCAGGCTGCCCGCAGCCACCTTCCTCTCTGCCACCCCCTCCATCTGCCCCGCCGGACGCTGCCATCACTAGAGGCATCACCTTTACTTTCCAATGGTAAACCAGGCTTTAACTCCACAACACAAACTACCCTTCTTGGCCCTCTAAATTGCATACTTCCTTCCACACACTGCCTGACTTCTGCCATCCTTTGAAACCTTGGAGGGATCTATGACTTCCTCCCTCTTGCATCTTTGATGCCTCCGAAATCACGACCATATAGATGACATTGTCAAGTCCTGCTGCAACAACATTGGCTGGAGACTGCCCACCCCCCTGACTCACAGCTGATTCAGCTTCTCTGTGCTGACTGTGTGCAAAAATCTCTCCCAAGCCTTAGCTGTGGAGGACCAGTCAATTCCTTTGGGACTTTACCCTTTAGCTCTTTCCTTAAAAAAGTATTTTACTGAGGACTTTGCCCTCATGGGAAGGACTCTTATATTATCCAAATTGAGAGCAGGTTTTGATTCGCTAATGGAGCTAATTTAACACCAACTTCCATTTTGCTCTCTCTCTTTGCTCTCTCTCTCTTTCTCTCTTCCTGATTCAGTTAAGTTTGCCATTGCATTTTTCAGCATCAAACCTCACGGACTTTATTTCTTTCTGCCTGATGGCTTGTTGTTTTTCCTCATAACTCTGAACAAGAGCACTAAAATGTAACATGCAGACATCTCACACTGTCAAGACTGCGTAGCCTTGAAATTTCTTCCACTAAATACTCAAATTTACCTTCAGGAAAGTTTTCAGGACAAAAGCAAAATTTCACTAAATTCCTTGCCAAACACATCAAGTTTCCAACACAGTCTCCACTCCTCTCTGGACCATTGCAAGTTGGGCTTCCACTGCCTGCATCTCTCACAACATTACTCTCTTCCACACTTTCACTAGAATGGCCCTTTTGGCTCTGTCTCCAATACACAAAGGCTTTCCTAGAACCAAGCCCCAAAGTTCTCCATATTTCTCCCAACAAACATTGCAATGGCATACCAGCCATATCTCAGCAATGATCATACTTCTTTACTTCTTGGTACCAACTTCACAATTTCTCTGGCACCAAATTTCTGTACCATTTACAATTTCTGTACCAGTTTCTATATTTTGCTGCTGTGAGACCCCACTCTAAGTCAAGGAACTTCAGGGAAGAAAAGGAGATTTATTTAGTTTATGATTCTAGAGGGGAGATGCAGTCCTTTAGGGTGGAAAAGGTGTGGCTAGCTGGCCAGAGCTGGAGACAGTCTAAGTTACATCCATCATGGAGGCAAAGAGCTACTGTATACTCAAGAGGAGACTCACTTACTCAAGTAAGGCAGGGCTAAGAAACCTCAAGGCTCTGTGACTGTCTTCCTCCAGCAAGGTCCTGCCTTCTGAAGGTGCCATGACTTTTCCCTAACTAAAGATTCAAACGCATGAGCCTGTGGGGGACAACTCATATTTCAAACCATGACAGATAATATCTTAGTCTGTTTTCTGTTGCTACAAAAATACCAGAGGCTTTGTCATTCATAAAGAATAGAATATACCTTTTTTATGGTCTTGGAGGCTAGAAAGTTCGAGAGCGTAGCTCTGGCATCTGCTCAGACTCTGGCGAGGGCTTCATGAAATGCCATAACATGGTGGAAGGTATCAGATAGCAGGACAGAGTAAATATCCCACACAGATGTCTCTTCCTTTAATGAGTCAGTTATGTCACATGGATAACCACCCTTGAGAACTCATCTAATCCCAATTATTTTCCAGAGACTTCCTCTCCAAATGTATCATGAATTTGGGGATTGGCCTCCAATACAAGATCTGTAGAGAACACAGAGTTAGCACTCTAAGATGGCCTTGCATCATTTTATGGACTTACAGAATTCGTGAACATTGCTTCCTAGAAGACTTGCTGTAGTTCATCTAGATCCCATCACCCACATTAGAAACCTGGTGACAGGACATGTACATGTCTGCATCTCCAGTGCCATCAGGATGGGTGGACAAAAACAGGGGCTCTTCTGGCTGCCAGTCTAGCTCTAGGTTTGGTGAGAAACCCTTTCTGTGATGGTTAGTGTTACATGTCAATCTGATACTTGGAGGTAGGCCTCTGGACCTACCTGAGAAGGATTCCCTAGGTTAAGGTGGCCTCTAGTATGCCTGTCAGGGATTGGATTTCATTAATCGATGTGAGAAGAACCAATCAATTATGAACCACACCACTTCCTGGTGTCCAAGGCTTCATAAAGATAGATACATGGATGGATGGATAGATGATAGATAGATAGATAGATAGATAGATAGATAGATAGATAGATAGATAAAAACCTTGCATGTATTGGTCTTGGCCCACTGCTCCTGATGGGGATGCGATATGACCAGCTATTTCAAGCCCTTGTCACTTGCTCACAGTAATGAATCATAACCTGGCATTATGAGCTGTAATTAAACTCTTTCCTCCTAAGTTTCTTGAGTTCAGTCATTTTGCTGCAGCAATGAAAAATCAAACTAAAAACTCTCTATAAGAAGCACTAAGGAGAATAATGCAACAGGACACTTGATTTCTCTTCTGGCCTCCATAACTGAGTACATGGGTAGGTGTACACACGCATGCATATTCCACACACATGCACACACAAACATGTACACACTCTTAAAAAATTTGTCAAGCTCTATCCCAGAAAGTAAACAGAGTCACAAATGGGGAGTTTTTTTTTTAAAAGAAAGCACATTTTCTAATATTATTGCTCTATGGTGCTACTACTGTTTCCTTATGATACTTTCATTGATCTATAGTATTATTATTATTACTCTCTGTTATTGTTTGTAGCATTATAGCATTATTATTACTCTGTAGTATTATTATGGTTTCATAGTATTTATTGCTCCATGATATTATTATTTTACAGTATTATTATTATAATTGCTTTGTGTATTATTTATATTTCTCTATATTAGTATTTTTGTTCTATAGTATTATTATTGCTCCATGGTATAAACATTATCATTCGACAGTATTATTATTATTGTTCTACAATGTTACTAATGCTTTGTTATTATTATTGTTCTGTGATAATATTGTCCTGTAATATTATTTTTCAGTATTATTACTGTTCTATAGTGTTCGACTATTGCTCATAGTATTATTATTATTATTCTCTATTATTATTACTGCCCTATGATATTATTATTGTCCTCTAGCAGTAATATCATTTCTCTGCAGTATTACTATTATTATTAATCTACAGTATTATTATAGTCTTCATTCTCTGTGTCTATCTGTTATGCAAAATCAACCCAAAGACTGCATTTGATGTCCCCTCAATTATCAGTAGCCTCATTCTCAAAGGGAAAAGAAGCTCTCTGCTTTGCTGTCTGTCATTCCAAAAGAAGAGGGGAGCCCAGTATTGCACCTCTCTCTATACTTCGCGTGCCTGTCCGGCCCCATATATTTTACATGCCTGCACAATGCGTTTTATGAGGCATATAAAAGCCAGACGGGAATTATCTCCTTCCCTTGTACGGGCTGTCTCTTTTTGGGGGAGAGATAACAGAGACCTATTTCATTTTGCTGCTTGCTACTGGATGTGCTGCCATAAATTGAGAAAAGAAGCTCTTTTTTGAAAAATGCTTTCTTTGACCCCATTGTCACTGGGAAACCGCAGTGAGAGAAATACCATTCTCTGTGGGATCTCTGTTCACAGTGCAGGAAAAGTCTCTCTCTCTCTCTCTCTCTCTCTCTCTCTCTCTCTCAATCTCTTTCTCTCCTCCTCCTCCTCCTCCCCTTCTTTCTCTTCCTCCTCCCACTCCATTGTCTTTCTTCCCTCAGCAACTTGCTCAGAAAAGGAGGATGAAGAAGGAGGGAAAATATCTGACTCAGAGATGCTGTAGCTCATAGTTCTGAATCCTTACCTGCTCCCCCCTTCTCACCGTTCCACAGAGACAGTGCACGACTTCTATGAGAATATATTCTCTCTGCCCATGCTACGTCCAGGCACGCTCCGTGCGCTATCAAATATGCACCACCAATATTTCATTATCGGGTCCTATGCAGCCCGTTGCACGCCTGGGTGAGCCTAGAAATTAAACTCTACTTTTACTTCTGAAGAATATTGTCCCTACAAGTGCTGAAGAGGAGAGACTGCCAGGCCACTGGCGGTCATAAAGCAGAGGTCCTCAGCTGGCCTTGGTGGACATGTCTGCCCCCAGTTCCCACAGGCTGGTAAGTGGAGGTCACGGACACCCTTGTGGCAGAAACAGAGATGGTGCCACTCTGCCTCCCTCACTGCTGCTTGGATTCTCTGCTGAGATGTATTCTTTGAACTTCTCTCTGTCTTCTCCATATCCTCCATAAAATTCTGCTTCTGTCCTCCATCTGTCTAGTGGGTTTCTCATGACACAGGGTGGATGTATTTGTTAAAAACTTTTTTTCTAAAGGAAACTCTCCCAAGTCATTCAGGAGCTCTGCATGTATAAAGAAGATAGGTGAAGGCTAGTAACAAAATAATACAAATAAACTGAAGATGAGCAGAATAGACATTAAGTTGACAGCGCAGTTTTGTGGGGACTGTACTTACCCACCCATCATTGCTTTTGTGTCTGGTGGAATGCTGTTGTGAGGGGGAGAGGAACGGGAGGCCAGGAATTATAAAGTGAAGAGCTTCCATTTAAATGAACCAGTGAGAGTCAGGAGGACAATGGAGGAACAAAGGGGACAGGACCAGTCAAGACTGAGCATATCATTTCTACTTTGATGAAAATCTTCCAGATTCCTCAATGTTTTCCTATCTTAAAATTCAAGTCAAGCCACTATTTCTGTGTCCTGGTTCTTGGCAATTCCCTGTCTTCATTTTCTCTCATGCCCCCTATCCTTCACTGCTTTCTGGCCACATTGACCTCTGATATTACTGGGGCTTCTGTGCAATACCACCGCTCAGGGATGTGATAGAGACATGCCTTTATCAGGGCAAACTCATCAGAGCAAACCTGTTGTCCATGACACTTCTGGCCAAGAAGAACTCAACACCTTTATGTTATTGTTATTGTTCTGTGATACTATTGTTCTATAATATTATTTTTCAGTGTTATTACTGTTCTATAGTGTTTTACTATTGCTCATAGTATTATTATTATTATTCTCTATTATTATTACTACCCTATGACATCATTACTGTCCTCTAGCAGTAATATTATTTCTCTGCAGTAATACTGCAGGACAAGAGTGTCTCAGTGATAACTTCAGACATCTAGTCATCTGGGAACAGTATCATGGCCAAAGCCCACCAACATTCATTCCACATCCAGCACTGGGATATGTATGCCTGACATGGGATGTACTCTTCTTAACTTTGTCAAACTCTTGAAACTTTCCCATAGGTAATTTTAAGAGAGAAATAAAACATAAGTGATATGTTTAAGAACAGACAAAAGTAACATGAGTGCCTAAGAAAAGCAGAAGTAGTATTGCCTGAAGATTGGGGTTGGGAGGGGTAGAGAATTAATGGAAGATTGATAGAGATGATCTATTAAATGTGGAAAAGACTAAGAAGAAAACAGAGGAATCAAAAAGTTTAATGAGATCAAACACACTTGTTTGAATTTTTCCATCTTGTAATAGGGATAAGATTAATATCCTGTAATGAAAATGTGATACATTTATACAATGGAATACTACTCAACCATCAAAAAAGATTAATTAATGAAATGTGCCTGGAAATGGATGGAATTAGAAAAAATTATATTGAGTGAAGTATCCCAGATACAGAAAATTAGACACCATATGTACTCCCTAATAAGTGGATCCTAGTTTCAAACCCACTTAATGACAAAGTTCAAAGGTAAATCTCTAGAATATGTACTATAATCACAAAGGATTACAAACAGGAGGGAAAGAGAAAGAGGCCCTCCCCCAAAAAGGAGATAGGGGATCACACTTCAGTAGAGAAAATAAGTCATCATCAAGTATTGCATGTAAGTAGCGAGACATCTGGTGAAGCTCACTCCCACTTCCCTTCCTGGTCACTTGAGACTGAAGAGGTTTGATCTCACCAATCAGGGAGGGCATAGGGACGATAACCATCCAGTAAATGGGACACTGACACCCCCCCTTACTGCTATGTCCAATTCCTATTCTGCCACCTACCTTTGAGTCTCCTCTTATAATAAGATCTTCATTTAAACAGTCTTTTATCTTTGGTTAGGAGGTGACTTTAGATACTAATCAGGATGGAGCCAAGGGGGGTGCAAGAAAAACAAAACTGAAAACAACAACAAGCCATAATTCAGAACACCAAAGACCCTACATTAACTACCTGGAATCAGACCAACCAAATCTCTCCCCATCTTAGGGAACCTTGTGGAAGAGGGGGGCAGCAAGATGGTAAGAGCCTAAAGATGGGGAGATATGATATGCAAGATACTCCACACAAGTTAGGGCTACAGTAGCCATAATTGGACTTTGCCTGACCTGCACAATAGCTGACATGTCATCGACCTTCCAAAGTCTGGTATGGATCCCAGGGGAGAAAGTGACAGGCAGTAGGATCCTTAGAGGCAAGGGATTAATAGTCATAATAGAGTTCTTATACTAACAGGGAGTCCAAGAAGGGGCTCCTGGCTATGCCACTGAGTCCTTACCCCTCACTAGGGTGGAAGACTCAGAGGGAGATTTTGCATTCACACAAAAGGATGCTCCAGGGCACTGGGAGAGGTGGAGAAAGGGTGGAGGGGTAAAAGGAAGAGGAGAAAGGGGGAAAATTGAAGGGGGGTGACTGGGGAGGGGAAGTGTGACCTATTGAGCTTATATGATTAGGAAAAAAAATAAAATGTGGGAGAAAACAAAAACAAAAACAAGACTGAGCAAACATTTTAGAGCTATGATATATGTCTAATACCTTGCTTATTGTCATAGCATCATAGGCATCTGCATGTGTCCAAACTCATCACATTGTATACATTTAATATTTGTTTTCTGAACAAAGATTACATAAATCAGTAATGCTGTTTTAAAGAAAGACATATCAGACTTATGTCCACCTTCATAAGTAAAGAATCATTTAAACAAAAACATTAATATCCCGGGTATGATCCCTGACGTGCTTCTTCACAATTCTTCAGAATTCTCTCGAATCCCGAGGTTTGACCCATCTTGCTAAATGCTGGACATCTTACCCTTCCTTGCACACACCGAGGGAGGATCTCTCCCGCTCTGGAAAGTACTAAGCTACAGAATCAAGCTTGTGCTTGGGCACAGACCAAGTCTCACTGCTCCATCTTTGGGTGGCAGCAGTCATAGCATTTCCAGTGCTTGTCTAAGCTTCCTGGGGCTGAGAAGAATAGAGGGTCCAGAGATGGATTCTACCTACCATGAAGGCGGTAAGCCCTGGGGCCAGCTTTCCTCTTCCATCCTTCCCAAAAGGTGCACAACTCTTTGGTGACTGGAAGTACTGGCAGCAGACATTCAGAGCAAGGGAGACCCTATTCCCCTGCTCCCAGGAGTGTTTCACACATAAGTGAACGTGGGGAAGGTAATCCTTTACTCTGAGATGTTGATGCAGGGTTTTTGTCGGCTAATATCATGGTAAGCTGAAGTTGTTAGTGTATCTACATATATGATGCTTATCTCTTCCTTTATTGAAGAACACAGAAGTGTTCCTTTTTTGTAAGGAAAGAACAAATTTAGTAAATCACAAGTTTCCATTTTATCAGGCTTTGTAATGAGACTGTGGTCATAGAGTTTGTATTTCTACCTATGTGACTAGACAAATACAGAGTTAAATGGTAAATGTTGGTTAAAAATTACAGATGTTGAACAGATGGACAGATAGATGATAGACAAATGATGGATAGAAGGATGATAGTGATAGATAGATGTATGATAGAAGACAGATAGATAAAAATGGAATGAAGATGAATGACTTCTAGCCATATTTATGTATTCAGCATCCAAACCCGTTTTAATAGAAGCCAGTGTGTGCTTTCAGAGCAATTATACATGCAGACACAAACCACTGCAGTGGATGCCGGAAGGACAATGTGTCCCACCTGAATGCAGATAAGTCTGGAGTCCACAGAGGACAGACATCACGGATGGCTTGGGTGTCGAGCTTTTGGCCATAGATCTGAGCATGCTGAGCTTCTCAGAGGCCAGGGTTGCTGGAGGCCAAAATCTAGTTAAACAGTTCCTACCAACAGGCTTAAAAGGCAGGACTCCATGGCCTCCAGCCCTGGGGGAGGTTGTGATTCTGCCTGGGTATTGACATAATCCATATCGCTGCTGATACCTACTCTGGCTTCCTTAGATCTCTGAGCCAGTCACACCAGCCGGAAGGAAAAACAGCTCAGTTTGGAGGTTCTGAATGGTGCCCAGCATGAGGAAATCCCAAGGCACCCTGAAAAGCAGGCTGCTATGTGGCTCTTCTCCCACTTCTTAGGAAGTGAGTGGAGAAGAGGGGAATGAGGATAGGGAATGAGAAGAGGGCAGGCAGGCAAACTCCTGGGTAGCTGAAGAATTTGGTCAGTGGCTAACAAAGAGAATAACACACTTTAAAAGAAGGGAATTTATTCACGGACACTGTCAGAGGCTGCCATTCCTCTAGCTGAAGCATCGTCTACATTTTACTGTGACATAAATCAGTTCCTCCTGGACTTAATAATTCTTTATGGGATTCTTCCCACTCATAAATAAAGTTCATCCCATATGGACATTCTACAAGAGTTCTCCTTGATTTGCAGCACTCTTCATTGGGGAAGGTAGGTATCAGCCCTGTGTTGCAAAGAGGCTTTTCTATGTTCAGCCCCTTCAGGGAAAATTCTGGGGCAATATCAACCTCAAAAAAGAGTCTTTTCTAAGATGCCCTTACTGAATGCACAGAGTAAGTCTGTCAGAGGTAGAGAAAACTATGAGAATCGATCATTTCTTCTCAAAGAATAAAAGTGTCTTCTAGGTTCACTCAAATATGGCAGAAGTGGAGGTCAAGACTTCTTGCTTAGAGGATGTCAGGTGTGAGCACCATGTATCTGGCCAATTTCACTGACAAATATTTCAGGTGTGCAAACTGTGATAAGATAGGACTCTTACCACAGCCAAAGCCTAGCAAAGATCTGGAACATTCTACTGACTCAGAGAATGAAACTGCCAGACTCAGTCTCTCAGATTCTCCACAGAACAGTGATCCCCAGAACTTTGACTCCAACCTTTCTATCTTGGTTGGACACCAGCTCCCAGTCTTCTCTAATATGGCAAGATTACAAACTTCATTCTTAAAATTCTGCATTATGATATTTGCAGGGCTTTATATGTTCTCAGAAAGGCCCCCATAAATATTCATATTCTAGTTTTAAAAATGTAGTTGGAAAGCATGTTACAGCATCTTGTCCAACATTCTACCCAAGGAAGTAAACGCCCCCACATCAACCCATGCAGATGGGCACTCGGCCCTTCCTATCTCCCCTAGAATGAATCTATAAAGAAATTCAGCTCTTAGGTCCGAATTCATACTTCTAAGAGGAAATGCATCAATAATATATTTAATGAGATGCACTATGCACCATGAAATATGGAGGATCCATAATTACAATAAACAAACAAGTGAAAATGTGAGATAATTCATGTAACTTTCTAAAATAAGAGCACTGAAAATTGGAATCTATGTTCACCCCAAACCAGAAAATGGCAGGTGTTGGCAAGGATGTGAAAGAAATGGAGTCCTCATATGTGGGACCTAAAATGATTCAAACTGGGGAAAAGTTTGGTGACTGTTCAAGTAGTTAAGCATAGAATTACCATATGGCTCAATAATTCCATATCTAGGAGATCCCTAAAGGATTAAAGCAAGACAGTCAAATAAATCTACACACACCTTTATAGCAACACGATTTACAGTCACAAAAAGATAGACAAATTGATGCATACACATACTGAAGCATAGTAGCCATCAAAAGAAACACTTAGAACATGCCTTGTGCATGGATCTAAAGTGCATTATATAAAGTTGACAGTCACACAGAAAAGGCTATTTAGTATTTAATTCTGTTTATATAAAATATACAGAATAGGTACATCTATAAGAACAGAATGGAAATTGATGGTTTCCAGGGTCTGGAGTGAGAGACTGTGAAGTAACTGATATTTGGGCATAGGGCTTTCTTCTTAAGTGATAATTAGAAGTGATGGTTGGATAACACTGTGAATGTACAAAATGTCACTGAATATTCACTTTAAATGCATAATTTTAAGCCTTGTGAATTTCACCTTAATAAACATTTTTATTTTGAAATAAGATTTACGTGTTCGTCTCATCTTGAGACTTATCTTCCCTATGTATCAGACCAAGTTGTTCTATTTTTCTGGGGTGTTTTTCTATTTATACACACTGAAATCACAATGATCTACCAAAAAAAAATCCTCCTTCCCCTCTTTTACACACAATCACCAGAAAACCTAAAACAAGGAAAAGACATGAATGACCCTTTACTTACATTTTTAATAAGTAGGTTGGCCCAAAACTTGCCTGCATGTTGTTGATAAATATACAACCAAACAACTACGGGATCAAGAGGACTTTATTTTTTCTTGAGATTCTCAGTTACGGTCCTTCATCCACCTTGGCAAGAGAGCTCATACTCAACAGGAGTTTAGTGAACTGGCTCTATCATGTCCATAGGATTACTGAGAGAGGAGTAAGTCTCTCTCCCCAGACAACAAGGCTGTCAAAGTATGCTGAAGAATGCCAACTACTTTCCTAGCTTCCTGTATCTATCCACCTACTTCAGAGAATTGTCTCACCCACTACTGACTGTCTTCCCACCAATCAATCCCTTACAGGTCTGCTCTAGGGCTTGCCTTGACTACCAATTCTTCATAAATGTGCACAGAAGTTGACATCTATAAATCTAATTAGCACAGTAGTCACGGGTGACCTTAAACATCTGACTCTCTTATATCTACCACCAAGTACAAGGATTACAGGCAACCCCATATTTTTTTTATCAGTGTTAAGTATTAAACCCAGGACTTAAAGCATTCCAGGAAAACCCTCCACCAGCTGAAGCATATCCTCGTGTCTCTGCACTAACGTCTGTAAATAGTTTTATTGAAACACAGACATCTCATTTATTGATGGAGTCTCTTCAGACACTAGCATACCACCATGGCAGATTCCAGTTATAGCCTACAAAGCCTAAAGTTGCTAAACATCTGGTCAGTTACATGAAAATTTTGTGATCTCTAATATGGAGTAACCAAATGAAAATTATTAAATAAAACCTAGGTTTAAAAATTAAAAAAACACAGTGAAGTTGAAGCCATAAGGGAAAAAAATCAAAGACCAGTTATTTGTACATTTGCCAACATTAAATAACTTAGAAAAGAAAGAACTTAACAAACATTTCTGGAAATCAAATTGCCGCCATAAAAGTAGCCTAAATAATCAGGTTACAAATCTTGTAACCTCCTAAACACCATGAATGTAAACGGCCAAACACCTAAATGAAGTTTCTAAAAGAGAGAGATTGAATGAGCAAATATCACTTACAAATAATAGCTCTCACCTCTTAATGTGTTTTAATCTTCCTTCTTTGAAGCTCCAGGGGATCTTTCTGGAAAAACTTGCTCCTTTGCAGACAGCACAATTATTTGAAGTTCAGAGATTCTTACAGCTTAATATCAGGTTGTTTTTCTTCTGTTAACAAGTAAAATTAAATAAATCTTGAAGAAATGCTCCATTTTTTAAACCTTATTTCACCGAAAGTAGAGCCCATCTAATATCTCCTAACCATAGATACACACAGAAGGATGCTAGAATGATATCCACTTTGCTATGATTATTGTTTCTGAATGATGCGACTTGGAGGTGACTTTTTTACTGCCATTTGTGTATTTTTTTATCACATTTCTCTAAAACTTCATCTTTTTCTCCAAAACAATGAAGCTCAAGGCTAAGATACTAAAATATGCCAAGATGCATCTTGTGGATGCTAGCATGTGAACAATGGTCATCTTTTTTCTTCATATACTTTTAAGATGTTATAAATAAAACTTTAAATAATATTTTTATTGATTTTCTGGTGGTGATTTTTTTAAAATTGCCCACAGTACCTAGCACAAGCAAGGCACATAATCCATGCTCATTAAAAGTCATATCGATTTTTATTTTCTAAAATGTCCCAGGGACGACTGTTCACTCTCTTCAATGACAAGAATAGTTTGAAATGTCACTGATACAAAGTTACTTGCAATTTATACTTGACCTTATTAATTGCAATAGAATTACAACTAGCTCTCTTTATAGTAAAATGAAGGAAATAACAATTTATTCAATATTTGCAAACCCTTACATGCCATGACAAAGTACCATATTCAGAGGATCTCATGTTTTCTACCCCAGGCCTCTACACAATAGAAGCAGTACCTCAAATACACTCATCAAATTCTTTACTCCTCTCATCAGATATAATTTGGAAGTACCAGCTTCTCTTATTCTTTCCTCCAACTTTTCTGGAGCTGTTCATTTCTTCTTTCTTTCTTCAGTTGCAGTGAAACATCTTGAGTTTCATAGGACTTATCAGTTTTCTTTCTGCCCATGGCCTACATCATCAGAACAGGACATGCCTGCAGAGGAGAGAAGGAAAACGGGACACATAGGCATAACAGTCAATGACCTTCAAGTGTCCTTCTAGCTTGAAATTTGCCAATGACTGTGTGCAATTAGATGACAATTTGAAATCATTAATAACAATACAGAAATATAAAATTAATTGTTTAAATGAGCATCCTGTTTGTTCACTGAAGAGTGCAATTGACTGAGTGATCTGGGATAATTGTGAAAGGCTACCCAGAGAAGGAGAAGCTGTGCATAGCCCAATTTGAAGAAATGACGGCAGGATTTACTTAAATGAGGGGGGAAGACAGAGAGAGGGAGGGTGAGAGAGACAGAGACTTAGAGAGAGAGAGAGAGAGAGAGATTGTTAGCAATCTGTAGACCTAGAAAAAGCCTTAGTGAACTCTTGATCAAAGGGTAGAAACCACCTAAGGGACACAAGATTAGCAAGGGGTGGGCAAAAGAAAGTTGTGATTTGACATGTCTACTCCATGTGGTGCTTTGTCTAAGAAGTTGTTGTTCAGAACTGTGCAATAGGGGCTGGAGAGGTGGCTCAGGGGTTAAGCCTCTGCCTTGCAGGTTGAAGGTCCTGAGTTCGGATCCTAGACCCCACGTATAGATGCCTGGCAGAAGTGGGGGCAGCCTGCATTCCTGGTCCTGGTAGGGCGGAACCTGTGAATCCCGGGGCAGAGTAAACAAGGAGGAGGTAGAGGCGTCCATGGTGGTTCCCGAATTTGCACGTGGTTCTACACACACACACATACATACACACATGCGCACATATGCATACATGCACAATTGAATAAATAACAAATAAAAAAGAACAAAAAAACCTGTGCAGTAATTGATAAAGTTCTCATCTTCAATTATCCACAGGTCACTTGATGTTACAAAATCACTGTTCCTTTCCTGCCCATTTTAGAGACTCTGTCCATCTTGTATATGCCATTTTTGTCCTTCTCTTCTGAAATTTTACTCAACAAGTTGGGAAGGTATTGGAGTTGAGGACAGGTAAAAAAGTCATTGAGGAAGCAATGGCAAGATACCAACTCTTCTCTGCTCCACAAATTCTTTCTTACAGCTTAGAGTTTCCAGGGGTCAACAGGACACTCCAGTACTTTCAAACAATATCGTATGAAGATATGATCACCTACATTGAAGACTGACTGCTCTGCTCAGCTCCAGCCTGGTGTATATAGCTGCTTCTTCTGAAAGTTGCCCTACATCATCATTGAGGATTAAACGTGAGACTCAGGATGACCAAAAGGAAGCAATCTGGGTCATCCAAGCTTGTCTTCTCCAACTTCTCAAATTCCACACCCAACTGGTTACTATCTTATGACAATTCTACCTCTAACCTGTTCCTACTGGTGTCATTTCCTGTCTGTGCCACCTGTGCTTATGGTATGTCTTTTAAACTTCATCCCTGACTTCACCATAGCCCTTCACCATCTCCCTAATGCTGTGGCTAGGGCTGGATGTCCAGTGCCACCAGGCAGATCATTTCATGGCTAATCTTTGAATTACCAAAAATACCTGTAGCAAAATATCTGCTACAGGATTTCTTAGTCTGTGTTAATCAATCCTCTAAACCCTAACTGCATTCACATCCTTTGCCCCAGTTCTCATCTTTCCCTTCCTTCTTTTTGTCTGTTGACCAATGTAGCAATTTATTTGTATGTTTCTGATACATATAACACCAAGCTGCAAGCTTCCAGAACAAACACTCAGGCTAGAGGGGACCATCAATGTAATAGTGGCATGAATGTCAAAGATGCAACCAATAGCCTTCTGATCAAATTCAAGGCCTACTTTTCAGCAGGGATCTGTAAACTACAACAAGAGCCTATGAAGGAGAAGGACATTAAACCCAAGGGAGAGTATAGACTATAAAGATTTAGGTATAGAGACACTATATCAACATGCCTTTTTACTATTTGTTACCATACCCATAGACTGAAGGAACACTCAGCACTCAACCTAGAAACTTTTTTCTGCAATGAAACAAGTTTATTACAGAAAATCACAAATGGCCAAAGTGCAGAAAAGAAGTAACCACAAGCTCTAAATTCAAGACTGAAGATGGAGGGAGGGAGGCATGGACAAACATTACTTTTTGGTTATGGCAGGATTTCTGTATACATGAATTCACTGTAGCTATGTATATTTCCATAAGATCTGTACAGGATTCATCCTATCATCATTTCTCTATGGAAGGGGAAAGATCTCAATAGGCCCCACAACTACCTGAGAGACTGATGAGGGTTAATGCTGATGGGGGGTAATGGAAGATGGCTTCTTCCATGGTATACCCACTAATATATAATTCATGCTACATAAAGGATTTAGGAACATGCCATCAAAGGCAAACCAGATGAAACCCAGTGGGTCACACAGATAAAAGACATGAAGGCAGAGGGAAAGAAGGTCACACTGTATCCATAGGAATTGCTGAGGGGAAAACCTTTTCACTTATAAGTCTGTGAGTCTGCCAGAGTCTAAAGTATAATAAACTAATAACCAGCTCTCTCAGTCTTATCCATTTGTCCAAGAACTGATTCCATTCCATTCACTTTGTATTGAGTCCTCCTACCTCAATTAGACCAATTTCCAACAAGTTTATTTGGGATTTTCTTAGCTATCATTTTTTCACAGATATGCCCAGAGCTTATCTGTCATTGTTGAATTGACACTTGTATCTAACTAACATAATTGCTAATTTACTATTCCATACATTCCCTTAACCTTTCTTAATAGTTACTTTAGCCACAATATGTGTTCTGTCACTTTTCTTTCTCTCTTCTACCAAGACAGTTCTTTGTTTTTTAGACCCTGTCCAAAGATCTCTTCCTTCTTCTAAGATCCATACTTGATCAGTATAATTAAAATGAACTAAAATACAATAGACCACTAAGCACTTAGACAAAGGAATGAATTATTCAACACACCAATGAATGAGGAAATGAATAAAAATAGTATTCTCACTTAGCTTTGTGGATTCTCTTGTAGCCCAAGCCATTTCTTCTTGCCTAAGCTGAGTATCTCCAGAGTCTGTCTATTCTGATTGATCCATAACATCTACTAAGTGTGAATGATTCTCCATTTAAATATAGAATATAAACAGTCACCAAGAGTATATGGTAACGTCTAACTTCACCTTAATTTTTTGTTGTTGCAAATGAGAAACTGTCTGAAGTGTTTAAAATTTATTCTTCGGGCTTTTCTGAAAGATAGATTTTTTTGGTGGGCACTCTGGTAGAGAGGGTGTAAGACTAGACATAGATCTGACTTCATCACTGTGCTCTAAGCCTTTAGTTTGACATCCCCGACATGAGAACATAGTAACAAATTCAAAGATAGATTGAACCTGACTATAATCCTTAGACAGACACTCTAAAACTGTGTTCTGACATCTAAGTGTTTAATGCTCATGGTACTTACCTGGAGTGTCCACAGTGGGCAAGTATCTGGTTCCAACATGGAGTGAGCTTTATAGACTCCCAGGGTTCCCATTCTTCTCCCCCATCCTGACCTTAACACTTGGGGGGACTTGAAGGACCATGATCTATGACCACTCTCTTAAAGTCCCACAGTTACAGACTATTCTATTATCGGAATACATACTGTGAAGTGACACATACATTGAAATTAATTATGTCATTCCTGATTTTCTCTGGGAGAATCCTTTGCCCTACATGACTAGGGAACTCACAATGCCTAGGGAATTCATACAGTGAGAATGATGGGTTGGGACATGGAGATTATGAGCAGAGACTAAAGAATAACACAAAGCACTTTGGGGGTATTCTAAGCAGATGGGAAGAATGCACAAAGAGCTGGCAAGAATTCCCCAGGAAGTGAAATGACAGAGAAAAAAAGAGAAAAGGAAGGTTAAGAGATTTCCATGGATGTTGCTAAGATCTCACATTTGCAAAATGATTTCATAGCCATAAAGCTGCTTCTCCTTTCCCAAATATCTCTATGATTACAGAGAAAAATTAATTTTGATTTTCATCTTACTGATGGAGAAGCCAAGTTTTGGTGAGGTCTGGTATCAGAGTCAAATAGCCAGACAAGGGCTAATCTAGAATTTCAAGAATTTAATAGTTACTTTAGCCATAATATATGTTCTGCCACTTTTCTTTCTCTCTTCCTACCAAGATAGTTCTTTGTTTTCATGACCCTGCTCAAAGATCTCTTCCTTTTTCTAAGATCCATACTTGATCAGTACAGCTGAAATGGACTAAAATACAGTAGACCTCTAATTGAATGATCATTCTTCCTTGACTCTGAGTGTACCATTTGAGTAGAAAAATTCCTTATAAATTTGACATATATTCTGTAAATACAGTAGGAAACTGGTCTTTTATACTGACTTCCAAGCATTGAGACCCTAGATACCTAAAGACATAGGAGCCTACTTTCTGGTTCATTCCCTGGCTTCTCAATTGCCAGGTTCTTGAATGTGTTTAAGATGTGACTAATTTTCTATAAAGCTTTAACTGCACTGGCTTCTGAGAGCTAGGTGCCAGAAAACACTTCATGCCCAAATCAGCCCTAGGTGATGATTAAAACGGCTGCTGAGAGCTCCCGCTTGCTCCTGCAGCCAAGTTGAACTACTCAAAATGATAATCTAGCATGTGGCAGTAACTCAGACTAAGCGGGTCCATCACTCATAGAAGGATGGGCACAGCTTCCAGGACTCTTATGTCTTTGACCAATGACAGCATTTCTCCTCCAAGCTTCCATTCATCCTCTACACAATTTATTTCTTCACAGTAACCTTCATACACATCAGTCCTGCTCACTTCATCCAGAGTCAGTCACCCAGATGCAAAGAGAAACCAACGCCTCCTTGGGGGAAGTTTTAAAGAGACACTTAGATTCAAGGCTGAGAGGGGTATAAGAGATAAAAATAGCTCTGAAGTGTTGGGAGGACCAGAATTGGATCAAGATGGGCCATATAGTTAGAGAAGAGATATCAGAGTTGGAAATGAAGAAGAAGAAAAAAAAGAGAGTCCGTTATCATGACCCCTTCCCATTGCACCAAGCAGCTATCTGCCCTTGATTATGAATATCTTTAGGCTTTAACTCAGATACTTGCGACCCAAGAATGGGAACTACTTAGTACCACTCCCAGTTATTCCAAAAGTAAAAAATTTCTGATGGAAAAATTAATATGACAAAGGTTGGCACTGAAAGAACTCAACTAATAATGTCCTCACCTCACTTGAGAACTGAGAGGGGGACACTTGGAATTTGACAGATAAAGACAAAGCAGAACAAAGCTGTGACTCAGCGAAAGAGTGGCTATTGGCCAAGTCTTGAGCAGGTAAGTCTAGCATCTTCATGAGGTCTGCCTAATCTTAGAAGTATCTGGCTTACCCATGTCAGTCTTGATATCAAACACTGGGTAGCTGTTATCCATAGGCAGGCTGGCCCAAGAAAAGCAAGAGGAGGGAATAGATGTACATGGTCTCTACCCTCCCCAACTAGTCAACCAGAGAAGTCAGAGCAGCCTAGAGAGCTCCCCTGTTGGGACCTACACCTAGAGTAAAGCAAGTGGGAAATATACATCCTGCCCCACCAATACCTAACACGCATGCTTAGTATCCCCAAGTGGCTCAGATTGGAATTTTAATACCCACTTCGACAACAGGAAAAAATGAGATTCAAAAAGGTAGGCAGCATGACCCTCATTCCAACAAGTTCATGGTAGACCTGGAAACTAAGCAAGTTTCCCACAGGTTTTTGAAATTAGATTTCAAAAACTCTATGTCAAATAAGATATGTTTACAGACAAAATCATCAATGACTACAGATAAATGGCCAGGCAAATTGGTTGAATTAGTGTAGGCAGCTATTTTTCAAGGACACTCTTTCATCAAATACAGGCTCTCTGATATCTAACATATTCTGAGTGCTAACTTGGGTGCTGAGAACAGAGCTTGAGTGCATTAGACATGACTCTGCTTTGTAGAGATGGGGTGCAATAGAAAAGAGTCTAGGATTCAAGGAGGCCTTTGACTGACAGAAGTAATTGTAAAGAATGAACAGCCAGGAAGCAGAGCATGGTGGCTCATACTTGTAATCCCAGCACGTGGGAAACTGAGCAATTGGACTGCCATGAGATGCAGGTAAGTCTGAGCCCTGAGCACAAAAGCTAAACAAAAAACTACAGCCTAAGGCTTCAGGAATTTCATTTAAACACTATGATAAGAAATGGCTCAAGAACTTGACATTAGACTTGAGCATTGAGTTTAAGAAGCCAGAACTATCTTTGCAATCCAAGGCAATTGCAAAAGGAACTAGATCCTGGGTATTCTTTACACTGTGGAAACCTATGCAGCCAGATTCCAGAAAGACGAAGCTCCTTGTTCTTTTGTTTTATCATGACTTTGACTTTTTTTATTTTTCTCTGTTTCTTAATGCAGTCTCAAAAGAAAAAAAATTATAGAAACCACAGTAATAGGAAGCTAATTTTTCTAAATGCTGAGACCATCAGATAAAGATGGTAAGAGTCATACCCTCAAATCCTTGGGAAGGACCAATGGATATGATATGATTTAAAAAAATTCCATAGAGAAGTTTTGTACAATGCCTACATTTTTCAGTTGGTATAAAAACCCAATATCATGGTTTGCATGTGAATCTCTCCCTAACCAGTTTCATGTGTTTTGACCCTTAGTGGCTATTAATGTTTGGGAAGTTTGCGGCACCTTTAAGAAATAGAGGCTTCCTGGAGGAAGCAGGGCAAGGAGGCAAGTCTTCAGGTTTGGTAGCCCTGCCCTGCTTCCTCTCCTTTTCTTCTTCTGACTCCTGATGGCTGATGTGACCTGAACAGATCGCCTTGCTTCTACCTCTAGTTCATGCCTTCTACTATGCAATTTCCACCCCACAATGGAATTTATCCCCTCTAGAACTGTAAGTCAAATAAATCCCCAAAGAAGCATTGTTTCATAGCAGCAAAAAAGAAAAGCAACTGCAACAGAATTTGGTACCAGAGGTGGAGTTCCTCCAGAAAACCCTGACTTAACCACTCATCTGATCCAAAATCATCAAAGATTGGGCTTCTGGTTCTTCCCATTTTCAGTGGTTGAAAAGTAAATAGTAACCAGTAGCTGTGACTCCCCTCAGTTATCCAGATCTGAAGACTGCGGAGTGATCTTTGTCATCCTCATCCTTCCACAGTGTTTCAAGGCCTGTTGTCAACTGGCAGAGCCTCATCTTCAGTCATGATTTCCTAGAAGTACATACCTTTCCCATGAGACAGTAGAGAACTTGTCTAAATGTGACCATTTCATCCACTATGGCCATATGACCCTTGTGTTACATTAATGCAGGGTTTCCTGCATCTGTCCTAAGTGTAGCAAACCAGATGGAGAGAGCAAGACGAGATTCACAGAATGACCAGAACAGGATACCATTTTGGACAAATATTGTATAGTATCAAATGAATAGTCATCAAACTTTGGACATTTTTTTTTCTCAAATTGAGTTCAGTCTTGGTAGTGATCACCAATACCTCCCATCTCCCAGGTTTCTTACATCTGGTTGGTAGTTTCCTTTCTTACATCCAAATTTAAATTTATGCACACAACACAGGCTGATGACATTTTAGCATCTGTCTATAAATAAATATGTGGAGTGGATCAGTAAGCATGGATATCCCTGAAAAGAATCTCTGAGTGTCTGTTACAATTAGACTCCTGCCCATGTTGTTAATGAATCAAAACCTATCAATCCTTTTACTTTTAATTTATTTGATAGCTTCATTTAGGTATAATTGACAAACAATAAATTCCATTCATTTTCAGCAAATAATCTGTTAAGATTTGTGTTCATTACACCCATGAAACTGTCACCACAGTCATAAATATCATCCTCCCTCTAGTTTCCATATGCTGTTTTCCTTCACTTTCCCTGACCCTATTTAAGAGCCCCATTGAAAATATAATTTGACATTTTCTTGGTATCATTTCTGCTAGTGTACATTAACCATTCAAAATATGTTTGGATTTGGCATTTGATACATTCATGAAATTTACTTTTGTCATATTCTCCCACTTTCCTTCCATTTTTCCCCTTCTACCAAGTCTCCTTCCTACCTCTTCTACTTTCATGTTTTTGCCTTTTTCTAAGCCTGGTTTACTTTGTTTAATATGATCATTTCCAATCATTTTATGTACACAACATTTTTGTTCTTAGAAAGTAATTTTATGTCAGCACTGTCCTACACCATGTCCTCTGGTTTTGGTCTACTTTAGTTTTTTATTTGATCATTTTCCAAACTTATCCATGGTGATCTATATAATTCAGGAATTTACTTACTTCATAGCTGAGTAGTGTTCCACTCAATGGGTAGACCCCGGTTAGTTATCATCTTCCTGCTGATGAACATTTCAATTGACTGAAAAAGAATCACTATAGCTCCATAGTTGTTCTGAGCTTCCTTTCCTGAAGTGAGCACCGCCTTATGCAGTAGTTCCTGGGGCCTCCCTATCGTGTTCTGGGTGCCGCATCCTGCTTATGTGGGCTCAGTAGTCTCACGAACACAGATTCTTGAATCAGATGGATCCTTAGGTCCACTTAGCAAGCTACTTCCTGGCACAGGACTGCAGGCACCTACAGAACAGAGACTCTGGCTACTCTATCCACAATGTTCTTGGGGCTGGCAGTGGTATGTATACCCAGCCTATTGCTTGATGGGGATTCCTTGAAAGGAGGAGCTTTTCCTTTATATCTTCACAGGTCATCCTCATACCTGGCCTGACTTTTGGTCCACAAACCTCCTTAATGGCCCAGTAGTTAGTGAGAGGGGCTAGTTGTTTTCCTCTTCCAATTCCATATGTCTGTATGAACTGCCATCATCTTAGGTAGTAGCTTTTTTGCTTGCAAGAATCCAGCTGTTATCATCTGCTGACTTTCCTTTAACCTGTGGAGGGAGGGGCACGTCCTCCCCTGTGATCTCCCATCTCAAATGGCAGTCAGTGTTCCACCAGATGTAGCTTCCCATATCCTTGACTTTATCTTAATAAATAATCCTCCCTATTTAGCAGAAATCATTGCATCTTTGTTTAGGGATTAGGACTGGAGATATATTTAAACTGCACTGAGCACTGGTAATCCTGGAAGGGCTGAAGCAATCCTGATAGCATGATGGGGCCACAGCGGTGAGTGCAGTCACTCAGCTGCAGATGTTATTAAAGCAGCTATCTGGACTCAGCACAGAACAGATAAGCAGAGATTGGTATGCATACTCACATATGTGCAAAAGCTTGCTAGGTTTGCAGGGATGCAAACAGACACACATTCCTGCACATTCCAAATGCACAAATACATGTCATTACGCTTGGAAAACAAGCTAATTCACCTAAGCCTTCATGAGCACAAAGTACATGGGCAACATGATCGTTCATGCACATATACCCAGATGTGTGATTTTGGAAGTAAATGAAGAGACATATCTATATACCCAGATGTGTGATTTTGGAAGTAAACGAAGAGACATATCTATACACACAGTAACTGTAGATAGCTCTTTGTACTTTTCCAGGTATAGTCATAGAAATGAACAATTGTTCTTAGCACCCCCTGGCATGGGGTACAGTCCTGTGAGTGGGCGTCTCTGGTTTACAGATTCATAGTTTGTAAGCAGTTCTGGGTATCTTACAACTTTCTTCCTACTTTTGTATCCAGAGCTCTTTGTCTCCTTTTTCCTGAGGCTTCTTGGTTGCCTTATAATACTAGAAAGCCCAACTACAGCCTAATCAATTCAGCTTCTCTTTACCCCAGGAGATAGGACACCACTAACAGCATTATAATACCTCAGCTCCTTGGCCACAGTCTGCCATTGGGCCACAACCCCAACCACTAGTGGCTTTGTCGTTTCCTTCATCTATTTCTGCATTGTCTCGGCATGTAGCTCTTAGGTTTCTGCTGGCTGCCCACCTACAGACAATTTCATCTGTTGCCAATGTGAATTCAGCATGATGCAAGTATATATAAGGTATACTTTTTTCTTTCAGAATCTTGGGAGAGTAAAGGCCTATGTATGACACTAAAAGACAGTAATACAACAGTGGTAGCAGCTTCAATGAGCAGGTATTGGGGATTCCCAAGAATTATTTACTCAAGCTATTTACTCAAAGTGCTATTAAGACTCAGCATAATTGCGCTCACAGCTACAATTAGGACATGTCACTACAATAAGAACATGCAGATAGATCACAAGAGAAAAGGGAGAGTCTGGAGGAATCTATTGACTGATGTCTTCATGTGTTCTTATGGCCTTAGCAAGAGAAGTGCAAAGGCACAAAGGTGATGTTTCTGACCTGGGCAATCCTTAGACATGCAATACCAAGGCTTCCACTGGGGCAGGTCATGTATGCGCTATCTCCTTAGCATGTGCCACAACTCTGGCCCTTTAGAAGGACAACAGGTATTATGCACAAACTGTATCTGGGCACAAATAATCACCCTTATCCTGGAGGGAATGTGTCGTGAGGAAGAGACTGTGTGCCAGCCTTGTTCCCAGTGTCAGCAGAGGGCAAGTTTGGACGCAGGCTTTTCTAAGGAGAGTGAGTTCAAATCTACTTTTGCTACTCTGTTTTCACAGTTGGAATGAAAGGCTAACAGTTCTGGAAGGAAAAATTTGAGTGTGAGTCGAAATGCTTACTGAGACAAGAGCTCTTGGATGTGGGCATGGAGTATGGAGGGCATCCAGCCAGACAGAGAGGACAGGAAGTGGAGCAGAGAGTAGCTCAGCTCCAGGAGAGCCAAGACTACAGTGAGGAAGAGGAGGATGAATAGGGAGAATAGGTTTCAACAAAAAGCCATCAGGATCTGCTGCAAGCTATAAGCTAGCAGGCATTAAGACATTAAAAACTGATCCTTAAAGAATTATCCAAGAAGGGAAAAAGATGAGTAGTCATGTGATCATGACGGCAAGATGAGAGAAGAAAGTTCTTGAACATTTGCATCCATCTGAGACTTCCAATATAGCTGAAGAGCAGCAATAGTAGAGTAGAATCCCACACTGTCTGTGCAAATGCACAGAAGATACAAGATACAGTCTATACTAATCATTGCTCCTGGGCAGGCCAGTGGGGAATGTTGATTTCATATATTTGTGTGTGTTACTGTTTGTTTGTAATCATCAAGGTAGGTTCACATCGATCATATAACTACCTATCTTACTGAATATTCATCAAATACATATTTGACAGAAAGGACAACTGAGTTCATTATGGTTAAGGTACTTGTCATGGAGAGTCTTGCTTGTTTTGGGTTTTTTTTGGGGGGGGGGTTGAGACAGGATCTCATGGAACCCAGGCTGACCCTGAGTTCATTAGGTAACTGAAGATGCCCTTGAACTCCTGATCTTCTTCCACTACTCCCCCCCCCCCAATAATGGGACTAAAGCCCTGATTTTGTCAAGCTTATTATTGATCATTCCTTTCTCTAACTCATCTCTAATTTATCCTCAAGTCCTGTTGTCTGTACTTCCAAATACATTCCTAGTAGGGCATTTTTCTACTTTACTGCCAGTCTTGCAGTTCTAGTAACAAATATCTCCTCCAAGTTCTTTTCTTTTTTGTAGTAAGCATGTAACTTTAAAGTGTGACTCGCTCAGATCACATTTCTCCTCCGACTGAAACCTTACATGTACTTACTTACCTTTGTCAGGGGTACAAAGGCTGGACTTTGTGCCCAATGCCCTATTCATCCCCCACTTACCTTTTGGGATTGCTCACACACATGCAAACATACATACACACAAGTGTGTACCACACATAAATATGCATGACATCAAGAAAAGGAAAAAGAAAAAAATACATTAGTGAGTGGTATCTGGCATCATGCCCAGCAACTTTATTTTGAATGGATGACATATCCATTGGTGAATACATTCATTGCTTTTCTCAATGCTGTGACAGAATACCTGACAAAAGCAAGTTAAAGAGAAGAAGGGTTTATTTTGGATTATGACTTCATAGCAGGCATGCCCACATTGGCAGGAGCTTGAGGTGGCTTGCTCACATCTTGGTGGATCGGGAAACAGAGCTGGGAATGAAAGTTAAGGCTGGAATACAACCTTCAAGACCTACTTCCCAGTGACCCACTTTCTTCAGGCGGGCCCCACCTGCTAAAGGCTGTGAAACCTCCAAAAACAGGACTACCATCTGGGAACCCAAGTCATCAACAATGAGCCTATGAGGTGGAGGGTGTTTGACATTTTAATTACAACAGCCAACAAGTGACTAGACTAGAACATTAGCAGAGAGCCTAGACTCTGACTTCCATCTCTGCCAAGACATGGACATTCAAATTCTTGCACCAGAAGGATGAAGAGAAACTCCTTGGAGCTGTGTCACAGGGAGAAATCCTGAGGCCCGTGGCATGCTAGCCAGGCAAGGCAAGCATCTGTGGATGGTTCATCTGCACACAGAGCAAAGGAGCCTAGATGGGCAAACTGAGCAAAGAAGTTTAAGAGCAAAGAGGCAGGTAGAAGGTAGAGTTCAAGCAGGCAGTCAGAAAGAAAATCTTGGTTAACTGTTCATTCTTTTTAAATTAACTAATTCATTAATTAATTAGTCTGTGTGTGTGTGTGTGTGTGTGTGTGTGTGTGTGTGTGTGTGTGCCCTGCGCATCCATCCGAGGGTACCATGTGTCCCTGTGAAGAACCGAGGATGACTTCCAGAATAGATTGCTTCTATCTCCTTTTTTTGTTTCACTTTGGGATTTCCCAGGCTTCACCAACTAGGGCCGGAAGTTCAGGCCACTGCTGCTTCCGCCTGACATTTTTATGTGGAACTTGGGATCCTAACTCAGGAACTTCTGCTTGTGAACCATCTCTCCAGCCCTAACAGGTCATGCTTAATGATAAGAGGAGAACAGAGCAATAAGGGAAACAGGCAGGGAGACAACGTCAGGTGTAGCAGAGAAAAGCTCTGAAGGTCAGAATTCCCTTGTCCAGAGGGATTGGCAGGAGGGAGGCAGATGAACTCTGAAGACACTGTAGAAGAACAGCCAGTCAAGAATCCCCATCTGGGGGCTGGAGAGATGGCTCAGGGGTTAAGCCTCTGCCTTGCAGGCAGAAGGTCCTGAGTTCGGATCCTAGACCCCACATATAGATGCCGGAGAAGGTGGAGGCGGTCCTTGGTGTTCCCGAATTTGCCTGTGGTTCTACACACACACACACACACACACACACACACACACACACACGCATACGCACACACGCACAATTGAATAAATAATAATAATAATAAAAAAGAATCCCCATCTGCATGGACCACAGCAGTTAGAATTGCTCTGAACATAGCTGAACATGGACCGTATGAGCTGTGACATAAGAGCAGAGGTGGGCCAGATGCATAGCTGCTCTTTTTGTCCCCAGAAAGGAGCCAGAGTTACTCAGAGACCAGTGGAACCTGCACACTGGAGCAAAGTGGTTACATAGATAGCTACTGGGTGAAAAGAGAAAGCACACAGAGCCAGAAAGAAGGGTGCGGGACCACGGAGCCAAACAGACTCGCCTCATTCACACTTTTGCCAAAGACCAATCATGAATGGACTCTTCCAGAGCCATCAAGAAGAGGCTTGAGGAGAGATTTGGGAGTTGCTTTAGCAGAAGAGTCTTGCCAGCAGCTCTTTCCACCAACATCTAGTCATGCTGGCCCCGTGGAAGCAAGGAACAGCAGTAACTTCTGCACTGTAGCTTTCTTTGCATTGAGGGTCTTTGAGAGCTAAGACGATTTTCCGCATGGCAAACCACTGCTACTGTCTTGAGTTCACAGAGGGAAGGGGAGGGAGAAAAAGGACACACGTCCTATGAATTCAGGTCCTTTTCCACATGCAGTAAAAAATGATGGCGAAGCCCTACTGTCATTGGCGACTCTGAAGCCCGGGTGGCCTGCATCCACGCCGCTCACTAACAGGGAACAGCACTGCGCTGTTTGCATGCATGTAACTCCCCAGCAGATGGTGAATCAGACCTCGATGTCTCTGTGTGAGCTTTGTACATTTTACTTGTTGGTAATGAATTTACAAAACCTTTAAGTACGGAAAACAGAGCCTTCCCACGAGCTGAACAGATGGGAGAGAAGCCTTTCTAAAGGCTTTTCAAAGTGGCCCCTTATTCACCCCCTCCTGGCTTAATATCTCTCTGTGTGTCTATAAATGCTTTATTAGTTAGGGCGAGAGAGAATCTGCCCAGGCTTTCCTTCTCCAGCTCTCTGGAAAATACTAGGCAGGTTGGCCACAGTCAGGAGCCCATTAGCAAGATGGCCCTGGGCCTTGGCCAAGAAGTTTTAACAACCACATCCTAGAGTGCAGCCTAAGTCATGGAGAGAAGCAAGAAGTGGGACTTCTAGCAAAGCTTCTCTAGACTCCCTGGAAAGGTCGGGAAGCTCAAGACTTCATTCTGAGCATCCACAACTGAATTATAATTTCAAGCCTGTAGTTGGTTGTTTCAACAGCACAATGCTTTATCTTCCTTTGGTCTATATCCTGTCCCATGTTGTGAAGTGTGGACCCACTCTAGGGGAGTCATATTACCTATCCTTGATATTGATCTCAACCACGGACCTGCTTTGGTCAATAGAATATTAGCTGGAAGGAAGGGAAGGCTTTGTTCAAGTTTCCTTTATGGATCTTTTCCACAGGACTAAAGGATAGCTCGAGAGCTGCCAAAAAATCATTTCTGGGTGTGACTCTGGAGGATGTTTCCTTAAGGGATTGACATTTGAATCAGAACACTCAGGAAAACATGTGGTCCTCCAGTGAGAAGCTGATAGAATAAAGGAGAATTGGGAATACAAGATAGTTCAGCAAGTAAGGAACATGCCCCCAAATGTGGTGACCTGAGTTTGATCCTCAGAAGCTCACTTGATGGAAGGAGAAGACGGATCCGCAAAAACTGGCCTCTGATCTCCATCCACATGTTGTAGATGCATGTTCACACTTTCTCTCTCTCACTAAATAAATACAATAATTTTTAAAAAGTAAAAGAGTATTATTTAACTCTCTCCTGAAACTGGACATCTGCCTTTTGCATTCAGACTTCCATGTTTATGGTTCTCAAGCCTGGCAGTCAAATCAGTGGTTTATTCTCAGGTCTTTGGAGTTGAATTGGTAGAATCCTAACATCCTACCAACTTTCCTATGCCTCTGATTTGCAGATGGCAGGCCATGGAAATTCTCAGCTTTCACAGTTACATGAACCAATCATGCATACCAACTTTCTTTCTATCTATCATGTTGCTTAATGACAGTGGTAATTTATATATATATATATATGTCCCTACCTCCCTCTTGGGCCATGGGTATTATACACATTGTTTTACACACACACACACACACACACACACACACATACACACACACACACACTTAGGCATCTTTGTTGTGCAAACAACATAGAGAGCCATTCCACAAATCTATATGACTTGGGATACTGCAAACCAAGGCTATATGATGATTTGAGGGAACTACTGTTATTTATGCTAGACTGGTTGACTGAAACAGTTATACAGTTCATATCTATCTATCTATCTATCTATCTATCTATCTATCTATCTATCTATCTATCTCTTCTGTTGGCCCAGTGTCTGTGAATAAAAGTGACTAATGCAAGTTTTAACTTGACTGGTTGATTGAAGGTTGTTCTTTTACTCCCATAAAGAGGACTTACCCAGGGAAGTTGCTGCTGTGGAAGAAAGAGGAGACTCATGCAGCTGGACTTGTATGCAACCAACTCTAGATGTGGAAATAAGCTAAAACTAGGAAACATGGTGTCTCTTGCCAAAAATGTAGGTGACAGATGTTATGGTTAATATTTTCAATTTGACTGGAATGGAAATCAGGAGACAAACCTCTGGGCAGCCTGTGAGGGATTATCTAGACTAGGTTAGCCTCCTGACCTGTCTGTGAAGGATTATCTAGATTAAATAATTAAGCTAGGAAGTCCCACACTGAGTAAGGGTAGCACTATGGTCTGAGTTGAGGTCCTACACTGTGTAAAAAGGAAAAGGCTAATTGAGCACCAGCATTCATCTTCATCTGCTTCCTGACTACAGATGCAGTGTGACCAGCTGCCTCAGTCTCCAGGACTTGCCCACCATGATGAATTACACATAGGAACTGTGAACCAAATAAACATTCTTTCTTCAAATTGCTTTGCTTTTATCAAACTATTTTGTAATTAGCACAACAGGTTTTCATCCATCTACAAGAAATGTAATTATATAAGTGGCCATGATTTAGTGAATGTATGCTAAATAAAGGTATAATCATTATATTATCTCCCTAAAATTGTCTTGAAGATCCATGAAATTAAACTTAATGCATAGCACTGTGCTTGACCCATGGCAAGCACAACATAAATGTCAATTATTCCATTGCTTAGCACTTAGTACACATTCATTTTTATCATTAAAACAAGTTACTAATTATCATTATCTTGTTTTACAGATAAGAATGTTAAAGCAGCCAAAAATCACACAACTGAATATGTGGAAAATCTAAGATTGAGACCTCTATTAAACCATGGAAACCATTACAGAATGAAACAAAACAAGAAACTATATAACAATTATGTCCAAATGTGAAAATCTAGGAAGTGCTAGAAAAACAGAAAAGGAAAAAATTCTGACTAATTTAGAAGAGAGTTTCACAAGAATGACTTCAAGCATGATTTAAGCTGCTATGATTAGAGTGCACATAGCAATTTTAGGACTGTGAATTTCAAAAACTAATCAAAAATTTTAAACTAAAAATCAATTAGATCAGCCACTGAGATAGTTTAGCAGGTAAGGTAACTGTTACTACCACTGAGACCTAAGCTTGATTGCCAGAAGTCTATGTAGTAGAAATAGAGGAAACTGACTTCTGAAAGTTGTTCGCTGGCTTCCACTCATGCATCATGACATAAATTCTCTCTCTCTCACACACACACTTGCTCACACACACACGTACACACAGTGTGTGTGTGCCCCTCTATTCTTTCTCTTTCTGTATCCCTTTCCCCTTTCTTCTTCTTCTTCTCAAATAAAATAAAAGTAAGCAAAATAAATTAGAAAAGGTACTATTCTGGTGAAGATAGTACTTTTCAGGAAATTGTAGGTCGTGGTATAATATCAGTATTGTTTTTTTAAAAGGTATATATATATTAAAAATTTTAAATACTGGGAATTTATAAAAATGCAATTGTCATGTAAATTACAATCATATAAGTATACTTCTTGATCAGGTTTATCAGTGGTATATTTGCATTATCCAGTACAAGAAGTAATAGAATCCAAAAATCTACCTTATTCAGTACTTCCTTTTAGCTTTAAAAAATAATTCCTTCATGGTTGTTATTCTCATTCTTAGTGTCTTCATTTCTACCATAACAGTACAACCATTATGGATAGAACCAAACTCACACCTTGTAACGGTTGCCTGGCTTGGGTGTTGTCTTCAGTTTCTCATTCATCGTTTCATAATTCTAGCTTGTCTAATGTGAAGAAAGGACATGCATTGATTGTACATGATCTAATTTTCCCCCTGATAACCATATGAGTTTCTGAGGTCCGCTATCTCAAGCTATCATTTGGATGGTTAATTAGCAAATGTACTTTTTGTAAAGATCTGGGAAGTACAAGCCCAGAATCAAGATGTCAGCGAAGCTGGTTCTTTCTCAAGACTCTGAACGAGAACCTGTGCTGTGTCTGTTCTAATGTCTGATATGTCATTAGAAGTCTTCATTATATGTGAGCCATTTCCAAACACTGACTTTGCTGTCATGTGGCATTGTGGTGCTGATTCAGTCACTCTCCCATTACGATAAAATAGCTCGACACAGGTGACTAAGGCAGAAAGGTTTTTTTTTTTTTTTCTGGCTTATAGTTCCAGAGAGATAAAGTCTATCATGATGAGGACGACACGGTGGCAGGCAGTGAAGGAATGGTGGTTGACTCCTATTGCATCCACATTCGGGAAGCAGAGAGACAGAAAGAGGGATCAGCCAGCAAATCTCAAGGCCTGCTCCAGTGACATATATCACTGAGCTAGGCTCCACTTCCTAATGGTTCTACAACCTCCCCAAAATGAGAACCAAGTTTTCAAACACAGGTCCCTGTGGGCGATATCTTACATTCAAACCACAATTACTGTTTCTTCTCTGTCATGAAGGTAGCAGTCATACTGCAACAAGAAACTACCTTATTGTGTTGCAGCCATATCTTAAAGACTAACTATATTTGCAATGATCCTACTTCCAAATAAGGTCATTTCCAGAGGTAGATTCCAAGAATTTAACTTTTGGGAGACACAAGTTGACACACAGCATTAGAATATTTGTAAGATCACCAAAACTCCTAGGTTAACTGTTCTCTGCCTAATCTACCCTCACCACAAATGTCATGCTGTCTTACTCCCTGAAGGAACAGAATCAACTAAATCAAGTCTTTATTCCCAGGCATCCTACCAGGTCTCTCACCAGCTCTTATCTCAGATATTATCAGGGCTGTTTTCCACACTAGTGGGAGTACTCTATCTCTCTCTCCTCCCAAGTCCCCTGGTAAGCTGAGGCCATAAAGGACTCAGTTAGATTCAGGGATCAGCAAGAAATGGAGCCACTATTCTGATATCTCAGGGGACTATTCTTAACAAAGTCTTGTATTTAAATTACAATGAGGGCTGGAGAGGTGGCTCAGGGATTAAGCCTCTGCCTTGCAGGCAGAAGGTCCTGAGTTCAGATCCTAGACCCCACATATAGACGCCGGGCGGAAGCGGGGGCAGCCGGCATTTCTGGTCCTGGTAGGGCGGAGCCTGTGAATCCTGGGGCAGAGTAAACAAGGAGGAGGTGGAGGCGTCCATGGTGGTTCCCGAATTTATCTGTGGTTCTACACACACACACACACACACACACACACACACACACACACACACGCATACATGCACAATTTAATAAATAATATAATAAAAAAATTTTAAAATTACAATGAGACCCCAGATTCTCTTGCATGTAAAAGTTACAGTACTACTTCAAGCTACCAGCTAACCTGAGACAGAAATAGCCAAATAAAGTAATAGAAAAATGAGGTGAGGAGACAGATGTTCCAGAAAAGGAAGTTTGGGCAGGGAAAGGAGATGCAAAGAAAGAAATAGAAGCCCTAGGAAAAGTCAATAGAAAACCTCCCCATGGGGCTGATATTGAAGCACTGAGGTGAGGGAGACTCAATAACAAACAGCTGCCCACAATCCAGCATGGACTGGCATGGTGACAGTCATGGGAAAGAAGAGAGTAACCTATCTTGAGACTGGATTGTGGGTACACATATTTCTCCTAGTAACCTGTGAATACTGACAGCAAAGAGAATGTCAAGAGCAGATGGGTCCTGAGTTATAAAAGTCTGGACATTGAAATATTTAAAAATTGTTCCATGAGTAAATGTGTCCTTCCACTATCAAGCAAGAGACCCTAACCCAGAAAAAAATCACCTTTAATTCATATTGGAAGGAAATGCATTAGTCTAGGACTACTAGTACAGACATCCTTGGCCTCATCTGCAAAATGGGACTGTGTGGAGACTTCAAAAGTACCATTCTGGACTTGCTGACCCTGGTTTGGATTCTAAGGATAGCAATAGAGGGGAAACTCCCTTCTTTATTCAAACTATTTCATCTTTTTTTTGGGGGGGGTCATCTTCTTTATTCTCTCTTTCTCTTCCTTGAAGATAAAAATAGAAAGTCCTCTCTGAAACCTATGCCTGTCTAGGAGCTAATCTTGATAAACCACAAGCTAGGGCAACAAGAAACGTCCTCAGCTTTGTGCAGCCTGTGGAATCAGTAGGAGGTGGATCTTAACTGAAGAGCAGGTCTGCGGTCAAAACACACCAAATTCAATAGCAGAAAAGGAAAACTAATGCATATCAGTTAAATATCTGCTCTCTCTCTCTCTCTCTCTCTCTCTCTCTCTCTCTCTCTCTCTGTCTCTCTTGCTCTCACTCTCACCCTCTCTCTTCCCTCATCTTGATCCACTTGTCCAGGGAATAGACCCACACATGGTGGGCAGATCTCCCCAAAGTAACAAGCCGCAGAGAGTCATGAATGCCTAGGGTCCTTCCAGGCCAAGGCTGCCTCTATCATTTTAGAGCATGTCACACCCCTGATCCAGCTATGGGTTTCTTGTCATGGTGCCAGCTTCATGAATACCTCCAGGGCCAGCAATCGATGTGCTAAAAATGTAATATGCATGCAAACACCACATGTAGAAACACAACGGTGGAATTCTCTACCCAAAATCAATCACAGAAATGTATGGAAAATAGAGATAGCACTAAACTCCCCATAACGAGGTGCTTGTGTTAAGTGAAGACATGATTTCAAAAGTGGCTCAGTGATGCACATGACTACATCACAACAGCTCCTCTCTGTCTCCAGCAGAAAGTGTGTTGGCTTCCGTGTGAAGGGAAAGTTCTGGAAGGATAAGGAGACATGATGACATGCTGGAGGTGGGGAGAGAAGCAAAGCTCCTCTGAAAGGAGACTCCCCCCACCTGACACATGCACACCTTAATTTGGGACCTCTTTATTCTACCTCTCTCTGACTTGAGGGTAAAAATAGAAACTAAGGTTTTATGGACAAAGAAAAGAAAAAGGATAAATACAAAGGGTCAAGGAAAGATGGAGAGCTAGAAAAATAGAAAGCACCGACAGACAGGGTGAGAATTTGTGCCAAGGGAGGACACTACTCTAAAACTTGAGCCTGTCCAGGAGTGAATCTTGGCTGGAGTCCTGTCACAACTTAGAGTAATCAGAAACATCTTTATATGCAAGTAAGACAACAGGCCCCAGAAAGAGATGAATGACCCAGGGTCCCTCCGGTATAGCGCCACCTCTGTCATCTCAGGGCACATCATATTTCCAAACATTTCTATAGCCAAGTTGTCACTCTCCAAAGTTTTGTCATTACATTTTATTCCCAATGCAAACTCTTGGGTCATATTTATCTTTGAACTTCCATTCTCTTTATTGAAAAGCAAAAATTCCTAAGAGGAATAGCTCTTAATATCTTAGCATCACCAGTGTAGAAGAGATGGCCTGAGCATCCCAAAAGATGGGGTCCTCAGCTATGAAGGCTCTTAGTTCCATTACTTCATTGATGTAATCAATACCCATCCCAGTCCATTTAGGGAACAAGGGATGCCATTCATGCTTGTAAGTCTAGGTTACTGTCTATTCTAGTGGAAGAGTTACCAACAGGAGCCAAAAAAAAAGCTGGCTAAAACACATCAAAATTAAATAGTGGAAAGGGAGAATGAATGGCTATCAACTTGCTAAATATCAACATTCTCTCTCTCTCTCTCTCTCTCTCTCTCTCTCTCTCTCTCTCTCTCTCTCTCTCTCTCTCTCTTCCCCCCTCCCAGGAAATGGTCCCACGCATTATAGACATAGCTTCCATTTCAATTGAAACAATTAAGACAATCTCCTAAAGACTTGCTTAGAGGTTTGTCTTAACTAGATGATTGTATCAAGTGCTCTCTTCAGATGTGGTACAATCAAAAGAGAGTTTCTCAGGGGAAAGCAGTTCTGTGTCAAAATGTCTGTCCTCTAAAGGACAAAACCAAGACAAGTCAAAGATGATGCTGGAGTGGAAGGGAAAACAGGGTTCTCCAAAATGTGAGGTACACAAGTGGGTCCCCCCTCCCCTTTTTCTCCATGTAAGCTGATTCTGACCATCTCTGAATCCCAATTCTCAACTCTTTCTTTGTGATGCCCTCTTAGATCACCCAGGGACCAAGAACTCATTCTCCAGGGCATAAAGGTGTGATCCTCTTCAATATACCTCATTCGGTCATCTAAGCCTTCATCCTCTATCCTTGCACATGCCTCATCATAGTTTTTCTGCCAAGAGGGCAGGGAAGTCAGTATTTACACTATGTACACACTTTATATATATAAATACACAATCCTATGCATGAAATTATTTAAATATATATATATATATATATATATATATGAAAGGAAAATGATATTTAGATGGGAGATGTACTCAGCTATAGATTTACCTATAAAATTAAGGAGTTACATTACCAAAGAGCTAGAAGTCATCTCTAATAGGCAAGATCATACTTTTCCTTATGAATTTTATTGTTTAGATGGCTGACAGTTAAGCCTTCCACAAGTGGACCTTTGGTTTGGAACTGGAAGTGGGAGGATTTTTGCATGTGGATACATGCATCTCCGCTTTTAGAAGCTCAATAAACTTAGCAAGAATGGGAAGCCAGAGTTCGTAGCAGGCTACTGAGCAGCCTGGGCTCCTGGGAGTGGGCACTCACTCTTCTTCCTGGCTGAGCAATGGCCTTGACAGGTAAGTCATTAGCATCCACTTCCGAACTTGTCCTCATTGATTTCTGTTGGGCCTCAGCCCTTTTTGCCAATCACCTGCTTGGACAAAGAAGACTAGACCCAGAGACTGATTAGCCTTCTTTTCTGATTTTAGAGATCTTGGAGTCCTTCTTAAGGAACATCCTGTTCATTTAGACAGAAATACATCTTTTTTTTTAAACTCCCTTAGCCTCCATCCATTAAAAACAATGCCAATGTCTGCGTTCCTATCTGAAAATCTCCTCCCAAAGTTAAGTTACTAATTAGAAATTATTTATACCCCCGAACATATGCATGTGCACTGCTGTTCAGCATGCTGCTTGCATGAGCACCCCGATCTGCACCCGCTGCTCTTTTAAATGTCCCCATCACTCTGGCTCTCTTGGCTGATTTCGACAGGCACCCACCCTCGAATCCTCCCTCTGAACAGCTCTCCTAATCAATGCATGCCAGAACCCAGTTACCTCAGCTCCATCCATCTTTCTAAGGGTCCTTTGTCACTGGTCGGTGGTGCACTAGGGAAAAATCATGATGGAAATGCCTTCATACCCCTCCATCGAGGGAAGAGCTGGCAATGAGTGCAGATGGATAGAACTTTCTGGGAACTGTGAGAGATGTCTCAGGAAGCTACTGAAGCCCCCAGACACACACACACACACACACACACACACACACACACACTACTTTATTAGAATAACCCAATAGAAGCATTGAAAATATACTACTCAGTGGGGTTACAGGAGATAGCTCAGTAGGTTATGTGCTTGTAAGGCAAGCCTAAAAATCTGAGTTTAGATGCCAAGGTCCCATTTAAAATCTGGGCATGGCAGTATAAACATCTGTAATCTTTGCATGCCTATGGGAATGGGAGATAGAACTCAAAAATCTCCAGAAACTCCAGAAGCCAGTCTGGCTTATACAGCAAAGGTGAACAAGTCTTAAAGAAGGTGGAAAGGCAAGGAACAAGACCTGAAGATTGTTCTCTGACCTCTACATGTGCACAGTGGCATGCATATAACTGCATTCACATACTTATACACACAGCCACATGCATTCACATAACACACACACACACACACACACACACACACACGTGCTTGATGTTCTCTGTAAGTCAAGTGGCATACATGTTGATGTCCCTGTTTCTATCTCTAGTTCTTTCTTTATATTCTTATACCTTCTTGTTCTAAAAAAGCAGCTTTAATCAGCTGCAGAAACAAAGCCAAGGAGGTATGCTCAGTGCTTGGAGTAAAGAAGAGTGTCTAAGAAGAGAATTCTGGGACAATTAAATTGCTTGTTGTTCGTCCAACTTACAAATTGGAATCACCTGCTCAGGGTGTGCCTGGCTCATTCCACTCTTTCCCTGCAGCCTTATTAAGGATTCCAGGCAACTGACTCTTGCTCCCAAATATGCATCAAGTAAACTCCCTGATCTGCAAGCCGATTCACATAACGGCCTCCCTAATAAGGCATGAGGTACAGCTGCCTGAATGCATCTGTTTTCTGTAGATCTGCAGAAAAATCTGAGAAAACAAGAGAGACATAAACGACCTTGGCCCAACGTGCCCCTACCATGCTTCTATGAGAGGACCCAATGCCAATGGCACGCCCTGACCACCTGGAAAGGACTAGTAGTACAACTGTGCTCGGATGTAGAATTCATTATGAAATTATCTGATAGCATTTTGTGAGCGAATGTTGGGCTAAGTGCTGAGCATGTGGGGGACGGGAATTCATAAATGGTGGTAACAATCATACACCGTGTAGGTACTCTCCAAGAAGTGATCTGTCAATCACCATAAGCAAGGAAAGAGGTCATGGCCACATCTCAAAAAGAAACTATGGAAAGATAGTCTAAGAGACTTTTGTAGTACTGTAGTCTTGAAGGACAGACTCTAGGGAGTCATTGTAAAACATGAGAAAAACTACCTCGAGGTATGTCAATGGATGCATTAATACATACTAATGGTATGTATCCTCACACTTTACCTGTGTTCTTCTAACCCACCAAAGGACTGGAACAGTTTTCTGTCTTTCCTTACATTGTAATTTATCAGCTACTTCAACTCTGTTTCGGGCTCCTTAGGGATAATGATGTTTTTCTGTAGTTACTGAGGATGGACAATCGGAAGACTCTTAATGGAATTAGAATCCAACATTGGCAATGACACATTTTCATTATCTTATATCCTTTCCCTGAATACCTCTGGCTGGGACCCACCCCAAGTTTCTCAAAGACCTGATTACTAATCATCATTTTTCTTTAAATGAATGATTCTTAATAGCTTCTAAGTTAAAGGCAGCAAATAATAAATGATAGAAAATCTACCACAACCTCAGGCATGCATTAGGGTCTTAATTTCTGTTTGTGAAAAATTATTATCATCAGTGGCTCACAATTAATGTTCAGAGGACATATTTCTGGAAACGATCACCTCCTATCTCATGAATATAAACATGCATATACATAGATGATCATGCAGGGCTGTGTAGATGGCAGACAGATCATAAATGATTACTGTACTTGACTTTCTAAATTGAACAGATAAAACGCTTAGCATTCCTACCTTCCCTACCTCAGAGCTCAATGACAAATTACATTTGAATTCAGGACAGTATTGTGATGCACTGAGAAGATAAAAGTGCCAAAGAAATCCCTCCCCATTCAGTAAAAAATGAGAATGATGTAACTGATTTCCACATGTTCCCACTGTGTTCTAAGAAAATGGAAACTCTTCTTCACCCTGAGAAGAGACTGAATAAAAATTCATGCATGAAGATGCATCTTACTAATTTGGGCCAGATAAGTAGGATTAGGTTAGGTTGTATCTCAGTCAGCTAGAATGTTTGTCCAACATGTACACAGCTCTGGATAGATCTCAATATCACGTAAACGAAGGGTGTTAGCTCTAACTCACAATCCTAACACACAGGGGATCAGAACTTTAGGGTCATCCTAATAAGTTACATTTTAAACCTCCTAAGAAAGCTACATTGCTTGTGTATCGCAAATAACAAAAAACTCAAAAAGAGGTGAGTGATATCTCTCATATTTAGACCTAAGGGCTGATATAAAGACCAGTCTAAGATTAAAGGACCAGGAAATATTCCATAAGCATCTCTCCAGAAAAGAAAAATCCAAGTGGGAGAATCTGACATTTCAATAGCCACTTCCCTGGCCACCTACAGAATGGAGTGAGGGTGGTCCTAAAATGGCAAAACCAGACCCCAATTGACCCTGATTCCTGATGGTTAAGCCCTGTGATCCCATGAAATCTACTCAAGGAATATCACTGGGCTCTGTATACCCTTAATTCTATCATCATTTACATTTTTGGTCAGCTTGCATTCTAAATTGTCTTTCCATTAAATAATCATTTTACAATGTTACAAGAATTCACTTTTATGAAAACCTACCAAGACAGTATAGGGAAAGCAGAACCACATAATTCTGTTCAATTTTGTTCAAGTAGAAAACTTGCAACCTGAAAGAAATGACTAATTTTCCAAGAAAATGTAAATTACTGAAATTGACCACAGAGGGGATAAACAACTTGAACAGGATAATTACCACAGAAGAGAACTGACTTTTTAAAAACAATGTCAAAAAGCTCCTACAAGGAAAAATTAAAGCCAAAGAGTTTCAGAGAATACTTCTCCTAATGTGTAACATATGTCTCAGTACTGTTTTAAATTTGCTCCAGATCATAGAAACAAAAGATGATTTCAAAATTACTTTGGTAAAGTTAGAACAGCATCGATAATAATATCTGGCAAATTAAGCACAAAACAAACCTTCAGAAGTTCAATGATGGCTATCAGTGAATGCTTCCTGATGAAATATAAAATAAAGAATCAGGCAAAAATTTAAAAGAATAATTAACCATGACTAAGTGGTGATTACTTTAAGAATGCAAGGATGGTTTGACTTTATTATATAATTGGCCATATAATTGGATCAAGAAGGACTTTCCATTAATGATGAAAGCGCTTTTTCAAAAATTCAACATTTTCTTGACTTAAAACGTTTTAAACATACACTCTCTCATTATGATGCACAATTCATATATTACAAATTACAAGCTTCATTCTTGAGGGCAATAAATTTTTAGAAGCACAACTATTAATGTCAGGAGCTAAATGACATTATTCAGTTTTTCCAAAATCACTGAATATTATATAGCATACGATGTGAATATAAATGGAAAAGAGAGATATTGAATAACAGAAAATTTCTGGAAAGTTAACTAAAATTCTATCAAATGAGATTAAAGAATAAGTTAATAAAATTAAAAGTTATAAATCTCCATTTATTTCATTAAATTGGGAGCTATAGTAGACAAAAAGATCTACGAACAACATCATCCCAAGACATAGCTTGCCTATTAAGAAACTTAACAAATGTATGAGATGAATATTAAGACAATATTTTAAAACTCTATGTGAAACAAAAGGAAACAAGAAAAAACAGAAGTCTACAACTAGCTTATGTTAGAAATACTCAGTATAAAAAAGACCTTAATTGCTTCTAAAATATTCTACAATTTTAAATAATCTCACCTAGCACACAATGAATTTTAGGCATGCTAAAATTTATACACAAGTTAGGGTTATGGGCTATACAGATGGCTGAGAAGGTAAGGCTCTGCCTTGTAAGCAGTTTGGATGTTGGATCCCATATAAAAACATCAGGCAGGTCAATGGTCTGTACTTCCCACTTTCAACAGTAGAGCCTCTGAAATCAAGAAAAAAGCAAAAAGGAGGTAAAAGCAATCCAGGATAATTCCAGAAGTTATCCTTGCATCTCCACAGACACACACAGTAGCTTCTGATACACACTCACACACACACACACACACACACACACACACACACACACACACACAAGTCATAGTTAAAAAACACACAAAAAAGTCTTACAAAGGACACTAGGAATCTAAAACCTATTGAAAATTGAAGCATATTATTAGAAGGCTGGAGTAATTAGCACAGTATGATACATAGTCAAGAATAAACATATTAATAAAACTGAGAATGAAGAATCAGAGCTATATATGCTTAAAATATAACATTGCTTTGTATGTTAGTGTGGAAAAGATTAATTAGTCAATAAATATTATTGATAGAACTATCAAGACAAATATTAAATTTAAAGTACTTGCTTTATACTCAAAGATTAACCACTTAAATATAAAATATGAAACTGCAAATGCACTAAAAGAAAACAAGAAGTATTTTTAAAAATCTCATTTTGCAAGGTAATTAAAATATATTTACTACAGTTATGACTCAAGATAAACTTTGCACCTCAAATTTCAAAGTTCTCTTAGTGAAAAAGTGCCATCAAATCACTTCTATTCAAAATGGTATTTGAAGTAATAGTCAATTAGGTAAGAGAAAAACATTAAAAGTCATTCAAATTAGAAAAGAGGAAGTCAAATTGTCCCTGTTTGCAGATGTCATGTTTAAAAATCATAAACATAAAAACCATTAAGACTAATAAACAAATTCAGCTAAATTGTGGCACACAAGGTCAATATATAAGCCAGTATCATTTCCATCTCCTAATAGTAAACTATCTAAAAAAGAAATTAAGAAAACAATTTAATTTACCATAACTACAGAAAGCATTCAAATAAATTTAACAAAGAAAGTAAAAGAGTTCTATACTGACATCTATGAAACATTGATAAAAGAAAGACATTGAGGAGATACAATGAGTAGAAAGATAGTCTGCACATAGATTAGAAGAATTAATGTTGTTGTATATTGATACTGTATTCTACAGAGCTAATATATTTCCTAACAAAAGACTAATGACAGCCTTTGTAGAAACAGAAAACATTACCAAAATAATTGTGTTAAATGGTAAAAGATTACAAATAGCCAAAATGGTCTTGGGCAAAAGCAGCAAAACTAGAGGCATCATAGCCCCTGGCTTCAAAATACACTACAAAGCTGTAATAACTCAAAAGTATTAAAATACTAAAGCTGGCTCAAAAACCAAATATCAAAATAGATTTGCCTGGTATATTTCCATACATGTATAGTCAATTAATCATCAGGATTATTCATTTGGGAAAGAACAGTCTTTTTAATTGCTATTATTGGTGGGGGGTCGTAGGTATAGAGTCAACTTAAAATGGATTAAAAACTTAAATGTAAGACTCAAAACTCTAAAATCCAAAGAGGAAAACCCAAGGAACTACTTCCCACCTATGGAATGGGAGGAAATAATTGTAAACAATACACATAAAAATGAGTGAAAACACAGGAAACACTGAAAGAAGTTTCCTGTCCTTGACCGAAGGTCTGAGGAAACCAACTTTTGAAGAGGAAAGATTTGTTTTAGCTCACAGTTTCACAGTTTAAGTCACATTATCTCACAGCAGATAGCATACAAAATAGATAAATACATAATCCATGGTTTATACTTGAAATGGGATAACATGAAACTACCATTAATTGAGGCATTTTATATCTATGTAGATATGAAAAACCTTCCAAGTACGTTTTCAGTTTTATAAACTAAGATGCATTTTTTCAACATTATATGACAAATACTAGATCATACACTAAGAGAAGAAAAGAATGTAAAAGGATAAAGCTTGTAAAGGAAGAAAAAGTCCCCATCTTTGCTCACAAACAACATGCTTGTTTCTATAGAAAATCCTAAAGCATTACAATAAAAAAGTAAAAGCAACAATAACTTTTGGAATTTATAAGTGATTAAAAGAAAGAGGCTATGAGGTGAATATACCAAATTTAATCACTTCCTTTGTGCTAGCAAAGAACAGAGGTGGAACTTGAAATTAAAAACACAGTATCATTTCTATTTAAGCTACCCTTAAAAGTAACTACTGAAGTAAAAGTATAATAAAATATATGAAGTATGAATACAGAGTAGGCTGCTAGATTCTAACTTTAAAATAAGAACTAAATGAGTAAGAAGGGAGAACGGAAGGGAGAGAAGGAAGAAGAGAAGAGGGAGGGACAAGAAAAGTATATGTTGAAAGAGCCACAGGAATTTTTAGGGTAATGAAAATACACTAATAATGTGTGACAATATCCCATAGGCTATAATACTGAGTTAATGCTTAAGCAAAATGAACCCTAATGTAAACCACGGACTCTTGGCATGTAATGTCAAAGTAGTTTCATCAATTGTGATGAATGTATCACTGTGGTGGGGAAGTAGTGTGCGGAGAAAAGCAGGAGCGATATGGTAAATCTCTATTTATTGCTCAGCTTTGCAATGAAATTAAAATTCTTCTAAAAACTCTTATGTGGAAGAAAGTGCAGAACAATATACTTAATGGGCTGCATGTTTATTTACCAAAAGAAAACGAAACACATGTTCATGAGTTCTTGTACACGCAGAGTCTACGCTGAGATAAATGAGACTTAAAAAATGGTTCAAATCACAGAGAGGCAGCTACACAGCTTGGAGACACAGTGGACATGCCCTACATACCACATTCCATTCTACATACTCTCAGACTTTATTCAAAATCCCAAGTGCCCATAGAGTTCCCTATGTCCTGGGTGGGCACACTTTATATGTGCCAGAATCAAGGAGGCCGTTTCAGTTGGCCCTTCTACCTACCCATCACCTTGCCTTTTCCCAAACCATGGCTTTTGCAGGACTTTCAGTCAGCCTTGAATTCCCCATGCATCTTTGCCCATGTCCAGCACTCTGCAACTAATGGCTTCACATCACCTCAGGCTTCCCTACCCAGCAGCCCCAGGGCCCTTCTCTGATCTTTCATGCAGTCTTAACTCCTCAACTAGAAGACAATACCCTGAGAGTGTAGATGACTTGTGGTGGTCATCAAAACTCATCAGCTGAAACATAATCCTCAAGAGATCCTATAACAGGTGGATCCTTTCGAAGGTGATTTGGTCATGATGATTCATAAATGGGGTTCACGCCCTTTATAAAAGGGACCCCAAAAAAAGAAAAACTCTGCTTGCCTTGCTGTCATATAAAGACATAAATAAGAACTATCTATGGAGGGCTGGATAGATGGCTGAGGGGTTAAGACTGTCTCGCAAGCAGAAGGTCCTGAGTTTGGATCCCAGGTCCCACATAAAAATGTTAGGCAGAAATGGTGGCAGCCTGCACTTCTGGCCCTGGTGGGCAGAGCCTGGAAAATACCTGAGTGAAGCAAGAAAGAAATAGAAGCAATTCATAATGATTCCTGAAGTCACCCTTGGGCCTCCACAGGGAAACACAGTACCCTCTGATACACACGCGTGCACGCACGCACACACACACACACACACACACACACACACACACACACTTTAAAAAAAAAGAACTATCTATGGGAACAGGCCCTCACCCAACACAAAATCTCCTGACAATCTTGAACTTTGTAAAACCCAGAACTGCAAACAATAAATTTCTGTTGCTTACGAATTGCTCAGTCTAAGATATTTTCCTATAGTGGCTGAATGGACTAAGACATGGGTTATATACATCTTTCAACAACACAGTCCCATTTAAGAAATAAGAACATCAAGATTGATGATTTGTTTCTCCTGCCCTTATTGATCAGCTTACATATCCAGAGGCGTTTGAGGACCCGGTGTAAATCAAGACTCTATAGGGAACCACAGAGCCGCACTTGCACACTGACAGTCGGCCCTGTGCACCTATCCCAAAGACCCGTTCTTTGGGCCTGTCTTCCAGCAACCCCAGGTTTCCACCTTCCCTAAAAGCCCAGATTCTCCTTTCTCCAGGGCAGGAAATCATTCTGCAGAATTCCCTGTGCAGCCAAGATGTATACTGTTCCCAAATCTTCAGAATGTGAGAGGATTCAGAAGGAACATGAGAGAGGGGGAAACATATCCCACTTCCTGCAATCTAGGGAGACCTGACAGCCTAGTTTTAAAAACAGAACACAATTCTGAGTGGCTCATAGAATGTGAGGAGGCAGAAACTGGAGGCCAGCGGGGGGCCCCATCGTGGCAGAGCGGGTCAGACAAGATGCTTGCTCTTTTTATCATTCCTCCTTCACTTCAGACAGGGCCAGGAAAACCTCAGGCAAGCATCGGATGACAGATGGAATAAGAAAGTGCCAGTAAAACCACAATGGAATATGGAGACACCCAGACGGGTCAGTGTTTGGGGAGTCCCAGGGAGGCTGAGTGATGCCCTGTCTTGGGTGGAGAGGGTTAAATTATTCATCCTGGGGGTGGAATCTTATTCCTTTTTCTCCCTGCCCCTCTTTTGATCTCTTTGGTGCAGTGCTGCTGTTAACAGAAAATACAGCATGCTTGAGACAAAGTGTACGCAATTCTTCTTCCAGAAAGGAGGCCTTTGAAGAAAAGGCGAGTGATCAGAATAAAGAGAAGGAGTGGGAGGGAGGGGCTTCAGAGGCAGGGCCAGGGGGAGGGGAGGAAGGAGGGGTCCCAGACTAGGAGGGCAGGCTTTGATCTTCCCACTCAACCCCAGTCTCATGCCTTTGTGACTTCTCTGTTTCATTGTTTGTGTGTAGGGAGGGTGGTGTGTGTGTGTGGGGGGTCTCCTCTAGGGCAGGAAAATGGTTAAGGAGGGCGATAAAATATGTGCCATTTAAACCACAGTTATAGACCAGCAGATCTGCCCCCCACCATCCTAGAGGACATTATTTAGGGGAGGTTGGTAACAGACAGTGGGCAACTTCATGCCCACAAATCCCTCATACTGTCTCATGTAGAGTCAGACACACACCATGTCTGCATATGGTCACACACTTATATACCTACATACACTTTGGCACACAAAGCCATGTACCCATTCACTCCCACACTCCATGCATACACATATCTGAAAATCTACTCACCCATTTATACATTCACATTTCATTCATCCATTTGTTCCCACACACATCCACGTGTTCACATTGCATGCATGCACTCTCGTACATTCATGCACGTTTGCTCCCATATACATGCCCATTTACTCCACACATGCCTATGTCCACAAACATAACCATTCTTCATGTGCTTTCTACATATATACAGTCATGTCCTTTCCCACACACTCGTACCACCACAAACTCACACATTATCTGTGCACATTATCTGTCTCACACACTTGCTTATATACATGTACATATCCACTCTGACACAATCACCTACCTGCACATACATTCATACCCCTGCACATTCCTACTAGTTAATGCACATTTGTGCATAAACATCCTTTTCCCACCTTCACAAAGAAGTTACAGGCTGATCTTGTAGCAGGTGAGTGGGGCTGGGGGGTTCTCATGAGATTGTTTTTGCTGATGTAATCCATAGGAGCTTCATAATTCTCCTGCTTGAAGTCTCTGGGGTCATTTCTCCTAGCTTGTACACGTTCCCCCACCCCAACAACCAGTTCACTCCCCTTCTCCAGCTCAGCTACCCTCCCTGCTAGTTGCATCTCTGGCTCTCCTGTCTTCATAATGTCTGCCTTATTCTGGCTAAACAAAGCCAAAACAACAATGACCAATGACAGCTTATTAAGCAGTGGCTTGTGGCGAGACCTGAACTTTCATGTGAGACTGGTCTCCTCCCAGGGGTGCAGCTGTCATGGGAGCCTTCAGTTTCTCTAGCAGGTCAGTATAGACTCTGCTGTGGAGAAAGGCTATGGGTTCAATTATCTTGTAGAACATGACCCCGGCCTTTAAGGAGGTGAATGCTGGACATCTTTTAGAATTTGCAAACTCCTGGAAGAGTCATTCATGGCAATAGGCTTCTCACCCACGCTGGTTCTGCCAGAGCAGAAGATGGGTGGGCTGAAAAGGTGTGCTGAACTCAGAGATCCAGGTATCTGAAAGAAATCCCTTTCACTCTCAAGGAGTTCCAAGGAGCATTCCAAGGGGCAAGTTATTTCACAAAATGACAAGTTTTTGGAGACAAAGGCCAGGCATATAGAGCACACTGGATTTTTCTAGTTGCCCAGGACTATGTCAGCTTGGTGACATATGATATCAACAAATGAAACAGGAATGACATTTTTGTAAAATCGTATCTTCTTCTATCTTGGACTCCTTGGGCTCTCTCAGGGCTGTGTGCACTCATCCTATTCTCATGACTGAAGTTTTCTGAGGACATCAAGTGGTTTTGACTGTGTCTACAAATGTGAGTGTTGACACCCCTTGCTCTTCATGTTTTGGGAAGAAGATCCATCTAGCCTATCTCTAGGAAGATTTCCAGGAAACAACAGGTTTCATACAGCCCCCATATGCCCTTGTCAAGTTACTTAACTGTTTGTTAGCTATAATGTGGGGTTTGTGTCTCACAAAATGATAGGTACACTGTGGAAGTCCCCCTGGGTGATAGATTGCCTATCATGTGCTATTTAACATCTTTACTTATAAGCATCTAATAGGGATCTCAAACTTAGTAAACCAGGACTAAACTGGTGATTCAATTAAAATGAGATCCTCTCTTGGTCTCTTGTCTTGAGCCAACCATTCCAATCTCTCACTTGCTCAAAGCTGAATCCTCAAAGTTGTCCCTTCATTGCCCCATGGTCAAAACCCCTAGGTATACCCTCAAAATAGACCCAGGAAGCCACACCCCACTGAATCTCCACCACCTTGCTTCAAAACACTGCCATCTCTACTGTGTTAGCTCAGAACTGGTCTTGCAATTTCCCAAGCTCCACTTAGGACAGTCACATGAATGTATTGGGGTAAACTGGTAAAATGCAGGAGTTTATGTTATCTAAGCTCTGATATGGCTTTGTCTCACTCAAAATAAAATCTAACACTTTCTAAGTGGTCAACACAGCCTCAGAGATTCTTCCTTCATCTCCAGACCCTAACATAGTGCCCATGAAGACTTCATGTCCTGTTTTCACTCTGGTCTTCTCTGCCCCACCAACCTTAACTATATTGCTTACAACTATATGATAGAACTTACAAAGCACTCTGTGGCCTTTATCCTCTTTACCTACTGTGCTTCTATGTAGAAGATCATTCCCCAGAGATACACGGGGAACCAAGTACTCAACCGCTCCAAAACTTACCTTCTAGGCCGTGTGCTTTGGAATCTCTTTTGTCTCCCCATCCAATGTCCTTATTGTCACCTCAGTCTTGTCTTCATCTTAATAATATTTATGGATTTTGCTTATCATCTTTCCTTGAGCCAGTCACTGTGTGAACATAGTTTTTGTTCTATTGTGCTCACAGATCTATTCCCAGAGATATTTAGATATAAGAAACTATTGCTAAATGAATGACTGGGTAGGCAATAACAATTGAGTTTGATGCTGATCCCAACCTCACAAGGATCAGGCACTGTGGTATTAACCCTTTGGTCTTCTCCACGACTCTGGGAAGAAGAAGCTTCTGGAATCTCTATGATACAAGAACCAGAATCTGCTGCAGCTTGTCGAGAAAAATCAATGTGCAAAGTAAAATGCTCAATGAATGAATGGCCATCAACTGTCACACACACTCACGTCCTAAGCATTTCCTGGTGGCCATCCCAGAGCGAGGCACCAGGAAACTGATGGCTGGTGGAAAGAAGGGTTTCACTGAAAAGGGTCTTGACATCAGTCTATGTAGAGATTCTGATTAGGTGAGAGCTCTGGTGCTCCCGGTAGTCACTTCATGCCCAACTGGTGAGAGTCTAGAAAGCTCCCTCAGGGTGAGAGGCAAACCTGTTGCATGAGCCCATGGGAGGAGAGTACTTTAAGGGACGCAAGTGAGTGCCTGCACCTCCATCCCAGTCCACATTAGCCTCAGCCTTCCCTCTAGGGAAGACCCAAAGAAGACCCATTACCTGCACCATCTTAGTGCTCAGTCTTTCATCAGCGGAGCAAAGATGGTTATCTCGGTACCTCAGTACATCCTGTGTTCTGCTCCAGCTCTGAGAAGCCACTTTCTTCCTTGCCAAGGTCTGAAGTACCAGAGCCTGTGGAATTCCCCACATGACTACCTGCCTGGAAGGTGGGATTAGAGAAGCTGGGGGCTGCCTCTCCTTATCTTCTTCTGCCTCCACTAGCTGTCAGGAGGCAGCTGGAGATTTCCCGGAGGCTGCCCACTGCTGGGCCCTCCAAAGTGCTAACTCCTGCGAGTCTCTCAGCTCATTTTCTATGCATTGAACTTCAAACACCGGAGAGGCGCTCAGGCAGCAAGATGGGGGGATTTGGCCATTATATTTTCTCTTGCTCCTTTTTCCCTTCATCTCCCTCAAGACAGGATTATGAGTTGCACCTATTAATTCTTGTCTGGAAGCAACAAGGCAATCTTTTCACTTGGTGGAGTTTTATACCCTCCTCTGTTGAAATGGAGGAATCAGGGGCCTTTTCCTCTCACCCAAGCTAGTATTGATGGAGGAATTGCTCTACAATGTTGATGAAGAAGGCACAGGCCTTCTCCAAAAGGCAGAGGAAGTAGAACAGCTCTTATGTTTAGACTGTGGGAGCCCCAACCCCAGAACCTTGGGAAAACCCCCAGGACAATCAAACCAACTAAATGAAATGTGCCCAGGGTGTTTATTGTTCATTTGCATGCTTTGAATCAGTAGCTCCAAAATTCTAGGCAGTGTTAGACTCCTAGATGCAGGGCTAATGGGCACTGCTTGGAAGCCAATCATTGGACAAAAGACGGTGAAATTCAGGCTTTCGGCAGTCTGACTGCAAAAGCGGGAGGCACTGAACTCCGATGGGGGGCAGGAGGGTCCTAGAAAACTCAGCACCAGCAGCCATACCTGAAAGAATTCATGAAAGTTAAGAATTATAAGAGGGAAGAAAACACACAGAGACTTAAAAAATGCAAGGTGAATTTCTGTCATCATCTTAGGTTGCTAAGAGAGAATAGCAATCTGGAAAGAAGTAAGAAATGACTAAAGAGAAAGACAAGATATGACCTCACATGTTATGCTAAGATGAGGGACAGGGGGGATGGTGGCAGATGTCTTAAGAGAGTGACCAGATTTGATTTTCTCCAGTTACTCCTGGTGGAAGGAGGAAGTGAGCTGGAGTCCTGACTGGGCTTATGTCAGACAGGACATTTGAAGACTCACAGAGAGGGGTTCTAGTGATTATCTAGTAGGGAGCTTGGTCAGGAATAAGCTAAATGAAGAGCCTACTGCTGGGTTTAAAAGGTGGAAGTAGCAGTGATGCTGGAATTAAAAGCTGGTGTTAGGGCTAAAAGGAAGGAAGGAGGAATGGAGGCAGAAAGGGTGTTGAGGGGGTGAGGATCCTAGATTACTCCTTCTGGAGCCTGGGCGGATGAGAGTGACATCTGCAGAATAAAAATATTCAGCCTAAGACACAGTTTTTACAGGAGAATGGCAGGCTCGCTTGAAGTCGTGGAGTCTGAGCCTGAGAGCCATGCAAGAGAAGCTGAGCAAACAACCTCAGGAGGAGGGTCTGCAAATCAAGACAGAGACTGGGACAGACACAGAGCAGCCAGGGACCGAGGCCATCTAAAACAATAGGGTGGATACAACTTCCCTTGGGCTTGACATAGAAACAGGCAAGGAGATAAACAGGAAATGCCCAGGCATGGATGCAAGGGAGCCCCTCACAGGAGGCCTAAACACTCGCAGCTCCAAAAGCAGAGACATGAACGTGGCTTCCAGGAATGTCCCCATGCTAATTACCCAGCAGCGGTGCTCTGAGGAACAAAACTGCTCACCAGTGGGTCCTTTCGAGGTTACTGCCTCTGCAGTTTTCATCCTTCACCAAGAATCACTACTGCAAATTGAGCACCACCCCAGCACCCCAAGGCCAGTAGCAGCACAGGCACTGAAAAGAGGCACCTGGTCATCTCACTGTTAGGGAGCAATTGCAATCCCATGCCAAGACACGAGTCTTTCCTCAATCTGACAGCGACTCCCAACCGGAACATACATGCTGGGTTTGAGTCCTGGCTGTGAATTCTGTATCAATCCCTGTGCACGTTTCTGTGGTTCTGCATGGCCTTGATCTCACCGGGCTTCTCTGGGACTCTAGTTAGCTTCTGCACCCTTCTTTGGCCTGACCCTTGGGGTCCTGGTGTAACTCTCTGTAGCAGTTGGTCTACATGGTTGCTGATAAAATCACCATCAAGTGGCTTAAGGGAACAAGGGGTTTTATTTATATTCTCTTATGGTTCCTGGTTACAACTGTTTGTCCATCTTAGCAGGAGAGCTACACCAACACCAAGGACCAACAGATCTGGCCACACCATCACCATATAATGGCCGAGAGAAGGATGATCCTTACTTGCTAGACCAGCATGTCTTGCCAAGTATACACAAGGATGCCTTTCTTTCTCAAACAGCTTCCTCCATTTCATTCACCTGCCAAGGGACTAGTCTTATCCACCATGGACTGGGTCTTCCCCATCCACTATACAATCCCCTGCAGGTTTGCTTTGGGCTTAATTCAACTACCAATCCTCTACAAATGTGTCCAGATCTCAAACCCTCAACCATCAAGTCTGTGGGAACCAGTGCCCACTCACGCATCCATTCACTCACTCAAACACACAGCTGCTGGCTGTGATGAAAGCAGGTTCCAGCTGTCCCCACCTCCGCCTCTATCCCCAGAGACTCAGCACAGGACAAGGAGATTGTCAGAAGCAGATCTCAGTTTATTGGGGGGGAGAAAAGGAACTTTTATAGACAAAGGCCACCAAGGCACAAAACGGGCATCCAATTGTGTCACAGATCAACACATCCTATAGGTGCTAATGGTCAAGTTCAATGTCACTCAGCACAGGAGGCAGGTAGATACCTGAAAGCCAATTAGGGCTCTCTGTGAAGTGATCAGGTTACACCCAAGACCCTTGTCCTCTGTGCCATCTTTAGTCCCATGTGCTAGGCCATGCCCTGGGGCAAATCCTGGGCGGGCCCAACATATCCCCCTTTTGTTTTTGTATGAGATGGTCCAGGAGGCTACCTGCAACCGAGCAGACCAAATGGTCTTGAGTGACTGTGCCTGTCTTAGGCGTGAAAAACCTCCCACCATGGTCTGACCCGTCATGGGATCTTGTAGTCTCCAGGTATAATACTACAAGTCCTGTCTTAGGTTGATCCACGGCCGGGCTTCCACTTGCCCATCTCTGGCTACCAGTCCTCTGTATGAGGTTGGCTTTACCAACCTTGGGGGTTTGAGCCATATTTAAAGGCCTGTATTGCACATTGGACGTGTACTGCACTTGACAAGTTAGCTAGACTGGAGAGATTTTTCCACTGGGCAGGAGTCATGCATATGGCAGAATAGACAGGTTGGCATCAGCACCAGGCATGGCAGCATGTGACTTTTCGGGGGCATGGCAGGGAAGTTCGAAGGCCATAGGCGCCTGTAGCGTGGTCTTGAATGGAGCGCTGCTGAGAGATATGCTGAGAAAACACTTAAGCAATATAGTTATTAAAAGAACAATTTTTCTAAATGTTAGGTCAAACCCAGATTGACTCCATCGAGGCAAGGTATCAATCAAGCCTATAAGGATCACAGTTAACATCTTCCTTGAGCACACCATGGATAGTTTCTGAAAGAGAAAAGCAAAGACAGCTCCCCCAAGGGCTTTTTGTCCCTTGGTTTGGCTTGTTAGTCTGGGGATGATTCTTTTGGGTCTCCTTCATGAGGATCCTCCTGTGGATAGAATTTAAGATTCTTTGTCGGAATCCAAATTGGGGAAGACTCCCCAATTAGGAAGACACATCCAAATCCTCTTTCCATAGTAATCAAGGGATCAGGTCCTCAATGCCCAGTTAGGGGGTCCTTCCAAAGCACCTTAACAGAAGGTTTGATGGAATAGGCTTCCCAGTGTCTTAAATTGTCCTTTTATAAAATTTAAAATTTAAAACATTGATGGTAAATAATCCCAACCCCAACTGTTGGTGCGGGCTTACTCCCCCTTTTTGTTTTTGTAATTGGGCCTTTAAATAATGGCTTGTCCTCCAGATCAAATTTTGATCTACAGTCTCTTTTCCAATGAAGCCCTCTGCGGCACCTAGGGCATGGAGTTGTAGGGGGCTTAGCCCCGCCTACCTCCCTTGGCTTCCCTTCCTCACCCTGAGGACATTCCCTCCTGAAATGCCCCACCTGGCCACAATGAAAACAAACTCCATTATTTCCCCTCCCCTGGTGTGGGCCAGTGTCTTTGCCTGTGTCTCCAGGGCCGCAGCGAGTGTCTGACTCTGGTGTTTTTGAGTCCCCACATCCTGTGAAGCAATAATCCAGGTGTCCACGGATCTCTCCTTAAGACCTGCACACGCTATTTTGTGGTCCCCGTTCATTCCTTCCCATACCGGCAATTTAACAAATTGTTCCCTTAGGGGAGCTGGGGGAAGTTTACTATGGAGGCTTTTGTCCACCAGGTCAATGAACTCGGGGAGGGTCTCACCCGGTTTCTGTATAACGCCTGCTAGAGGCGGTTCAGAAGGACTTTCATCTAGCTTTTTCCATGCTGCTAAACCTATCAAGCAGACTTGGTCTTGGTATGGGGCTTCCATGGCTGCCTGCTGGACCCCACATTCTTTCTTAAATAGTGCTGCTCATTTAATGAATGTGGGCCTGGGGAGCACCGCTTTGGCCATATCCATCCAGTCCTTAGTAGTACAGGGTTGGTGAGCTAAATCTTGAAGAAGGGCCTCAACCCAAGGAGAATTTGGACCATCCTCTAGCACGGCCCTCTTTAGTTCTTTTAAATCTTTTGCTTCCCAAGGACACCACACTGCAGGGCGATAGCCCCCTGGATTTAAGTTAACAGGATAGGCTTGTACTTGATACGCCCCAGCATACGTGGGCTCCAGCCCTGGATTCCCTGCTCTAGCCTGGTGGGGCCTAGTGTACCTGTGCGCAGAGTCAGGACGGATTTTTGTTATGGGGTATGGAGGTGGGTCTCCTTCTAATCCTTCTCCATCCCTTTCTCTCCCTAGCGGAGTTAAATCTGGATACAGGGGACCACTCCCTGTTCTCGGAGCGCTCCTAACCTCTTCCCTTTGATAAAGGGACCAGGGCACTCTCTTGCGCGACTTTCCCACATCCTTTCTGGGCTCTCGGAGGAGGCCCCACCCTTCCTCACCTTGGGCAAGCAGCTGTTAGGCTCGGCCCTCCCAAACGGGAAGCTCCGCCCCCTCACGCGTGAGCTTGTCCTCACATGCCGGCCCACATGCTGATCTGCTTCTGCGAATCTCTGCTCTCCAGCCTTGCGGTTCCACATCCCCATGTGTTGCCCCGCTGCAGCTGCGCTTACTGTGCACCCCGGTCGAAGCCCACAACTCTGTGTAACGTTCTCGGCATGTGCACAGTGATGGGTTATCATTCTGTAAACAGCAGGCATGCCCACCATACCCATGGTTTCCTGCACCCTGCCATGCTCCATCAGAGTCCCCGCCCAGCCCTGGCTCAGCGTGCCCATAGCTTTGCCCGCCTAGCCCCAGCTCCGTGGTCCCATGCGACTCAGCATCCCTGCAAGTACCAGCTTCTCTGTTCCCCTGCACCCCGGGCCTGCGCGGCTCGTCGGGAGCCCCCTGTGGGGCGCCCGGGATGGCTTGTTGGCTCTAAACCCCCTGGAGCCGCGCTCCAGAATGGCTCTGGCCCCTCCCTCTCTACCTGCACAGTTTGCTCCGGTGCGGGCTGAATTGGATTGGGAAGGAAAGCCATCTTGAGCACAGAAATTGTGGAATAAAATTCCACCGAAGGTGGTATATTATGATTTTTTTCTTGCTCTCTGGCCAGACCTTCTATTTTATTCCACGTGACCCATGAAAATATGTTGGTGGCCCGAGCCCACGGAGCCAACTCAAGAGCCGACTCCCACACTCTGGCAATGCCTGCATCAGAAATGTCAAACCCAGGACTCCTTAATATGGACTTGAGTGCTGATGGTACTGGATCCAGTCTGCACGTTGAATTCCCCATATTTCCCAAGTTTTCACTTACCCCAAAGCCTGCTTTGCTCCATCCGATTTCAGAAGGGGCCCTTCGTGGTCGCCACTTGTGGGAACCAGCGCCCACTCACACACTCATTCACTCACTCAAACACACAGCTGCTGGCTGTGATGAAAGCAGGTTCCAGCTGTCCCCACCTCTGCCTCTATCCCCAGAGACTCGGTACGGGATGGGGAGAGTATCAGAGCAGATCTCAGTTTATTGGGGGGAGAAAAGGAACTTATATAGACAAAGGCCACCAAGGCACGAAACGGGCATCCAATTGTGTCACAGATCAGCATATCCTACTTGCTAATGGTCAAGTGCAATGTCACTCAGCACAGGAGGCAGGAAGACATCTGAAGCCAATTAGGGCTCTCTGTGAAGTGATCAGGTTATGCCCAAGACCCTTGCCCTCAGTGCCATCTTTAGTCCCATGTGCTCGGCCATGCCCTGGGGCAAATCCTGGGCGGACTCAACACAAGTCGACACCTGTGTCTAACTATAAAACACTCTCCAAAACCAGAAAGTAACTCAGAGAGGAATCTGAGGTTGCGTGCCTGCATGTAGGTAGGATCTCTGGACTTCATTTACTTTAGAAGTATGAACCCTGAGTTTCCTCCTTGATGCATTCTGAATACTGGGCATGATAATGATGTTGAAACCCTCTTTGCTCCAAGATGGGATCTAGGAGTCAGGTATTGGGTTGCTTTCTATCTGTCCCTATTACAATTGATCCATATTACCACCACTGGTCCCAGTATCTGCACTTGATCGTAGTTATCTGTCTGTCTCTCATGCCTGGCTGCTTTAACTCTCCATCCATTGTTCAACCACTTCTATATCACTGCCTTGATATACAGCCAACACTTAATAATAGCTCTTTAAGAGAGGTGATAGCTACCTGGTTACTTACTGGTTTTTCCAAGGTACAGGCTCAGTCGAAGGGACAACTATGAAATCTGCCTTCCCTGTCCCAAAGTTGTTTTCCTTCTTCATTTCCCCTGCTACTCATTCTCTTACAACAGCAAAAGCCTCATCATTCCTTTCTTTTTTCTGTATAAAATGGATTTTGAGAAATTTTTTATCATGCTTAAATTGTGACTGGAAGCCCTCTGTCTGGTCCATGAACATGACTGTTGAAGTAGGAATCTGTGACCAAGCCTCTGGCACTTCAGAGTTGGGATCCAGGTAGAAGAAAAGCCCAAGGTCACTCAGGCAGTACATAGAAAAATGGGTGCTTCCTTCTGAAGCCTGCACCCTCGGCCCCCTCGATAGATGAAGAGCATCTTCAGGGGACAAAAGGTAAACAAACCATTCATCAAACCTCCACTGGGAGCACCCAGCCCTGTGCAGAAGTGGGAAGCAGAAGTGCATCTCAGTTAATCTTCCTGACAAGTTTGCACAGGAAACATCCCAACAGCCATCCTACAGCTGAGGGGAGGCATGAGAAGAGACAAGGAGGCAGGGACCAGGGAGGTCAGACTGGCAGAGAGAGTGACTACGTTTAGCAAATGGTGTGGAGGGGGGTTAGCTATGGTGCCTGGGAAAAATACTTCTCCTTTAGTCCTAATTTCTTGCATGAGTATTAGAGACTTAAACCAAATAACCCCTTCCCCCAAATTCCATCCTATCTCTTTTTAAAGTTTTTTCTAGTTTTACAAACATATCCAGTACTTATCCCTGCATCCCTCTATCCTCTTCCCATCCATTCCCCTTCCCTTCCTTTCCTCAATCTATCTCCTCCTTCCCATCCTCTTGCCTGTCTGCTTCTATGGACCCTAGAGTTCACTCTGGTTTGTCTATTTTTTCTTTAATTTTTCTACTTTTACAAGCATATTGAGTACCCATCCCTTCTTCCCTCCATCTTCTCTTTCATCCTCCATCAACCCTGCCCTCCTGCCTGTTTGCTTCTATGAACCCAGGCTTGCCTCTAGCTTGTCTACTCTTGTGGGGGTTCAAGTCTCTCTCTTGTGGCTTATCAAGTTGCCTCTCTTTGGGACACCCCACTGATAGGAGCATTTCTGTTTACTCATCCAGCTTTAGTCCCCAGGTTTTCCTCAGCTTATTCTCATCTCTCTTAAGTTCCTCGATATTCTATGGGCATATGTTAGTGTTAGTCATTATGCAGGTCTGGTAAGAACAAGTCTCTGTCTATTTTTTAAGGTCAACATGGCACTGTTCTCTGAAGAAGCCACCCTAGACTACAGGAGCACATAGCCCAGCAGTCTTCTTGACCCACACACAGTTCCCTTGTGGGGAAGCAGCTCATATAGTTGTTGTCATAAATAGACACAGGCGTCAACTTGACAATTGAAGGCTTGTCTAGTTGATAGGGAAGCCCAGTTCATCATGTGTGGACTATTCCCTGAGCAAATGAATAAAATGGAGGGAACTGGTAAAGGAAATTGGCATTTTTTGGTGTACTTACAGGCCTGGTAAGTAAGAACTGGCCCTTTCTCAGCGATCCTATGGTGTAACCATTCTCTTGGCCCCTGGTGTTGGTGTAAGCTCTCCTGCCAAACTAGACTAAGACTATGACTGGAAAATCATAAGCTAAGATAAAATCCTTTTTCCTCCCTTAAACTGTTTGGTCATGAATTTACCAGCAATATGTTGCCACGCTGAGACAACTGATCATCCATCTTATCCAAACACGTGAGGCATGGAGGAGACCTTAAGACAGAGTTTTACAGGGGATGGTGCCACCAGTCCCAAAGTATAACATTCTAGGCTTGAAATCAGGGACAAGGTAGAGGAAAAGATTGGGTGGGCTTTGTAGAAAGGAAGTTCAACCCAGAGAGAAGGGAGACAACCTCACAAACATCTCTTCTGAAACTGTTCTCTGCAGGAAGATTTTCTAGAATAACATAAGAGAACGCCAGCTTGCCATCCCCTTTCAAGAAATCACAAATGCCCACAATGAGAATGCCACCATGTTTGTTACAGTTCAGCTTCACTAAAGGAACCACAATGATCCCCCGCAATGGTTCCCAAGCTGTTGCGCTGAGCAAGGTGACCCGTGAACTCTGATGAGCACACACAGAAAGGAGTTTGCAACACAAAAAGGACTTTGCAACAGCTACAAACGAGAACCCAGGTGAGCAGCTCTGTGCTTCTCCATCTCGTAGGTACCTTCTCCCCTAGAGGGCTGTAGGCTCTCCAAGTATGGGATGAACACTGTTCAAAGCAAATCATCAGCCAGGATATCCCACTGCAAACCATAAAGCAAAATGCAGTCACTGACCCCAACTCATTTAGCCATCTCCAAGCTCTATAAACTCACCAACTCACTCAACAGTTAAGTTGGGGACAAGTGTCTCCATCTGCTTCACAACCCCACAAGGACCAGGTCGTTTGTTTTGTCTTGTGCTCTGTTCAGGATGCTTAATATATAGCCATGTTACCTAGGTTGCCTTTCATTAAGCACACAGGTCTCCAGACATCACTTACAGAGGCAGACATGTCAGCCTTCAAGATTTCATAAGTTTTCCCTAAGTGTCTCCATTCCCATGCCTTTCATCGGCTATAGATGTCATCCCCTGCCTCCCCATCATTCATACTCAGGATGAGGCAGGCAGTATTCCCCTAAATTAGATGACAAAGTGAAGAAGAGTGTCTTGTAGTTACTTTTCTCTATTGCTGTGAAACAACACCCATACTTAGGCAAAAAGGGAGCAACAGGAGATTGTTTTGGCTTAGAAGTCCAGAGCGTAGATGAAGTCCATTATGGCAGGAAAAAGCATAGCAGGTGGCAGAAGCTGGCGACGACTTAATTCACGTCCATCATCATGGAGGCAGAGAGAGCAAGTGGGAAACTGCAAGAGCAGACCACTAGTGGAAGCAGGGAGGGGTTACCCATCCTCGAAGCCCACCCTCCTGATTCCTCCAATAAGGCTCTACCTTCTAAAGGTGCCATGACCTTCCCTAACATTAACATCAGCTAAGATTGCAAACACATGAACCTGTGAAGGACAACTTACATTCAGACCATGACAGAGCTGAATCAGGAACACAAGCCAGAGCCTCAGAGAAGGGGAGAGAGGACCTGTTGCATAGCTTTTAGCAGGGGGCACACAAGAGGAAGAGACTATCAAGAGGAATTTGGCCTCCAAAGGATCTCAACTGTTACATAGTGTCAGCTGTCCTGGGCCAACCTCTTGGTATTGCTGCTTTATCCTGCCAACCTGAGGCTAAAATCCTAAACTAAGTCAAAGTTCTTTTTCTCTCAAGTAAAATGAACATGAAGCCTGAGCTCTACCTAAGTAAGACGATGTGTCATTGCTGTGGGCCAGCAAGATGGTGCCAGGGTCATTCTTAGTTGTCCAATGAAAGCCTGTCTCAGTGTTTGGGTGCCTAGACCATCATGTATGTGCCATGCAACAAGGCAAAGGAGCCTTGATCACTTCTGCATTCCATGTGCCGATACTATGCATGCTTTACAGCATCCTAATTTCCAAGAACCTTGGCAGTTCTTCAATCACTCCACAATAATTGCACAATATTTATGAGTAATTATGTAACAGCAGCAACATTAGAGGGTTATATGAAAATAGTCTGTGTTCCTGCACACAAAGCAGCTGTCACATGGGAAGCCCATTATCATCATCTCCACCTCCATGCGCTCCATCCAGACTCCTGATGTCAAACCAGGGAGCCTTCAAGAAGGGGATGGAGAGGGCAGATTCCAAGTAGGTTCTGTACTGAAGCACGTGGTGCACTCAACTGCTGGGACTGGAAGCAAGGGACTCATGCTCCATGTTTTCCCAGCCCAGAGCTTGCAGTGGTGACACAGAAGCCTCCCCAGCCCAGACCAAAGCAGGATAAATGGGGTGATTCTCCAAACTTTGCACTCCGTGGGCTCAGGAGCACCCACAGGAAGAAGAAGGGGCATCCTGCAGGTGAGTAATCCGCATCGCTGCTGAAGCAGGCAAACACCTTCACTGCCCTGATGCAGGCAGCTTCCACTTTGCTTGAGCATCTCCTGTTTGTCTGTTCTGCCCTGTTCCTGCTGCCTCTGAAGCCCAGGCTGCCTCTAGCTGAGCTGGCACTGTCATGTGGCACCCAACTCCAAGGACAAGAAAAGCACTCTGGGTCACTTGCTGACGCTTCAGCCTGACAAGGGAGCAGGGCAGCCCAGAGGAGCTGAGTTTCAGGGGTTTCCTCATAGGGAGCATCAGGTAGGCCCATATGGAGCCTGCCGGCTGAGTCTGGAGATAAATGGAAGAATTAGGAAGACAAACTGCCCCCCGTGATGACTCTGAATGAGGAGGTCAGCTGTGTGTACAAGTTTGATAGGATGGTGCTGTGCACACTCAGACACACAGTCTGAGGCCATTTCCAGCTTGCCTTCCCGTCCAGATGCCCTCTCTGACTAAATTCCCCCTCACCTCTTCTCTTGTCTCTCTTCTCTCTTCCTCGTGTGCGTGCACACACACACACACCACACAGTCTTCTTGGTCTGTCTTCTTCTCCTTTACATGTGTCTTCAGTTCCTCCTCTTCCTCCTTCTGGGAATTGCTACCACACACCCCTCTTCCGACCCCTTCCCTTGCACTTTGCCCTGGGAAACTGTTGCATGGCGTCTTCCTCTGAATAAATGGCCTCTATTTTGTGCAAGACTATTAAGACCATACCTGTTGACTGTTGATGTTTCCTCAGAGACAGAAGGACCGGAGGGGCTAGAATGCCCACCCATGTACCTGCACACGTGAGGCCTTGGAAGGGCTAGAATGCATGTGCTCAAACACACATGTCTATACATGTGCTCGTATACAGACCTGTGCACGTGTCTGCCCACCTGCCTTACAATTACCCCTGGGTATATAAGCTGAGGAAGATTAGTTGGGGGGAGGGGTCCACCTATGCAGACATGGGAAAGCTGAGCTGACTTTGAATCATCCCTGTTCCTCTCATTCCCTTCTTGCCCCTACTCCTGTGAACAAACTCAATAAACTTGTTGGTTCGTCAGTTCAGAGCTTGGTATAATCATTACTTTGTTTTTTTCATGGAACTCCTAACTGGGGTGGGCAGATAGTTGTATGTGACATTTTTCCAAAAAAAGTAGTCACACAACAGAAGCCCCTTGCATGCCCCTACCTGAGTCTCACGCCAGCTCCAGCTCCCAGCTCAGCCCAGCCCCATTGAACCCACACTTCCTTTCAGGCCCCTGTCTAGTCTTACTTTGCTGCCCACCTATAGCCTTTTCAACTATACCCAATTCTCAAACATCCAGCACCCTATCAATCATTGCAAATGCCCAGTGGAAGGAAAGATTGCTAAGTGGTGACTGACTGAAAGGATGCGATCAGGTCCAGCCCTGCATCCAGAGGCAGCCATTACCAGTGAGTCGGGCCAGGCAGAAGATGAAGGCACACTGCGTTTTGGTGTGCTAGGGCTAGAAGAAACAAATGGAAGTTCTTCCTCATGGCCAGCTACCAGCTCCTGAATGGCCCATGGGGCACATGTACCTTGGCATGCGTGATGACGACACAGGATCAGCTGCAAATCCTGCTGGAGGTGGCAGTAGGGGAGGGTTGACCAAGAAGAGAAGGAGTACTTTCTTGTGCATGCCTGATTTTCCTCTGGGCCCTCCTCTCCGATGACGTACAAGGATCCAGTGGCCTTTCCCTGAACCCTTTCCCGTGTTCCCCTTAGGTATAGGAACACTGCTGTGGCTGCCAATCCCTTGCCTCCAAAGATCTTGGTGCCTTTAGCAGATACTAGACTTTGTGGGGTCAATAGTGTGTTGGACAATGCGCAGGGCATGTAAAGTCCAATTATGATTGCTTCAGCCCTAACTTGTATGGAGTAACTTACATATCATTGCTCCTCCCATCCTTTTGCTTTTATACTCTTACCGCCCCCTCTTCCGCAAATTTCCCTGAGCTTCAGGATGGGGAGAGATTAAGCTGGCCTAGTTCTAGGTGGTTGATATAGAGTCTCTGAAGTTCTGGATTGTGGTTTGTTGGTTTTCTTTTGCAGTTTTGCTGCTCCTGCAATGCCCTTCACTCCATCCTGGTGGGCATTGTATGTTACCCCCTGGCCAGAGACAAAAAGCTGTTAAACTAGAGTCTTGTGATAAAAGCACATTCAAAGGTAGATGTAATAAAAGTGGGAAACCACAGTGAGGGAGGGGTCTATCACCAATTTGCACAATGGTTACTTTTTATCTGCCACACTATATGCCCTCCTCTTCTGGTGAGATCATACCCCCTCAGTAGAAAATGATCAGGAACAAAAGTCTGTGAACTTAATCAGATGTCTCATTACTTATTTGAGTCCTTGATAGAGGCCTATTTTCTCTGCTGTAACATGGTCCCTTCTCTCCTTGTTTCTGGTGTGGCCCTCCTACCCCATCCCTCCTGTTCATAATCCTTGCAATTACTGTCTCTAGGTGGGCTGGGTGGGTTTGGTACTAGGAGCCACCTATTACGGAGTACATACGGTACTTAATTTTCTGGGTCTGGGATATTTCACTTAATATAATTGTTTCTAATGACATCCATTTCCCAGCAAATTCCAGTAATTCATCATTTTTGATGGTTGAGTAGTACTCCATTGTATAGATGTACCACTGTTTCCTTATCCACTCGTCAACTGTTGGACATTTGGGCTGATTCCATGACTTTGCTATTGTAAACAGTGCTGCTATGAACATGGTCGTGCCTGTGCTATCGAGGTGAACCTCTGCTGTATGGGGGGTTATTCCCAAAAGTGAGATAGCAGGGTCATATGGCATTTCAATCTTTAATTTCTTTAAGAATCTCCAGACGGATTGCCAGAGTGGCTGTATGAGCCTGCATTCCCACCAGCAATGTAGGAGAGTTCCCCTCTCTCCACATCCTCTCCAACATTTGTTGTTGTTTGTATTGTGGATTTTTGCCATCGTGACCATGGTGAGATGATATCTCAGGGAAGTTTTGATTTGCATTTCCCTGATGGCTAAAGAACTGGAGCATTTTTTCAGATATTTGTTAGACATTTTAATTTCATCCCTGGTAAAGTTTCTTTGAAGTTCCAGGGCCCATTTTTTAATTGGGCCATTGGTTTCCTTGGTGTTTAATTTTCTAAGTTCTTTGTGCACTCTGGACAGTAGAGCTCCATCAGATATGTGGTTAGTGAAGATTTTCTCCCATTCTGTGGGTTGCCTTTGAGCTCGTGTGACAATCTCTTTATCTGAACAGAAGCTCTTTAATTTCACAAGATCCCAACTGTTGAGAGTTGGTAGCAGTGACTGTGCCATTGGATGTCTGTTTAGGAAATGTTGGCCTAGCCCAATCAGCTCGAGGGAGTTCCCTATCCTTTCAACAATGGTTTTTATAGTCTCTGGCCTGATATCAAGGTCCTTGATCCATTTGGAATTAAGTCTTGTACATGGTGACAAGTACGGGTCCAGCTTTAATCTTCTGCATGTGGAGATCCAGTTTTGCCAGCACCATTTGTTGAAGATGCTGTTCTTTTTCCATTGGATTCTTTGGGCCCCTTTGTCAAAGACCAAATGGCTGTAACTTTGTGGGCTTATATCTGGGTCTTCAATCCTTATCCATTGTTCTGTGTGTCTATTTTGGAGCCAGTACCAGGCTATCTTTATAACTATGGATTTGTAGTATAGACTTAGGTTTGGTATGGTAATACCTCCAGCAGTGTTTTTGTTACTCAGGATTGTCTTTGCTATCCTGGGTCTTTTGTGCCTCCATATGAACTTTGAGATTGTTTGGTCAACTTCTTTGAAGAATTGCTTTGGGATTTTGATTGGTATAGTATTGAATCTGTATATTGCCTTTGGTAGGATGGTCATTTTTATGATGTTGATTCTGCCAATCCAGGAACAAGGGAGGTCTTTCCATCTTCTGGTGTCTTCTGCTATTTCTTCCTTTAGGGTTTTAAAGTGTTCGTTGTAAAGGTCTTTTACCTCCTTGGTTAGGTTTATACCAAGGTATTTCATTTTTTTAGGGGCTATAGTAAATGGGATTGTTTCTCTCAAGGCTTTTTCACTTCTTTCATTCTGGGCATATAGGAAGGCCTCTGATTTTTGCACATTTATTTTGTATCCTGCCACCCTGCTGAACTTCTCAATCAGTTCCAGAAGCTTCCTGGTGGAGTTTTTGGGATCACTCAGGTATACGATCATGTCATCTGCAAATAGGGATAGCTTGACTTCTTCCTTGCCGATTTGAATCCCTCTTATGTCCCTTTCTTGCCTTATGGCTTCAGCTAAGACTTCAAGTACAATATTGAATAGAAGTGGTGAGAGTGGACAGCCTTGTCTAGTTCCTGATCAAAGTGGGAATTCTTCCAATTGTTCCCCATTGAGCATAATCCTTGCTGTGGGCTTGTTGTATACAGCTTTTATTATATTGATAAAGGTTCCTTCCATTCCTACTGTCTCCAGTGTTTTGATCATAAAAGGCTGTTGGATTTTGTCAAAAGCTTTTTCTGCATCTATCGAGAGTATCGTGGTCTTGGACTTTGGATTGGTTTACATGATGAATTACATTTATTGATTTGCGTATGTTGAACCAACCTTGTGTGCCGGGGATGAATCCTACTTGGTCCCCGTGAATGATCTTTTTAATATGTTTTTGAATCCAATTTGCTAAGACTGTGTTGAGAATCTTGGCGTCTGTGTTCATCAGAGAGATAGGCCTATAGTTTTCTTTTTTAAGTGAATCTTTATTAGGTTTGGGATTAAGACAATATTAGCTTCATAGAAGGAATTTTGTAGTGTTCCTTCCTTTGCTATTTGATGGAACAGTTTAAGGAGTATTGGTGTTATTAACTCCTTAAATGTCTGGTAGAACTCTGTACTGAATCCATCTGGTCCAGGACATTTTTTGGTGGGAAGATTTGAGATTACTTCTTCAATTTCCTTATATGTTATAGGACTATTTAAATAATTCACAACTTCCTGATTCAATTTAGGTAAGTTGTGTTTACTTAGAAATTCATCCATCTCTTTTGTGTTGTCAAACTTCACAGAGTATAAGTTTTTGAAATATGATGTTATAATTCTCTGGATTTCTTGGGTATCAGTAGTGATAACTCCATGTTCATTTCTGATTTTGTTAATTTGGGTTTTCTCTCTCCTACTTTTGGTTAATTTATCTAGGGGTGTATCAATCTTATTGATTCTTTCAAAGAACCAGCTTTTTGACTGGTTGATTTTTTCTATCGTTTTCTTAATCTCGATTTCAGATATTTCTCCCCTCATTTTGCTAATCTCCTCTCTTCTACTACTTTTGGGATCAGATTGCTCTAGTTTCTCTAAAGCTTTAAGCTGCATTGTTAAGTTGTTTATTTCTGATGTTTCCATTTTTTTGATGTAGGCATTAAAAGCTATGAACTTACCTCTTAGAACAGCTTTCATTGTGTCCCAGAGATTTTGGTAAGTTGTATTTTCATTATCATTCACTTTCAGGAAATCTTGAATTTCCTTTTTAATTTCTTCCTGAATCCAGTTCTCATTCAGCATCATAGTGTTAAGTTTCCAGGAGTTAGTGTATTTTCTCTTGTTTGTTGTGTTGTGGATGTCCAGCTTTAGGCCATGGTGGTCTGACAGAGCACAGGTTAGAATTTCAACTTTTTTGTACATGTGTAGATTCGTTTTGTGGCCCAGTATGTGATCTATTTTGGAGAAAGTTCCATGTGCTGCTGAGAAAAATGTGTATTCTTTGGTGCGTGGGTGAAAAGTTCGATAGAGATCTGTAAGGTCCATTTCTTTAAGGGTTTGATTAAGGTCCAAAGTGTCTCTATTAAGCTTTTGACCTGTTGATCTATCCCATGTTGAGAGGGTGGTGTTGAAGTCCCCAAGAATTATCATTTGCGGGTTGATTTCTTGCTTTAGACGCTGTAGGGTTTTCTTAATGAATGTGGAGGGGCCCGTATTGGGTGCGTATATGTTCAGTATTGTGAAGTCTTCCAGTGAATTGTACCTGTGACTAAAATGTAGTATCCATCCGTGTCTCTTATAATTTTCTTTGGTTTGAAGTCCACTTTGTCTGATATAATAATGGCTACCCCTGCCTGTTTTCTGCTTCCATTAGCTTGTAGAATTGTTGACCAGCCTTTTATTTTTAGAGCGTGCCTATCTTTTGTGGTGAGATGGGTTTCCTGCAGGCAGCAGATTGATGGATTGTGATTTTTAATCCAAGTTTGTAATCTGTGTCTCTTCATCGGTGAGTTAATTCCATTAATATTTAGTGTTATAATGGTGAAACTGTTTTTGATTCCAGACATTTATTATGTTTAGTAGTTTTTATAAGTATATTGCTTCACTTTTAATGGTGTTATACTTGCCTTCTGCTCTCCTGGATATGCCTGTTTTTTTCTTCAAGCTTGAGTATCATTTCTAGCATTTTTTGAAGGCCTGGTTTGGTGGACATGTATCCCTTCAAGTTGTCTTTGTGCTGGAAGATTTTTCTTTCTCCCTCAATCATGACTGATAGTTTTGCAGGGTAAATCAGCCTAGGTTGAATTTTTGCTCATTCAATACTTGAAGTATGTCTCTCCAAGCTCTTCTTGCTTTTACTGTTTGACATTGAGAAGTCATTTGTTATTTTAATAAGTTTACCTTTAAAAATGACTTGTTTTTTCTCCCTTGAAGCTCTCAGCACCAGTTCTTTATCTTGAATGTGGAGTGTTTTGACTATTATTTGCCGTGGCGAGCTTCTGTTTTGGTCATATCTATTTGGGGTGCGGAATGCCTCTTGTATATGGATGGGCCTGTCTTTTTTAGATGAGGAAAGTTTTCCTTGATGATCGTTTGAAAAATTTCCTCAGGGGTGGTATTTTGAGATTCTTGCTCTGGTATTCCATGAATACGCATGTTGGGCTTCTTTAGGGTGTCCCATATCTCCTGGATATTTCTCTCAAGCATCTTTTTGGCTTTAACAATCTCTTCCATTGAGCTGGTTAATACTCCCACTTTATCTTCAAGATCTGAAATTCTGTTTTCTGCTTCGTTAGTTCTGTTGATAAGACTCTCTGTGGAGTTCTGGGTTGAAGATAACTTGTCTTTTAGCTCAGTTTTAAACTCTGCTTGAGTCTGCTTTAACTGCTCTATGCCAGTTTTTGATTCTTGCACTGTTTTTCTCAACTCCTCCATGTGTCTGTTGTGTTCCTCCTCAAAGCGATTGATTCGATTATTTAATTCCTCCCTGATTTCCTCTTTCATAGTATTGAACATGGTAATGATCATATTTTGAAGGTCGTTATCCTGGGTCAGGCTTTCTTGGCCATTTTCCATGAGTTTGTTCTGGTTGGAGTCTAACATTATGGGATTAATTCCTTCAGTGAGAGACTTATTTACTTGAGTGTTGTTTCTCATGGATTTGCACTTAGACTTTGGCATTGTCGTTTTAACTCTTAAGATCTTTTAATTTCTGTGCGTTTTTCACTAAACTGAATTATTTGTCCTGGGGCTCTGGGGGCGGGCAGGGACCGAGCTTACCTGGTTCGTGGCGTGGTGAGGCCCGTCTGGACCGCGTGCGCGTCCCGGGCTGCAGAGTGGAGGGGAAGGGGCTGGGTAGGTCTTTTCAACTCAATTATTTGATCAACATAATCCTTCATAAACAGCCCCGAAGCTATCCTAACCTAGAGAATTCCTCAAAGGTACCCTGGAGGCTTGTTTCGTAGGTGAATTCGATACAAGTGGTGACTGCTCTCTATTACAAAACCAGGCATGATTCAATCAATCATCCATGTAAACAGTGATGGCAACTTAACATTGAGACAGCAAGATAGTGCCCAGAACTTTCCAGAGGAAACTCAGATCTATCTGTCTGATTCCAGAGTCAGTGCTTGCTCCATGTCACCTTTCACCTGTGCCTGGTATTGCATCCTGGTTGTCAAAGAACAACTGTGAAGGTAGGCAGGGCTCTTTCAAGCTTAAGTCCTTTCTCCATCATGGATTCTCTGCTGTGAGCTGAATGGCTATGCTCCCTAGACCTGAATTTACATGTTGAAATCTGAAGACTCCTTGGGGCAGTATAAGGAGTTATGCATTTAGGAAGTGATTAGGTCATAGGGTGGAATCCCCATGAATGGAAATAATGCCTTTAGAAAGATATGTCTAGAGACCTCCCTTTCCATTTCCCATGTCCACCACAAGCACCTTTCACACGAATGTGCCTTCTCACCAGATACTAGATATGTTGGTGGTCTTCTACTCACCATCCTTGAAAGGTGGGAGAAACGTTTCTGTTGTTTGTGGTGGTGTTCTGTGGCACTTCCTCATAGCAGCCCCATGGACCAAGAGGGCTCTTTGAGTGCTCAGATAACACAGAGCTGTCATTCAGCTAGTAGCTGCTAGGACTTTTTACTTTGAAAGCCATTGTCCACAGGAAATGGGATTAGAAGGGAAAGAGAAGAAAAGGGAAAGAAAAGGAAGGGAAAGGAGAAGAAGAAAAGGAAAGGAGAAAGGAGAGGAAATAAGAATGGAGGGAAGGAAAGGGGAGGAGAGGGGAGGGAAGGAGAGGGGAGGGGAGGAGACCAGTGTCTAGTGTCCATTCCGACTGGCTGCTGTCCATGTCAAATGCTGAGCATTGCTAATGTGGTCTTTGGGCCACCTTCTCTTATGAGGTATCCTCAGCAGACTAATACATAAAAGGATCAGCCTGTACCAGTCTGTCAGAATGACTAAAGAGGAAGGAAAACATGAGGTCTGGTTTCTTGAAAGGAGTATAATATTGAGCAAAAACTGTAGAAATTGAACAGTGTTTAAATCTATTTGAGTTACTAAAACTAGTATTGCAATCTGTATAAATAATCAGGATGTATTCCTTACAGTTCTGGAGCCTAGAGAGGAAAGACCTGGGAACCAGCATATTTGGTGTCTGATGGTGTGACATTTCTCAGACATGGCACCTTCTGGCTGCTCTCCATAAGGTGGAAAAGTCGACAGGTTCTCTACAGCCTCTTTGCAAAGGCACTAATCCCATTTATGACTTAGCGATGTTCTGGTTTAGATTCAAAGTGCCTCTCCAAAAGAGCTCATGTGTTGAAGGCTGGTAGATCCAGTCATTGAGATATGATTGGGTCTTGAGGATGCATACAAAATCTGTGTTTTAATCCATTGATAGATTCATGAAATGATGGTATTACTAGGAGGGAAGGCCTGATTGGATGAAGAAAGTTATGTTCTGTCCTTGGATTATTTCTCCCTCCCTCTCTGCTTCCTTGCCACCATGAGGTGAGAATCTCTGCTCCTCTCTACCATTTTGGGCATAAGCTCATAGACTTGAAGCCACACAATCAATCATGAATTGACTCTTCTGAATCTGAGACAATAATCTTATTGTCTTTAAAGTGCTTTTCTCAGGTATTAGTTGCAGAAGTAGGTGCGTGTGTGGGTGTGTGTGTCTGTGTGTGTGTGTGTGTGTGTGTGTGTGTGTGTGTGTGTGGTAATGTAACTAATACAACTCCTGAAAGCCCCCTTCTTAATTCTACAACATTGAAGGTCAGGTTTCAATATATGGTTTTGAAGGAGGAGACAAATATTCAAGCTCTAGAAGGTAAGAAGCGAATTAAAGAACAAGAGCTTCAAAAGGGGGCGAAGTTTCTTTAGTTCATTGCTGTGGTTTTAAATACACAAACAGTGATTTTCCCCTGCGGGCTCACAATATACTAGAGCTTTTTATGTATTTCAGCTTATTTAATCAGCAATATTAACTAAGCACAGATTAAGTGTCTTATAATGTGGAAGAATAATAGTGAGTGGATTGGGGAAAGCCTAAGGCTTGGCTTCTGCTGTCCAGAAAGACACAGCTGTCAGGATTCATGTGTCAGACAAGGCTAGGAATAGGCAAGGTTCTATCTATCATCTATCTATCATCTATTATTAGCTGTCTACCTATGGCTTTCTCTCATTTATCTATCATATATTTGGTTTAATACCTATCTATTTCTACGTGTCCATATATCATCTTTTATCTATCAACTTTTATCTACCTACTTACCTGTAGCTCTATCACTCATCTATCATTATCATCCTTATATTTCTAGTTATTGATCCACCATCTCTATCTTTCATTACATATTGTCTAATATCTATCTACTTATCTATCTCCCATCTATTAGTATCATCCATCTATTAGTATCTATCCACCTTTTTGTGTCTATCCATCTATTTATATCTATCCATCTATTTTATATCCACCTATTTGTATATCCATCTATTCATCATCTCCTATCATGTATCTACCTATCTATCATCTATCAATTTCTTATCGTCATCTATCTATCTATCTATCTATCTATCTATCTATCTATCTATCTATCTATCATCTTCTAGTTATCATCTGCAGTGGGGGAATGAAATCCACAGCCTTGTATTTGGTAGACAAGTCTCTACCACTGAGCTTCACCAGAGCCTTTGAATTTTCTAAAATCAGGTTTTTGCTCTGTGTCCCATGGAGACATCAAACTCACAACCTTCCTTCCTCTGCCTCCTGAGAACTGATATTTCAGACAGGTGTTGCTTTCAGATCCCAAGTGTGGTTTTAAGATCATACAGACCTGTGCTGGTACATTGACCTTTTCATGAACTTGAGCCAATTACAACTTCTTTGAGTACATTATTCCATCTACAGAATATATATATCTTGATATCTTCTCTACAGGGTATTTGAGGACTCAGTAGATTAAGCTGTGTTCAAGTGCTCAACATAACAATGTATATGAGCACATATGTAAACATATAGAGAGAGAGCAAGAAAGACAAAGAAAGAGAAAGACAGACAGACAGACAGACAGAAATATAGGTATATACAAGCATATAAGCACATAGCCACGCCAGAAATACACACACAGCTACTCTTAGGGGATCCACAAGGTATGCATACACATACACATACAATACTCCATCATTGCTAGTTGGATTCAGTTCTCTCTCTCTTTCACATGCCTACCTCATTTTATATATAAAAATTCATGTGATAGAGTTTTCATTGTGTTTATTATAGCAAATATATTTCATTTTTTGCTTTTATATCCTTTACTGTGTTGATTTTAGAAAAAAAATTAATTTATTTATGTGTGTGTGTATGTGTGTGTTTGTGTGAGAAGACACCTTGGGTCCTTATGAAGGACCAAGGATGACTTCGGGAATCATCTCAAATTGCTTCTACCTCCTTCTTGCTCCACTCTGAGATTTCCCAGGCTCCACGCACTAGGACTGGAAGTGCAGACAGGCTACCCTTTTCACCTGGCTTTTTTTAACATGGGACCTGGGAACTGAATTCAGGACCTTCTGCTTGTGAGACAGAGTCTTAACCCCTGAGCCATCTCTCCAGCCCTGAAGTAAACTTTTTTAACTTTACAGTTTCAAATTTGTGAAAGTGTTGGAAAGATAGTTCAAAGTTCAACATTCAGTTTCGTCTGTTATTGAAATCTCACAGCACGTAAGCCAGAACTAATGAACTAGCATAGATATATTATTGTTAACCAAAGCCCTTACTCAGTTCAGTATTTATTAGTTAATACCTAATAAACATTTTGGGTTTAGAATTCCCGTGTGGAAGACCATATCATGGTTAATGTTGTGCTTCCTTTGGCATTTCTTGGTTGGGACAATTCCACATGTCTTTTTTCTTTTTAATGACCACAAGACTTGAGGAATACTGCTGGTCTTTTACACATGTCTGTTGGGGTTTGTCTGAGGCTTTTCTCCTGATCAAACTGAGTTCTCAGTTTTGAGGAGGAGTCCATGATGCTAAAGAGCTGTTTGGATCCTTGATACACTTGGTCCTAGCGTAACTTACCCCTGTTGATGTTCCCCTTGCTCCTCCTGCTGAGCTAGTATTTTCCTAAGTGAAAGAAGCTGAAACAAAGAACGAATAGCACAACACAACACACTTAGAAATTGAAGCTACAGAGGCCAATGAGTTTCAGTGGAAGGATTAAGAAAGAAGCTGATGGTGTCAGACAACACTTCATGGCGGAGGACACCTTAAACTAGCGTGTTTATGATGAGATAATGCATCACAAGCCATGTTAGGACTGAAGCCAAGGAGTGGGAAGACTGAGGTGTGAGAAATGGCATGCAGAAGACAGTGTCAGGCATGTGTGTACATGTCTCAGGTCAGTACTTGACCCTGCCCCCACTGTGAGGGTGATAATCAAGGAATGGGCAGGGCTGGGTGGAGTTTTGTGCTTCAGACAAGTGGAAAGAACATGCTCTTGGAGAGTTTTCCTTGAGTCTTGTCATTGCATAAGAGAGCCGACATTAAACACAATGAGCAAGAGGAAAGAGAGACTTCTGCATGCTTCCCATAAGGACTCCCTGAGTCTCTCAGTGCATCTCCAACTCTGTCTTAAAACAGCAGGAGACTCAGATGGCAAAGATCTCATAGCAGCCAAGATAGATGAAGAAATCAAGCCTTTGTGCATCAGCTACATGCCACCTCTGCAGGTACATGTGCCCAGCTGCATAGGTCAGGACCCAACTACCCCAAGATACCCCATGAATCTATGCCCACGGTCATGTTGATTTTCAGCACACGGGTGCCTATGAGCACTGCATGTGTGTGGGCACGTGAGTGTGACTTTAAGTGGCAGCTTATTAAAGTCAATAATCCAAATTTGAAGACCCCTCCCCAAGCTGCCAGAAGAGATCTTAACATCTATCCTCTCCTACTTGCTCAGGACCTCCTCCTTAACCTCACAGACAGAGCAGGAGGGCCGATTCATCTTCATTCTCTGTGCTTCCATCTCCGTCAGCTGCTTGGCTCTCCCAGACGGGCCAAGCTGAGGACTGGAATACAGGGCAGGCTTTCTCTAAGTTGCAGGAAAGAAATCCAGTAAATACATAATCTCTAAGTGGCTGAAACTGCTGACAACCAGTTTATGAGAAGAAAATAGGCCATGTGTAGTCTCCTGGAAGTGAATTTCTCTGCCTGCTTAGGTGGGAAGACTAGGACTTCTGGGAGTAGGAGAGGACAGCTTCGAAAATGAAGACCCGGGCTGGGGAGACAACTCAGACATTACAGCCTTCACCTCACAAGCAAAAGGATATGAGTTCAGATCCCCAGACTTATGTAAAAATGTTGGGTAGAAATAGTGGCAGCCTACACTTCCAAACCTGGAAGGCAGGGCCAGAGAAACCCCAAAACAAAGCAATATGGAGGTTGAGCAATCCAGGATGATTCCCAGTGTCACCCTTAGGCCTTCCCAGGTGCACATGCTCAAAAGTCCTCTTATATACACATCCATCAAGACACCTGCCCACAACCTAAATACACACACACACAGACACACACACACACACACACACATACATACACACACACACACACACACACACGCATGCACATGCACATATATATTTGCATACATGTGAATGCAAAAAGGATTGCAAACCCATTCCTCTTTCCTTTTTCCTGCCACCTGGGAAGTAAAGTCCTGCAGCCTCCATGGACAGAGGAGTGGCTGACACCCCCTTCCCCAGTATGTTAGGGAAAAAGAAAGATCATCCCTGGAGAGTACTCACTGTGTGCTTACATGCACACAGCCAGAGGCAAGGACTGGCTAGTGTGATGTACAGTCAAGCCTTGTAGTTCCTGAAAGCTGAATTCAAATCCTTTTTCTCCTCCTTATTACCATGGAGGTCTCAGTCACCTTCAATAATCTCTCTAAGGGTAAGTAGCAAAGTAGAATAAATGAAAGTGCCCCTTCAGGAACCTGTCCCCCAACTTTGATTAAAACTCTACTTCTTTCCAGACTGGCAATCTTGGGGTGCTTAGTAGCACAGACTTACAGTGCTTCCATTTTGGTATCTGGAAAATGCCTAGCACATATAATCATGTAATAAATGCTACCTATTTATTATGCACAAAATAATAAATTACATGCCCTGCAAGGAATTCAGCCTTAGAAAATAAAAAATGGTAACTATTTACACTCAGAACATGAGTGCTCCTGAATCCTTTTAGTGGGGTCTACAATCAATGTGTGCTTGTATTAAATAATGGCCACTATTTAATGAAAAAATTGTTCAAGGTAGCTTAACCCACACCACACACCTGCCAGGTTAATATGCACTGAACTTTGGTAGATATTGACTTTCACTTTCTAGGCTCTGGGTAGTTGAGACAAAAAGCCACCGCAGGTTAGAATTTTAGCCTTGTCCATGCTCAACTGCACTCTGGTCTTAGACCTGTTGTCTGGGTACACCAGCCAAAATCTTTATCCTGATCTTACTATCCCAGGAGCAGTAAATATAACAGAAAAACAAAAAATATATTTCCAGTCTTGTCTCTCTTCTGAGAGAGTGTGCGAACCAGTGGTCCACATCTGCCTTGAAAGCTGGCGACTCGTTACAGTTTGGAGAAAGATGTTCAGAGAGGCCAAGAGATCATATGCCACAAAACCAGCAATGAAAGTCAGTGCTGGACACATGCACCCTGCATACCTCAGATCCTACAGCTAGCTGGGTCTGTATGCTGATCTGGCCTTCTCTCTTTTCTCTCCAGGGCTCTGGGCAGAGTGGCCAAACCACTCTTGCCCCAGCCCACTGTCTGCCCTGCATCTCTCTACTGGAGCACAGCACTTCCCTGCACACCAGGCAGCCAGGAAGTGACGCTTTCAGACAGTGATGATTAACGACCCATACAAGTGGCACAGAAAGTGTGTGCAGTAGACGTTTAAAAATAGCCCTGAAAGCCCTTGGCACTGGAGGAAAGGGCAGCCTGACACTCTGAACATCGCAAGGAGGGAGACGCTAGTAGCGCAATTACTGAACTGTGTGACCTTTCCACACCCTGAAGCTGGAAGTTGCAGAATCTCAGCTCATGGTGAGGAGTTCTGACTACATGCATCTGCCAAGAGGGCATCAGCAAGAATTGGGCTCTGCCTAGACAGGGTTTTTCTAGAAGGCTCCCGTGGAATGGCTGGCCTGATGCTTCTAGTGGTGGCCCCATGAAAGAAATCCATCCCCTTGATGTGAGCAGGGCTTATGCTTTGGGGAAAGAGCACAAGAAGACAGAATGGAAGCAGCTACTATGGCAACCAAGACAAAGCACAGATGAGTAAAGAAGTTAAGCTTTATGTCCAGCTCCTCCCAGAGGAGAGGCTCTCACGCCACTGTGGATCCCAGACACCCCAGGCTAACAACAGGACTCTCCCTTAGGACTCTGAAGATCCTGGAATTCAGATACTCTGAACCAGGATTCCAGAGCTGGGAATAGGGGTGGGGTGAGGCTGATCTGAGGCATTCACAAACAAGGAAAGGGATCTAAGGCAGATACTGATGTAGAAGAGCCAGGAAAAGTAGGATGGGGAAAAAAATGTTCTGTGAAAAGAGCGAAAGCAGACAAGCTGTTTTTGTGCAGGACTGTCCCGGGCATTGAGGCCTTGGCTCCCTTGCATTATGATACCAGAATCCCCTCACAATTTAAAATCATTCCTCAAGTGGATAATATATCTTCCACAGAGGGCGGACTGTAGCCATAAGTATTCTGGTGATACCATTACTGTGTCCCATTGTAACAAAGTCAACACACTGCCTGCGGGTAGGGGATGCCTCAGAACTAGCGTTTCCCCTGTGAACACAGCCCAGAGTATGGAGTTTATAGCAACAGCGGGCCCCACTTGGGTATCCTGCTTTCCACATTTATCCTTTCTCCACATCTCAGCTGATCCATGCCTCCTTACCTTGAACACATGAATTCTTGCAGATGCAAACACCCCCCCTGTAGACGGAAGGCCTCCCCAGAAGTACTGCTCACTGCAGCACAATACTGGCCAGCTCTCTGGGGGAAGAAAAGAAACCTAAGATCCAGGGGTTCCTCCTCATTCCTGCTTCTGGGATCCTAGCAATTTCACAGGTGAGAGATTTTCTCTGAGCTCTATGTAAACAGACTTCTGATTAAACTGGAGACGTTAGGAGATGAACACCAATACAAAGATTTCCATATTTTTTATTATAAATAGCCCAAATATTTGGTCCCATTTCCAGTTTAAATGGGTAAACCATAATATTGATGGCTTGCAACAGATGCAAGATGAATTGAGTGTCTCTACTAGCGAGCTGAACCACTTTTAATGGGGAATATATCGAAGCTATAAATTCCTGCAGACAGGATTGCTATGCAACTAGCATAATATATCTTCTATTCAATCTTTTATGCATTATGTTTTGTCCTGCATTCCCATGGATATATTTATGGATCTGGAGGTCTTTAGTGAAGAAGCTACAAGTACCTCCCCTTTCCTTTCTCAACATGTCCACCAGCCCTGGAGATAGGCCTCATTTGTTCCCATTCTGTGTCAGAGAACTAAGATTCCCCTCTGAGAACGAAGCTTTGTAGCTCCACTTGTTTGGGGGAACATTTTGCCCACAGGGAAACAGAGGTGCAGGAAAAACAAGTATGTCAGTATAGCTAGGAACGCTGCCCCCGACCTCCTAGCGGAGCAGCTGGTGATCTCTGATCCCTAAGAATGTCAGCATATTGCAATCCCCACCTGATACAATGTAATCCCCATGGTCATAGAGGTGGTTGTGTTTTCCACTGACCAGAACAAGATTGTGTTCATCACTTCTGTCCCGTTGTGATTGAAGCACGGGGCAGATGCCACTGAAGGGAGGAAAAATCTATTTGGCCTTATTGTTTCAGAGAGATTTCAATCCACAAAGTGGAGAACACATGGTAGAGTCTATGGGGTCCAGAATGCATGGCAGAGACTCCACACACCACAGTGGACCGGGAGCAGAGAGAGAGAAAGCAGTCAGAGTGAAGGGAAAGCATAGCCTCCAAACTCCTGCCTCTAGTGACCTACTTCCACCAGCTAGGCCCTACCTCCACAACCTTCAAAGTAACATCAGAAGCTAGGACCAAGAGCTCAAAGCGTGAGCCTGTGGGGGTGTTCCACATGTAGACATATGTGTGCACAGATGCATCTACATATGTGTATATGCATATGTGTTGAAGCCCAAGTCATGTCAGAATCTTCCTATAGCTCTCTCCACCATATTCATTGAGTCAGGGTCTCTCAGTTGAACTCAGAATGTGACAATACAGCTAGTCTACCTGAGCAGAACTAGCCAATATGCTGGATGGGGCCAAGATCCCCATCTATAGCAATCAAAACCTCCAACGATCAGAGGAGGCAGCAGCTAACCTATGCCAGCATCTCTGGGAGAGTCTGACTCAAGTCTGCCTCTTAGCTTTGCTGCTTCTGAGTTGTGTGACATGTGCTTTATTCATACCTTCAGTTTCTCCACCTATTAAACAAGGGTAATAGTACTTCCAGTGGAAGACTGGTAAATATTTAATGACCTTATTGTGTTTACTACCTTTGTTTTTAATGTAGTTTAGTTAATTGCAAGTTTATATAATTTTTATTTTTAGCAGCAGCTCTGTTTAACAACCTACTTAGTGGATTTCTGAAAATGTAACGATCAGCTCTTGCTGTGGGTAGGAGGCAGTTGTCACACAGTCCTGAGCCCACAGAGCCTGGCGCTGAAGGCTGAACCACCAGGGTGTAGTATATGCAACCAAAGTCCACTGTGGAGAAATCATTCATTTAGTGATAGCTCTCACCATCAATACCAACAGAAGACTAGTAAAGAAGAGAGGGATACTGGTCTATGTTTCGTTTCATTTTTAACTTGTGGACAAAGATTTACAGATAAAATAAATGGATATTCTTTTTCAATCCAAAACTCATTTTTTGGTGTAAGTTTGTTTTCTTTTTGTCTGTGTAAGTGCATGTGGTATGTGTATATATGTTCACATGTATGTGAACACATGTGTGTACAGATGCGTATACATATATATGCATGTGTATTGTTTATGTCAGGAATCTCTCTCTCTCTCTCTCTCTCTCTCTCTCTCTCTCTCTCTCTCCACCATATTCATTGAGTCAGGGTCTCTCAATTGAACTTAGAATTTGATAATACAGCTAGTCTTCTAACCAGCTTGTCTTGGAGGGGGGGGGGTCTCTATCTTCTGAGTGCTAGAATTACAGGCAGTCCGCCATCCCACCCAGTGAATATGGGGATTTGAACTCCAGCCTTCATGCTTGAACAGCAAGCTTTACCCACTGAGCCATGTCCCAATCCCATTATGAGTTTTGATACATACAGTATGAGCTATGGCAAGGGACATGATATGCCAAAAACACAGGAGCAGGGAGGGGGAAAAAGATGCATTGGTGTTGAGAGATGGTTTAGACCATCTTCAGCACCCTGGTGAACGAAAATCAGTGCCTCACTCCCCATCCTTGGGGGTCAGAACAGCACAAACCTGCCTCTTCATTGCTTTCCACTAATGGTGATGTCTCATTGCCATTTCTGGATGCCAGGCCAAAGGATGCACTCCACAACTAAGCACAAAAAAGGTAACTTCATCACTTATCATAGCTCAATCCCTGTTTCCATCCCTCCACATCAAAAAGCAGAAGTTGACTATGGATGCACCTGCTCAGACAGCTGTGCTTTGAACTGAGTGATTAAAGGTTGGACAAGGAGAGGTGGGCAGGGCTCTCTCTTTGGGCAACGTGTGTTAATGTGAATACCGACCTCATGGGTTGTTGGGAGGATTAATTGAGATAATCCATACAAAGTGATTAGCCCGGTGAGTGCTTGCTGCTGCTAGCGTGCGGGGCGAGCTGCGTCTGTGAAAACTCAAGCTAATGACGTGTGTGGTTAGCAATCTTTTAGAAACAGTGACTAAGTATCTTGCAAGCTTTTGCTTTCCCTGGATCATGAGCCTTAGAAATTCTATCTGCCCTACTTTCTGGAGCCACATCAGTAGAATCAAAGTTCTCTGACCCAGAGAATCACGAGATGCCACTACATCATTTATAAAAGAGGATGCTTAGACCACCTCTCCCAGGGTTGATGGATTCCAGGAGCTTCGAGATCACCTCAAAATGAGAGATGATCATCATGCTCTCCTTCTGCTCCCTCCTGCTCTCCCTCCTGACCTCTCTTCCCACCTTGGCAACAAGAGGTTCAGAGAAGGACCTCCGGGTCAGGAATCAGAGGTCCTGCATCTTCTAACAGTGCAGATGTTTACTAACCAATGACACTGATATATCGTCAATTGCAAAACAGGAACAATTCCTATCCCAGAGGGATATTGTTTCTGTGAAGAGCAATCCATAGCGTTTGTGAACTGATCCTCATTCTACCTGGTTAGTGTCTTTTGTATAGCAACACGTGGCTTCCAAAAGCTTTCAAACCCATTATCTCGTTGGAAGTGTGCATCCCTAGGTAGAGACAGAGAACAGTGGCTTTGAAGTGGCCTAGGAGGGCTGCCAGGCTGTACTGAAAGGTTTGCGCTGGGCTGCAGCAGGGAGTGCTTGGGAAAAATAGGGTGAAAGCAGATTAAGAGAGGGGACTTTATAGCACAGGTAATGGGATATTTAGGAGCTTTGAGTGGAGGAATGACATGTAATTGAATTTGCTGAATCTTGTCAACTCAACTTGCTCTCCTGTCTCTATTTTGTCAAGTAAATAGAGCCAATTCTCCGGGCTTAACTTCCAACCTTGCTCTTTCTTTCCTACACTGACATAACAGGACAGAGGAAGGGAGTTTCCCAGGTGCCCCAAAATTAACAAGGAGGACCCCCATCTGACAACAGAAGGGAATGCCATAGGAATGCCATGTTCCAGCAACAACTTCCAATAGTTAAAACTAGGTCTCTCTCCTAGCCAAGTCTAGTGCAAGGTGGCTGAGCAGGATGTGCAAGACTTGTCTTCCCATCTACATAGCACAACCTCGACTGGAGGGAGACATCCTGGGAGTCCTTCGTTAGCCCTTTACTTAGGTGCACATTATCCTTTTTCTCTCTATCAGTGAGGGGTCAGAGGCTGTCAGCTTTCTATTACTATAGCGAATACCTGTGATAATCAACTCATAAAGAGATTCAGGTTATTTAGGCTCAGAGTTTTAGTAAGCCCACCCAGATGCCATGTCTGCAGCCTACCCGACACAGCCCATCAGGATGGGAATGGTGTTCACCTCATGGCCAGGCACAAAAGAAAGAAAGAGGAAGAAAAGGATTTTGTCCCATTATTTTCTCCAAGAGGACATCCCAAGGAACAGGAGACCTATCACAAGGCCCCCATCTCTTAACGTGCCCTCCACCTCCCAATACTACAAGGCAGGGGAACAAGCCTCTGACACATGGGCCTTTGGGGAGCATTAAAGACCCCATCACAGACCCAATCAACTGTTGAGGGAAAGCAGAGCACTGGATGGGACTGGTTGCGACTGGTTGTGACAAGGACGGTAGCACCAACTATGGGAAGAGCATAGCACAAGGTTTCGAGGGCTATTATTGAGAGATACCAGTCTTCCTTTGTTAAAACTTGAACTCCTGCTGTGTGAATCACTTTTCCTGGGGAGATACCACACAACCATCTTCCCACTCCAGATAGGAGCTTCACAACAGATCAAAGAAACAATCACACTGAGCTCTTGCTTAATGAACCAATGTGCTTATTGGGCTTGCTTACAGGCTTGGAGGCAAGGGCACACCATACCCACTCCTCTTCACCTCAACCACAGTCCATTATAGTTTAAACTCGCACGTGAATATGCAGAATGTGCATGTGTTCTCTACAGCCAGCCCTGTCGTGGATTCCCATTAGCCCATGGGAGGAGGCCCGAGGAAGTCAAGAAATGGCATGCATGCTGCTCTGAGCCTTTTAGACATGAAGGAAGCAGGTGGCTTAATTGGTGGAGTGTCTTCAACTGTCAGAACTCAGGATCGCTACCAGACCGGTGACATTTAGAGGACAGGGGAAGCACGGCAGATGGACTGCAGTCGGTAGGAGAGCCCTGCACCAGGGAGCAGCACCCCATGCCTTGCCTGACTGCGTGTCATAAAGACACTGACGCAGGAGATGCCACTCACCTATAAGAGCACATACATCCTCGTTTTTCCATTGGAGCAGCCATGCTGCAGCTTGAGTTGCTGTTTCTATTGTACTTAAGGTCATTTCTACTGTTTTTTATCCTATGCACAGGCTAGGTAATGCTTATCCCAACAGTGGTTTGCATTTTAGCATTCACCCATGCCTAAAAGCTTTCATTTCCCCTCCTTTTTGTACAGAATGCCCTCTGATGAGTTCTTCAAGTCAAATGCGTTCATTCTCAGTAAAGTAAATATCTGACCCTCTCACTATGACTTATAGCCTGATTACTGCCAAGAATTCATTGGTAGAAATAAGTACCATTTAGATCGGATTTTACATTTCCAAAGGTATGATGTGTAAAAGTGAATGTTCCACCTTTTTCTCCCCGTTGAAAGCAGCACTTGATACCTATTTCTGTGTCTTCCTGCAAATAGCCTATGCATTTATAAGGAAAGAGAGGAAGGGGAAGAAATTATTTTGCCTCATATAAATGCTTATATATGCCATTCAATAGGTTGTGATATTTCACAGAGATACTCCCTTATCGATATCCACAATGTTCTACATCCTTCTGAATGAAAACAGAGCATCCTTTTGTTGTACATTCATCATTGTTTGCCAGGACTCTGCTAGTAGACATTGAATCATCTGCAATCTTTTCTTAGGATACGCTTTGGCATGTTTAATAACCTGATGCAAACAATGCCATCCTTGGGCACAGAAGCAGTTGAAGGATGGACAGCATCTAGAACTGGAATTAATGAACAAAGGGATATACATTTAATGTGGATACAAAGTATCTGCATTACATTCCTACCAAGATAGATAGGATCCCTGTCACTGCAAACACGCTCAGGGTTTGAATGTGAGCTGTCTCTCACATGCTCCTTACTGAATGTTTGGTTTCCAGCTAATGGTGCCACTTTGAAAGGGTCTGAGCTTTTAGGAGGTAGAGCCAGTTTGGGAAGGGGGACATGTCAGTGCTGTATCTGGTTCCGGGCTCCTTTCTCTGTTTCTCTGTTCCCTGGCTGCCTGCTTGGCTGAGTGGGGCCCCTGCCCCATGGTCTAACCATCATCACATTCTTGTCTCTCTGTGGTCCCCAAATCAATGGAAATGCGGGCTAAGAATTATTATTTCTGAGAACAAAGTAAACCCCTCTTCTCTTTAAGTTATCTTCTCAAATGTGTTTTTCACAGCAATGACAAAACCCTACAAACCTACCTAATATAGGGCACCATAAACTTTTGTGTCAATATTGCATGAATATCATTATAAATTTAATTTTATTTTCCCTTATGATATCTGAGAGTCAGTATTTATTAATGCCTGTATTTTCTTTTGCTCTTCATTTCTTTTCCTTACATTTGACTTGGACTATTAGATTTTTCCCTTATTGGTATTTAAGCACACATAATATATGTGATATTTTATGTCAATTACATTTAAATTTGTTTATTATACTTTTCTTTTTTTAATATTTTATTTAGTGTGTGTGTGTGTGAGAGAGAGAGAGAGAGAGAGAGAAGAGAGAGAGAGAGAGAGAGAGAATCAGAAGGCACTGTATGTCCCTGTGGAGGACCAAGGGTGATTTCCAGAATCATCATGGATTGCTTCTACCTCCTTTTTGGTTCACTCTGGGATTCCCAGGCTCTGCCCACCATGGCCAGAAGTATGGTCCATTGCCCTTTCTGCCTGCGTTTTATGTGGGATCTGGGATCTGAAATCAGGACCTTTTGCTTGATAGACAGAGTATTAACCCCTGAGCCATCTCTCCAGCCCTATTATACTTTTCAAGATGAAGTTTGTATATAATTAAACTTCCCATGACTTTTCTGCATTTTGTCTTCTCCACATCTTCCTTTTTTTTCCTCCAATTCTTCTTCTCTGTCCTCTTCCTTTTTCTCCAGCTCTTCTTTCTTCATCCTTTTCTTCCTCCTCTTTCTTCTTTATACTTCTCTTTTTTGCCAAAGCTAGTTTAGTTTTGTGTCAAACGCTTAAAGATCTTCTCTACTCGGAAGATTAACAATAAAAACTGAAAAGTCTCATGGAATTTTGATATCATTTGTGGTTCTCTTCCCATTTATTTTAGATTACGGGATAATTTGGAAATCAGAACTTATTATTTTCTGGATAGCTGCATAATTGTTCTAAAACTATTTGTTGAAGAATTTGAGTCATTTATTTTAAATGCACGTGTTGGAAGAAAGAGGGGCAACCCAAGACACCAGGGAAGGACATGAATTCTGACATCTGGTGGTTGGGATCCAAATGGCAGGTTAGAACATCAATCCCCACAGGCTATGGCAGCCATTAGACACTCACTTATGTTCACTTCCACAGCACAGTGCCTGTCCACATTTCATTACAGAGGACCTCATGAAGCACTGCTCTTCCCTGAGGGCCTATCCGAGGTTAATGCTGGTTGTGGGCAGGGAGAATTTTCTTCAGTGGTGCTCCAGCAAGTGCCCAGCACATGCCAAGGGAAGCAACCCTAATGAAGCTCAGTCAGCCACACAGACACAAAAAGACATGAAAGGAGGGAGGGACTGCTTAAAAAGAATAAAGTTTTTTTATGTGTGGGGGGAGGATGATATTGGGGTGAATGTGACTTAAATTCATTATATATATATGAAACAGTCAATGAACACAAAGTAAAAGAGCATAACTTCGCTGTATAGCCACTGCTATCATTGACAGTGTTGCGTGTCAAGGTTTCTCCACGTACTCATATCTTTCTAATCACATATCTGAGCCATTCTGATATGGCACTCCTGTGAGTGCTAAAACTTTTCATTATTTCTGTGGTCATATGTTATCATTCTGGCTACTGTTATATAGCACCTTTCTTCTCTTTGGTTCTTCACCTGGTTATTGTATATTTGAAGACTTTTGATATCTAAATATTCTTTCTGTGTGAGTCCTCTTTCCAAATTCTCTTATAGTTTATAATAGCTTTAAGTTAGTTCACTTGGCTTCATGCAACCTATAATCACTAATAACTTCACCTCCTTTCCCCCAATATTTATAGCACCTATTTCTTTCATATACTTAATTATGTTAGAAAATACCTCCAGTAGTAGACATTCTTATCTTGATATTGACTTTAATGAGAATGTTTTGCTATGTTACACCATTATGCGTAATCTTGGCTTAGGGCAAGAGGTAAATATATTTTTTATTAAATTAAGGAAATACCTGTCTATTCTACTAGCCTAACACTTTTATCATGAGTTAAGCATTCATTTCATACTGAATGCCTTTTTCTACTTGTAAATAATGTACGTCAGCTCCACTATTTCATCCCACAGTTTAGTATTGTCTGTTAGCCTTATTAGACACTCTTCTAAGCCCTGAAAATTCCAGAGGAAGCACATATACCTGGTCCTGTCCTCCTAGAACCTATTGTCTACTCGGAAAGACTGTTGATGATCAAATTAAAAGGTGTCACATTAGTGTGGCTGCACTGACACTAATGTAAAACATTCCTGATGGGTATGCTTTACATGAATAAAGATAGAGAACTCTTAAGTTTTTTCCCCATGTGATATGTAAATGGAGTTTTACCAAACATCCTTAAAGGTGATAACAGATAAAAAAGAAAGTAGCATTTGTGTACACTGAATGAAGTCCAACAGTTCAGTAAACTGATTTTTTTGTCCCTAGCAATGCATTAGAAATACTAAAGAAAATCAGAATGAGAGAGCAGCCAAATGTTTCAAATGTTCAGCTGATATATAAACACAAGGAGAACATGGAGTCATTTGCTGGGAGACAGAAAGAGCACTGAGCTTCCCTGACAGTCTACAGCAATTTGCATTCATCTCTGCCTTGGAGATCCATCAGCACACCCAATATCCCTACCTCCTGTCCTCTTTTTGGGAGACTTTGTCATTGGCCAGACAGAAAATAGCCTCTGCTAGGAAGTCTGTCTTGTTTCCCCGGGTTAGCTCCTCTCTCCTTTTTGATCCCCCACATCCTTACTTCAGTATCTCTTTACTATTATCACCTTTGATAATATCTTCACGGTGCAGCATCCTACAACACCAAATGCACCCATGTTCCTATGTCCTCTTTACTCCTGACTCTGGCCTTGGACATAGGACTTATTTTGACAAGGAAATTACCGAAAGCTCTATGCAAGCAGAGACTTTGAAAGTGCTGTGTCTTAAGAGTTCGAAATGCCTCCTGTTGTTTAAAGGCCTGAGAACAACTAACACTCACACCTCCTGGACCATAAAAATGTGGCTCAGCTTTTGAGGAAAGGTCCTCTAAACAACCTATTTTTCAGGGTCTGATTTATAAGTAAAGCCAGCCCAAAGGCAGCCAGTCCCAGTCAAGCTGCCAGTAGACCTTAGAGATCAGTCATGCTCTTACCCAGACAAAAGAACCATAACTGGTCAAAACTTAAAAGATATAAATTTGTGGGATCGTTTGTTACACAGCAAACACTGACTGATATGACTGCCCCTCTTACTTAATCACCAGCATGTTGACAGAGGAGAGGTAGAGATCATGCCTTATTTAGCAAATACAGGATTGAGCACACTGCAGGGTTCAGAGGTTTGATTTCAGTGGAAACCTTCATCTCTGACGGAGAGATTTTTGACTGTGCCCCATGCCAGACCCCATCAGTCAACCTTCTCCCCAGGCATGCTCTGTCCCTGTGCTATATAGCACTGTGTGTGTGTGTGTGTGTGTGTGTGTGTGTGTGTGTGTGTGTGTGTGTAAAGAGAGAGAATATGTATATGGCTAATTTGAATAAACATCTTTCTGTGAAGGCAGGAAGAAAGCAAGAAAGCGAGGACTATGTATTGCTCACTGCTGTGTCATTCAGCCCCTAGTGCAGCACTGTGACAGGCCTTTGGCAAATCTATTGAATAAATAAACCAACACAGCTTGGCATTTACAGCGTCCAGCGGCCCTGTGGGAGAGAGTATTAATCATCTCTCTCCTCCAATCACAGCCTCCCAGCCCTTCTGGTTTCTTCACAGGGTTGCCAGCAGCTGCACTGCTCTCAGAAGGGAGATACAAAGGGGGCAGGGGAAGGGGCTGAAAGAACATGCGCAGGAGATAGGCGTAGCTGCCATTTCCTGCCACACCTAGGCTGGCATGTGCACCCTGAATTCACGGTCCCTTCCGCCGGACACTCATTTAGAAAATACTGCTGCGGGTCACGGAAAGAGCAGTGGTCTAAAAGTCAAGAGACTGGACACCTGGACGCTAATCTCCTATGAACAATTGCAGTGGTTTAACTCCTCTGACATAACAGCTCAGTGATACATGGCAAATAATATGGAATTGCTCTCAGGAAGTCAAAGCCAAAGAGACCACCTTCGACTTGTTAGCAGACTGTGCTCCACACGTTCATGTTGCAGACGGCTGTGTGGAAGTGAATGCTACATTTCCCCATAGAAACCATATTGAAAATGATGGTTAGGTTCCTTGGCTCTCACTCAAAAGCCTATTCAAAGCATAATGTAACTGAAATAACAGGCATTTGCAAAGAAGAACGGCAGGAAAAATACTGTTACAATACTAGTAATTAAAGCAGAAAAAAATATTGGTATGGAATAAGAAGCAGTGTTTCTGACTCATCTCAAATGCCAATGCGTGAAGAAAAGTGGACTTAATTAGAAAAGGAGGAGGCGGTAGAAAGGCTTTGTGCAGATCAAAAGGCATCTTTCAGTCGCCTGCATGTGGGCACTGCCCTCCCCTCTCAAGGTAAGCGTGTCCTCTTCCTAGTGCTGCATTCTAGATCCAAGATGTGATTTAAGCCATAATATGAGGCACCTGTGAAATGAAGAAGGAGAGAGAAGATTCATCTGGTCATAAATTTGAAAGACAAAGATGTAACGAAGAAGAACCCTAAGGGGGAGGAGACCCATGCCATGTCTTCGGGACTCACTACGTAGTGCCCTAGGCTGCCCAGCTATGTGCTTTCCATTTGCGCTGCTTCGGTGTGTAGAACAATCTCACTCCCTCTTATAAGTGGGAACGCTGAGGCTGGACAAGAAAATGAGCTTGTTAATAGGTTCAACGATGGAATCAAAGTTCCAGCTTAGATCTGTGAAACTTTAAAGACGATGCGCTCTCCTCTTCTTGGCTACAGAGGAAGAGGACAGAGGGGATTTGCGTGGAAGAGGGTGAGGCCACTGGAGGGACCTTCAGGAGCTCGTCGACACCATCCCCTCCAGAACAAAGGGTTGAAGCAGCAGCAGCAGCTGCTCTGGAGCGTCACATGGAACACGAAGGTGCTGTAGCTCAGGACTCAGGGCTTGAGGAAGAAACCTTAGAAATGCAAGGACCACTGTCTATTGTCTATGCAAGCTGCTACAGTAAAATGCACTGGATGGCTGGCTGAAAAAACATGAGTGTATTGAGTGTATTTCTTTTCTGGAGACCGGGAAGTCCACAGTCAATGTGCTGGCAGTGAGAGAGAACTGATCCTCAAGATTTCAGATGATGGGGCTGGGGAGATGGCACAGAGGTTAAAACTTTTGCCTCTGAAACATAGAATTGGAATCCCCAGATTCCAAGTAAAAAAGCAGATTGGCAATGGCCTGATTCCAGCCATGGAAAGCAGGGCCTGGGAAACTCTAGGACAAAGCAATAAGGAGGTAGATCAATCTGGCGTGATTCCCAAAGTCAACCTTGGGCCTCTCCAGGAATACATATTCTCTCTCTCTCTCTCTCTCTCTCTCTCTCTCTCTCTCTCTCTCTCTCACACACACACACACACACACACACACACACACACACACACACACAAAGATTCTGGTTGATTTCCTTCTGTGGCCTTACATGGTAGAAGGGCACAGATATAAGGGCACCAATCCCATTCTCAGGGATGCCATACCTATGATCTACACACCTCCCATCACCTAATATCACACTGGGCATTAGATTTCAGCATATAAATCTGGAGAAGACATGAATATCCAGCCACAACTGGATGACTAACCGAATGGATGCTGTCCCTAACCTTAAGAAACCACAGCCTAAAACGAATGATCCCCAAAAAGAGCCAATCCATAAGGAGACAAGGAAGAGAACCATCAAAACACTACAGGAGAAAAATCAGTAAATAGGTAAAATAAAATTAATCAGTAAAAATATCTGCTGAGTGGAAAAGTTCACTTTGTGAGCCATGCACTTTTTCCTCAGGTAACTAACCCCAGAGAGAGCACAGGGGAAGAAAAGAAACTTTGCAAATTACCATTTCTTTTCATGTTGATCAGCCCAGGGGTTTAAGCTCATAAAACTATAAGAAATCAAATTAAATTGGATCCAGCTCCCTTGGGGATCTGGGACATTTTGGGGCTGTGTAGAGAGGGTGGTAGAGATGCAAATACTTTCTTCCTGTGGTTTTGCTTTCACTTCTATCCCTTGATGGTGGACTTACATGACAAGCAAGGGTAGCAGTAGATCCCATGGGCAGCGGACAGATTTCCCTGTGACCACGCGCCCTGAATCCAAGCACAGCCCCACGGGCGAGAGCAGCTCTTTCTTCTTGCATGGACAAATCACTTCCACTCTGCACATCAAGGATGCACACGGCCATCTGCTCTACGTCAGTAGCACAAGACTGCTACTGGGCATGCAGATGCCCCAGCATGGTGCCTTCCCTGGAGGAATCCATGACCCAGTTGCAGAGAAAAGACCAACATTGGAAGCAAGCAGAGAACAATGTTCAAACTCCGAATTCTACAACCTGCATCACTCTCCTCTCTCCCCTCTCCCATGTCCCTTGGATTTTCATTGAGAATCCCCTATGTTCAAGGTGGCATTTTTTGATTCTAAGCCAGACTGGTCTCCTATCTGGAAAACAGGGTGGATATAGGAATCTGGCTCTTTTGTGAATTAACTTAGTGAGCAAGTCAATTTGTTTTAAAAAGTGCTTTTTATTAGCTAATTGATGGTTATAACATTAGACTAGAAACAACTTTGGGCCGCACCTGCCATTTCTGCTTAACTCCCAATGCAGCACATTCTAAGAGAGAAAGCTCTGCTTTACCAACTGAGAAGCGAGCCTGTGCTGCCAACCACCAGCCTCTCTTCTCCCTCTCAGACTGCAGAGCTCTTGAGAGTCTGCAGTGGCATCTTTTAGTGCTTGCTTTCTGCTTTCCATTATTACTTTTCTCTGCCTCCTCTTCCTCCTCCTCCTCTTCCTCATCCTCCTCTTCCTCATCCTCCTCTTCCTCCTCTTTTTTCTTCTCCTTCTCCTCCTCCTCCTCTTCCTTCCTCTCCTTCTGCTCCTCTTCTTTCTTCTCTACCTTCTTCTGTTCCTCTTCTTCCTCCCCTTCTGTCTCTTAAGAGTGTAGTTAGGAAATATGGATCATAAAAAAGAGGAGGAAAATTTGTTCCAGACGTACAAAGTGATTGATGATCCAGGTCCCGTTAACGCCCAGGCACTGGAAGCAGCTCTTCATCAGCGTCTAGTGGCATTCTCCTTAGCACTCTGCCCACCATCATCGTCACCCCACCCAGTCCCACTCACTACACTGAAGAAAAATACATACCCCCGAAACTCCATGCTTCTTACCCAGCGTCACGGGAAAGTGACAGGAATGAGACACCAAATCTGTTTAGAACACATGCTCTTTTCAACAAATTCCCTCCAAAGCCTTCATTTTTATTGGCAAGTAGTACCTGGTATCAATTATTTCGTGTGCTTAAGATCCTTGTGCTTAATCTTACAGTCATAAAAGTTCTTTAGTGAAACAGGACATTGAGGACATTGGGTTAGGTGTGTGCCTATGTGTGTATACGATAAAATGTGTGTGTGTGTGTGTGTGTGTGTGTGTGTGTGTGTGTGTGTGTTCATCCTACTGGTAAGAGAGGTTTATTAAGAGAATTGACTCCTTGATTATGGAAGCCAACAAGTTCCATGAACTGCCGTCTGCAAACTTAGCACCCAGGGAAGCCTGGAATGTGATTCGGTCTGAATCTAAAGACCAAAAGCATCCATGTCTGTGGGCAGGAGAGATGGAAGCCACTTCAACAAAGATACCTTTACCTTCCTGCTACCTGTTTGTTCTATTACACACCTCCAGAGTTTAAATGATGCTTCGTGCACTGATAAGGTGGATCTTCTTACTCACTCAATGTTCTTTTTTTTGGAAACACTCATGACAATGACAACTCACCTAAAAGCATGTTGCCAGTTATGTGGACAGTCCCTTAACATAGTCAAGCCGGCATGTGAAAATAACCTTTACAACGCAAGGAGATGGCTTAGTGGGTAAAGTGCTTGCCATGCAAACACGAAGACCTGAGTTCAGATCCCCTGTATCCACGCAAAAAAAGCAAAACAAGAAAAAGAAAAATAGAAAGCTGTGCATGGCTTCACATTTCTATCCCCCTAGCACAGGGCAGGTAGAAACATTCAGATCTCAAGAGTTTACTAGCTAGGCAGTCCAGCCAAGTGTTGAGTGTCAGGTTCAGTAAGATGGAGAGCAATAGATATCAATCTTTGGCATCCATATGAACACACGGGCCTGAACACCTATACATACAGTTGCAAACACTTATACACTATGCACACAGATATAGATAGATAGATAGATAGATAGATAGATAGATAGATAGATAGATAGATGATAGATAACGCACACGAATTAAAATGATGAGATTCAAAATAACTTTCACATGTTCCAAACTCAGACTCTTAAAATATTCAAAATATCAACTATTCTACACAGGAAGAAACAATTTAGCCTTCTGTGATGATAGGCGTAATCGACAGAGGTGGCTATCTCTCTCTCACATCTGCTTCAGCCATTCTGCACTATCAAGGAGCAGCTGTAAGCCTTTCTGAGAACCTCTGGGGATGCATCCCATTTCACAACTTGTTCCCCTCCCTTGCTTCCATGTAAGAAGAATGCCTTCTCCTCTTCTGACCATCCAGTGCTCGAGCACAAACATCACTACAGATTCAAGAAGCTATGGAAAGTTTCACCTTTGGCCTAGCACGCTGTCATCTGAGAAGTCATAAGATAGGTAGATCCTAGCAGGGATGGGGGGCTGAAGGTGGAGAGTCAATCTCTTTGGTTCTTAAAGAGCAGGGTGGAAGTTTAGAAACTTTCTCAACTCTCCTAGAGATTTCTGGTGATCTGCTAAATTTGGGCTGATCCATTCTCCCTGTAAGTCCTATGTTGAAGTCTTTACTGCCAGTACCTCAGTATGCGGTTGTATTTGGGGACATGGTGATTGATGTCCTTATGAGAAGGAAATCTGGAGATGAAAGGAAGGTCAATAAGGACAGATGAGAAAAGGGACATCAATAGATTAAGGGGTGAAGCCCTTGAATTTGGACTTCCAGACTGAAAAATCAAAGAAAAGGGAAGGGAAGGGAGGAGAGGGAAAAGGAAGGGAGGGGAAGGGAGGAGAGAAAAGGAGGAGAGGGGAAGGGAGGGGAGGGGAGGGAAGGGAAGGGAGGGGAGGGCAGGAGAGGGCAGGGGAGGGCAGGAGAGGGGAGAAAAGGAAAGGGACAGGAAGGGGAAAAGGGAATTTCCATTTTCTAAGCCATTGGCTGTTTGGTATTTTGTTATTGCAGTCTGAAGGAACTAATACAATCACTTGAAAATGAGTCCAAATTCTCCTAGTAAAGATACAGAAACTGAGGTCTAATAAGGCCAAATGAACTACCAAGACTAAGGTTAGCGGAGAGCTCAATCCACACATTACCATGCAGTCCAGACTACCCCATGACCTTTACTAACTGTAGAGTCTACCAGCCCAGTCCCAGCCTCCCAGTTTTGACACCATGCTTCTGGAAGCATCTTCACTGATTTGATGATACCTCCGCCTGATTCTGATCAGGATTTGCTATATACTAATCACTTAGCCTTCCTTTGGAGCCCCATTCCCACCTCTTACTCCCACACCCCTTACCACTTCTACATCACAGGAGAAAGCCCTGGACTCAGAGTGCAACTGTTCTCAGAAAAAAAACTCACTGACGTCCCAGAAAATGACAGAAGGAGACAGAGAGTCTGTCTTCACAAACTTCTGCAAGGAAGGCACTTCTGCGAGGAAGAGCCACTGATTGACTTACATGGTGTCTGAACTGGTATTCCCTACAGGATTCCACAGGAGCTTCTTTCCATATCCATCCTTTGGAAACATAATTCTCCATTAAGGGGACATGGTCTCAATGCTGTCACTAATTTTCTCTGAGATCTCGAGCCTCTCGCTTAGAAGATTCAGGCACTCCTTAAGTGTAGAATGGGAGAGGAATAAATGCGTATTTTGCCTACCTCATAGACATCCAGAGAATATCAAATAAGATATTGCACAAGAAAGCACTTGGAGATGTGCAAAAATGTTATTCAAATATGAAATATGACAAATCCTTCATCCTCGAAAAATATGTGTGGATCAGGATGAATGTCTGTCTGGAGGAGGCAGCAGAAATCACAATAGGAAATGTGAGGGCTGATTGACAGGCAGTGTACATGAGTGGCTTTCAAATTTGTGGATGGGATGCTAATGCATAATGAAAAGAACAAGAGGAGATGAGGTTTGGGGTTCAGCTCCACCAGGAACAGCCTGAGAGGTTTTACACAAGACCTCTGACTCTGTGTCACTTATGCCAAAGATGAGAATAATGATGTCCACCTCATCTTCCAACAAGGTTACTGTAAAGATAAAATAAGATTATAGAACCACAAAGCGAGGTGTCATACAAATAAGTAATAAGTCAAACTTAATAGTGATAATAATAGTGAAATTATGTATATGTATGAGGCATGTCAGAAATATTCAGAGAAGAATACAAGGTTAGAAATATTCTAGTTGAAGGAAATAAAAGTTTGGTCAAAAAGTAGTCACAGAGTGGCATAAAAGGTAGAAAGCAGATATTCATCTATGTAAGCAATGGACCAACCAAGATAGCGTAATATACAGATTCAAAAGAGTGTACGTGAATAAAGATGGCATGACTCTAAGAATTATAGCAACAGGGCTGGGGAGATAACTCACTCATGCTGCCACATACAAAGTCAGATGAGACAACGTATGTATGTATTGTTAACACTGGGAAGGTGGACACAGGAGTCTACTTAGGGCTTGTTGGCCAGCCTGTTTAACAGGATCAGTGAGCTTCAAGCACACTGAAAGATGCTGTCTCAAACAAGAAGATGAAGAGTGATAAAGGAGAGACACGGGATGGTGAATTCTGGCCTACATGCATGTGCATCCGCCTGCACTTACACACACACACACACACACACACACACACACACACACACAAGAATTGTATCACCATCAGGCTGAGCAGAGCAAATTAAACCTATTTACAAGTGTAATGATACCTGAAGGAAATGTGCAATAACATTTGAATTTCTTCAGCAAACAAAGCACAAGACAATCCCAAAAAGAACTCACACTTTAACAAAATCCTTGGAGTGAGGCAGAAACTAAAAGTTTGATCACTTATTGAATAAATATCAAGTAAGGGGAAGAATAAAGCCCTGTGTGTACAATCTGACCATCTTGCCATATATTCTTAAGTGCTGATTGTTCTAAGCATTTTTAATTGTATATGTATATGTGTCTATGAGCGCAGACACGTGTATGCCACAAAGTACATATGGAGGTCAGAGAACAAGGTTCTTGCCTTCTATCTTGTCAGTTCCAGGTATTGAACTTGGGTGACTGGGCTGAATTTGCTCACTGGCCCATTAACATTCTTGTTACGTGTAGCAATTTGGATAAACAATTCTTTATCATATGCTCAGTGCTAGGCATTTATTTATTCAATATGTACTAAATGTGTGATTCCCTGTATTGCAGTCAGTCTGCATGGTTGCTAAAAAATGACCATCAAATGGCTTAAGGGAACAAGGAGCTTATTTTCTCTTACAATAGTCCGGTTACAGTTCATAGTCCAGCTTGACAGGAAAGCACACACCAACACCCGGATAGAGGGAACTGGCCACACCATCTCTGCATAACAGCTGAGAGAGGGACAATCCTTACTTGCCAGACTAGCATGTCTGGCCAAGTATCCACAAGGATGCTGACTTCCTCAACCAGCTCTCAGTATTTTATTCACCTTTTCAGGGCCTAGTCCCACCCACCATGGACTGGGCTTTCCCCATCAGCTAGACAATCCCTTACAGGTTCGCTCTGGGCTTAACTCAACCACTAATTCTCTACAAATGTGCCCAGAGCTCAGACCGTCAACTGTCATGTTGGCACCTGTGCCTAACTATGACACCCTGTAAATTTTAAAGAGCAGAAACCTATAAGTCTTACCAGTAAGAAAAAACCTTCATGTTAATATTTTGATTAAAAAAAACAATATTTGAACATTTCATTTAACTCATTCTTCAATGAAAAAAAATTGAGGGAAGGAAGGGGAGAGGAGGGGAGGGGATGGGGGGGGAGGAAAAAGGGGAGGGGAGGGAAGAAGAGGGAAGAGAGGAGAGGGGAAAGGAGGGGAAAGGGAGGGGAAGAGAGAGGGGAGGGGAGGGAAGAGGAGGGGAGGGGAGGAGAGGAGAGGAGAGAGGGGAGGGGGAGGGAAGGAGAGAGGGGAGGGGAAGGGAGGGGAGAGTGAGGGGAGGAGAGGAGAGAGGGAAGCAGAGGGGAGAGGGGAGGGGAGGAAGAAGCAGAGCTCCTAAAACTGATGTGTCTAAGATATCCCCAGACCCATCCAAATCACATGGTGTCAGTTCAATTTAGCCCTGCTGCTAAATAAGAAAATAAAAGCAACATATTTTGATCACAGGACTACTGCTATTATGTAGGGGACAATCAGACTCCACAGAACAAAGAGTGCACTGAACATTGAAGAAACACCCAGGAAGTTTCCCCGTGTCTGCTCAACCAAGAGATGACTTTCATGTATTGTCATGAAAATCATGGGCAGAAAGGTTTCTGATATAAATGTAATTTGGAAGGAGAAATGCCAAGACAGGGGTGGGGAAGGGAGGGAGTTGGTTGAATTCTGAGTTAAATTTTCTTCTTTCCATTGGCCTTTGATCTTGCTGAACTGAATATTTCAGAAAGGAAGCAGAGCAGAGATGAATTTTATAGCTTTGTGAAAACTGCTCTAGATACATTGCGCAATTGTAAATGATCATGAAAAAAATACCCCAATGCTAACAAAGCACCAGGCAGCCATAGAAAAGAGCCGTCATCCTGGAAATCAGGTTGAGAAGCCTGTTAGGTTCCATCAGGGCATCATTAACAGCATCATAGCATCCAGGATGTCTCAGATGACTTGTAGCTCTCTAGCCTGGGGCCCACAGCGCTCCTCGGAGCGGCTGTAGAAGCCAGTACTGGCCTGACTCTATTTCATTCAAAGCCGGCCCAGATGAGATTTTCCTGAGCTACTCACAGGGGTTGAAAAAACCTGGGGAGTCCTCTCCCCTGAACAGCATTGTCACCCCCATGTACACGTACCTTTCTCCTGCCTGTTTAAAATGGTCAGTTAGCCAGTGGGAAATGGGAGAGAAATGCTCTTTTCTATTAGAGTGGCAAAGTAAAAATTGGGAGACTTCATCTTAAAAATCACGCCATTTGATAAATCCTGTGTGAAGCTACAGGTCCTGAAATGTAAATATAATGTGATAGCACTCAACTGAGAAATATCCTCCTAGAACAAAAGATGTGTAATGAAGAGAACCATAACTGTTCAAAGAGTAGAGCATAAAAGACTGTGGAGTGCTCAGCTCTAAAGGGGACATTAAAATCTGCCCCCCCATCCTAAGACTCAGGAACCTTGCAGAAGAAGGGGGGGATGTAAGAATGTGAAAGCCTGAGAGTTGAATGTGGTACTGCCAGACACTATAGTCTGGTCGTGATAGGGCTTCTGCATCCAAGAACTCATTGAAGTGACGCCACAAGACCTCCGCAATAGTTGGCCTCTCAACCCTTCCCAGGGAGGAGGGAAGATCTCAAGAAAGAGGAAAACTTCCTGAGAGACTGCTTAAAAGTTAATGCCAGAGAGGAGACGAGAGATTTGCCTCTTGACTCAACAAGTTACTTACTGAGGGGTCACCCACACCCCAGTAAGGGTTCAGGCAATTGCCAGTGCAGACATCCCCGATGAAACCTAATGGGTCACACAAGCCAAAAGACATGAAAGTGTGAGGAAGCCTGGATCGATGGAGAGGAAGTGGAGTTGGGGCCTGATGGGAATAAATATCATTGTATATATGTATGAAGGTCTCAAATGATTCAAAAGAATAATAATAAGAAAGAAAATTATTTTGTCTTATCCACAGTTGAAATGTGCTGCCAAAACTATAACTCTCCCTGCCCAAACCCACCACTTACCTCATTCTGTGTCTATGTGTGAGTTAGTTAATTGCATTAGAGTATAAGGCCAAACTCTGATTAATCAAAGTAGAGCACAGGGTCTTGGACTTAGGGCTATAAGCCCAGTAAGGCTGCCTGTTACTTGGGCGTACTGAACTTTGGCTACACACTCTTCTGTATGAGTCAAACTTTGCCTTACTCATATACTATGAATTATGTGGTCATTCTTGAGACCCCAGCCCTCATTTCCAGGACAGACTGAATCAGAGGCCCTTTTGACTTTCAGTTTTGTGCATATTGAGAAAATCATGGTGAGTGATTTGGTAAATAGAGGCAGTGGGTTAAGGAGAAACAGAGAATAATGAAATCAATCAAGATCCTTTCAGAAGCCCTGCTCCAAGCAGTTGAGTATGTCTGAGAACTCTCCTCCAATCCCTCTTCAACTGTCAGCAAGGCAACTGGACATCACAGACTATTTGAATGCTAAGTGGGCATTTAGATGTGCCTCCCATGATGCAGTAGAAGTCAAAAGCTTGTTAAAGGGCTGGAGAAATGGCTCAGGGGTTAAGACTCTGCCTTGAAAGCAGGAGGTCCTGAGTTTGGATCCCAAATGTCAGGCAGAAATAGCAGTGGCCTGCATTTCTGACCCTGAAAGGCAGAGCCTGGGAAATTCCAGAGTGAACCAAAAAGGAGATAAAAGCAATCTAGGATGATCCCTGAAGTCATCTTTGGTCCTCCCTAGGAACACACAGTGCTCTCTGATACACACACACACACACACACACACACACACACACACACACACACACACAAATCAAATAATTTAAAAAAGCTTGCTAAAGACCTGGATTTCTGACCTATACAGACCTAAGTTCAAGTACAGATCAGCAGCTTCCTGCCTGGGGTCTCTTCCTGAACTTTCTACCTCTTTGGTTCCTGAGTTCTATGGCGTGGGGCATAGAAATGGTGCCTATCACGGAGTTATTGGCACAAATGGCATCACACGCATGAGCTCTCAGCACAGCGTCTAGCACAAACTTAGGCATTGGAAGCTGGGCTGAATAAAACGTTTTGTCAGCACACTGCTTGCCTATAAGCATGAGGATTGAGTTTGGTCCCCAATATTCACATAAGAAGCCAGATGTAGTGCCTGTCTTTGAAATCCCAGCATTAAGGAAGCAAACACAGGTGGATTCCTAGGACTCCCAGGCCAGCTACATGACAAGTTATGTAAACAATATGGATGGTACCTGAGAATGACAGATGAGTTGTGCTCTGGCATCCACATGCACACACATCCCACATATATATACAAAAGCAATATTAGTTGCCATATTTGCAACACCCAGAGATGGAACCAATCTGGTTTTTTGGCAATTTGTAGTTTGTGAGCCTGTTTATTTTAGCTTGCATGTGTATTAAACCTTAGGAATGTTTGGACTCATTAAAATGCTTTGCTGTTAACTTGGCAGGACATATAGTCTAGTGATCCACAAAGAAATTCAGAACATAAAGCAAGGTGTATGTGGTATGTGGCGTGCTTGTGTGTATATGTATATGTGTGTGTGTGTGTGTTTTGCATGTATATAATGTGTGGTATGCTGTACATGTATGGTATGTGTGCAATGTGTTTGGGTATGTATGTGTGGTACATGTATGTGGTAGGCAGTGAGCATATTATATTCTGTGTGGAATTTGTGTGTGTATATGTATACGTGTGTGAGTGTATGTGTGTGTGTGTGTGTGTGTGTATGTGTGTGTGTTAGGCAATGGGAATAATATATGTGATGTGGAATGTGTGTGTATATATGTGTGTGGTGTGTGTGTGTGTTTGTGTATGCACATGTGTATAGTTCAATCAAAGTTGCAAAGGAAATAAACACTGTTTTCTAAAGCAGGAAACGGGGAGAGCCAGGGAGGCTTTACACCCAGGCTCTCACTGTTCTTCCCTATCTTTCGGGGATCTTCCTTCTCCCCACACTTCTCGTCACTTCTAGGAAGAGCCAGCTACCCACAGACACCATCTGGACATGTAACATAAAGTTCGTCTTAATCAATGGAAGCGACACTGCTGAAATTCTGGCGATTTTCATCTGGAGCTGACAACGTGGTAATTTATATTCTGCACAGCATAACCAAAGAGCTTGTTATGCAAACACAGGCCACTGATTTGACAAATCTCCTGGAAACAGAATTAATGTCTGTATTCTGTGCAGAGATGTAATTTATTTTAATATTTTAAAGAGATAATATCTTTCTATCTATCTATATGTATTCAGGAAGAGAGATCTATACGCACACGGAGATATGTATATTTAAACAGAGGCAGTCTTGGAGTCTGAGACGAGAGTGCCGCTGAGTAAGAGGTCCAGAACTACAAAGGAAGCGGCATTGCTGATTGCTGCCAGCACCTTTCACTTGGGATGCTTCTTTTCCTGTTCCTGGTGATAATATAAATATTATTCTTTCGTGAAATGCTTTATTTATGGTGCCAGAGCAAAGAACACATTTCATGGTAATTGAGGGTTTTGGATGGAAGCAACTTGAGTTCTACCCAGTAGAGAAAAAGTTTTAATTGGGTGGAAATTCCTGTGGGTATTTTCTGGAGGCTATTCCCAACCTTTTCTTTTCTTAAAGAGGAAGTTTTGGTTGCAGGATACATCAGGAATGAGTAGCCTGTGATATTGGAAATCAGTATAAGCTCGATGCCTGCACCCAAGCACAAGAACAAAGAGTTTGTGGATGGTAAGATGGTTCAGCAGGTAAGGTGCCTATGTATGCAAGCGTGATGACCTGAGTTCAAATCCTCAGAACCCACATAAAGGTGGAAAGGAAGAGAACCTATTGCATGGGTTGTACTTTGGCCTCCAGATGCACACAATGACACGGGTGTCACATTGCGTACACACACAGCACACATATAATAATAAATAAGTGCATTTTTAAAAGAAGAACGAGGGCAAGAGAGTTTGGGGGAGAATTTCAGAGGAATACGTTACAGTCATTCCTCTAGAGGGAAAAAATAAAGACGCAGCCCCTTTTCAAGGAGAAGGAACTTATCAGAACTACAGCAGGCATTTGGTCCTGAAAAGAAACCTTCAAGCATTGCTCTTTTCCAATGAGAAAAGGAAACAGGAAGTGTCCCGTCTTCCAATCTTGCAGCTCTCTGAACTTTTATTAAGCTCAATACCCACACCCATCTCAAGACTGTGACTTGAGAAATTAAACCACTCTGCCCAGTCTCCCCAGGTTCAGAGCCTGATCTCTTTTCTCCTCCCAACTGTGAACACAGTCACACAAAACCTAATCAAACCTGCCGCATCTGCGGCTAGATGCTTAGCTAAGGGCCGAAACAAGAAATCAATGCTCTCCGGCCCAGGGGAGGCATTTTACTGCTTTCTCCGTTAATGTCATGTCAAGGGATGTCATCAGAAAGCCAGGCTACCTACGAGAGACTCCGTTCATGTTTGGAAAGCATCCTGTCAACAGCTGGGCAGGTGAGGCTCAGAGGATGGTCCCTCCTATGAGGGAATGTTGGGGGAGGGCAATGGACCTCCAGAGGTTTGTCCTATCCTGACAGCAGAAGCTACAGACAGGAGAGTTATGCGGCGACCCTCCCTGTCCTGTAGTGGTATGGATAACAGCTGCCATACACCGTGCCGGATCTCTTTCCATCCTGATTCTACTTCTGTTTGCCTTTCCTGCCCAAGTCAGTTTAAAAAGCAAGGCAGTCCCTAGAAAGACAGCAAGTTTCTCATGTGTGTCAGGTGCCCTGACCTCGCAGAACATATTTAAGTCCCAACATTGTCTTTACAGGCTCCCTGCTTCCTGCCCTGTAGCCTGAGCCGGGACCCTCGCCAATTCCTATTCTCCAGCGGACCTCTGGCCCCTGTCTGCCTTACAAAATTCCAAATTCCAGGTCTAACTGAGCGTACAATAAATACTGATGCCCAATGCACGAGTGTTTTATGACTAGGAAGGCCTGGGTTCCCAATCTGGGTCTGGTAGATGCTGTGATATCAAGGCAGGTCAGTTAGGGCCCAAGGCCTGCTTCACCAGCCTCTGTGAGCCTTTCCCAAGCTCCACTCCCCACTCAGGCAAGAGAAGATTAGGTGCCTCTCCGGCTCTGTTCCTTCGACACTCATTACCTCCACCCATCTGCAATGCCTCTTCCACTCTATGTCTATGGGTAACTGCCTCGTCACCCATCTCTCCATCCTGCTTAGTAGCTGCTTAGGAGCAGTGACTGGTCAATTTACAGTTAAATACCTAATATCCAACTCAGCACATGACTCTACCCTGTAATCAATAAGAAGAAGTGGGGAACACATGTATGAATTCAAATACAAAAGGAAATAAAGATGGACACTTTCTCTGACTTTATCCTGACGTTTTTTTCCTATGCATGTTGGGAAGAGGGAGGTGAACATGCAGAAATGTCTAAACTTGGGTTCTGAGCTGGGCTTGTGCTTTCACTTCAGGCCCATGGAAGAATCTGAGGGCTTCCGGAATGTGCTAGCAAATCCCTATATGATTACAGACAGGTATGCTATTTTAAACAGCAAACAGGCTTTGTGTCTAAAGCCATTCGAACTAAATTGATTAAAACTGCACAGAAATACCCAATCCTAGAAGTCCTCTCCAGCTAAGGAATGTCTGGGTGTCAAGAAGTCTGATTTGCATTGTTATGCAAATACTCAGGATTAATAGGGCTCTTATCAGTTCAGGAGAAAACCTTCTCCATGGCCTTGTGCCCACAAGGTCATGGTCCCAGCCTTGTTAGAAAGTAGCTTAACCTTCTACAACAAAAGCATGGGAAAAGCCCTAGAGAGTTTGACTCAACACTGAGGGGAGGGGTGGGAACTAATAACTAAATGAATGCTTTGGTTCCCTTTCCAGTAGCTACAATAAAATACCCAACAAAACCAACTTAAGGAAAGCAAGGGGTTTATTTCAGCTCACAATGTCTGGTTATGGCCCAGCATAGCTGAGAAGTCTTAGTAGCAAGAGTTTGAGAGAACTGGTTGCATTCCATCCATGGTCACAGGAGCAGAAAGCAACAAATGAATGCATGATTGTTTGTCAGTGCTTGGTTCACTCCATCTTTATACAGTGCTGGACCCCAAGTCCAGAAAATGGTCCTGTCCATATGGCTGGGCCTTCCCATATTAATTAATGCAACTGAGATACTCTCTAACAGGCATATCCAGGGGTCAATCTAGAGAATCCCTCTTAAGTATGCCTCAGGTCTGCCTTGGCTAATAGGAACTATTGCAATGGACCTATGATCTCCAGTGACCATTGGAGTTCAGTAGTATCCACATTTTTCATGGAAACAGCCTGAGCTCAACATCTTTGCACAGTTATGTTGCAGTAGAAACAGAATCAGTGCTCAAAAAAGTCGCCTTTCTTGTTCCAATGTCCTCCACCTCACCCTTTCCTAGAGAACTGAGGACTATGTCTCAAGCCTTTCTGAGCTGTACCTTAGCCATAAACGTCACATGTAAGGAATCAGAAGCTAGAGACATTTGCCTAGAATAGAAGCAGTGCTCCAAATTGGACCAGCAAGGTGCATCACTGAAAAGGAGTGGCAGCAGAGGGGGGAGAGAGCCACAGCTAAATGCGTCCTAGAAACAGGGAAGAGCAGAGAAGATTTTTCTCAAAGCAACAAAGAAAAAAATTCCCTTCGGGTTGAAAAGATGAGGTAGAATTTACCATGCAAGAGGGCTTTCAAATAGACAGTTTTTATCTTGACAGTGGTGTCCTCTTAACATATATTTACTTTCTAATTACCTAGAGCTGTGTAATTAACCTGTCACTAGACAACGCTTGCCACACTAATGAATGGATAAGAATTCTGAGTATTAATAACCAGCCAGTGGAGGTGAGGTGATCCTTGCTCCGATGACTCATTTGACTTGTCCTGTGTATAGCTGCGTCTTCCTTGCTCCTCTCTCTCCTCTACCAAGTCAGCAACCAGAAAGAAATTCCTTCTTTGTTTTACATTGGACATTAAGAATGTCCTAGAAGCAGGTCACAGCAGAGATAGATGCTGGAGATGGGGGGGAGGGGAGGTGCCAGAACTCAAGAACAGAGGATGATGGAATTATTTTTCTGAATGGTCCTCAGAATGCTGGTGTGTGACTGTGAATAACACAGAGAAGAATAAGGTCAGAAATACAGCCCGAGGTAAAATTGGAACTAAGTGCTCTTCACCCAGGGGTATAGACGTTCTGAGCAAGGAAAACAGCCCAATCAGATTGTTGTCATGTAGCTGGTGTATGTTAACTGTCTTTTATTCCATGTTTTGAGTGTTTTGTTTGTTTGAGAGAGGGGTTCATGAATCCCAGGCTGACCTCGAACTCACTGTGTAGCTGAGAATGATCTTGAACTTCTGATTCTCCTGCCTCTGAATGGCAGGATAACCCCACTGACAGAGCCACACCTTTTATGTTGTGCTAGGGATCAATCTTAAGGCTTTGTGTGTGCTAGGCAGGCACTCTTTATCAACTGAGCTATGTCATCAACCCTTATTTTCTTTATTGGAATGCTTGACATGTATTTAACCCCAAGGCTGCCCTCTTGAAGTAACAACTCATAGGAAAGCACACCTTTGGAATGCAAAGGAATTCATCTAGCAGCACAAGAGTGTTATCCCCAGACTTCTCATTGATGGGAATCTCAAACTCAAAGACCATAATTTCTCTATTCTAATCACCACAAAACCAGGTGTCAGACAACTGGGGACAGCCTGCTGGAATTGCTTAGACTAGCCAGTCCTAAAATAGTTTTTCCTTATCAATCTTACCCCAGGGAAACCACAGTGATGTCCACAGACCCCAATATTCCTCTTCCCACTCTGCCTCCAAATCTACTTCAGTGTCTCTCCTCATGGCTCTTGTGACACGATAAGTCCCTTTATCTGGAGATCTGCAAAAAGATCAATCCATCTTTCCAAAGTTGGCCAACTATCGGTCAGTGGATCTCATCATACTTCAAAAGCAATAATCTAGATTTCACAGCAAGACTTTGAAGAAGGCTGGACTCTGATGAGTGCATAGGGATCCAAGGTGACACCAGTCATTGCATGCCAGCAAGATCTGATTCCCCATGGACCACTGGGCTGCCACAGCGGGTATCCATCTTCTCTGCTCCTGATCAACATAGAGAACTGAGTGCGGTCTATTGTCAAGACAGACAATTACCAAGCAACACTGGGAGCCATGGGTTGGAGAGGGAATGCAGAGAAGTTAATGTGGTCAACACAGACCCAGGACTTTGAACCACTGTGTGATTAAGAGTCGGAGGCCTGGTTCTGATTTTGGTACTAACCTGGGGCAGATGATTTAACTGCCCCAAACTTCTGTTTTCTTATTTGTCACATGGGGACATCATGTCAAGTGTGTACTGTACCTTATAAGGGTAAACTCAGATAAATCAGCGCATTTCATAGCTTAAAGCAGTTGATATCTGACCATCATCCTCTTCAATACTGTCATAGTAATTTTATAACTATTGTTTCCACATCTTTTTATTTTCTGATTTTGTCTCTGAGGGAAGGAAATGCATATTCATTTGCATATTACTGAGTGCATCAAACTGTGAGGAAACCAAATATATTCAGTGCGCATTTAATGCATAATTACTAACTTTTAAAAACCAATTTATTAGCATATATTTATTGTACAAAGTGGTAAGTTTTATAAAGAGGTTCATCTTCATTGAACTATTAACCATGTGCTTTGACCATATTCATCCTGCATTGCCTTCTCTTATTCCCTTTCCCACACCTGCAAGGCCTCATTCTCTTCCCAAGTAGCCCCCCTCCTTCTTTCATGTCATATGTAAAATATAGCTCTGTTGGGGCTGGGAAGATGGTTCAGGGGTTAAAGCTTTTTCCTTGCAAGCAAAAGGACCTGAATTTGGATTCCCAGATCCCATGTAAAACCATTGGATGGAAATGGCAGTGGCCTGTAATTCTGACCCTGGAAGGAAGAGCCTTGGAAACCTCAGAGCAAAGCAATGGGGAGATAGAGCAGCACAGGATGATTCTCAAAGTTTCTCTTGGGCCTCCACAGGCATATATACTCATATGATCTCTGGTACACATACCCACATGCTTATATACTCACCCACATGCAAAACACACACACACATATGAGATGTCCCATGTATGAAAGAAAATGTGGTATTTTTCTTTCTAAGTCTAGCTTATTTTGCTCCATATGATAATCCAAGTTCTTCCCATTTTCCTGCAAATGACATGATTTCATTCTTGTCAATGGTGGAATAGAAGTCTGCTGTGTGTACAGGCCACTTGGTACTTTAATTTCATTTTTAATTTTCTCAAAATAAGAAGAAAGAGGGGTATGTGTAGAATGGCAGTGAGGAGATTGGTACTATTCAATAATGTTTGCTCTCTGCTTCCTGACACTGATGCGCTGTCAGCAAAGCATAGCTTTGATAGCCTAGGAAGAGGGCTCCTATCTCTTGTTTCAACAATGTCAGCATTCCTCCAGCATACCATCCTGGCACAGCTTTCATGACATAGTCTGACAAAAGTAACAGTGAAAGCAGAGCCTGGCCCAAAGATGGCCAAGTTAGCCAATCCACTGATACAAACCCAACTCTGAACCTCTCTCAAGACCTTGGGTCACATTTTCCTCTCCAGCCATGCCTTTCCAACGTTAAAACTGGTCTCCAATCTTCCTAACAAAAACAATCAAGTCCACATTATTTAATTTTTAGTGTCTGTGTGTGCAGGACCCCTGTATCCCAACCCAAAGTCTGGATGCTGGTCACAAGCTATCCACAGAATGTTCCCCTGGAAGGATCACATAATATCCACCACACCCGCCCGCACTGTCCTGCCACCATGTGCCAGCCTTAGGACCTAGGCACTTAATTCTCCAGGAAATGGCCTTTTCTTTTTCTCCTCCCACTCCATTCAATTCTAATTATTCCTTCCCTCCTAGAGTCACACCTACCTGATTTGGAAACCACCAGACCATTGACCAACAGGGACAGTCACTAAAAGTCCCTGACTTTTAGTCTTCTGCAGAACTTCCAAGACAGCATGATGTTTTCCTATGACCAGCAGAGAATGAGGTGTATGTGTGTGTGTGTGTGTGTGTGAGAGAGAGAGAGAGAGAGAGAGAGAGAGAGAGAGGTGCTGAGCACAATGCAAGATATTCACTATCCTTCCTTTTACTTTTTCCCCACCTCATTCCCTAGTCTTCCTCTACTACGTTTAAAAAAAAATAAAGGCTCTATTTTAAACAAACCCAGCTATTTCTAGGCCCTGTGATGATCTCTGCATAATACCCCAGAGACTGCTGCTTCAGATTTGTGTCATTAATCCCCCCAAGGTGCGGTGAAAAGCTAAAGACAACACAATCTCTAGCCACTTTGCTTCTGTTTTTGAAGCATCTCAGCCCTGAGGGAATGGGCACCCCTGAGGAATGGCCAGGGGATCCGGTGATGCTTCAGGAAGGTGGAAGAGAAGCTGTATTGAAGTTCCTGGAATTGGTCGATAAAAATAATGGTGCACAAGGCATTTCACAGATCAGAGGAAAACCTGGGACAAAGAGAGGAAGGAAGGATGGCTGGTAGGTGCCTCCGGGACTCTCAGCCACAGGCTACTGCTGCAGACTGGTTCCTGGGGCTGCTGAGGCTGTGTTAAGTCTCCAGAACGTGTGGTGGCCACTGTCACGGGTAGGAGGCCTGTCTTGCTCCACTGTGAGGCTGGCCTGGCCTCTGGAACCTATTCCCCATGTACCTATGCCTCTGGAGACCTCTGCAGCCCCTCATCCTCTGTCCTCACCAAGCACGTATTTCAGTCATTCTCCTAGGCCCACCCAGCATGGTTACATGGTCACCGCTGCCCCATTACCCCATTCTGCTTCTGCTTCCCAGTCAGTTTCCTCTCTTTGGACACTTCTTGTCTGTCTTCTTCACCCTGCTCTCCCCTGCCATCAAATTTCTTCCCTGCTAAGTCCAAATCCCTCTCAACTAGGTGTCACATCTGAAAGAGGCCTGATAAATTAATCCCCACTAAAACGTCCCAGCTGAAACTGACAGCGGCTTAATGTGCTTTTAGCTTAATGCAGTTTACACCCTCCCCAGGGCGCCTGCATTTCATCAGGGGATTCCCGTAAGACTCAGTGGCTGGTTGGCCAAGAAGGAACTGATGCTGCCAGCCTCTTGTACTGCGATGGAGGGTGGGGGTGAGGGGCACCAAGCCCAAGCAGGACCTCGAAGGATCCTCCCACCTATCTAGGGAGCCATCCAGCATTCCTCACATGCATGGCAAGAGATTACTGTGATGTGCCCTTAAGTACTGAGAGGTTAAGAAGGGAGGTGGAGCTAGGAAATATTATTTAACATTTCAGCATTTGTTTAAATTTATATGATATTCTGAGAGTAGAAGAAAAGCAGGTTTTATACTATAGATGGAAAGCAAAACAATTCTGTAATCTTGATTTTTCTCTCCCATGAATGCCAGACACCTCTCCCAAAAACAAGAACCACATAACAAATATCTCCCTTGTTCCATGCTTGAACCCAGTTGTAACTTACACCCAGTTCTGGACAGGTTGCCCTTTGGCAGATGAGGTGCAGCTTGGGTCACATGCAGGCGCCTTGGTGTGATGGGGAGGGAGCAGCTATAGGGCAGGGGCGGGGCTCACTGGTGGGGTGAAGAGGGAAAGGGAGTGGCAGGGGAGCAAAGGGCCCAGACTCTAGAAGAAAAAGAGAAGCTAATGAGCACATAGCAGGTGGCGGGGTAGACAGCAGGGAAGCCATTACCATGCACCCATCAGCAGGCAGCTCAGCTCTCTAATGCATCACCCTTTTGGCTTCCATCAGCCCCACATTGTCTCCTTTGATTGTAAATACCCATGCTCAATTCCGGGCGTCCGCATTTGCCAAGGTAGCCTCAACTTCAAATAGGAAGTTGATTGTCCTTCCACTACATGGCAGATATTGACCGATCACATTGTATGATAGTGAGTCTTCAGGAACCTCAGTAGCCATATGGTAGACTTGTTCCTCAAGCAACTTCCAGGATGTGTAAGGAAGGACACAGAGGTCTTTTCCCTAGCCAGTTTCTACTAACCTCTTCCTCGCTAACTATATTCTGCAACAGGTGTGAATCTCAGGATCTGAATGCACCCATACCAGAAATGCTGAAGCCAGTCAACTCAGCGCCTCTGCTTTTCTGGGACCTGAATAGATCCTCCTCAGTCTGCTCACCCTGAATTTCCCCCTGCGACCCAGAGTGAGGGAAGTCCTTCTTCCTGTACGCCTCCCTTTGCCACCTCCCAGCCTCTTGCCCAAGCTCATTAGATTCAACCCAAGTCCACATTCACTGCTGCACCTTCCCTCCCTGTTTCCCCAGCAGGAGAATTGGAGGTGACCTTTAAATGTCACTTGCAAATGCCAGCTGATGCTAACTGGCTGCAAAGGCACAGTTTTCCCCAAAGCCAGACGATGGCAGAGCTCAGACACAGGCATGGGCAGGCTGACTTCTGGGGACAGGTCAGGGCCTGGGGCAATGACATGGCAAAATGTGCTCAGCCAGGAAACCCATGTTTCCATTGTCAAACTTTTACTCTTCTGGGATGGTAATGTCTGTGCTATTAAATGTTACAGAGGAGGAGTTCCTTACCCTTTATGGGATTCTGGTAGTAAATCAAGTATCTTTCAAGGAACTTGGAAGAGCCCTTGAACATGGTATATTTTATTGAATGAATGAATGATTGAATGAATAAGTGATAAAATGATATGGGTAATTCTCACAACAACTCCAGAAGCTAAGCATCATCTCTCTGTTAAAGATAAGGACACACATGCTAAAGGGAGTTGATGATGATGCTGTCCTCCCAGATAATAAGAAATGAATCTAGAATTTAAATCTAGAGTAGCTTGATTCCAGAGAAATTTTCAGTGGCCCATCTTACATCCTGAGCTTTGCTTGGCCTCTCTCCCATCATCAGAGATGTCTGAAGCTTTCCTCTGCCCAATCCCCTTGATGGTTTTCCTGAGTCTCTGGTTTAATTCAGCTATTATTTATTCAACAATTAGCATCCTCCTGTTCTCCTGCCTGAGGGCTCCATTTCCCATTACTGAGCTTTATGTGTTTGCCAGAACAAATTGCCTGGGGGAAGAGGAGGAGGGAAAAGGAAGAACTTTCTCTCAAGAGACATCTAACACCAGGATGAGATCCTCAAGGCTTAGGGAAGACCCTGGATTGTATCCTCTCTGCTTCCTAGAAAGTGGAGGCAGAACACTCAGTGCAGGGTCCTAAGAAGGCTCAATAGTAACAATAAGAGGACATAGGGATGGGGGGACTGCACTACCTCAGGCTCTGGTGCCATCCTATTGCAAAACCACTCTCTGTGTGTTTGTGTACATGTTCCTATGTGTATATGTGTCTGCTACATGTATTTGTGGGCATGCAAATGTTCATATGTGTGCATAAGATCAGAGGTCAATGTCACTGCCTTCCTTGATTACTCTCCACATTGTTTTATGAGACACAATTTTTTACTGAACCTGGAGCCCACTGATTGGCCAAACTGACTGACCAGTGAGTCCCAAGGTCATTCTATCTCCTTTCTAGCTATTGAATTGCAGGCCAACATCACAGCACCTGGATTTTTTTTAATACAAGGGTACTGGGGATGGAGATCCAAGCTCTTGTGTTTGAATGGAAATACTTCACTGATTGAGCCATCTTCTGGCCTCTCTATTGGAGTCTTTGGAAGATGTCCTAGTGATTTTGTGGGTAGCACACTGGAATTGGGAGAGCACACTGTGGGGTTCCACAGAGGACTCTGAAACAGACTAAGTAGAAATAGCACTTGGTCACTGACCCAGCCACCCTCACGTCTAGGGAAGTTATGCTCTTCCCTAGAGGGGAACTTCTGGTCTCCCTCCTTTCTGTATCTTGGAAGGTTGGGAGAATCACATGAAAGAACTTCTTTAAAACAGGGATGGGGGCTGGAGAGACGGCTCAGGGGCTAAGCTTCTGCTTCCCAAGCAGAAAGACCCGAGATTGGAGCCCAGATGGTATGTAAAAATGCCAGGTAGATAAGGCAGCCACATATAATTCTAATCATGGAAGGCAGAGCTTAGGAAACTTCAAAACAACACAAAGGGGAGGTAGAGCAATCTAGGATATGGGGGCCTACAGGTACACATAGTGTCCCTGATATACAAACACACACACATACACCAAAAAATAATACATCAAAATAAATAAATAAAACAGGATGGCTTCTTAGGAAGCACATTTGATTTCTCAAGGCATACGCTACTTCAGCAACACTCGACCTGTTAGGTAACTGTTACGAGTCACACTAATCGCAGATCACTAACTTATGAATACTGGCAAGAATCAGGCTGGACCCTGCGGTGCAGCCCATTTTATAAGCAGCGCTTCTCACCCATTCATCTATTTGCTTGTCCTATGTACGTTGATTCCTTTGCTCATTAATCATAATTCTCTGAACTCTCCACATCTGCTCAGTCCTTTAGGAGAATGAGGAAGTGAAAGACACTTCTCCTGCCATCGAGACACTCACAGTCCATTTTGCCAAGGACAATGGTGCAGGCACTAGCGACTTCTGTCTCCAGTCAGTCAACACTGAAGGTGCTACTGCCCTGTACGGCTTCAAGGATCTGCCAGAAAACATGTCCCTATCATACCCATGGATCTACCCCTGCTTAAACCCACTTTTGATTTCCTTGCATCATTTTTACCTTTCCTTCATTAATATAAAGAAGCTTCATTAGGCAAGTTCCCTAAACCCATACATTCACTATTCCCACCACCAGAAAATTTCCTGACTTATGGATAAATAATAAAAAATAATGAGAAAAACTATCTTGGTGAATAAATCTTAGTGGCCTAAACTGAGTGTGGGAGGAAATAACCTAGGACCTTAATCTGCTCATTAGGAGCCATGGGGATGAGCTTCTAGAAGCTAGTCCTGGCTCAAGCAGGATTCCAAGAATTCTAGTAACTCAGCCGCAAACGGAGTGGACAGGCAAGGGAAGTGGCTGCATTTCCTAGGAAATTTACATGTGATTATGAGCTCTGATCCCACAAAAACGACAAGTACATTGGGACTTAAAGCAGTTCCTACAGTTTCCACAACTGTCACCCTAACAGCTTTTCACAGTGGCTTCATGAATAACAATCCCAGCACGTCTCCCATTCCCTGAGTGAGGTGTGTGGAGAAACAGGAACAGACCTGTTCTCGAGTCCCTAAGATGTAACCCTGCTTCCTAGAGAGCATAAGTGCAGGGGGCGATGGAGGAGGAATGGAACGTAGGCGAGAAAAAAAGGAAAGACAAGAAAGAGGAGGAAGAAAAGATGAGGAAAAGGAGGAGGAAGGAGAGGAAGAGGGGGCAGAAAGAGAAGAACAAAACACAGTCACTTGACCTAGGGATGTTCCCAAGAAGGTCAGAGCAAGTTAGAGCAAGAGGAAAGAGATGGAGTTGCAGTTTGTAGTGCCTGGATTTGGGTAAACTGTGGCTGGCAAAAAGCTAAGTTGTAAAGAGACAAAGTTTTTAGACAACTTTAGGTTGAAATGATGTAGCACTTATTCTTTCTGTTGCTGTGAGACAACACTCATATACATAGGGAGAAAGGGGAGATTTATTTGGTTTATAATTCCAGAGGGGAGACATAGTATATTACAGGATGGCAGAAGCTGGAGGCAGCTGAAGTCACATCCACTATGAAGTCTGAGTGCAAGCGGCTAATTGTAAGAGCTGACTGCTAGTAGAAGCAGGGCAGGACTGACCAACCTTAAAGCCCACCCTCTGTGGCATACCTTCCTCCAGCAAGGTGCCACCTCCTAAAGTTGCCATAACCTCTATAAACATTCACTACAAATACATGAGCCTGTAGGTGACAAATTACATTCAAACCATAGCAAATGAAATGTAAAAGGTATTATGTTAACTGAAGAATTTGTAATTCCTTGTCCCAGGACTCATACAAGGACTGTACAACATAGAAGTTCAGGGAAGTTTTATAGACGTGATTCAAAGGATACTAACAACAAGTATGTAAAACCCAACTGTAGGCTGAAGACTCAAACAGAAAAGATCCTGCCTCTTTAGTTGTTAAGGAAGAAAGGTAGAAACATTTCACTTGTTCTAATTTCAACATGAAAGTGAGAAACGAAATCAGGACCTATGTTATTCCTGAGAGCTAAGGACTCACCACCTATTTCTCACACTTTGATAATCTTATTTTATTTCTCTGGAAAATTCCTTCCCATTTTTAGTCTCTCTGTTAATAGGTAAGTCCCATCCCCAACTCTTAATATAAAGTGCATGACTTAGAGCAGCTTAATCAGCACATCACAGATTGGTGGACATATAACTTCACTTAATCAGTCACTGCGTTTCTCAAGCCTTCTGTGGAGTTACTAGAGAATGACTTACCTCTGTCTCAAAACCATAAAGCTGAAAGAAGACAGACCTGGAGGCACCATCGCCTCCCCACCACAAGTGTTCACCTGAAAATGGAGCTCCGAGAGATGGAGAACACTTCAATGGTAGGCGCATTGTTTGAGATCCAGCATAAGTCACACCTAATACCAGAGACTCAGGCTGGACTTTCCAGATACAGGGAAGCCAGTTTAGGTGGGATATTTTGCAGCTTCAAATCAACTGAGACCTGTTGCGTAAGGGTATGGAACAATTTACGTATAATTTAGTCAGTGGAGTTTATTACACTCCAAGAACTCTTAGTATTTTAGTGAAATGACTTATGGACTCACTGTGTAGTTGATAGAGTTAGCAGACAGGGAAGGCCATGGAGAATTGGGATACAGACCTAGTGTCTTGTCAGCTTGAACTTTCAGGGCCAGGCGTGGAAAGAGTGGGTATTTTACAAAACAAGAAAGGCCTTTTAGCTTAAAAGTGACCCCAGTCACTTTTCCAATGGATCCTCTGCTGTGTGAAATCCTGAGGAGACTGAAAACAAATATTTTTTCACTCCAGATAAGGAACCAATATCAAAGAACTATTTCCACCCATTTAGCTAAGGTTTTATTACAGGAAAACAAGTGAAAGATTACTCAGAGAAGAATGGATGATTTAAAGGACCATTTAAAAGTCACTGAAAAGCCCACCCAACATGCATAAGAGTTGTATGTCTAAAGTTGCCTGCAGGAGTTGTGGGCACATGAACTACAATTACTATTGTTTGTACAACCTTGAGGAGGAGCCCAGTGAGCTTGTAAGTTTCAGGACCTTCATGAGACTGGACTCTTAACAAGTTCAAGCGATACTGCTTCTATTCATAAGAAAGAACTATACTGCACCCTTTTAGCAGAACAAGGCACAATATCTCACCAACTTCAAGGAAAGAGAGATGAACTGTCCTGTAAAGAATCTTACATATGTGGGTGAGCTTTGGTTTGTGTCTCACTGCCCCCTAAATGTTTGACTATGTTTATATTGGCAAGCCTTTCTGGGCCTCAGTTTCCCCTTCCCTTCATGAGAGAAGAACAGTGCCTTCTTCCCTGTCTCACGCTCCTGTTCCCATGATGGGTCTACACTAATGCCTAACTAGGAGACATTATTAAGAAAATTTGAAATCCCTTCTTGAGAACTGAGGACACATTAGCATTAACTTCTCTTTTAGGTAATAAACAAACAAACAAACGAGTTGGTGGTATAATCACAGCTAAATTGGAAATGCTGGCATTATCCAGAACAAGCTATCTATCCAGAGAAGCTGAGAGGCCTCATGCGCACAAAATCATATTTCCCCAGGCATAGGATTAATTAAAACTATCAAGTGTTCCCAGCTTTTTGAAATTAACTTTGAAAGTGTTTGGTGTGAAGGGATAAAAAGAAGAGGGTGGGGGGAAAGTAGCTAAGGGAGGGGCAGCTGGGAGGGAGAGCTGCTGTGGGAGGGAGGCACATGCCAGGGCTGGGTGTTTACCTCCTTCTTAGGAGGAAAAGGAGAATAAAATGAAATTACAAGGATTCTTCAGGAAGGGAGAGAAAGAGCTGTCATTCACCATGTCCCCCTTAGATCATGTCCATTCTTTCTTCTCTATGACATAGGTTCAGGGCTCATACAAGGTGCAAAAGACAGGTGACACAGAGGTAAAGAGGCACTAGAGATTGCTTGTGACTTGTTCTCTGAAAGTTTGTGGGCTGGAGGCTTGGTCACAATCTAAATGTATAGAAAGGTGACAAACATTTTCAGAGTTCAGAGCAAAAGGTATGTGAGTCAATGAGGGTTCCATCTTTGGAAAGAGTCAATGCCCATTTCTTGGCTTAAGTGGCTTAAGTTTAATGGAGTGGGTCATAGCAAAAGCAGGTTGTTACAAAGTAGGTTCAGATTTCTCAACTTGCTTCTGTGCTAGCTGTGTGTGTGTGGTGTATGTGTATAAGAGTGTTTGAGTGTGTGATGTGTGTATACATGTGTGCAGTATGTGTACACATGTGGGGATACAGGGTGTGTGCGGGTATGGTATATGTGAGAATGTTGCTTGGGGGGGTGGGTAGGGGTGTGTGTGTGTGTGTGGTGTGTGTGTGCATGTGGGGGGTGGCGTGTGTGTAAGTGGCATATGTGTATGTTTATGTATCATTTGTGTGTATGTGCAAATGTGGGGAAGGCATGAAGTGTGTGTATGTGGTATGTGTGTGGAGTATGCCTGTGGTGTACGTGTGCATAATGTGCATGTGTGGTGTGGTGTGTGTGTGTACACCCCTACATGTAGAGGCTGGAGGTCAACTTTAAGTGTCTGTCTTAGTCACTGTCTATCTTGTTTATTTTGAAACATGGTCTCCTACTGCTTGCAAAATTGGCTGTCAGCAAGCTTAGTGGTCCACCCGTCTCTACCTCTGCAGCTCTAGGATTGTTAAGTGCATGCCAACATGCTCGACTTGTTTACTTTAATACATAGTTTCTGGGGATCAAGGCTAGCACTTTACTATCTGAGCCATCACTTCAGACACTTGGTGGCTCCCTTGTCATGCAACCTCTCTCTTGCGCAGACCCCCATCATGGGATGCTATTTACCATGAGGGATGCACCAGAAACCAATGATGACGCTTGTGTGTTAAACCTCCTTTTACTTTATGAGTTTCTCAGCCTCCGGAATTCTGTTGCAGCAACACAAATCAGATTAAGACAGAGGGAGAGAGGAAGGTTGTCAACGGAATGATTGAAAGCTTTTTCTTTCTCAGCTTCTAGATTTTTGTTTTCCTTTAGTCTCTCCTCTTTTGCTCCCTGTCCACCCCTGGCATTTGCCTGAGCTGTTGGACATAATGGTCACTTTAGGAACAGCAGAAGCAGTGATATACACCATGAGTCGGGAATCTAGTTCCCCTTCTACCATTTAGAAGCTGTGGTTCTCAGCTAAGTCATTCATTTCTCCTTGAAACTCTGTCTTCTTATCTGTAATGCATAGTAGAGAGGAGAGGTTTCTTTGTCAAGAAGGTAAGTTTGTATGAGCTGAAATAATAAAAAATGTATTAAAAAAAAGAAGGATGAAAACTACATTGTAAATAAATCAGAACATACATTGTCTGTCACAGAACCTAAAACCCCCTATTTTTATACCTCAAATTCACATAGCCCTCCTTAGGTCAGCAAGGAGATCATTGCTAAGCCTCGGTGGTGATGAAACAAAGGACATTCTTCCTCTTGGGACTCTGCTTTTCCATGCAGGGAGAGGCATCTTTCAAGCCTTTTAGTGTTACTGTGACATAAAGCCACACAGGCAGAGCAGGTTTCTTCTCTCTCTCACTTCAGCAAGCTTGAAATCTCTTCCCAATCCCTGTTCATCAACTGCTCAGCCTTTGTCCCCTGCAGATCTCAGAAGGAAGTTCTATGTGTCCCTAGACCTGCCCCTGCCATCCTCTTCTGCCTTCTCCCTTCCAAAGGCAGACCTGGCCTACATGCCGAACCTTCTGGAATGAAGGAATCTGTTCTTCCTTGTGTACTTTGCCTGAATTTTCAACTACTCTGAGGTTTACCCAACACTCTCTTATTCCTAACAGAAATCAGGTTTCCCACTCTTCTTCATGCAACCATGCACTTTATCTCCACTCTCAGGGCTTTATCTTGGTCCATCTAAGCCAATTACAACGATCCCTTTTTCTTTCTTTGCCAAGGGTTGAGATACTGGACAAATTAATTCTGGTTGCTAAGAGACAACAAGATGGGCTGGAGAGATGGTTCAGGGATTAAGCCTTTCCCTTATAAGCAAAAGAACCTGAATTCAGATCCCAGGTCCCATATGAAAGCACCAAGCATAAATGGCAACAACCTGCACCTCCAGCCCTGGAAGGCAGAGCCTGGGAAAACCCCAGAGCAAAGCAAACAGGAGGTAGAACAATCCAGGACGATTCCCAAAGTCATCCTTGAACCTCCACAGGCACACAGAGTACCTTTTGATAGACATCCCCATCCCCCCTTCACACACGTACACATACACACCCACACACATGCAAAAGGAAAAAAAGAGAGAGATGATGAGATGTCTCTTGAGAGTCCTGAATGCAGGTCAAAGCGTCCTTTTCCGCTCTTGGATATCAGGGGGAGGAATGCTCAACCATGAGTCAGCTAGCCAGGATAAGCTCTGGTGCCAAGGGGGACAGTAATTGGCCATTTGGCACCACCGAGTTCCTGAGTGAGCCACCCTGCCTTGGAACCACAGATGACATGAGATTGTTTCTTTATGCTCATCCAGATTGAAAGACTTGGCTCCCCCCACCCCCCGCAGCCTAGTCCCCAACCGACCCCCAACTCTCACCATTTTCACATTCGTTTCCTCATCTCTCGCCGCTGCCTCATGTCTGAGGGAGCTGAGGATGAGGCTGCTGTGGTGAGGTTGCAGCAGGCAAATGCCATTGCATGTGTTGGTACAGCTGATGAGAGGGTAGGTAGCCCCAGGACTGCCACTGAGGTCCTGATTTCAACAACACCCCCATAATGTCAAAGTCCCATGGTAAATTTTGCCCCTTCCCAGGCAAGCACCAAAAGCCCACGAAACTGCCCATTGTATATCATCCCATCATTGCATGTGGCTGAGACTCTGTCCTCTTTTCCTGGTCAGCAAGGACTTTCTGACATAGCTAAAGACGTGCCCGCAGCCCCAGCTTGCTTGCTTGTCCCTTCTGCCCTCAATTCCTCCAGAGTCTCAGGAATTGTTTACAGCTTCCCATGGTCCCTGCCAAGGACCTGAAATGATTCCATGACTGGCCACCTAGATATTTGATGCTTTGGATCTTCCTCTCTGCCTGCTCTGTACATAAATCCTGTGTGGAATTAGAACTTGGCATGGTGGTGATGGCAGCCATTGATACCCGCCCCTCTCTTCACTACCTCCCGCTCCAGCTCCAGGCTCAACAGCCAGTCAGTATCTTCCCACTTCACCTCCTCCAGGCAGCCCTCCCCAGTGTATTGGAAACTCACACTCCTTCTCCCCTGCTGACTCCATCCACACCCCTGAGGCGTTCATTCAACAAACACTATTGAGCAACTTAGCGTTTTTTCTGGTCTGCCTTTCTATTGCATTCAGATTGCTATTCAAAAGCAAACCTTAGTCAATACAATAGCATACAGGCATATACACGTGTTAATTACATTTCCTTTCCACCTATAGTTGTCACTTCACTTATCCATCTATATTCATACATTGAGGCTCAAATCAAGAGGTGCCTTCATTCTAAAGACTTCATTAACTATCTTAAATCTATTGATACTTTCATTGCTTGAATAATATAATTTGATAACATAATTTAAACTTCATTTTTGCCTTAAGCTTACCTGCATTTTCCTCATTTATATAAGAGAGAGAGAGTGTGTTGCATAATGTATGTGCTTAAACAACACCATAACCTCTCTTAATGCAAAAGCTATTTTTTACTGTTTTATTTCTGCCCAGTATATCACTGATTGTATGACTCTTACCCAAAGAAAGAAGAGCTTTGAGTCAAATGTATGAGATGTAGTCTTTTTCCCATAGGCAGCCATTAGAATATTCTGGAAGATGAGATGAGATCGAAAAGCAGATAAGCTTCCTGACAGAAGGTCCAGAAGCATCTTCTAAGCTTCCAGGATACCCTCTGCTATCACTGCTCAGAATCTCAGACAATAAAACCCAAAGCCCAGTAAGCCATTCCAGCCCAAGGCAGCAGCATTCTCCTAGGGATGATTCTATGCCAGCAGTGAATGACTGCCAAGCCCCCAGTTTGAGCCCCCAGTCCACCATCCTGTCTCCTCTACTACAGAGCAGACAAGGAGCAGAGCCAACGTGCCTCTTGTTGGGTAGAAAACAGATGGCCGGACCAGAGAAAGCTGACGGAAGGAATCGCAAAACAAGTATCAATCAACCCAAGCAACTCGGCATTAGCAAGCAGCTCTTTGCAGCTCTGGGCAGGGCTCTCTGGTGGTGTTTTTAGCGGCTTTCTTAATTAAGGATGAGCTGCGGAGCTCATCAGCCATGCCAAGTCCATGTTAAATGTGGCAGGTGGTGTCTGGGAGCCCCCTCCTTCCATAACTTCCCAGCTCAAGAGTAGCTCTTTGGTGCCAACCAAGGAGCTGTACACAGAGACAGAATGAAAGAATATTTAAAGGAACATCATCCCCCCTACACACATAACACACACACACACACACACACACACACACACACACACACACACACACAACTTCCTACCTGGGTGGGTCTACTGGGCTGAGTTTCCAATCCAGTCCAGCTGGTGGTGAGTACAGTTTGTGGTGTGGGCTACTTCTATGTCTCTGACTAGTTTGTTAATTTGTTAATTTTGTAGAAGAAGGGTCACCTCCTACAGCTTTGGGGATTCTTGTAATATTTAATACAGTGTTAGGAACTTTGCTGAATGCCTGATTTCAATGTGTCAGACTTCTTTCATTGAGTTTTATTTAGATTCTCAAATGTCCCATGTTCTAGTATTTGTCATCTACATTACTTATCTGTGCTTTTATTCTCTATTTCCACACTTTATGCATTCTTCCTATTGTTTTCTCCCCCATACATAAGTCTTTAGGGGGTGGCAGCCAAGATTCTGGATCTTCCTCTCGCATAGATTCCAGTAGTAGAATCATGAACGAGCAGCTTGATAAGTTCAATAAGATGCTTAGGGCTGGATAGGAGTAGGCACCCCAGGTGTAATTCCCTGAACCTTTGGATTCAATGACCTGTACTAGACACTGTGCTCTGTGCCAACAGGACAGGGAGACTCTCTGGGCTCTATTCTGTGATCAGAAGGAGTTAGTAGCGTTGCATTCAACTCAGAACACTAAGGAGTTTGACCTTGATAAGTGGGTGCAGAAACCCAAGTGCATGCTGAGAAATTATGGGACCATGGGTTTGAATCCTTAGCTGGTGTTAATGCTTGGGAAGGGCCGGACATCATGTGGAGGTGTCACAGGGAGTTTTGGTGGCCTGGTCCTGCTTCCTCTAGGTTAGGTCTTGTTCTTTGTCTCTTGATGACATTTATTCAGATGACTGACTGTTCAAGTTTCCCAAGTACATAATCCTAAAATGCTGATCAACTTTACGTTATTAAACCAGATGAGACGACACACTGCATGCTCAATTTGTGGTTGCTAATTTGTGATGAGGTGGTTTTTATTCTACAAGTTTTCTATGTGTTTCATTACACAAATTCTGTTTCCTTTGACGTTCATAGCTTAGCTTCCCAGGGACCAAAAGGAAAGGGACTGAAAAACAAAGATTTTTGAAAACTAGATAGCACATAGCTATGACCTCACACAGCTCACTCTGTTTGGACCTCAGGCCAAGAGAGTGATGAAAGTAACACTTTGATCACAGGTTGAAGCCAGTTTTTCTGTTTTTAAGGTCATTCTGTTTTGTTCACACCCAGCTATTACTCTTTCTTGCAATCTGCAGTGATACTAATTTGCACATAACATGGAAAAACTTGACAAACAGGTGTGATCAATCCCAAGAGGCCATGTGGGGCACAGTCCCACAAAACAAACAAACAAAAAAAAAGCTTAGCATAAAACTTCAGAGGTGGCTCTGGACTAAAACAGATTAACAGTAAGCACAGAAACATTCAATTCAACAAGAACAACTCAGAATGTAGTGGATGAGAATTTTGAACAAGCGGTCAAAGAAAATCAAGATCCTCCGTCAGCCACATCCCCTCCCCAACCACCAAATATAGTTTTAAGATTAAGATTTCAGATACCATTAAGGAGTTTGACCTTTATAAGTGGGTGCAGAAACCCAAGTGCATCCTGAGAAATTATGGGACCATGGGTTTGAATCCTTAGCTGGTGTTAATGCTTGGGAGGGATAGGACATCATGTGGAGGTGTCACAGGGAGTTTTGGTGGCCTGGTCCTGTTTCCTCTAGGTTAGTTCTTGTTCTTTGTCTCTTGATGACAGTCATGGTAACCTAAGCCAGCCTCCTGCTTCTGCCTCCAGCCACACCCTCTCCTGTGAGATTTCTGCCATAATGGACTACATCCCTTCTGGAACCAGGAGCCAAATAAAACTCCCTTTTTGATAGAGGATTTGCTTTTGATTTGAAGATTGTCTCACAGCAATAAAGGAAGAGTTACTGTGACATCCATGATTTCAAGACTGTTTCTGTCCATGAATCTGAGACCATTCACTACTTGACTGGGGAAGAGATGCCCATTGAAATTTCCAATAACCAGGGCTTGGGAATTTAGTGGGGGGAGATAATCGAATCTATTGGAAGGACTTAGGAAAGACAGAATTGCTCTTTACATCTCATTGGTCCTAGGTTTCTTACCTCCTCTGACAGGCTTGCCTTCAAATTAATTAAAAAGTCAAATCTGACTGTCATCCCCATATCTGGAGAAGGAACAAGCCATCCATAAAATACCTTGTGCTTGCATAATAATTTTATGCTTTTTTAAGTGCTTTATCACCCGTTTTTTTTATTTTAACTTCATCACAACTTTGCAAAGCATGCGGTGTGCCAGGAACTGTTGAACCAGCCAGAGAGGTAGCTTCTGGGGTCATGATGTCTGAGCCCAGACCCCAGTCCTGCCTGTCCCTGGAGGAGGAGGAGTAGTTAACCTCTCTGAGCCTCCACTTCCTCTTCTGGCATATTAGTTAACCTTGGTGTCACTGTGATAAAACACCTGATAGAAACAACTTGAGGAAGGAAAGATTCAGTCTGGCTCATGGTTTTAATCAATTTTGTCAGGGAAAGCATGGCAAACAACTCAGCTCATTGGCAGCAGGAACATGTGGCTAAGACTATTCACAACAGAGCAAACCAAGACACAGAAAGCAGAGTCAGAAGTGAGGCTGAGATAACCTCTGAAGGCTGTCTGCTAATTCCTGAAGATTCTGTAACCTCCTCAAATAGTGATATATACTCTAGAAGAAACACTCAAGACACAAGCCTCATGGGGCTATTTTAGATTCAACCATAATATTTATAGGAGACACAATAACAATGTCTACATCACTGGTTTGTTCTAAGGCAAAAAAAAAATGAGTGGACATACCTGAACTGGTTACATAGACAAAAAAGAACTGAAACAATAACAGTTCACTGTGATATTGGTCCTGCTTTATAGTTATCCTGGTCTTTAGAATCAGGATTACCATTAGCTAAGAATTTGCCCAAGCTCTGCCCAAGATTTCCTATCTACAAAATAAGATCCCATCCCTACCTAGCTCAGATACCTTCTAATAGACACAGAAGCTAATGCACAAGAGTTCTCAGGCAGCAACAGGCTGTGGGCAGAAGGAATGATCCTCCTCAGTTGCCCCTGAAGAAGGCTAGCTCTGACCCCCATCACTACCCTGTCAGTTTCTACTCGCAAGCATTTCCAGGGGACAAGTAAGTATCTACTGAACAAGACTAACACCAGGGAGCTGTCACCTGTGATTTACCCAAGAGCCTTTGCAACTTCCCTCTACTCCTTTTAGGACCAGCACAGTCACTAGTGTTGGAAAGGGGGGCAGAGGGTCATAGGAAATATCTATGGGGATGAGTGTTTGTACAGTGAGAGACACCAGAGCCCAGCGATGTTTTGAGAAGCCTGGCCATCAGCCTGTCCTCTCTGACAGCTTAAAATTCCTTTAGCCCCAGCATATGTCACAACCTGTCAAAGATCAGTTTGATGTTTACAGTCTAGGACGAAGAAGAAGGCAGTGGAGCAAAGCAGCCACATGACGCCCACAGCCTTTTGCCAAGGAGTGGGTCAGGACTCAGCACGCCAGAGGCAGGGAGGGTGGCATATGATGTACCCTCCACATGTTGTCATTAGTCCCCCACAACACACACACTTTTATAAAAAGACATTGAGAATAAGCAAAGCACAAATGTGCAAGTTTTAGCCAAACCCAAAGCAATCCAAGGTGGAGAGAAGTGAATCCTAAACACAAAGGCATGGAAAGCACATAGCTGCATGCTTCTGAAGAACTTCTTTAAGGACAGGCAACAAGAGGCTAATTCCCATGTCTCCCTAGCATCTGGGCTGCTATCTGTTCAGTCTGCCAAATCTCTGCATGATGCTTCTTGAAAATGAGGCTCTGCAGCTATAATCACATACCTCAACATATAAAATCAGGCACCCCAGATCAAATGCACAAATGTCAGTGCTCTGCACAAGATGGTTGCCATCTCCCCTGATGCTACTGATGGAGGTCCCTCCATTGGATCTCTGACCATTTCTCTGCTATTTAAATATTTGTGTACCCTGGCCCAGGTATTGGAAGCACTGAAGGGTTCAGAGCCAATTCCATACCATGAAAGGTTCACAGAGTAGCTGGCAGCTGAGGAAGGAGTAGGTCTGTAGCAAAAAGCTGCTACAGATGTGCTGAGGAATTGAGACAGGTCTGGCTATGCCAGAGCCAGTGGCTGGCAATGACTGGAGCAGAGGCTGTGAATCAGGAAGCCATGAAGACAGAGATACAATTATGTCTACAGGGACATGATGGGTGGTGCCTAGGAAGGGGTATAGGCTTCAGTGGACACCAGGTGTCTGGAGCGTCATAGGTAGATAAGGTGGGAGCAGAGGATTCCTAGAAGGGAATATGGGGATGGTGGGAGGAAATGGAAGGAACCACTTTCAGCCTCTATGTAAAGACTCATGTGGCCAAAGGAAGCTGGAAGTAAGACATTTGTGACCTGCACGAGTGAAAGGTCAGGTTGTATCATGCCCAAAGCATCTGACTGACTTCAGACTGGGGCAGGGAAAACAGAAGGAATCAGTGAGAGAGAGCAATGTGAGTGGGACATTGCATTCAAAGGTTCACTGACATGCACCTTCTACATCCAATCCTCCCTACCTGCTTACAGTTGTACAGATCTCATGGGAAAGAAGGTGTGAGAACAGGATGTCAAAGAGCAAATGGACTGTGGAATCCTCATTTGGATGTGACTCCAGAAGTCAGATGGAATGAGAGAGGGAAGGGAGTCCTGTAATGGGTATAAGGAGGTTCCCAATGCGAGTCCCTTCTCCACACCACAACGTATGCTTAGCCCATCTGTCCCAATCTGCTTCACTCATGGGAACAGAACAACCCTGTAAAACCATCAAGTGGACAAATGAAACAGTCGATTTCTTGTTCTCCTATGGAGCATCAAACTGATAGAACCAGAGATGTAGAGACCCCGTTCACTGGAGAGCACAGAAATAAACCATCAGAGGTATCACTGTTGGATCTGTCCACATAAACTGAGTCAGACCAACAGTTGCTAACACACACGCAACCCTCCTCCCCCCACGTATTCACCTACTCCTTGTCCCATGGTCAGACCACACACAAATAAATGCCAAGCATCATCTGATCTGTATGTGATATCAAAAACCTCTCTCTTTTAGGAGGGAGTCAGTGATAGGTAAAAATACAGGATCTCCAGTAAAATTACAACTTCAGATCAACAAATTCAGTATAAAAAATCCCCAATATTGAATAAGATGTGTATGCACTAAAAAGGGCTATTTATTGTTTACATGAAATTCTAGTTCAGCTTGGAATTCCTTGTTTCTGTTCACTAAATCTAGCCTCCCTGGAAGGATAGTAGGTGGGACCAGGATAGTGCAATGGGAAGAAGAGGAGGCAGGGAGAAATAGGTGTAGATAATTTCTGTAATGCCCAGATAGATGGGTCTGAGGAAGCTGTCCATTGGATACTGATTCCCAGGATTCATCAGTATTGACACCATACTGAGGTAGGACTCCTAAAGAATGTGACCATCTCTCATTATTTATTTAATATTTACTATCATGATCTTCAAATCATTTAAGATGTCACAATAATCAGAATTGATATCATATGGAGGTATGGAAAGGTAAATGTGACCAGTTAAAGGTCACATAACTTTAAATAACAGGCCCAGGACTAGAGGTCAAGCCCGACAAGACCTCAAACTCCTCTCTCTCTCCAGCCTCTCATTCCCAGGTCATGCATGGCCAGCCAACTTCCTCCCAGGACCATCTTCAGTGTGGAGCCAAAAGAACTTTCATGGAAACCCTTGACAATGCCACTGTCCAATAAAAACTTAGCATCCACGTCACTTCTGTATACTCGGAATATGAGATTGAGAACTGGTATCTTCATTTAATTCACTTAAGGTCATTACAATTGTAAGAGCCACAGGTCAGTAATAGCCACTGCAGTGGGAAACCTAGTCCCTGTCTAGGGCAGGATAACCTAGCCACTGCTCCTAGTCGGCATTTTCTAGATGGGCCAAGGGTCCCCCAGACACAAATACAAGTCATCCCTGTTCATTTTCCTATTTCTGAGATCAAGGAGTCTGGTGAGGAGAGGGGAAACATAGAAGACTGGGCAGGCAGAACCCCGAGATTGTTTCAAGAAGGAACTAGTACAAGAAGGGTCCCCTGCTTCTATGTCCCCACTCTTTCTTGATCGAAGACAAGGAAAGAAAACCTCAGTGGTTCCCCACCCAGGACAGGCCAGGTCCCCACTTGAGCTTGGATCTCCAACTCCAAATGTCCCTCATAGCAAGAAGTAATATAGATGAAAGTTTATCCCAGGAATCTGCAGAGAATTTAGAAGACACAGGCAAAAGGACAACAATAGCAGATATCTTGCTGAGTGCCCCTGCCCAGAATTATAATTGCATCAGCCCTTAATATCAACACACCCAAGTAATTATGCTTGGCTATGGCTTTTCACTGCAACTGCATATTAACTTTTTACTCTGTCCTCTCGGAGCAGCATTGAGGAAACCTGGAGTGTCCCCGGGAAGGTCAGCAAACTCACTGACCCCCTCCAGAAGCAGTCCAATCCTGTCAGCCCTCCCACCACCTAGGACTACCACATGCTCTCATTATATCTTGGAAAGGAGGGCTGGGACTGAAGTTCATTCTGAGTTCACTTGCTAAGCAACAGCACAGTAGAACAGGTCTTTACAAACTCGGTCCCACTCCCACCCCATCCCTGGCCTGGAGAGTCTTAAAGTTGATGCTCTTCCTCCTCCACGGCTGTTTCTTTAGCCATGAAATGGGAGAGAGAAAAGATGCTCTTGCGAAGACCCAAGAGTGCTAAAAGGATCAGATGAGGTCATGGCTTGGAAAATACTTTCTATTTTCTACATCTCACATGAGCATTTAATTGTTTGGCTGGCTGTCATCGCAGAGGATCCTTTGAGAGGCTGAGATCTCCCCACCCCAACAAACACACATGCTCCCCAGCCCACCAAGCTTGCCCTGGCACTCAACCGGTTGTTATGTTCCGTCCTCAGCATTCGGCAAATCTGCAAATCCCATGTGAAATCTCATGAACAGCCGCTATTGGGGAAAATATACATTTATATGTTAATTTTTCTGACTTCTGAGAGTGTGTGTGCATACATTGTCTCATTTGAACTTCACGGTCTCTCTGTGATTTGTGGGAAGACACTATCCCCACCTTGCAGGAAAAGAAACAAATGCAGGGGAGTGGAATACCTCCTTGAATTGGAGGAATTCACGTCCTCTGCTTCGCAGGACAGAGACGGGAGTGGGAACTTGTCTTCTAAATCGAGGAGTTCGTCTGCCCCTCGGGTCCGCCCGGGACAGGACGCTCGCTCACGGACCTCCTTCCCAGGTAAGTTCCACCAGCCCCCAGGTGCACCCGCTCGTCCCAGCTCCCTCCAACAGCCAGCCTGAGCAACACCCAGGCTGCCCAGAGCTTGGGCGGGTCACGCCCCAGATCCCAGGTGAAGAGCTCTGCCATCGCCATCAGCCCTTCTACCCCTCGGGTCCTCCGCGGACCCTCGCTTGTGGTGCAGGGAGGACACACTGCTCCTCAAAATTCAACAGAGTCCGAAGGAAACTCAAGCAAAGCTCTAGGAGACAAAGGCCATACATCTGAAGTCCTCTAAAATCATCTGATCACATGGGAGAGACTCTTCACATCCGGCCCAAAGATAACTAAATCAAGGTGTTCATGTGGTCTCGAGCCCACATGCACTTGGGAATAGAGGGCTTTCCGAATACTGAAGAAATGAGTGAGTAGATAATTGAATAAACATTGAAAGGCATCTAAACAGTGTCACATCTAGACACGGAAAGGGATAGTGGCACACAGGGAGACCCACCTGAGAAGTCAAGATTAACCTGTGCTCCCAAGTCCCAGTTGGTCCCCTTACGGTACTACTGGTCAAAGAGTGAAGGGGCAACACCTTTTTCACAGATTGGAACCTCAGATTCAGAGGGGCAAAGAAAAAGGTCTGGCTTAAGCTGCAAGATGGTGGGGGTGTTATTGGTTCTCTTCATTGCTCTGACAGAAGGCCTGTCAGGAGCAACTTGAAATGAGGAAAAATTTATTCTCATCATATAGTTTCAGAGGGTTCAGGCCATGACTCCTTGACCACATTAACCTTGGAAGAACATCACAAAGGCAGAAGCACGTAGCAGGGGAGAAGGAGAAAGAGACAGGAAGAGAGAGAGAGAAGAGAGAGAGAATAGAATATTCAGTATGTTCTTCAAAGGCATGTCCTCCAAGTGACCATCTTCTTCCATCTACAAACAGCACGCCAAGTTCCCCCACAATTTCCCAAATTATTCTACCATTCAGGAAGTAAGCATTCAATACATAAGCCCATGGAGAGTGGCTTTGATGCTCACATACACATGTGATCCCCCCTTTTCAAGTGGCTAGAACAAAGTTTAGAACATCTACCTGTGCCTCTCACTTTGGAGATCTTCTGCAGCTTCTCTGCTCTGGTTAAATAGAGTTCCCATGTCCACGAGCATGATAAAAATTACCCAGTCAATCCATCTCCAAGACAACCCCCCAAACAGATCATATTAAAATTTCTCAGCAGGGGCTCAGTTGCGAAGTAAAGGTAAAAAAATATTCCCAAGTCAGATTGTGTGTAAAATATTTTCCCTAGAGGACTTGCTACAGAGATGGTTTTAATTAACTGTGCATTTCATTTAAGCTTAGCAGGCGAGTTATTGTACATTAAATAAATACCAGTCAGTTATTAGTAGGTTGTATTTACTTCTAACTCAACAGCTACAATAGGCTTATACACACAGATTTCCGTTAACCACAGTCTGGTGCATTTATACCAGATAATCAATTGTTCCTTACTCAACATATAGTAATTGCCTTATTGAATCAGGAGAGGCTCCTCTTTTGGTAATTTATAGCACACAAATAATGCTTATTTGGTTACTCTTTCTTTCCTAAAGAAAAGAGTAGAGAAGACTAAGAATGTGAAACACAGGTCTTTGACACCAGTGGGTAACTTGGCCTGACGGGTTCTCTGCAGCCTTCCCATCTGAGAGACTGATCATAGGACAAGGCAGGAAAGCCCAAGGAACAGAGTTTAAATGACAAACTGGTTATCTAACGATTCAATGCAATGTGTATATACTAAGCAGTTATTGTTCATTCAACATTCAAACTAACTGGGCATCTTTGGATTTAGTTTGTTTGCTGGATCCATCAACCCTATTCCTGAAGGGCCATGAAGGAGTGGAGGGCCAATAAAGGAAGTTGCTATGGGTTATCACTTTCCGCACATGGTTCTACAGAGGCTTGGCATGAGTGAGCAGCAGGAGGGACAGCTGTCTTCAGGCCTAGGTGTGGGAATATCAGAAAGAGTCCTCGTGTGACTTAGTCAATGTCTTGCTCAGAGGTGGCCTCTACCCTGCATTCTCACACCTCTTCTCTTGTACAATTTCCTTGGGGTGGGTCACAGATCACATGACTGTTCCCTGCCTAACTAATGAGAACATGGAGGACCAAGAAGCAAAGTAACTTGAACAAGGCCATAGCTGCTGGCAGAACTGTGGCTTCATGGTTACCATTCACCACAACCATCATGTATTCTAAAGATAAGAAGTGTCCAGTGGGTGTTATGTCTCTGACTCTACTGAAGAAACCTACCCAATAGCCACATGATAAACATGCTTCTATTTTGTGGTTGGGATAAAAGCTTCACGGAGAGACTATGACACTTCCAGGTGACACCCTACTTACTTCCTCTTCCACCTGTTTTCTCACTTTTCTTACATCTTCTTTGTTCATCTATAAGTAAAGCTACAGTATCTAACACCAGAAGCCCACTATGGAATGAGGTATTGTGGTGGACTAAAAGGTACTGAGCTAACAGGGTGCTGTGCATGGGCTGGTGGAAAATAAGACAAGATGAACATGAATAACGGGCAGCATTGTGGCAGGCTGACAACATAGACCATGCCACCTTGCTCCTGGACCTGTACCTCAATACTACCATCCCCAAGCTAACAAGTAATCAATCCCATGCTAACCACAACTTAAGACAATGAATATGCTGATCTGGCCTTAAGAGTTTTAAAAGAGATTTGCTTTCAGTATTCTCCTACATCCTATTCATAAATCAAGAAAACATATTCCAGATTCTAAAATGCATGAGTTCACATTATTCCTTCCAGACTGTCTTCTTCAACAGTAAATAACATTTCAAAGACACTGCCATGGCTACCCAACTCCATAAAATTAAAACACATGTTAATCACACATGTCACCACAACATTGTATACACTGTTATGCACAATATAGTTCATATTAAGATGTAAACTCAGGTTAGATCTGACATTAAGCTGTAGTTACTGAAATAAATGTCTTGGCATTTATTTATCATATCTGACTTTACTCCAAAATGATTGATAGGTAGCTTTTGAAAATGAATGAGATAAAAAATGTGATTGCAGGCAATAATCACAAGAGAAATCTGTATTTTGAAAAAAATGTAATTAAAAGTAGAAAACCTTAAGCAATAATCAGAGGTAATAAATATAAATAAATAAGTTTATTAAATAATTAATAAACTCTGAGAGAGGCTGCATGGCCAAATGGTTTTAAGAGTGAATTCTATTGGTCTTTTATGGATGAGAACATTTACATATCATAAAAAGTGATTGTGAGCAAGCAAAGATGAAAAGTGAACTGAGTCATTTCACAGAGTTGGCATATGTCTTATACCAAAAAGGAAAATGATGAATCAAAATAGAAAACCATAAGCTAATTTCACTTAACATAGAGACCAACTTCCTAAGGAAGATGGTAGTATTTAGAATTCAGCAGTACATCAAAAGAAAAATGACTGTTACCAAGAATAACAGTGTAGGAAGGCCAACACAAGTTATTATTAAGGAGTCCATCAATATGAAATACCTTATCAACCAGAAAAGCTTAAAATGATTTCAATGAGCTGGTCGTGGCAGCTCACACCTATAATCCCAGTACTTGGGAAGCTGAGGTAGAAGGTGGTGTGTCTTAAGTGTGAGGATCATCTGTGTCATACAGTGAATTTCAAGTCAGTCTAGATTATATAGTAAGACCCTTTCTCAAAAATACCGAAAAATAAAAGCCAAATGGCTATGCAAAGGTTATTTGATAATTGTGCTAAAAATTGTAGATAAACTGAAGTGTAAAGGAATTTCCATAATCAGGGATACCAAGCTTAAACTCATACCCTGATCAAAGGAGGCACTTCATTTTTTTCCTATCAATAGTTCTGTGAAGCAAGTCAATTTCAAACTCAGAGACTTACAAACACTGAGAATTTATTCAGCACAGAGGTACAGTGGTTGCCCAGAATGCACAGCACCATTAGCTTATATTTCCAAAGGTCAAATGATTGCTTCTTCCTATCTCAGTGAATTCATGTTCAAGAGAAGGGCCAACTAGGGTTTGGATAATGTAGTCTGATGTTGACTAGGTGGAACAATATTATCTCATCTCTACCTCAAACATCCCATCTCCCAACACAGCACCCAGGTACCCCTTGCTCATGGGCGTGGAAAAGTGCAACAGAGAAAGACAACCTTCAAAGTTCTCTGTGTGTTCTGTTTGCTACTCCCCTGTTCGTAAAGCCCCACAGCCAAGTTCTGCAAGAGCAGAATACTTCTGCAAAACATGCCAGCGGTCACAGTGAGAGGAAAGAATGGGAAACCCAGCCATTTGTCAGTCTATAACAATGGGCGTCCAGAAGATCTGCCTGCTGAATGATTATAGATTTTACATTAAGGTTTTATGTTTTACATAAAAAGAAATAGTCTGGGGTCAAATGAATTTTGTATGCACTAACTGTAGTAATAAATAATGTTCACCATGTTTCTTTTGTACTTTGCAAATAGGAACAACTTTAAAAAACTAAGTGAGTGAAGGTTGTATTCTTTTTATTATTTTTTCCCACTCATACAAACTTAATAGCTACCCCGGGCCCCTTCTTCCCTTCACCCCTCCCAGGTCCCCTTTGCTCTCTTCCCCCTTTTCCGCTTCCTTTTACCCCCTCCCTCCCAACTGAACATAACTTGAATTTTTCACACAGCATCTAGAGTAGGGTCGTGGACATTTGGAGTCTACAGAAGATAAAGATTTAGAGAATGGCATTCACAACCAAAAGAAAAAGGTGGTACGCTTAGAAACAATTCCACTAATGAAGAAGTGGGATTCAGAGGAATAAAAAGTAAAACTTCACAGAAAGATATAAGACAAACACTTAATTAAATAGGGGCACACTATCTTTCTGGAAGAAACAAATCAATATTGTAAAGAGGGCAATTTTTTTCTAAATTGATTTATAGATTTAACATAACCCCAAAGAAAATCTCAACAAGATAATAACACCCATGTTTTGGCAAGAAAGAGACATTTTCATACACTGCTAGTGGGAGTTTAAATTGGTGCAATCTTTTTAAAAAGCAATTTGGAGGCTTAAAATTGTGCATACCTGTTGACCCAGATCTATAAATATACCCTAAGGAAATGATCAGATGTGAACAAAAATATATTTACACAGATTCTATTACAACACTATTTAAGGGAAGCAAATTCAGTAATAACTTGAAGATCCACCTACAAGGGCATTGCTAAGTGCAGCATTAGGCTTTTCATGAGTGAATATTAAATATTCAATTCATGGTTTCAAATTTCATCAGGGATAAGAAGGAAGCTGGGTATGGCAGAAGCATGGTACTTAGACACAGAGTAATGCAATCTTAATTGTGTTAGCCAGATTCCCACAGAAGGAAAATCAGGAAGAAAAAAACAAATGTTAAGCTTTCTGGACTTTTCACTTTTTTCAATTTTCTATATTTCTTAATTTTATATAGTAAATAAAGTATATCTGTAATTTAAATAATTGTCTCAAATATATATTATAAAACTTCATTCATTTTCTCTCTTTGTGTATGTGTGTGTGTGTGTGTGTGTGTGTGTGTGTGTGAGAGAGAGAGAGAGAGAGAGAGAGACGGGAGCACATGTTTCCCTGTGGAGGACCAAAGATGACTTTAGGAATCATCTTGGATTGCTTCTACCTCCTTCTTGGGATTTCCCAGGCTCTGCACACCAGGACCAGAAGTGCAGGCTGCTGCCATTTCTACCTAGTGTTTTTATGTGGGACCTGGGATCTGAACTCAGGACCTTCTGCTAGAGAGGCAGAGTCTTAACCTTTGAGACATCACTCCAGCCCTCAAATACATTTTTTTATTTTTTTTATTTCTACTCATACAACTTTAACAGGTACACCGGTCCCCTCCCTCCCTCCAACTTCCCACCGCCCTATGCCCCCTTCCCTCCCCCCTCCCCTTCTATCCTCCAGTGTCTCCCCCTCCCATCCCCGGAGCATCCTTTAATGTGCATGCCAGACTCTCCTCTGGGTCCTCCTCTCTGATGAGGTGCAAGGACCCAGTGGCATCAAATACATATTTTTAAAGTGGTAATTATTTTCTTTTTTTGAAATGTAAATGGTGCTAACCACAGTAAAATTAGAAAAGAAAATTTTCTTAGGGAGGTTACATATAAAGCAACATCCAGTCTAGTAAATAAAGTAAAGTAAAATACTATGGCAATATTGAAAGTTAACATGCTGATAAAGAAAAAACCAATAAACTACAAGTACAGAAGTGTCTGATGAATTATTTTTCAAAAGATTTCATAATCCAATGAGAAGTTACTAATTTTTCAGTTGTTTCAGATAAAATTTTCCAGTTAAAGAAAAGTATATCTCTGCCTCTCACCCTACACGAAGTGAATCTGAAAGGGTCCAAAGAATTAAATCTAAAACAATGTGATTATCAAAAATCTAATGATGGTGTAGGTGACTAAATGAATTTGGAGAAATACAACTTTTAAAACACCAGAGAAAGAAGCAACCAGAGTTCCCATTCCACAGTTATTTCAAAACCGGTGAAGAGAGGAGGTGTTAAGAGGAACAAGAGGAGCTTCAGATGCCGCGTTGGGGAGCTCTGCATTTACTTTGTCAGTGACAAGAAAACCCCGGAGAGCCTCAGAAGAGATGCGCCACGCATTCAGACAGGGGACTGTGGCTGCAAGAAGGAGAAGAAGTTGGATCCTGCTGTTGACTTGTAGGGTGACACTAGGCTGGACAAGGAGCTGGAAAAAGCCAGGTCAGAGGTGGTGAGCCCAGCGGGGCTGGCACACTACCCAGGAGAAGCAAGAGGGGTGAGGCAGGCCAGAGCCATGAGGATGGAGCTGTTCAGACAGATGGCAGGATTCTAAGTACTAGAACCAGCAGGCCTGGTGACCATCCGAGAACAGGAACTGAGCGGCAGGGATTAAACATGGCACTTGGAGAGCGCAAAGCTTTTTGGAACTCTGGTATGACAACAGATAAGATGGCAAAAGCCAGTAAGACAAAAACAACACAAATGGCTGGATGGACATAGTCAAGAAAACACTCAATAGTAGTCTAGTTACAGATACATAAACTTCCTGGACAAATTTCAGTATTTAAAAAATTATTATTCTTTCAGTATTTCATATATGAATATAGTAAATGTATTATATTTTTACACCTTAAAACCCTATCCATCCCCTTCCTCTTCCCACTCTGGCCTTTCTTCACCCTTGCCAGACTCCATCCTATTTTCAAGTTTTTTCAATGTGTGTGGCCCACTGGGTTTTATCTGGTTTGCCTTTAGTATCATGTGCCCAAGTAACCTGTTGGAGCATAAATCATGTATCGGTGAATATACCCTTGAGGAAAGCATCTTGTATTTCTTCTCCATCAGCGTTAACCCTCACCAGTCTCCCAGGGAGGTATGGAACCTCTTGAGATCTTTCCCCTTTCATAGTGAAATGTTGATAGACAATTTCCCTGCAGGGCTTGTGGGAATATACATAGCTTCTGTGAAATCATGAATCTACCAGCCCTGTTACATTCCAAAGACAGGGTCTGGCCATGCCCCTATCTCCACTTCAGGCTCTTAACTGTACTATTTATCAAATTGTAAAATTAATTTTATACTCAAAAGTGTGTTGTTGCTGTTGTTGTTGTTTTTGAGACAGGGTGTCATGTAACCTAGGCAGTCTTCACACTTGCTATGTAGTTGAGATTGACCTTGAGTTCCTAACCCTTTGGCCTCTACCTCTCAGGCGCTAGGATGATAGTCATACCACAACCATGCACAGCTGCCTAAGTTATTTTTAAGGCTCATTTTAAGGAGTCTAGGCTATCTGGACATATGTAGAAGTTCATGGTCATGTATTATTCTGTTTGCATGATGATAATTTCAACACAAAAGTCAGCAAGGATGCAAGAATAATGCAAAGTGTTGGGGATGCGAAGTCATGTGAGAGCTCTATTCTGACTCAGAACAATACAAGAACATCAGTATTTTACTGACATTGTTCTACATCCTGAGGATGGAAAGAAGCCCTGCCCTCTTCGTACAGTTCAACAGCACCAGCAAAACATCACCATTCAAACCTAAGCAACAGGTTGAAATAGTCCTTCTCCAAAGAAAGTATAGAAACCAACAGGCTGCTGATTACACAGCAGTACCACTAGGCAGTTAACATGGCTTGGCAAAAGAATAGAGGAGCCAAGGAATCAGATTTGGAGAAAGGGAAGCGATACCATCAGGAAAGGTACTTTTGGAACCCGGGACCTCTGCAGTACTGGGATAAACATGGAAAAAGAAGATGTTCATCCTTCTCCCATAGAAACTCATTGAGACATTTGAAGTGTTTCTGCTCAACTCTCTGGTCCACAACGCTGCTTCTCAATGGGGACAAGTCCAAATTCTGCTGACAGGGAGGTTTTTGCTTAAGGGCACACAGGGCTGTAGGTGCACTGCCATCCAGTGGCAAGAAGGGAGGTGCAGATCAATTCTGTTACGCTGCCTTCTGAGCATCACCGAAATATGAGGGCTCTTCAGAAGATGGAAATGGCTTGATGTAAATCAAAGATAGGGCCAGAAGAGATAGGTAGAAGTTTGGTTTAATCTCCTAGGGATAGATGCTGCCTGTGTTACATAGATCTTTTCTTAAGAAGCACTCGTATTTGTGACTTAGTATCTCTTTCCCTTTGTTCCCTCCCCATCCAGGTGACCAATGAACACAAGGAGATGCCAGAGAGATACCTGAATGGGTCCCTGGTATGTTCGTCCAATTAAGTAGCAAAGGCGAAAATTTTTTCAAACAATTTCACAAACATAATATTTGTCCCATACTTACGAGTTTCTGTTTCCAGCTACTGATCATGACTTAAATCTCAGTGTGATCATTGGTTCACGGAGACCCAGAACATACTTGTCCAATGATAGTTTTTATTTTCATGACAGTAGTAAGCCTAGACTCTAAAGCTGTGACAATAGACTTATTCTCTTCTGACAACCCAATGTTGATAAGATCCAATTCAGAAATGGACAAAAGACTTGAAATAGGTATTTCTTTCCAAGAAGATACACAAATGGCCAACCCGCTGATGATGTCACTAATTAGGTAAATTCAAATTTACACACCATGGTGTGGGGCTGGGGAGATGACTCAGTGTGTAAGCACTTGCCACGTAAATGCAAGAACATATCTGTGATTCCAGCGCTTCAGTATCAAGATGGGCATGGGTGGCAGAGACAGGATCATTTCCCAGAATTCATGGGTAAACTCGTTGACATAAATGGCTGAGAACAAGAGATCACATCTCAAGGTAGAAGGCAAGGACGAACGCCCAAAGTTGTCTTCTGATGTTACACATGTGCCACGCCATCCAAAGGCCTCTCTCTCTCTCTCTCTCTCTCTCTCTCTCTCTCTCTCTCTCTCTTTCTCTCTCTATATACACACACTACACACACACACACACATGCCTCATACACACAGAAGATTTTTAAAAACCACAATAGTATGCCACTTACACCACCAGAAAAAGTAAAAGAGAAAGCTGGTCTGGAGGAGAAGTCATGCAATCTCATGTTCTCAGCATCATTCATGATAGCTGAAGGTGGAAGAGACCCAAATGTCCACCAACAAGTCACAACCTGTATCTACAATGAATGATTCATCCTTACAAAAATTCTGATATTTGCTACACTAAGGATGGTAAGTGAAAGAAGCCAAAAACCAAAAGATAAGTACTGTATTGTTCTACTTCATGAGGTCTCTAGAGAAGTCAAACTCAGGCATACTAAGTAGAATGATGGTGAAAGTAGCCAGGATGTGGCCGAATGGCAGAGAAAGTTGCTTTTCTTGGGTAGAGAGTCTCAATGTTGAGAGGTGAACATTTATTGAAACTGACTATATGATAATGTGAATGTACTTAATGCCACTAAGCTACATGCATAAAAATTCCTTCTCCTCCTCTACTTCTTTCCTGTTCTTCTCTTCCTCTTCCTGTTAGAGGATTGTGCATATGTGCTTTTACTGCTGAGCAGTAAATATAAATATTGTTATACTTTTATTATGTGGCCTTTACCATAAGGAAGCAGAAAAACAGCCATTCTCCATCTTTACATGGTTTGCAGTTTGTATAGCTAAGTGCCTGGCCATACCTCAATTTAAAGCTTTCTAATGTTGTTCTGTTTAGATATTGTCTTAGTTATTTCCTGATGTTATAACTAAATACTATCAACTGTTTTATAGAGAAGGGAGGTTAATTTTGGTTCACGGATCTGGTGACTGAGAAATCCGAGAGCTTGGCACAGAAATCTTGGTATCTGATGAGGGCCACACAAGTGTAACTTTTGCAGAGGCACATGGGGAGGTTAGGTAAGCACATGTTGTCTCAGTTCTTTCCTGTAAAGCAACAATTGCCGTCATAGGGACCCTGCTCTTATAATTTTATCTAACACTGCATCTCCCAAAGGCTCCATTCCAAAGACCATCAACATATGGATTTGGGGATTAAGTTTCAACATACAGTTGGACATAAAGTCAAGCCCTGGAAGGTACTTTAATGCAAAGTCGAGGAAGGCTCGGTGCACCCCACCAGACCCCTGGATGGTTGTCCCTTCCTCAGGTAGAAGAAACCTTTGGCTATCCTTACCAAGGGGTCGGCTCTCCTGTCGTTTAGTTCCTGACAGAAAGGGCTAATCTTGCTCAAGGGTCCTGGGATGTCCCTAAGATGCTGGCAAAACAGAGGGTCTCTAGGAAGAATGTCTTCTCCTCCAGATCTCAGCTTGCTTTTCTGTGGGGCTGAAGAGCTCGCGTGGCTCTGAGCCTTTGGGTCAGAATAACAGGTACAGAGCAGAACTATCTTCCTTTCCTGACTCCTCACGGCATCTGAAGCAAGTGCTGATGGGCAAATCAGGAAGACGAGTCGTCCTCCTATATGAGTAGTGCCCTCTAAAAGTGTTTGCTGTTAGGGGATCTGAGTACCATAGTGACAGACAAGAAAAGGAGGAAGTGAAGAGGAGGAGGAGAAAGAAGAGGAGGAAAAGAAAAGGAGAACAGAAAAGGAGAGCAAGAGAAGTAAGACAGAACAGGGAAGAGAAGGGAAGGAGAGGTAGAAGAGAGGAGAAGACAAACAGGAGAAAGGGGAAGAAGAGGACGAGAACAAGGGGAAGAAGGGAGAGAAGGTAAAGGGAGAGGAAGGAAAGGAGAGGAGGAGAAAGGGGAAGAGAAGCACATACATAGATGTGAGCTGGTCCTTTAACCATCATCCCCGTCCACCGGATGAGAGTTCCGACAACTGTAAGAGGGTGAAAGTGTGGACAGTTTGTGTGTGACTCCTCTGACAAAGCGCACGCAGAGTATTTCAGAGAGATACGGGCCAGAGCCTCATTGCCAACAGGACCCCCCACTGCCTGGCACTGCTTCTTTCCATCTGGGGCTTTGACATTTGGAAGCCAGCCCAAGGCAGATTCGTTGGTGCCTCGGAGGTCGATCAAACACTGGTATTTTTAGATTCAATAACAGAAATAGCTCATAGGAACATCCTGCATTGTTATCTGGCCTTCTTTGTGGATGGCATCCCAGGGTGGGAGCAAGGAAAAGAGAAAGGGTCTGGGATCTGCTCAGAGTCCTGGGCCCATGATGTAGAATGTTGGTAACTTATGCACACATCTTCAAGACACAGCGAGTATATCGCAAAGAGCGTATAGTGGCAGTAATTCACCTGTGATCATTTTATATAGTTTTTATAGTGAAAAGTGGTGTACATATGTGGTCTTCATCCAAAACTAGCCAACTCCTGCCTTGTGCTATAGTTTAGGTCCTGAATGTCCCTCAAGGAGGAGTGAGCTGAAGGCTTTTGACCTCAGCTTGTGACACTACAAGGATACAGAGGAGCCTGTAGGAGGTAGAACCTGGTGGAGAAAGTCAGTTCATTAGAATTATGCCCTGGAGAGAAATGAGGAGATGCTGTTTTTTCCTGCTTCCCTTTTCTGTGACTTGCCAGCCACCGTGAGGTGACCAGCTGTGTTGAGGCATGTCTGCCCATCTGAAGGTGCCATGTCGCTGGTCCAAAAGCAACCAGCACGATAGGTCATGTGCTGAAAGCTCCAAAGCTTGCATCCAGATAAACCTTTCTTTTTTTAAAGTTGATTTTCTCAGGTATTTTGCTTTAGTGACAAGAAACTAACCAGCCTTCCTTGCTAGCCTGCATACTCTCCAACCATTCGGGTGCTAAAGGCCAGCTTGTTCTCTTGCTACAGTCCTCACTGTCACATAATGTCTGCTGCCCAGCCTATTTTCATTCTTATCACCAATCCTATCTGGAAAGTCTGATAACACAGGGATTCAAAGGTAGGCATTAGTAGTGCAAAAGGAGATGATTGACCTATCAAGAAATGGTCTTTAGACCATTAGACCATTAGAGATACCTTACTGTCACTAGGCTGAAAACTAATGAAAGAAGTCAGAGTGGCAAGTCATGAATTTGCAAGGACAAAGAAAAGCACCTTGAAGACTGGATTATGAGCCAGGGAGATGGGTCAGCAGATGAAGCATTTGTCCTGCAAGTTTTACAACCTGAATTCAGATGCCCAGACCCTATATGAAAACTAGACACAGTTACATAGCATGTATAAACCCAGGTTATCTACAAAATTGAGAGGCAGAGAATTTCCAGAAGTTTTTGGACCTGACACCTGGTTTATGAAACAACAGTGAAGAGACCTGCTATCAGACAAGGTGGAAAGTGAGGAAGGAATGCTATCCTTTGACCTCACCCACACACTGCTTAGATTCACCCACACAGAGATACACACATACACTCACACATACACACAACTATACTACTCTTGTTGCTCTTGCTTTCTTGATAATAGCTATGTGCTATGATAAGATAAATATAAAAAGTTCCTTGGTCTGTATAAAAATAAGTCAATCAGAGCTGAAGAGATGGCTCAGGGGTTAAACCTTTGCCTCACAAACAAAAGGCCTAAGTTTAGGTCCTCGGATTTCATCTAAAAATACCCAGCAAAAATGGTGATGGCCTGAAATTCCTGCCCTGAAAAGTGAAGCCTGGGAAACCCCAGAGCAAAGTAATAAGAGGGTAGAGTAATCAAAGATGATTCCCAGTGTCACCCTGGGATCTCCAAGACACACACACACACACACACACACACACACACACACACACACGTGCATGCATGTACACACAGCCAATCACTAAAGTAGTGGCACTTGTATGAAAGGCAGCATCCCTCAGGTCCAAGTATGCAAAACAGGCACCATCCCAACCAGTGGGGAAACAATGGGTTTATTTCATAAATGATGTCAGGATAATGTGTTAACTGTAAAAACAAAGTTGTATTACAGTGCACTATTTATAGTCTAAACCAATGTAAACTCCAATAGATAAAAAGCACTTGAATTTGTTCTGCTAAAAAAGCATAAGGACCTGAAAGAAAACAAAAGTGACTGTGTAGTCTGGTCTCAGAGAGAAAGGCACTTACGAGCATAAAAGTAAAAAAGAAACTGAAATGGGAAAAGTCATACATTTGACTATGCAAGTATTTAAGTATTTTTACAGACCTAAAGATACCACAAATAAAATTAAGAGAGAAATAACCTATAAAGGAAAAAGGAAGAAAATCCAGGCCCAGGCATCAAGTGATGAACAAAGTACACGGGAGTTCTCCTTTGGAGGAATTTCAGTACAAGGGAAGAGAGACTAAAGTCAGGACCCATTGAACAATTACAGTGGCAAGTCTCTTTGAATTCCTACTGGGGGGATCTGAAGTTAGATGGATGGTCAAGAGGAGCTTTCGGGGAAAGCTGTTATTTGAGTGGAAGTTAGACTGATGAATAGGAGGAGTGAAGGGTCAGGTAGGATCTAGGCAAAGCAAAAATGTCTCTGCACATGGTGGAGGCAGCAGGACAACACACGGTGAGATGGGAAAGCAGCAGGAGGAGCAAGCAGAGAGGCGAGCAGGGGACTGAGAGCCAACTCGGGATTCTGAATTGTAATCACAGGGTTCATCTTTGGGTGGCTTTAGTAATCAGTCAAATAAGCCCCAATTCTCCAATGAGGCTGTGGGCAGGAAGCTTAGTTCATAAAACAGAAAAATATCAATGAATCCATAAGAGAATGAAGTAGTGTATATCTGGGGGCAGGGGGAGGGGAGGGGAGTAGAGCCTACTGGAAAGTACTGAAAAGGTCTGCAAATGAGCCTGAGACATGTTTTTAGGGGAGAGAAACATTCTGAGAGAGCTTACTCTGTGGTCTCACACCACTGCCAACTAGTGAGGGATTCTTGAGCTGTGTATTTAAATTGTGTGCTTATTGCAGCTATGTGTGTTTCCATAAGATTTGCACAAGATTTGGCCTATCAATATTTCACTATGGAAGAGAAATATCTCAGGAGGCCCCACACCTCCCCGAGAGGCTGAGGAGGGCAATGCTGATGCGGGTAGAGGGAGGAGATGCTTTGATATACCCACAGACATATGATTCATGCCTTAGCAAATACTCAGGCATAGGCCATCAAAGGCAAGCCAGGTGAAACTCAGGGGAGCACACACACAAAAAGACTTGAAAATAGGAAAGAAACTGGCAGGTGGAGAAGAAAGGTGGTGATGAGAAGGGGGGGATTGGAATTAAGGTATGAAAATATAAATTCACCATATACAGACATGAAACTCTAAAAGAATAAAAATCTTAAAAACCTATAACCAGAATCATAAGCAAAAATAAACCTCTTGGTCTCCTAAAAAAAAGTCACGTGTTTCGTGGTGTTAACTGTGGCTACAATGAAATATTTGACATGAGCTGACTACAAAGAAGAAAGAGGCTCAGTTGTCTTAAAGACATATGAAGTTTAAAATCCACATGGCAAAAGCACGGGCTCTACCAGTCAGCCACTCTTTCACTGCATCACTTCATGTGTGGCTAACAGTGGTGGGAGCGGTACAAGATCAAGCAAGCGACCAAGAACAAAGAGCATGGACGAGCTGGGCTTGCTCCTTTTATATAAAACTTCCAAAGGAACTCACAGCATTGCAGGAGGGCTACTAAGGTAATGTGGGAGAAATACCTCACGCTCCCAGGAACCTAAAAAATCTCCCTGCAAGACTACATCTCTCAGGGGTTCGTGGCACCTGTCTATAGTGATGTGGTTGGGACTAACCTTTGAGGGGACACAATTAGACCATACCTGAACTATTTCACATAGCCCATAAAGTATACCTTACAAAGCCATTTTAATAAACGAGTACAAATTTTTATCATTTTTAATTCTCCTATTTCACAAACAATTTAGGAAATAATCATTTTAAGCTTTGGTGAATATTGAGGAATTGGTATTTTCCCAATAAATGTGACAGTAATTATCAAAGCCGTTACTTCTCAAGACGTGTCCCTTGGAATTCAATATAAAGAAACAACCATAAGGGCCTGGGTCACCTGCTTATTGGCAAACATGAGGAACCAGGTTCAAGCCTGAGAATCTTCATTAAGGAAAAGTCAGGAATGGTGGTGTGTGTTTATAATCCCAGGTGGATCACTGGTGCTCACTGGCTGGCCAGGTGCCCTATTTGGTGGGTTCCAGAGCAATGAGAAACTTTGCCTCACATGAAAAGAAAAAAGGTAGAATCTGATGAAAGACATCTGAGACCTGAAATTGACTTCTGGTCTCCACATGCATGCACATGTGCACACACACACACACACACACGCACACACAAATAATAATCATGATGCATAAAACTTGCATGTGAAATTTTTTCATCACAAAACATTGATAAAAGCCAAAAAAAGAAAACATTAAGTGTTGAACAATAGACAGTTGTTTAAATGCAATTTTAAATCATCTGAAACTTGACTGTGTAGCTCTAGAAGAGCATGAATGCTTGGTAATAAATTAAGTAAGGCATGTGAGCTAATATAATATAATCCCTGCATGAGGAAATTCTGTATGCTTCTATTGAAAAGACCTAAAGACAGACTTTTGGTTAGTCAACTGTTAATGCTGGTTAACCATCTATGCAAAGCAAAAAATAAGAAATTATTTTTGTGTATTCTTGGAACATGCTAAGCAGTGGGGTTCAGGGGAATCCTGGCACTCATACCTCTCCAGCTCCTGTGCCATCACAGACATACCTGCAGAAATACCAAGAAAGCAGCCTCGGTCATCCAAAAGCCCAGGTCAATCATCCTACCGTGTGGGCCCAATCACCCAAGAGCATTAATTCAATCATTCAAGCACCTCCGGCTTCTACTTCTGTCACTCATTACTTCTGCTCACACTCCATCAGTTCAAGCAAGTCACAAAGCTAAAGCCAAAATCAAGGAACTGAGATGTACACCAAACCATGTGGGAGACACTTGTAGTCGTAGGAAGGGTGGGCAGATTGAGAATAATTGACACTGCAGAGTGAATACCAAACTTTTAACCATGATAATCTCAGAGTGGTAGGGATATGTTGATTTGTATGGCAGGCTCACATTGATCATTTATTATTTCTTTCACCTTTCTAGGTTTATTTCCTGCTCATGTGATCTGCATCTGTGGATGAACAGCAAGTAGCAGCTACGTCTGCTTCCTGTTTCCTATAGTAGACAGAGGAACCTCCCCTAATGTGTTAGTTACTTTTCCTGTTACTGTGACAAAACACATGGCACAAAAAAAAAACTTCAGGAAGGAAGCATTTATTTGGATTTATAGCTTGTCGATCAAGGCGAGGAGATCAGGGTTGTAGGAACTTGAGGCAGCTGGTCACACTGCACCCATTGTCAGGAAGGAGAGAAAGAGACAGAGAGAGATCCTGGTTCCGCTCGCTTTCTTTTTCTTTTTATTCAGTTCAGGACCCTATGCTGCGAGGTGGTACTACCCACATTCAGGATGAGTCACCCTCATAGACACACCCAGGATACTATCTCCATGGTGATTCCAAATCCAGCCAAGTTGATATTGAAGATGAGCCGTCACACCTAGTAGCTGTGACAAGCCTTTCTGTGCCAGGCAGAAATTGGAGTTCTTCCTATGGGAAGTAGTATGTCACTTCCATTCACCTTTCACTGTCCACAGAGCTTGCAAAGCCACATCTGGCAGCATCAGTCAGAAAAAGATCATACCACCTCCCATGGGAAGAAAATTGAAACACATCTATCCAGTGGAACTGAGCAAAGGATGGAAATAATATCACAGCCTTTGAAACTTACTCAGCTTTCCACATTTTCTATAATAATGCAATACAATATTTTACTATATACTATGCATTTATTTATTTTTTTATTATCATCCATGTGTCTCTTCAAGTTCTTTGCTAAAAGGTGGAGATAAACAGAATGCATTCTTTCATCTGTTTTCTATTTTCTTGTCTACTCTTAGGCTCTCTTTCCATCACATGAGCATTTACTTATTTCTCGCATGCCTTGGCAGGCAAGCAGCAGCCCTATCTCTTCATTTCCTTCACTGCTCAATCACTAGAACAAAACACGTTCAATATTTATAGCAGAGTCATTCAGTATTTATCTCCACTCCTATAAATTACATGCATGTTTAGCTACTTCTTGAATTTCACCAATTCTGGCCTCTCTCTTGACTTTCAATTTCAAAGGTGAGGCAAGTTTGCTCCTCCAACCTTCTTTCCTCTACGTATGCTCCCCTCCAAACTGCATGCTCCTCAGATGGAATCATATTGTCATTTTTGGTGGTGCATTCACCCAGCAAACACGATAATAACCACCACGCAGACGTGGCAGGGTCGAACATCAAAGGACGTGGTACATCCTCTTCTCCCCCAACAGTTCCGATGGTTTTGTTTTGTCCTGTTTTGACATGGTTTACAACTTCGTTTGCTTGTTTTTATGCATTTGTCACATTTCAACACCAAATCTCTGCTCATGTCTAGATCTCCTTCTAATATATTTGAACCTGTCACATAGTCTTTCAAGTTCATTTTTCCAGAGAGTTTTATTTTCTCTTTTAGGGTTCTGTGAGACCTGTGGGGATACTCACCCTCATATCCAGGGGGCTCACTTTCTTCCGGAGATGCCCACTTGCCTTTCTTGTGTAGGGCTTGTGCTTCCTGCCACTCAGACCCTCTCTTTTAGTAAAACCACTCAGTTTGGTGGCGAATAGCCACCTTTGGTTTTCAAAAGTAGGGTGCCTCGCAGACAAGTATCTGGAGACATTTCATATCTGAAAATGTGAGCTCATTCTGATGGCTGACCTGAATGAATTAAGACATTCTTAGGGATTAGTAAATCACACCTATAGGATGCCTATGAGGGTGTCTCTAGATGATTAGACTTTGAGGGCTCAGACCTAAGGGCAAAACTTTTTCAAAATGAGCATATACTGTCTGGAGGTGTGGGGACTGTCAGAGGTGGGACCTGGTTGAAGGAAGCAAGTCACTGGGGAGAGGGAGGGTGTCTTAGGGGGTATATTTTTGTCCTGGCCATTTCCTGTTACTTTTCTGCTTCCTGTCCACCATGATTTGAAACACCACACCATGCTCTCCCTGCCATGATGGGCTGAAACCAGAAGCTAAAATAAATCCTTCCTCTCTTAAGTTACTTACATCGGGTATTTTGTCATAGTAGTGATAACTAAGAAACACATTTTCCTTTTTCTAGCCATGGAGACACTTGATCATTTATCTGTATACTGTGTCCTAGGTTACAAGTCATGTTGTAGAAACATGAGTATTCCTGCTTTATAGGTTCCTACTGAGGAATCAGATATTGTTTATGCCTGGTCTATAACCTATGTTTTTAGCCTTCTTGGGAATACATATGCTTTTCTTAAAGACGGTGTATACTATTGCTCAGTGTTTAGTATTCATCAGTTCTATCAATGGACTCTTTCCAATATGGAAAAATTTCCCCAGATTATTTCCTTGATGGAATAACTTATGTTCTCTTTGTCTGCTTCTTTCTATAGTAGTTCTTCATTGTGTGTCTTTCCAGTAGAAAACATCTAATTTTCTTTTTTTTCATTCCTCTTTCCCACTTTTCATACCATCATCTCTGAAGTCTCTTTAGCTTTACCCTCAACCTTTCTGTTGTTTCTCTTTTCTACCATTACAGTTTCAATTTATAAATGATCTTGTTCCCTGAATGTTCCTTTCCAAATTATCATGCTCTTGTATTAGGATTACAATGTAGGCTACACACATACTCATGATGGTTCATTTTATTTTGTATTCTCTGTGTAGTTGTTTCATCAAGTAAGCTTTTTCTATTTCTTTTTGCTGGTGTCTATTTTTCCTATAAAAGCTGTGCTCAAATATATGGCTCCCCTCGGTTGTTTCTTTATAGTTCAGGCAGGAAATCCAGAAGCAATGAGTGTATAGATGGGCCCTGTTGACTGGCTTTATCACAGTAGGACAATCTGAGTGATAAATTCCCCTTCTTCACTTAGAAACCTGCAACTCGGGAATTTATATGCAATTCTTCTGTGGTTGATTAGATCCCAGGAGAAGGCTTTTCCAGCCTCTTGCTCAAAAGGTAAACATGTAGTTGCAAGTAGACTCAACACCAAGGTAGAACTATGTTAGAGTGGGAATCTCACTTGGTCCCTCACTTTTCAGAGTTACCCACCAAATGTGCTGACCTTGTGACCCTAAAGTTCAGGAATATTCTGTTTTCTCCTCCTAAGAATAAATCTATGTCTTCTGCAGAGATAGGAGAGTAGCCTAGCTGGACAAAGGAGGACAAAGGACTGGGGATCCAAACATTTACAGATTTTAAATCTAACTGGCCTGATGTGAGGTCCTGCACCCTCTGGGTGCAGGCATGCTTGCTGCAGCCTGTTGTCATTGCATTTGGGCATTTTTGGAGATAAACCCAGTTACCCCACTTTTTCTTGATACTTCATAGGATTATAAATCCTTGGAGCTCTAGCAGATAATTTCTGCCTATCTTTCCACCTTCAGAGTTTCTTGCTATTCTCTCAGTTCATCCAATCTGTCTTTTGGCCATTTGGAAGGACAAAAATTTCCTTTATTGTGAATTCATGGAATTTCAGAAGAAAGCAAAAGTACATAAAGGCAATTAACTTTCCATCAGAGCCATGAGTTAGTATTCTTGTTATTAAGAAAACACCTATGAGGAACTTTCCTTGATAAACCCCAAGCGAGAACAAAGAGAGGTTGAAAGAATCAAATGTGGAACAGAACCAGGATTAAATAGTTGTATGCATCTATCTGCTGCCAGAAGATAAGCAGTTCAGCACATGAGACTCTCAATCCCACATCTCACTGCCAGAGTGTGGGTCCTCGCTCTAACATTATCCTCTCTGCTCTCCAACTCCGTTCCTATTTCCTATCAGGACTTCTGGAACTTCAAATTACACTTCTGCAATTACAACATGTCAGCATTTTCAGTCAAGTTATCGATGAGTGCTTTATATACCACTACTAAAATGCTTAATGAAATCGATACTATATTTAACATATGAAGAGCCGACTAATTCCTATGGATTTTCATGAAGACATTATGTTGTAGGGTAACTGAATCATCACTTTCTCCTTGCCTATATATCTACAAACATGTTAAAGATAAGTCGAAAGTTCCAATGGAGAAGAGTTTAAAGACAATGCCTATACTACCGAAAAAAGGAAATTATTTTAGCCCTCAGAAAATGTTCTGAGCATAAAATATCACAAACATCAAACATGAATTTAAATCACTTGGTATTTCTTGATCCACTTAATAAAAAAATACTGCCAAGCCACTATAAAAAAGTTAGTGTTCTTGTCTCACAATAATAGTGGAGAAGGACAAAGCATGAAAGAGAGTGGGTGAAATAGAAACAAACACTAAAATGTTTTTAAATGTACATACGTAGCCAGATGTGAATGAAGCTAGTTCAAAAAATAAAAGAGTAAGAAAAGGGAAACATAGGAAGGAAAGCTAGAAAAAATAAAAAGTGAAATTATAGACTGAAATGTAAATACATCACAAATTATATTAAGTGTAGGTGGTCTGAACTCACAAATTCAGAAACAGAAATTGCCAGAATTTAAAAATGTGTCTTCAGTGTATACTATTTAAAATGAATGCATTTGAAATGTATTTATATAAGAAACTCAAAGTAAAACAGTTAGAAAAGATATTCTACAAGAACACTAACAATGATTATTCTAACATCTAAATTGACCTTAGAGCCAAGGAAACAACAAGAGTCAAAGAAGACGTTAAAATACAGAAAGCAATAACTGGCAGAACTCTAATAAAGAAAAACAAATTCACAATTACAGAATTAACATTCTTTTCTCAGTAGTAAAACAAATAATCAGAAATTATCAAGTAAAGAGAAGACCTGAACAGATGTCTATCAACTAAATCTAATTAATAGTCAGCAAACAAATGTTAGTACAATAACCTAGAACACACATTCTTTTCAAATGATTGTAGAAAACTCATCAAGATGGACTGTATCTTGGATCATAAAACAAGCCTTACCAAATTAAAAGAACTGAAATAATATAAAATGAATTCTCTAAATAAAATGAAGTAGAATTTGAAATAAATAACAGACCGACAAAAAATTACCAATGTTTGGAAATTTAGCAGCATAAATAGCCCATACATAAAGAAAAAATCACAAACAATATTATAATAGATGGAATTGAACTAAAAATCTAAAAAAAAAAATCAAAATGTAGGGGTCATAACTAAAATAGCGCATGAAAACAAAAATATAACATTAAATGTTTCCATAGGGAAAAAATGTGGCAAATCAGTAATGTCAGCTTCCTGCTTGAAGAAAAAGTGCAGAACAGCATCAAAGAATGCAAGAGAAAAGAAGTAAAAATTAGACCAGAAAAAAGCTAATGAAACTAAAGGCACAACAGAGAAATGGCAATGGAACAGATTTAAGGCAAATAAAAAAGAAATGAGACGGACACATATTGTTAACACCAGTAATGAAAAAGGACGCTATCACTACATGTCCCCATAGACATTGAAAGGATAGTAAGCAAATATTATATACCACACACACACACACACACACACACACACACACACACACATACACACAGGTGCTTAACAACTTGAATGAAATAATTACTGAAAAACTAACAAAATTCCTATAGCCATTAAATAAATCAAATATATAGTTAAATTAAAGAAGTTATATAGTTTAGAAATATCCTGAAATAGAAAATCTCAGGACTAAATATTTGGTTTCAAAAGCAAGAATTTTGCACAACAGAGTCCTGCATGGCAGCTCTGAAGGTAGAGGCACCTGCTGTGCAAGCTCAATGATCCGAGTTAAAGCCCCAGAGTCTACATGGTAGAATGAGAGAAGGGACTCCTAAAGCCTTTCCTGGGGCTGGAGAGATGGCTCAGGGGTTAAGACTCTACCTCGCAAGCAGAGGATCCTGAGTTCAGATCCCAGGCACCAGGCGGAAGCACAGGCGGCAATTTGCACTTCCTGCCCTAGTGGATGGAGTAGGAGAAATCCCAGAGAGAAGCAAAAAGGAGGTGGAAGCAATCCAGGATGTTTCTTGAAGTCACCCTTGGTCCTCCTCTAGGATATACAATGCTCTCTTATACACACACACACACACACACACACACACACACACACACACACATAATTAAAAAGAGAATTCTGAATAACAAGAGGAGAAAACTCATTTTTCATGAGATCAACATTTTGCTGATACCACAAACTAGACAAAGAACAAACATGAGACAATTCTAGATTGGTCCCATCAAGAATACATTTGCAGTCTCCGCAGCCTCTCTGCGTACCCAGAGGCTCCTGTGGTTGCCTCTGGAAGTCACCATGAGGGAGATCATGCATATCCAGGCCAGCCAGTGTAGCAACCAGAATAGGACCAAGTTCTGGGAGGTCATCAGCAATGGCATGGCATAGACCCTAATGTCAACTCGGACCTTCAGCGGGAGCAGATATCAGTGTCTACTACAATGAGGCCTCCTCTCACAAGTATGTGCTCAGACTCATCCTTGTGCACCTGAGCCTGGAACTCTGAACAGTATCCAGTCTGGGTCCTTTGGACACCTGTTCAGTCCTGACAACTTCATCTTTGGTCAGACTGGGACTGGCAACAACTGGGTCGAGGGACAAAGCACAGAGGGTGCATCAGTTGTGGATACTGTGGAGAAAGAGTGCTTGCAGGGCTTCCAGCTGACACACTCGCTGGGTGGGGACACAGGCTCAGGCATGGACACTGTGCTTATTAGCAAGGTGACCAAAGGGTACCCTGACCACATTATGAATACCTTCCGTGTTATGTCTTTGCCCCAGGTGTTCGACACCATGGTGGAGCCTTACAATGCCACCTTCTCTATCCACCATCTGCTGGAGAACACAGATAAAATCTACTGCATCAACAATGAGGCCCCCAACAACACCTCATATCATGAGTGGAGCTACACCTCCCTCCACTTCCCTGGACAACTCATTGTTGACCTCCACGAGCTGGATGTCAACATGGTGCCCTTTCTCTATGTTTCTTCATGCTTGACTGTGCCCCATTTACAGCCCAGGGCAGCCAGCAATACCATGCCCTGAGGGTGCCTTGTTTAATGCCAAAAGCATGATGACTGCCAGTGATCTGTGCTTTGGTCCCTACTTGACATAACCACTGTTTTTCATGGGCACATGTCTATGAAGGAGGTGGATGGGCACATACTGGCTATGCCAGAGCAAGAACAGCAGCTGCTTTGCACAGTGATCCCCAACAATGTCAAGGTTGCTGTGTGTGACATTTCACCCCGTGAGCTCAAGATGTCCTCCACTTCCATCGGCAACAGCATGGCCATCCAGGAGCTGTTCCAATGCACCTGGGAGCAGTTCACAGCCATGTTCCCATGCAAGGCCTTCTGGTGCTGGTAAGGGAATGAAGGCAAGGACAGGATGGAGTTCACTGAAGCAGAGAGCAGACACTGCCTGGTGTCTGAGTACCAGCAGTACCAGAATGTCACTGCTGAGGAAGAGGATGAGATAATGAAGAGGAGGAGGAGGAACCCGAGGCCCAGGGCCTTAAGTGAAGCCATTTGTTGCTGGAGTGTGAGGTCAAGTTACAACCAGGGTCAATACAAGCAGCATCTATCCCCAAGAGCCATCTAGCTACTGACGCTGCCCCTGGCTTTGCTTTCCATCAGTTCATGATGGCATCCTAGAGCTCTCAGGTTATGGTCCTTCAATATTTACGGCTGTGCCCACCCAGCATGAGTCTACTCAGCTCTGTCCTCCCTATTTAGGCTACCTTTACATTCCTGTTCTTCATTTGTCTCTGTTTTATTGTAGCTACCGGCCTGATGTTTTATGGCTTGTTTTGTTTTTAATTGAATTGTGTTTATATCAGGGAGAGATACTTAATAAATTTATTACTGCCAGAAAAAAGAATATATATGCAAAATTCATGAACAAAATAGTAACAAATAAAGTTCATGAATGTGTAAAATGAATAAATGTACTATGGTCAAGTGATCTATTCCAGAAATGCAAGGCTGGTTCTATATTCAAATTAATAAATAATGTAATAAAATGTTGCAAGTCATCTAAAGAACAAAAACAGATGACAAAACCAATCAGTATAGAAAAAGCATTTGAAAGCTTTAACATTCAGGATGCTCAACAAACCAGTAATAGAAATGAAATTCCTCAACCTCATAACTGGTATTTACAAAAACCCTGTAATTATGTTTATATGTTAAAGAATAAACACATTTTCCAAGATCAGGAATAAAGCAATGATATCCACTTTCTTATGTAGTCAATATTGTCTTAGAAGTTCTGGTAAGTGTTGGAAGCCAAGAAAAGTCAAACAAAAGCATGAAAAGTAGAACAGAAATAAAAATATCCCAAACTCAGACAACATGATTGACTAGGTAGTAAGTCAATAGGAATCTAAATAATAGCAATTCTCCTAGAACTAATGGTTACAGAGGGCAAAGTCAACACTGAAAATCTATTATATTTCTATACACGAGCAATTTGAAAAGAAAGCAGTAACATTTAGGGAAGGTTCAAAACTAAAACATTTGAGCATATAACAAATAGCAAATATAACATATACAGATTTCTATATTCTAAAAACTACAAAATGTTGAAGAGAGAAATAAAAACCATATAAATGAGTGGATAGACATATTCTGATCACGAGCTAGAAGATTCAGAATGCCAGGATACCAATTCTTTCCAAATCGATCTATAGGTTTAATATATGTAATTCCACCAAAACACCAGTAATTACTTTTACATCTATTTGTAGAACATGCAAGCTTATTCTAAAGTATATATGGATAGGTAAAGAAACTAGAATAGCTAAAGAATTTCAAAAGAGAATACTGGAATTCTGATGATCGAATACAAAATTTTGACTTCCTCTATAGCCACAATAATCGAAGTGATGTTGTATTGATAATGGAAGACATATGTTCATCTATTCTTTTTATTGTTAGACAGAATAAAAAGTTCAGCAGTAGGTCCACAAATGTAGACTTTTTACAAATATTCAAAAGCTATTCAAGGGAAAACTGAATAGAAATCCTTATGTTATAATAATGATGAGCATCTTCATTCCTAAATATTATAACATACAGAAAAATCAACTCACTAGGTCACAAGTCTGAACATATAAAAATAAAATTTGAAGTGTTTAAAAGAAAACCTAGAGACCTGGTTTATAGCTCAATGGTAGAATGTTTGCATGGCATGCCCCATGCCTTGGGCTCAGCCTCTGACACCATAAGAATGAAAGAATGAACAAGTAAATGAATAAATTATAAATTCATGGGAAATTAATAAAATGAAATGAAACAAAACATAAGGGAAAAGTCTCTGTCACCTGGAAGTTGACCAACAACTCATTTACGAGCCCAAGAAGCAACCTCTATAAAAAAGAAAAAGTAGACTAGTTCACCAGTCACCCTGGAAGACTTTAAGCAGCATTATGTTGAGCAAGATGAATATTGTCTCAGAAGGTTGTGTTCTGGGTGTGCCCATTTGTATGACATCATTGAAGGGAGGAAGGGAGAAAGGGAGAAAGGAAAAAAGGAAGGGAAGAAAGAAAGAAGAGAGGGAGTGAGGGAGAGAAGGAAGGAGGAAGGAAGGGAGAGGGAAGGGAGGGAGGAAAGAAGGAAGGGAGGGGAAAGTAGAGGGAGAGGAAAGGAGGGAGGGGGAAGGAAGGAGGGAGGGGGAAGGAAGAAAGAGAGGAAAGAAAGGAATGGAGCATGGGAGGGAGGAAGGAAACAGAAAAAAGGAAAAAGGGAAAAAAGGGGGAAAGGAAGGGAAGATGAGGGAAGGGAAGGGAAGAAAAGAAGGAAAAGGAGTGGAGAAAAGACGGGAGGGGAGGGAAAGAAAGGGGAGGAAGGGGAGGAAAGGAAGGAAGGGAAGGAGAGGGAAGGAAAGCAGCTATGGAGGACAGATTGGGATGAGGATATTCTTAGTTTCAAATGAGCAATAATGATCAGCCAATGGCCAAGGCACTGAAAGCTATCACTGCTGTCTCCTCGCCTGCCAACCATGTGGGCAGATGCCTTTACGTGTCTGAGCTCCTCAATTCGAGTCCCAGCTCCGTGCAGCATCCCTCTGTCCGCTCTGTGGACTTTTCCTCTACTTTACAAATATGTCACTCACTCACCCACGAAAGCTGGTCTCCCTTGACCTGCCTTGTCAATGCACAAAAACCCAGAGAAGCGCTGCCCCTGCCTCTCCCCCTGCTCTCCTGAGGATTCCAGGAAGCCAGCATTCTAGAACGAAGCAGGAAGAGAAGCAGGAGCCCGTTCACATACCATCCACTCTAGCACCCCACATCGTGTCAGGCGGGGAGTCAGGAGGAAGTACGTGGGTAGCTTTTGGTTCTGTAGTCAGAGGAGGGGAGACAGTCCAATCAGACTCACCCATGAGTGTGTCTGTGGCTATTTCTGCCTTCTGAGTGCAGAGCGAAGTCAGAGTGTGGGCCAAGCTGGGCCTCTGGCCATGTGTATTTATATACATACGTACATGTGCCTATGACAGAGAAGGCCGAGACTTTCCAGGAGAAACTGAGGGGGCAGCTGCTGCTGACGAGGTGCAGACAGGACAAAGCATGGAGCAGCACTCACTGCAGTCATATGCGTAGGGTTACTCGCTTGCGAAGGCACAGCTGCTTTGGCTCCTGCTCCCACACCTGCTGCAGGAGAATGCACTGGGTCTAGAGCTGGGATTCAGACCACGATGAGAAGGGTTTCTACAGGCTCCACTGGTAGGGACACAAAGGTCCTTCCCAGTGAGACGAGTATGTAATACCCAGAGCCAGGGCACACAGTTGCGCTTCCCCTATAAGCTTATGGAGCCATGATTTGGTGCTGGAATACAGTTGAGATTTTCCTGGTGTGGGTACTGCCCAGTCATGCCACTTTCCCTTTGCATGCCTCCCGATGTCCTTGACTCTCAACGAATCTGCCCACTAGAAGGAACCTCATCTTTCCCTTCCCCGGGCCGGTCCTGAGAGCTTATGTGAAACAGCTTGTGGAGACATCGAATCAGCGGCCAAGGTATGACAGACATGTACTCTTGGTTGGTAAAAGACGCCAAGGAGGGGCCTTTGCCCAAGTGATCCTGGGTCAATCCCAGGGATTCCTAACCCTGGGATCTTAATGGATGTCATGACTCTGTGTGTGTTCTTCAGGAGGCATTTACAGGCCCAGGATCTTGGATTCCTTAGGTTGGAAATGCAGAAGGTACAACTGCAGTGACATTGGAGCACAGCCAAGCATGAAGCCCCTCTTTCAGAGGGATGGAGGTCAGGGAGGTAGGAGATCAAAATATGAGGCTTATGCCTCCCACCCAATGCCTCATGCTTTGTTACCTATGAGGCTCAAGTGTCTCATTGTCCAACGAGCATTAACAGTGGCAGCGAAAGGAGGCTGGTTTGGAATATGCCAAGTGGCTATCTATCCTATTTGGGTCTGTATGAAACATTGCTGGAGTCTTTCCTGGACCCTGACCTGCAGGCAAGATGTTTAGCCTTTTCCTGAGCCACACGAGCAAAGCACACTGATAGAGAACAGTAAGATGAGCTCAAGGGACACAGAGGTACAGAGATGCACTTGTGTAACTCACAGGACACAGGAGCTGAGTCTGAGCCAGTTCTCTCATGGGCATATGGCAGCAGGATTTGACCTAACAGAGATTCACTCAGATGTATCTAAGGTCCTTGGCCCAGAGTTCAGGACCATAGTCAATAAACACCCACCTTCTTGGAGTTTGTAGACCCACAGAGCCTCACGTTCTGCCATGGAATACCTGAGTCCTTCACAACAAGCCATTAAGGATGGTGACAGAAAGTCTTTGATGGAAAGGGACTCTAAAAAGGACACACACACACACACGCACACACACACACACACACATATATAACATATTGTTCCACTCTTGTCCCTAAGTCATACAATATATCCAGAATGCTGAGTCCATCCCACGCTTGGAGCTAAGACGCTTCAGGGAAAGTTGGACCTGGGTTGGCTCCGTGTTACCACTTAATGGTACAAATGACATCATCCATAACCTTTCTCCACAACAGACTGGTTTCAAACAGCTGTAATTTATGGATGTTCTTCCGAGTGGAATTAGTCAATATATTTGTTTTCCCTTTGATATATAGCCACAGGAGCACGTCAGGCATGAGGTTTATTAAGCCTTGCCAATTTTCTGCTGCTTCTCAGCACTATAGATTTTGCTTGTGGAGTGGGCTGGTTCCACCCCAACACAGAAAAAAAAAATTATTTTAAACCCTGAAAAGCCTTCCAGCTCTGAGAACACAGAGCACACGAGGAGCCCAAAGGAAGTCTTGGAAATGAGAGACAACTTGTTCCCACAGCTGTGGCTGCTGGGAGGAGTCTGAGGAGGGTGGTAGGACCTGCAGGTGGCTGGCAATCGTGGGCCTCAGACCCATATTCATTCCCCTGCCTGGATTTCACAGCAGCAGCAGAAGGGGCGAGTCCTCAGTCCTAGCAGTCTAGAGACTGATTGTGGCCAGCCAGAGCCATAGGTGTTCTGGTGACCCCAGGGAAGCCCACCCAAGCCAGGAAATGACACAGTTTAACCTAACTCCTTCTTCCCTTAATGGCCTTGAGGTATCTTCTAGAGTTAGCTGAGGGTCCCGTAAATTCAGAAAGAACACTTGGAAAAAAAGCAGTCCAACGCCTTCCTAAGGGGTCCAAAGTAACCTTTTGGAATAAAAGCTGTGGTCCTGGGTCATTAGTGTCCATGATGAATAGATCTGTGTGCCTCTGTATAATTACTATGGCACCATTGCGACCAAATCCCCAGCAGAAGCAATATACATGTCTCATGGTTCCAAGACATAAAGTGCAATGAAGCAGAGATAAAGTGCGTGGTGGCTGATGTGGTATTGGCAACGGTGGAGTATAAGCCTCCTCACATCTGAACCAAGCAAGAGGCAGAGAGCTCAGAACAAAACTGCAGGCTGTTATAACTTCCAAGACTCCTCACTCTAATCTACCAGTTAGACACTATGTTCTAGAGGTTCCATAGACTCCCCCAAACAACACCAGCAACTGGAATCAAGTGTCCAAGCAATTAACCTATGGAGGGCATTATATATTCATTCAAACCATAGCACCTTGTACAATACACATCTTCCAGTACTGCCTGATCCTCATGAGATTTCAACCACAGAGGGCCTGTGCTATCACATAGGGTGAGTATAGGGATCAGGCAAGGACTGAAAATGAACCCATCATCTTATCCAAATTGAACAAAAGGGCCGCCTCTGAGCAAGAACTCTGCATACCATATACATGTGCACAGACATATGAAGACATACACTGCACTGCTCACACACACACACAGATACCCAGTGCTTCTGTGGACATCTTATGTCTGGAGGATCCCCCAACTACCAGTACATCAAGGATTTGTTCATTAGCCTATGCACAGTAGAGATGAAAGAACCCTCCAGAGATGGGACCTACAGTAGGAGAAGTTAGGTCATCAGGCTGTTGAACAGATAGTGAGACCCAGCCCCCTTCTGTCTCTCTCTTTCTCCTTAATTTCCCAACCTGCCATAAAGTGGGCAACCTGGCTCTACCCTGTGTCTTACCATGAAGCTCTCCCTCTGCATAGGCCCCAAAAGCAGGGAAGACAGCTGATCATGGATAGAAACCTCTAAAACCAGGAGGCCAAGTTGACCTTTCATTTCACAAGTTGAGCTTCTCAGGCATTTTCAAAGCGACAGAAACTGATTAAAACACAGACAGACACACAGAAACACAGAGACACACCCAAATACATAGAGAAATATGTGAGCACTTACAGACCCATGCAGACAGTTATATATCTATATATGCACAGTTATATATCTATATAAAACAGACATGCACATATGCAGTCATATATATAGACATGTCCAGACACAGATACATACATGTACAAATGCAGAGAGACACATATAAAAAACATAGGTATGCAGACACATCCACAGACACAGATATGCATACAGACAATCACAGAGCACATAATATATACAAACCACCCAGAGATATGCTCACAGGGACACATGCAGGCACGTAGACATAGCTATAAAGAATACATACATGGACTGTCAAAGTGAACATATGTATCCAGACATACATGCAATGTGCAAGCATCACACACCCTGTAACCTGCTTGGCCTTTGCGTTTTCCCCAGACATGGTTGGGTTTTTATAGGGAACAGGGCTAAGAAATCCAAGTTCTGTCAAAAAAAAAAAATCAGAGATTGGGAAGAATCAACTGAGTTTGTATTTGCACAGAAAACCACCACGGGTCTGTGAGACTCCCAGGAGACTGTAAAACAAAACCGTGTGTGTTTTAATCTTATGCATATTGACTCTGCCCAGAAAACTGGCTCTCTAGAGTAGCTGGGTCCAGGGAAGCTGCACCTGAGCTCCCAGAAGCAAATGCTGTTGACTTATGCTAATAGGGCACTGCAGAAGCACCTCCAGGAAGGCTCTGAACCACCCAGGAGAAGAAAGGAGGAAGAAGGGCTGGGGCTGGAGGAGACCCATCAAACTGACCACTGCGCCCCCATTCCTTGCTGTGAATCCCACCTTAGCCCTCCATCCCAGGGCCCTGACCCACTGTCTTCCACTTGGGTAAGAGGCTCGCTGACCTCCATGAACTCTCCCCTGCCCCCCATCCATTTCACTCTCTCTTCCTAGTCTTCAGTTCAGTCAACACCCAGAATTTGCACTAAAAATATTCCAGCCAAGATGTAATGAAATTTACAGTGAAAAATATTCTAAAATATAATAAAATGAATCAAACGTACCTTCGCTTCTGAAAAGAAAGATAAAATATAGAAGACCAATATTGGCTTCTGATGCCATAGGAAATTATTCCCAAGGGACGGGACACAAATAAAGTGAGCTTTTCCATTATCCAGACATTCTACCTGGACAAACTCTCCATATGCAAGAGTCTGCAAGAGAGAGTAAAAAGGACCCAAAAGGAGTCCACAGGCTCCCTGATAAGAAAGCACAGCTGGGAGTCTTCGAGAGGATCAAGGACTTGGTCAGATTTCAGAGAATAAGTGATTGTTATAGTCTCAGTCCTAAACAGGACATCTAGAACATCACAGAAGCAGCCACAGTAAGAACGTAAGAGCCAGAGGGTGTCGTGGGTGGGTGGATAACAGGGCTGGAAATAAACGAGATTTCTATCCCAAAGAATACAGGGTAAACCAAGACAAAAGTACAGAAGGAAAAGTCAAGGGAAAGAGAGACCATCTGTAGCCTTCCTTTTCAGCCATGATGACTTGGGCTTCTAGAAGTGTCTAGAACAGACAGTATGTCTGGGAGATGCCTCCATTCTAGAGACAAGCCTTACCACACTGTTGTGGGACCTGCTGCTCCCTGACCTGCTGACTCAGTTCTTTGGCTCAAGGATGGAAAACCATTTTTGTTAACTGATCTATGAATATGGGATCACTATACATCACTCTGCATATATTTAACATCTAACATTTCATACAGTTTACAGCCATGAAAATAACCATAATCTACATAATGAATAGCTCTGTCACCTTCAAAAGTTTCCTTATCCCACTTCCTAAACCCCCTGCAATTCCTCCGGTGTCCACTGCCACCCTCATTGGTGAGAGCCCCAAAATGGAAAGAAAAATCCAAATATCTATTAGTAGCAGAATTGATAAGCAAATAGTAGTATGCTCATATCCTGGATATTAGACAGTGGCAAAGTAAATAAATAATCAGCACACAAAACAACAGGAATGAATCGAAAGAAAAATCACATAAAGAAGCCCCACAGATAAAAACACCTATTTAGAGCAAGCTTTGGTAAGGATATAAACATTTGTTTTTCTTGAATATTATCCATGGAGTAACTGGGTTATTGAGTCAGGATACTCTTCCCTCTCTAACTTGCTTGCCAACACACCCATACCAATTATCACTCCTTCAGCAACAGATGTGTGTTCTGGTTAATGCACCACTTGCCCATACGTGGTATAGTCAGCGAGTCATTGGAGCCAGTCCAGTGAACAAGTAGTGGTAGCTTGGTGTGCTTTGAACTGGTGTTTCCCTGACCACTTACGATGTTAAAGATGACATGAGCTCATTTGCCATCTAGATACCTTCTTCTGTCAAATAATTTTTTTCAAATTTTTTTTTTGTCTACTGTTTCTCCCACTGGACTCTTTAGATGACTAAATCTTTGGATGACTAAAGCAGGATGAAAGGAAAATGATCAATAAGAGAAGAATTTTTAACAGCCAAAGGAGCTCTCTCTAGTAAGTGACATTTGTAAGCATATGTAAAAGAAGACGCCTACATCCCTAGATATGACCAGGATGTACAAAGACCCTAAGTCTGCAAATGTTTGGAGTGCTTGAAAGCTAGCAAAGGTACAAATGACAGTGGAATTAAAAAGGAAGGAAAAAAGGAAGGGAGGGAGGAAAGGAGGGAGGGAGGGAGAAAAGAGAGAAAAAAGAAAGGAATAACAGGAATAGAAGGAAGGGAAGAACGGAAAGGGAGAGAATGAAGGAGGAGGAAAGAGAAAGGAAAGAAGAACAGAAAGAAGGACAAAGAAGAAAAAATAGAAGACAGAAAGACAAGAAGAAAGAAAGAGAAAGAAAGAGACATAGAGTCAGACAGAAAGAAAGAAAGAAAGAAGAAAGAAGAAGAAAAAACAAAAAAGAAGAAAGAAGAGAGAAAGAAGAGAAGAAAGAGAAAGAGAGAAAAAAGAAAAAAAAAGAAAGAAGAAAGAAAAGGGAGGGAAGAGAAAAGGAAAGAAAGCCTAAGCCAGACACGACGCGTCCGACACAGAATAAAGAAGAATGACAATGAAAAAAGAAGAAGAAGAAGAACGAGAAAGAAAGAAAGAAGAAAAGAAATAAAGAAAGAAGACAAGAAAAAAAAGAAGCAAGAAAAAAAGACAGTGGAAGTAAGGAAGAAGGAAGGCAGAACGGAATGGCAGGAGAAAGAAGGGAGGGAGTTCTCAAATACTAAGCGATCACGCGCAGTAACGTTCAGTAAAGGACCTTCCATCATCCCGTACGGAAAGTAATGAAATACAAATACCCTACCGCCCTACAGTACAATACCAGACCGACAGAATAAAAGCCAGACAATAATAAATAAATAAAAATAAAGCCATAAATCCACGACTGTATGAGAAAGAAAGAAAGCAGAACGCACCATACTCCCGCACTAAATCAAATACCAGTTATTGATCAATCCACTTGATTTCTACAAAGGAAAAATCCATAAAAGCGCTCTATCCACTCCCTAATCACCTAAATAATCTCGACACCTACATTTTACTTACCCCCTCGCAGGAATCCGGACCAACACAGCACGGGCGGCGGGCGCAACGAGGAGATCGTCCACCTCAGTCCGAGCCGGCAGCCAGTACTGCATTCAGCTGCTTCACTCGACCCTTCCTCCCGCCCGCCAGCCCTCATCACTCCCGCCCTCCATCCCTCACATCGCCAGCCCTCACCTCCCTGCCCTCCCTTACTCACTCCCGGAGGTCATACAGCCCTCCCTCAGCCCCGCCCCCCCCTCCCCATCCCTCCCCCCCGACCTCCCACTACCTCTCGCGCTCGCCTCCCTCTGCCCTCACACTCCCCTCCCTTCCGTTCCCTATACCACTCCCTCCCGCACTCACTCTAACTCCCTCCACTCCACATCCCTCCCCCTACAGTTCCTGTATCATCCCTCCCTTCGGTGTCTCCAACCCTCCCTCTCACTCCCTGCTCTCTCCTCACCCTCACTCCCTGACACTCTATCTACCCGCCATCCCTTTTCCTTCCCCCTTCACTTCCTTCGTCTCCCACATCACTTTCGTCCTTTCTCACCCCTCGCTCTCCTCCTCTCCTTCCGTCCGTCCGTCCTTCCCGTACACTCTCCGCGTCCGCCCTCACCTCCCCCAGTCCTGCACCTCCTCCTCTCCATCCCTCCCGCCCTCACCTCCCTCCCTACCTCCGCACCCTCCCGCCCTCCTCCCCTCCCTCACCCTCCCTCCACCCTCCCCTCCCCCGCCCCTCCCTCCAGCCGCCGATCTCACTCTCCCCACTCCATCTCCACGTGCGTTCCACTCTATCCCTCTCCCTCCCGCCCCTCCCCTCCCTCCCTCCCATCCATCCCCCCATCCTCCTCCCTCCCTCCCATCCCTTCCTCTCGCTCTCTTCTCCTCCCATCCCTCCCTGCCCTTCTTCCACTCTCCCTCCCTCCTCCCTCCCCCTCTCGCTCCACTCCTCCCGCCCTCCCCGCCCCTCCCCTCCATCCATCCACTTCCCTCGCCCTCCTCCCCTCCCTCCCATCAACCTCTCCAATCTCTCGCCCCGACCACTCCCTCCTACCTATCACACCTCCATTCCCTCCTCCCTCACCTCCCCCCTCCCTCCCTCCCTCCCGATCCGCTCCACGCCCGCTCATCCATCCCCGTCCCCTCCCTCCTCCCTAACTCCCTGCCCTCCTCCTCCTCCCCTCGTCCCTCCCATCCCTCTCCTCTTCCTCTTCCTTTTACCTTCCCTTCACCATTCCTTCCTACCTGCTCTCCCTATTGCTCTCCCCCTCCTACGTCCCTCCCGTCCCCTCCCCTCCCCCCCTCCCCTCCCTCCCTCCTCGCCCTCACTCCACCCTCTCCTCCCTGTTCACTCTCGTTTCCTCCCTCCCTTCTTATATTTCTTCGTTACAACTTTGTATCTTTCTCCCCTCTCTCTCCCCTCTCCTTCCTTCTTCCTTCCTTCCCTCCATTCCCCCTCCCTCCATCCACTCTCACCTACCTCCCTACCTCCCTCCATCGCCTCCCTCCCTCCCCTCCCTCCCTCCCCCCCTCCCCTCCCTCCCATCCCCTCCCTCACTCCCGCTCCCTCCCTCCCTACCTACCAGCCAACCTCCCGACCTCGGCTCCCCTCCCCATCCCTCCTATCACTTCCTTTCTTTGCATACTATCGCCTGCTTTCACCCACCACCCCTCCCCCCACCCCGTCGCCACCACCCTCAGATCCCTCACCTCCATAACCCTCCGCGCTCCCATCCTCCAGCCTCCCTAGCAGAGAAATACCTTGTACCTTGCACAAGGTACTGAATAATGACAACCTTAAGGGAGTGAGGACATTTAGATGCAGGAATCATGGAGAATTATCGCCGCGCTAAGCAAGCAGCAAGGAACATTACAGGAGGCAGGAAGTCATCGAACGCTGCCCTAATACTGCACATGCAAGGACAGCAAGCCACGCCCGAGGAACAGACCTCACGCCATAAAGCAAGAAATAACTAAGCCATCCTAGAGTCAACACAAGACCATAACTAAATCCTCGCCCTCCCTCCCACGCCCTCCCGCGACTCCCTGCACAGCTAGTCACCGCCGACCTACCTCACGACCATCGTCTAGAGCGCTATCTACGCCCTCACTACCGCCATCCCAGGAGTTAAAATAGTAAATACAAGACAATAATACATAACTAAAGGAAAGAAATAACAATAAAATAAATAAATAAAGAAATAAATAACTTTATATACAATAGAAACTCAATAAAGAAATTACTAAATATATATATGAGACTATCAATACCGAAATAACAGAATAACGTTCTGTTAAAACTCAATACATACGCTAAATAAATAAATATATAACAGAAATAAATAAATACAATAGAAGAGAAAGAATAAGAACGAATAAAGAAAATACAATAAATTAATAAATATATATAGTGAATATAAAGAAAATACATCAAAGCAATAATCCAGCAATTACACTACCACATCAATAAATACATCACAATACATACATAAAGAAATACTAATAAATACACTACAATCCCTACCTAACTACCTCCATACCCTAAATAACTACCCTCAATACAAGCGAGAGATGCCATCCCCTACATCTCTATTCAATACTCCCTATTTAATTACCCATTCCTGCCCTCCCGTAGACTATCTTCGACCCTTCTTTCACTTTCTTTCCACTATCCAACCGCCGTCTCTCTCTCGCTCCTGCAATTCCAGCCCATTAACACTAGAAGACCAAACATAATATAAATGAAATAAATACATTATTAATGAAATAATAACCATATATATAAAATGAAAGACATTTTTACCAATTAATTAATATAATAAGGAATTTATTTATTTAAATTAATTGCTTAACGTTATTTATAACATGATACTATACAAATATAATTAATTAAGTAATTAATTAAAGATAAATTAATAAATAAATAAAATACAGAAATAAATAAATAGACGCCGAAATCCCTCCCTAACTCAGCTGTCACTAACTCCCTACATACCTCCATTGACATCAATAAATCAATCCATCAACTTGCATAATCCATTCATATGTACGTAATTGAGATTCACTCAATTATATACACCTTCGTTCTTATTTATTTGCCACCGCTCGCTACTCTCTCTCCTTCAGTTACGTGCATCCATTTCCTCTCTTACCTGTGACTTTCCTTACTCTTATCTCCCCACCTCTCTCTACTCCACTCTCCTCCATTGCTTCGATGCTGCCTTCCTTTCCCTTCCTCCGTCCCTTCACTATCATTCCCTCGCCCTCCTCCCTCACTCCCTCCCTCAACTACCTATACCTACATCACTCCCTCACTCCCTCCATCCTACACCCCTAAGCTCCCTCCTCCCAAATACCCTCCATCACACTCCCGGTCCCTGTACCAATTCCTTAAGAACCTTCAAAGGTATTTCTACACTTATTTTATTTATCGTCTCACACGTCTATTTCCCTATACTTAATATACATTCATAATTAATAGAGGTTCCTTAATTCATCGAAATTCCTCCCCTAACCTACCATACATCACCCTACGACATAATCCAGACATAACTAAAATATATATATATATATATAATAAATAACATACATAATAATAAAGAAATAAATTAATAAATAAAGAAATAACAAATTTCTGTTTATTTAAAGAGTATAGAATAATAAACTATGATATATATAAATAATATAAATACATAAAAATACCGAATATATATTTAAATAAATAAATAAATACATACAATAAATACAATAGAATAAATAGAATCAAATATAAATAAATAATAACAGAAAATAAATAAATAAAAAACTACATTATAATTATTAATTATATATAATATAAATTAATATTTATTTATAATAAAATAAAAATAAAAATACATAAATAAAGAAATAACACGATAACCGACATACCAATAACCCAGAACCTTAAATAAATCAATCGCCATACGTTATACATACTAATCAATCCAGTCCCTCCGGACCTGCCCTCCATATATCATAGTATCACGACATATACTTAAATTCGAGCAACATACGCTCCCCTCCCGTACCTCATCCCATCCCATAATCCATGCAATCCCTGAGCCCTTCTTTCCCTCTCCCACTCAATAACTCTCCTCCCTCCCTCCTACCCGCCATCAAATCACCTCCCATCCCTGCCCTACATACCCTCCCTCCCTCTTCTCCCTCCTCATCTCCATCAATCCCTTTTCATTCCTTCCTTCACTGACATTACTTTACTTATCCTCTCACTCCATCCCATACCCCTCACTCCCTACACCTCCATCCATCCCTCCTCCCTCCCTAACCCCACTCTCCCTCCCTCCCCCGCTCATCTCTCTCCCCTCACCCCCCCTCTCTCATACTCCACCTCCCTGACGCGCCCTCCTCCTCCCTACACATCCACCATTACATCCCTACCCGCGCACTCCCGCCCTTTATCGCTTCCGTCCTTCCTCCCCTTCCTTATCATTTATTTCCTCTCCCTCCATACCCCTCACCTCCCTCCCTTCTACCCTCCCTCTCGCCCTCCCTCACTCCTCTCCACGCTCATCCCTCCCCGCTCCGCCTCCCTCCCATCACCTCCCGAATCAGCCTCCTCCCCCTCCCTCCCTCGGCCCTCCTCCCTACCTTGCGCCTCCGCGAGTCACCTCCCTACCATCACTACCTCCCGCCCTCCCCTCCACATCCCTCCCTCACTCCTTCCACTCCCCATCCCTCCCCTGCTCCTCCCTCCCTCGCCCTCTCTAACTCCGCTATACCCTCCCTTCTTCCTCTCCCCCTTACAGTGCCGCCTCACTTACTACCTCACTGTCCTTCTAGCAGAACGTATACTTTTAGTTCTATATCTACCCAGCGCTATCCACTCTCAAGTCCCCATTTCCCGATCCTCTTCATTCCTTCAATTACCTTCTGTACTTCCCATGCCTTCATTCCTTCGCCTTCCTCACTCCCCCCACAACACGTCACACCCCCCCGCCTCATAACTCCCTCCCTAACTCCCATCCCTCCCAGCATCGCCTCCCCGCGCTCCCCCTCCCTACCTCACCGCCCTCAATACCTCCCCCCTCCATCACCTCCCGCGCTCTCTCTCTCACTCTCTCTCATCCTCGCGACATAACCCCTCACCCGCCGCTCCCAGCCCTCTCCCCCCGCCCCAATCCCTTCACTCCCCTCAATACCGCCGCTGTCTTCCCTCCTCCCCTCCCCCTGACTAACCAATACCATCCCTAACCTCCCCGCCCTCACTCCTCCCTCACCTCACTCCCTCCACCTCCATCCCTCCATCGCCGCTCTTGCACCTATCCGCTTCCTTACATGCACACGTACCGTCCTTCCTTCCTCCTGTACCCCTGCACTTCTCTTCCCTTCCCTTCCTTTCCCTATCCGTGCCCTTCCTCCCGTCCTCCCTTCCTCCCTTGCATATCTTCACGTCTACTATTTTATCTCGGACTTCATCAACCTCTGCCCTGCAGGCGGAAGGTCCTGAGTTTAGATCCTAGACCCCACGTATAGACACCGGGCAGAAGCGGGGGCAGCCTGCGTTTCTGGTCCTGGTAGGGAGGAACCTGTGAATCCCCGGGCAGAGTAAACAAGGAGGAGGTGGAGGCGTCCATGGTAGTTCCCGAATTCATCTGTGGTTCTACACACACACACACACATACATATACACACATGCACAATTGAATAAATAAAAAAATTTAAAAAGGAAGGAAGGAGGGAAGGAGGGAAGGAGGGAAGGAAATAAAGAAACTCATCCTTATGATGAAACCTAGTTCCCAGCACACTGACAAGTGTTAAAGACTGGTCCCACAGTAAACACTTAATTTTAAAGACCAATTTAATTTGTTAATTTACTCATCAGGTTATACCACTGTCTGCCCTTGTGGCGCCTAGCCCCTGGATTCTAGATTACTTCAACCATTCTTCCCCATCCCACAGATTTTCTCCCACGATTCTGTGTTCTGTACATGCTTCCGCCCAGACCAGCTGGAGAGTCACAGGCTTGAGTCAGCATCCGGGGAGGGGCATTTAATCAAGAATTATTTAAACTGCTTACTGGACTTCATTTACCATTATTATAGGACATAAAAGTTTAAGGCTTTCGCTAAAAAAAAAAATCTATGATCCAGCTCCATAGAAGTTCTAATAAATCTGCAAAGAGAGAATTCATCATCTCTCAATAAATGTGTCTTTCCTGAACTCTCTTCCGAAAACTTGAAAATCTCAGATATAAATCTCAGCTGGAGACTTCATTTTTCTCTCCTTGGGGCCGGGACGAGGGACATTCCAGACCAGTTTCTGAATGTTTCCTGATACCCTTCTTGTTCCCCATTTCTCTGTCATTCCTTCTAATCCCTTCAATCCCCATTTTCTGATATTTCTTCTCTGTTATTTGGAGCTTCACAGAGTTCTCAGGGGGGTATGCGCTCACGGTAAGATAGATGTTCCCGCGACTCAGTTTCTTCATCTGAGAAATGAGCCTGCATTCTGTGGCCCTGAAGGTCCATTCTCAGAAGTGTCTAGGTTGGGGTCAATGCTGCTTGTGGGCTGGGGGCTTAGAGAACAAGAGGTAGAGTCAGAATAAACACCTGAGGAAGAGGCTTGCCTGAGACTAGTCCCCAGGTACAAGTGGTGTTGTAGAATGCTATCCATGGGCACAGCCATGGCATCTGTGGGCACAGCCATAGCTGCTGACTTCTTGAACTCTCAGTAGCTGTGACTATCCACCTGAGACCTATACACATGACATTCGAAGATGATGAGTCTTACGTGAGGTATATCTCACTTAGAAAGCTGCAGACTATGACAAGCTAAAGACAAATGCACAGAGGACCTGTCTCATTGAAGAGCAGGGAACTCCACCCATTTCACTAAGGGTGAGAGGGTCTAACCTTCCAGGCATGTCACTCTGACCCAGGAGACTTGTCTTTTAGAAGCAGAGTCACTGGCCTACAGTGGGATACCTAATATTTCCTCATGGGAAGGGTATCATGTAAACAATTGCTGTGGCAGAGGGACATTTTCTTCAGTGGTGCAGCAGCTCCTGTTGCCCATCCTCCTGTAGGTAACTCCTCACACATGTTCCTGTAAGGGATATTAATTAAATTAATTAACTCCCCATACCAGATTAAAGTAGAGTCATTTCTTTAGTCTGTCATGGGTGCTTCATTGGATGGGAATAGATGCTTGTTCATCTCCTCAGGAAAAGTTCAGACAACGGATCAGAAAAGCAAAATTGTAGACTTGGTTACACACTACCACAAGGATGGACGTGGAAACTTCCCAGCAAGCAGAAGAAGGTAGAAACAGACAGCCACACTTGCATGATTCCACTCACAGGAAATGTCCTCCACTGCCAGATGCACGGAACCAGAAAGTTCATTAGTGGAAGCAAGGGAAGAGGGGGAGGGATGATCCTGGGGCTGCCTGCAGATGTGCAGATATATTCAGGGCTTCTTTGGGAGGTGATGGAAATGTTGCAGTTAGATCTTGGTGATAGCTGCAAAGTAAATGAGTCTACTAAAAACCACTGAGTTGAACATTCGAAGATGATGAATCTTAAGTGAGGTATATCTCACTTAGAAAGCTGCAGACTATGACAAGCTAAAGACAAATGGACAGAGGACCTGTCACATTGAAGAACAGGGAACTCCACCCATTTCACTAAGGGTGAGAGGGTCTAACCTTCCAGGCATGTCACTCTGACCCAGGAGACTGTCTTTTAGAACAGAGTCACTAGCCTACAGTGGGATACCTTACCCTGGGTGGTCGGCCTCTAGCTGGGGAGGAGGGACAACAGCCCAAATCCTCAATACAGCATATCTCAAGGTGTGATGCCAGGAACAGGCCACATCCGAATTAACTGGGGACCTTGTTAAAAAAAAAAAAAAGGCAGATCCCTTGCCCCATCCCAGACCCACAGAATTGGATTTTTATTTTTAACAAGCTCTCTGGGTGATTCTTCCACAGGCGAAAGTTTGAAAACCGTTTTGAGCTGGAGTGCTTTTCCAACTTTTAGGCCGCATACAAATCATCTGGAGATCTTATTAAAATGCAGATGATTCAACTCTCTGAGTCCGGGGCGGAGCCTGAGAGTCCGCATTTCTAATCAGCTCACAGGCCCTCCTCACATTGCCGCATGGATCTGCTGTGACTAGCAAGAATTGCAACAGTTTCTTAGACCTGTCTGTGCAGTGCAACAGCACAAGAAACCTCGCGAGGAACTGGTACCTTCACATCACTCTGAAGTTCTGAACTGGGCAGCTGGTGGCTCAGGTGTGAAGGTGTGAGTGAGACTTCCCCTAAGGGATTCTCATAGGCAGCCATATTTGCAAGGCACTGGATTCAGGGGAAAGGAAGCTCAACACAGATGACCAGGTAGGGAAAGGAACAGAAATCCAAAGAGAACCCAAATCTATGGATAGAAACCATGCAGAAAGAGGAATGACTGTCCTAAGTCACACATAGCCAAATCCTGATGACCAATGACTTCCTCACCCAGGAGTGATAGAATTTCTAACTTCAGGCCTCTGTAGATGAGACAACAGGAAGCTCCTGCCAGGTTTCTTTCCCCAGTCCTTGTCAGAGCATGGACTTTAGAATACCGTCAACCATAGACCTGGTTAAGGAAGCTACAGGGCCAAAGACAGAGACAGGTCATCTTTCCAGTCCTGCACAACTGCCTATTTACCAGAACTACCTTAAATCCAGGAAGGTTTTTGATGAGACTGTGGGCACCATTCTGGATTAGATGCAAACCTATCTAGTCTCAGAACAAGGTTGTTTGGCCTCATAGCAGACTGAGCCGAGAGTAGGGACGCTGCTGCCTCTGAGCAGGACCCGAGCAGAGTTAACCTTAATGAGCCCTGGCTGCAATCTATCTGGAGGCATTGTGACACTACAGAAAATTCCACTCTTTAATGAGCAGGTTGAGACCATCAGGAGTCTGACCCCTGGCAACTCATGTTGCCTTGTACAGGCAGCCATTGCCGAGAAGAAACAACTCACACTGCAAAACCTAGTCCCCAGCAAAATAATGAAGCATTCATTTAAACATCTAGATAAGAGCCCCACACAGGCACCCCACCTGATAAGATCCGACTACTCTCCTTACTTCCATAAAAAGATCTTTCCCTGCCTCCCCATAGCATGGTCCTTTTCTTTGGGATGCACTGCAGTCTTTGCTGTATATCTATGTATTCTATCTCTATGAACCTGGTTTTTGGCAAATGTATTCCCAACCCAATACATCACCAGGCACAGCAGGGACCATGATTCCTTTGCTTGGTGTCTCACTCTTTGCAGTGTCTCCTGAGACAGGTGCCCATTGGTCTGGGATTGGAGAAGTTGAGAAATGCAGACCTTCATCCCACACGGGTTTGCAGAAAAGAGTTCAGCTTTGGGGGAAAGACACACCCATCAAGGAGGACAAAAGATGGAGCACTTAAGACATGTGAAGGCTGTTTGCCCCCGGGTAGCAAGAGACAGATGTCGGAAGCAGCACGCAAGCATGCCGGGCAGCATTATGCCTCTGCCACGTGGCATAGAGATGCAGGCTGTATTTCAGAGGGAAATAAAAATGTGTCTGTAATTAATGATCCTCTAGGAACACACGGCCCTTATTAATGTAGCAATTTGGAGAAACATAATTCACTAGACATCGGCTACAACTACCAGAATGACTTTACAGCTGGAGGATTCAAGGAACTCAGCAGGCAAAGAAGGGCAGACACCCATGATGGGTTCCCAAGAGTTCCAAGGACAGGACACTGGGAGGAGCTGATCTGGGGAAGCCAGGCTAGGGTGTTCAGGCACTGGAGAGCTATCTACTCTAGAAGTACGATGCAGAGAAGGTACTCACAGGCTGGAAAGTCTATTGCTTGTTCCACTTTCAGGCTCTTCCCTTTTGTTGGTGACTTTGGCGAGGTTGTCCCATGGCTCTATGCCTTAGTTTATAGCACATGCTAAAGAAATAGCCATTTTATTAAAGAAATTGCTGGTAGGTGTCACCTGTATAGGGACAGGAGTAGGGATGGGAACTCAGACGCCAACAGCATTTCTATGAAGCCATCTTTCCCACCAGCTGCTTAGATCTAGTAACGCAAGAGGTCAAAGCAAAGTAGAAATGGTATGTGCTTCTCTGGGCATGCATGTGAATACAGCGACAGAAATAATTATGATGAGAACAAAGTTACTTCCATGCCTAGGACAGTGCTCATCAAGCAGTGTACAGTTAACACTGGAAAAAGTGAAAGACAATGAACCAGGGAGTTTGGGGTGTGGTCCGAGTCTTTTTACCATGCATAGCCTTGGTCTGATCAGTGTCTAGACAAACATGCCCCCATGTGGAAAAAAAAAAAAACCTAATTCATCAAATATACTCATATGTCACTTAGCAATGGCGATCACCTGAAGAGGTGATGTCTATCATTTTGCAGACAAAATAGTGTATATTAACCTTAACAAACATGGCAGAGTCTTCTGTGCCCAGGCAATGCCAGATGGCCTATTGCTCCCAGGCTACAAACTGTGCAATGTTATTGTTGTACTAATCATCATAATAATTATAACACAATGGAATTTATGCATCTAAACATTAAAATACACAGTAAAAATATAGGTAAATATATAAAAATACTATAAGTATATACAGTATTTGCCACAAATTGAGCTTGCAGGGCTGGAAGATGATCTGAAGAGTAAGTGGTGAAAGTCAAGGCCTGGGACATTATTACGTACTACTATTCATTTGGGGTGTGCTTCATTCATAGCCATAATTCATCCAACAATGTAAATTAGGCTTACCATAGCATTCTAACTTTATAAGTTTGTGTACTGTTTTAGACCTTTCAAGTGTTTTGCAATTATACGAAACACATTATTCAGCAACTCGAAAATTATTGTTCTGTGTTAAATTCTTTGGTCTAGCATCTGATACTGTTTTTGTTTAAAAAATGCAAGAACACATATTAGCTGGCACCTACATGGGTCAAAGTCATCAGCATCTCTCATTTCCATCTCCGTATCCTACTCCAGCAGTAGATCTTCAGGGATAGGGATAGACATGGGGCTGTCTGTGCTGTCTATAATACCTCCCTGGGGACCAGCCCGAGGTTGTTTACAGGTAACATGTGTGTGTGTGTGTGTGTGTGTGTGTGTGTGTGTGTGTGTGTGTGCATGTGTGTATGCTATGCATGTGAGTGAAGGTGTATGTATGTGCAGGTGTGTAAAGAGGCCACAGGTTGGCATTGGGTGTCTTCCTTGATTGCTGTTCACTCCATTTACTGAGCCAGGGTCTCTGGCTGAGTCCAGAGCTTGCTAATGCAGCTGGTCTAGCTAGCCAGCTTGTCCAAGGGATCCCTGGCTTCCTCCCCCTGAACATGGGGATTAGAGGTGCTCATCATGCCGCTCGATTTTTTACACAGACTCTGGGAATCCAAACTCCAGTCTTCAGGCTTTCAGGGCAAAGTGTTTTATCCACTGAGCTGTCTCCCCAGCCCCACGCTGCCATTTGTTTGTCAGTAGAAGCTTTCATTTGAACATAATCATAAAAGCATCATAAATACATCAACCAGGAACAGTCATTTTCCTTCATTATCAAGACTCATGCGTTGTATTCAACTATGGCTTATATGACTGGCACATTCCAGAGTGTCACTACGAGCTTGTGAGGCACACCTCAGCCTGTGCACTAGGACAGCTAGGATTCCCGGTGCAAGGGGAATTTTTCACCTGTTATAATCTTAAGAGATGGTTGTTGTACACGTGAGGCCCATGTTGACTGAAACACTAGTAGCACATACGTGTCGTCTCCAGTAGCCTCTTTAGCTTCAGGTATTTTTAATGATTTTTATTCTCTGGTTAACAAAGGAAAAAATAACCACCCAGGCTGGATAAATCTGTAGGGTGTGGGGGTAGGATGAACCAGGAAATGTTGGAGCTGTACATCACTGGTCCCCGTCTCTCCAGCTGCAACCAAGCAGTCAGATTCCTCAGCAGAGGACATCTCCTTGCTGTGGCATCCACAGATTTCAACCCTGCACAGCCACATCATCTGGTGGGCTGCACTTCACCTGTCCTGTCCTCCTTACCTGCCTCCCAAGAAGCCCCAAAGAAAGAAATCACATTCCAAGCCTCACCTTCCCTCAACTCCGATCAGGACTCAGGGTGGTTCCGAGTAGAACCAAATTAGACATTTTCCTTGTGGTTCTTGATTTCTTTATCTGACCTTCTTGCTGGTCCCCTCCCTAGTCTATCTTACCTTAAAACTAACAAACATAGTGTTCTAACATGGACAATTAAGCCTACGCACTTCCCTTTACAGACCGCTTTAGCTGCATCCCATAAAGTTTAATGCACCATGTTTTTTATTCTATTAACTCCAAATGTATTCTAATTTTCCTTGTGGATTCTTCTTCGACCTGTTATTCAGAAGTTATTTCTGTTTATTTCAAAATATTTATCTACTTACCAAGTTTATTTTGGTTTTATCAGTTCTAACTGAATTCTGTTATGGATAGAGAGATACTTAAATCATTTCAGTCCTTTATAATCTGCTGAAATTTAAAATCTAGCCCATGTCTTTCCTAGCCAAGAATGCACAGTGTTTTCTTTGGGGCTGAATTTTAACATAACCATCAGATTAAGACTCAGTGGTGTGAATAGGATTGTTCCTGCCTTCAGCAATCATCTCAATAATTTTCCTTCTTAGCTTATTTTCTGTTCTTCTAACGAAATACCAGAGACTTTGAATACCTTTTGAAGAAAAGAGGTTTATTCCACTCACATGGCACTGAATACTGTCTAAAACTATCACTGCATGATTAATACCAACAGTGTCCAGAGTGCACTGAACAGTGTCCAGTGTCCATCTGGGGATTCTGGGCAGGTGCTGGGAGCAGTCCAATCTGTCCTGAACCAATCTGCCTCAAGAGACTTCAGAGAGTGGAATTCTCAAGGCCAACCACCTCCACCACAACCTGTTACTTCAAGTTTCTACCAAATTCATCCTTGCCTCCATCACATGAAACTCACAGAAACAAACCCGAACCATAACGCCATCCATACTGCTCTCTCTTTAGACAGTCCAGGTGTGATATGAAGAATCCCAGCTCAGCACATCGAGCTGTCTACTTTGTCTCTCAACTCTCTCTGTTTTGGATGACTCCATTTGAGGCCTTTCTAAAACATACGTGCACATTTTCACTGTGATCTCTTCCTGATACCTGGTCCCTGTTACTATGATGAAATATCCCTTTTTCATCTAATAACATTTAAATTTGGCCTCACTGATGACGATGTGGTTGCTAAGGCTCTGCCATAGTCACAACTGTGTGACAACATACTGTCTTTTTTCCATTTCATTACTTTCAAACTCCTTGTGTTTTTAAATATGATTTATGTTTCTTGTAGGTATCACAGAGTTGTATCTTGCTTTTTGAAAAAAAAAAATCCAATGTGGCAGTCTTGGCCTATTTATTGGCTGAAGAGTTCATCCAAATTTAATATAATAATTATGTTTGGAGTCACATCTGATGCCTGACTTTATATTTCCTATGTATTGAAGTGTTTATTTCCCCCTTTATGTCCTCCTTTTCTTTTAAGCAATTTTCTCTTAATTTCTCTATTACTTTTAACTCTTTTGCATTAATTCTTCTTTTGAATTAACAGTGTACTTCAGTTATTTTCGTGCTCTGTCGATTACAAAATGCGTCTTAAACCAGCACAACGCATTTCTGGTTAATATCAACTTAATTATAGTAAAATAAGCAATTTTCTTCAGTTAATTCCATCTTTTCTCCTTGTCTGCACTATACTTTCATATGCACTATATATCTACATTATAAACACAACATATAACATTACAATTATTGTCTTAAAGAATTTTCTGATTGTTAAGGGAATTACCATAAGAAAAGAAGATATGTGCACATCTTTTATAGCAAACTACGTGTTTATCATCTCTTGTATTGTTTATTTCTTCCTTTTAACTATTTCAATGTCATTGACCAACAAGTCTAGAAGGTCTACGCCCTCCAGGTTCAGAAACCCTGACTCAAAAAATAAAGTGGAGGGTAAGTGAGATACATCCAGTATCTGGCATTCACACGTACACACAAGCATACTGATCTGCACACACAGGAACACAGATACACACGCGCGCACACACACACACACACACACACACACACACACATACACACACATCATTCCACTACTTCCTGGCCTCTCTTGTTTTTTTTTTTTAATTCAGCAGTTAATCTTATCATTATTCCCTGTATATGTCAACTTCTTTGTCCCTGTCATTTTCAAGATTTTTTTCCCCTTGTATTTGACTTTAACTGTGTGACTATCATGTTATTTCCTGGTTATGGTGTGTCCGGTTTTTGGACTTATTCATTGGATTCTTTTTAGATAAGTAAATATTTTTCACCAAATGTTGGGTTTTGGAAGACTTTGTTTCTTAAAAAAAATGAGTTCTTTTATCTCTCTTTTCTGGGCTCTTCATTCATGCACCTTGGCATGTTTGATTCTGCTCACAGGCAAGGCTCATACCATTTTTCTTCCATTTTTCTCCCTCTCTAATCTTGAAGTTGGATGATTTCTATTGACTTATCTTCACCCCCACTAATACTTTCTTCTGCCAACTCAAATGTGCTTTTGCTTTTACAGATGCTTTCAATTTTATTTCAGATCCTTTATTTTCTGAACCATTTCCATTCTTTTCTCTTTATGAAAAACATACAAAAATTACTTTGAATTCTGTCAGTTAAATATTTGTCAGAACCCACATATATTTAGTTTCTATTTACCTGTCTTGCATTCAGAATTACCCATTTGGTTGACTGTTACATATAGTTAGTCAACACACTACAGCAAGTCTACAAATCTTGCTTAACTTTCATACCCCACTCCAGGTTAGTATAACTTCTCCATCCTGGCATATACCTTTCTTTATCTGACTCAAATCTGTCTATGTAATCAAAAGTGACCTGTTCAAAAAGCGAAGAGGCTAAATGTGATAGAATGGGAGGAGGAGGAGGAGGAGGAAGATGAAGAAGAAAAAGTAGAAGAGATGAAGGAGGAAAATGAAAAGAAGAGGAGGGGGTCTTTTACCTTGTATATGCGTGTGTGTATGTGGTATATTTACTGTATGTGCATGTATGTATGCTAGTATATGCCCTTGCAAGTGGAGGCTAGAAGAGGGCATTCAATGTCCTACTGAATCACAAATCATTGTCTGACCTATTCCCGTAAGACAGGGTCTCACTGAACCTGGAAACAACCTAGAACCCAAGAAGTCCCATAGGTTCTACTGTCTTTGTCAGTTCCCCACAGGGAGTGAGATTACGGTCATTTTTGATCATGCCCAGTTTTTTTACACAGGTTCTTGGGCTTTGAACTTCAATCCTCATACTTGTGCCACACATCCCCTGTCCCACTGAGCCATCTTGAATCTCAGTTTCTCACGTATAACTAATAGCTATTACAAAAGTTGTTTTAAAGATCAAAGAGGATGACATGGATACATTGCCTGATAATTCAAAATAGTATACAAATAGGAGACCGCATTTATAATAATACTATTTATTATGGTTTCCTTTCTTTGGCAGTCAGCAAATCTCAAGAATCAGGGATAAAGCCAAGAGCAAGGACGATATGCAAACAAAATCCATGTCCTTGACTCAAAGAAAGAGAAAAAATCACAACAGCATGAAGAGGGGCCGGAGAGTTGACAGAAGGAAAACGAAAAAACAACTTCAGAAAGTTACAGTCTGATCTCTATACACATGCTGTATCACGTGTGCACCTGCATGCTCTGTCTCCCTACCCCTCTCTCTCAAATAAATATTTAAAACGGCAAGATGAAAGGAAAAGAGGGGAAGAGAAGAAGAAGAAGACGAAGGAGGAGGAGGAGGAGGAGGACGAAGGAAGAAGGAAGAGAGAACATCTCTTAAGTTAAGCGCCATTTCTGGATCTCCCCAGAGATACGTACCCATTATTAGTGTTGTTAACCTTGTGGCCAAAGCTCCAAAGATCTTGGAAGGCCATTTAATCAGTTGGTTCTATTTCTGTAAATAGGACCACCTGGAGAGCCAGAGTCACAGTCCTTGCCTTAAAAGGGAAAATTATTGACCTTCTGGCCAGGTAATAAGAAAGGTAGGGGTCAAGGCACTTTGAAAATGAATTCGCTCAGTGCGTGTTCCAGTCCCCTCTCTTACTGGGGTAAGCATTCTGGTTTTACTCTTGAGAACTCTGGTGGCTACAAGTAGCAGTCTGACCACAGATCCAGAGATATCCAAGATAAAACAAAATACCAGTCACCCAACCTTTTTAGAATACTGCAGACAGAGGCAGCACAAAAAGGGGCTTTGGATGAATCTGGGGTAGCTGCTATTAGCATGCCATCTTGTCTCAGGAGTGGCTTCTGGCACCTCAGAACTCTTTGGAACTTTTATTAAACATATGCACATTCATTATCATAGTTCTTGGTAGGTGGATAACATTCCCAGAGATCCCCCCAAGTATTTTCCCTTCATTTCCTTAAAGTGTTTGAGTTTTCTCTTACTAATCTAAATGATACAAGTGGATTTGATACAAACATAACTATTTAAAAATGAATCTGTCACATCATTTTGATGCCCAAGTTTAAATTTGTGCTAATAACCATAAATAAGAAATATTCTGTTAGTTGCTTTGAACTAATGAGAACATAATAAATTGAGCTTAGTTACCACAGGCCAAATACTGCCACTCAAAATAAATGATGTTAAAGCAACCAATACTGTTGCAAAGAGCAATTACCTGACCCTGACCTCCTTAGTGAGCTTGTTTACTTATATCTTATCAGTTAATGACTTCATTTGTATTTAGTTTATAAATCTAATTTGTTTTTATATAATGGTATAAAAGTACAGTTATATATAAGTAATATATATGCAATAGGAAATATATAAGTAATAAGAAAGATATTTTATGACAATGTAGAAGAGAAGAAAAATTGAAGTATTTTGTTATTTTTAGAGAGATTCTATAAATGACTAATATTAGAGAATATATTATCTCCTACCTCATCTCCATAGACAAAGAAGAAAGCAAGCAATAAAGCGGAAAGACAGAAAAACAGACAGACAGGAAGACAGAGAAAGCAGAGGAAGGAGGGAAGGAAAGGAAGGAAGGGAGGGAGGGAGGAGGGAGGAATGGAAAGGAGGGAAGGGAGGGAAGGGAGGGAGGGAGGGAGAGAAGACCACAGCTGACTGAAACCAATGTCCAGATAGGCTGAATGAAAGTTCAGTATGCTATGATTACAACAGTAGAATTAGCAGGGAGTTGGACACGAAGTGAACACAAACGCAGACACACGTAAGTCTCTTTCCAAGCAGGGATAGAAGAATTGTAGAATTTGACCATAAGAGAAATTTCAGGGATGGATAGAGAGAGGATTCAGGGGTTAAGATTCTGTCTCACAAGCAGAAGGTACTGAGTTCAGATCCCAGGTCCCACATAAAAATGTCAGGCAGAAACAGTTGTGGCCTACTACTTCTAACCCTGGTGGGTGGAGTTTGGAAAATCCCAGAGTAAAGCAAAAAGGAGGTAGAAGCAATCCAGGATGATTCCTGAGTCACCTTGGTCCTCTACAGGGACACACAGTGCCCCCTGATACACACACACACACACACACACACACACACACACACACACACACAAACACATGCAAAATAAATTAAGGAAAAAAAAAAAGAGAAATTTCAGGGGTAACTTATCTTGCACCCACCCAATGTAGGAATTTCCCCTTCACTATTTCAGCCAAGCAGTAATGTCAGCTTTAACTTAGAGAGCAACAGAGATGGTGCCCTAAGGACTCCATCATGAAGCCTTTTTCAGGAGGGAAAAGGAAAGGGAGGAGGAGGAGGGGACAACATCACAGGTGTAGCATTAGAATCACAATGCTGCAACTAGTATACATAAGCGTAGACAACTTTAGTTAAGAGCATTGTTTTAATTTATTCTCCATAACACTCCTCTTGCATTCTACCAGCTCTATAGCTCTTACTATCCACTTCTTCTGCATGCCTACTGTCTTGCTCCAGGATAAATCATGCCACCCCCTCAGTGCCCTCATGCTAATCCTCAGAACTCTAAGTGTTGCCTTATATGGGCAAAATATCTGCGCAGATGTGCCTAAACTGAAGCTCACGAGACAGGGAGATTATCATGAATTATTCTGGTGCGCTCTACATAATCACCCCTAGAAGGGGGTGGAAGGAAGGACCAAGCTGGAGGTGATCACAACTGAAAGGCTTCAGAGGACTTCTAGAAGCCAGAAATAATCAAAGGCCAATTCCTCAGCGTCAACAGAAGGAAACAGGGCTGACCACACTGTGAAAGACTGAAGGAGACTTCTGTCTTCAATAATTTTACTGAAGATTCTACTGGGACTGAACAGGAAAAAGATCTCAATAGAAGGAATCCATTGAGGGTAAGGAAAGATCTGGTAAGGGGAAACACCATCGCCCCCATAATGCTTCCAACATTGGGACATAGGAGAAAAACACATAGAACGTGGCATGGCATGGCCTGGTTATTGCCAAATTTATCAATGTCCTGCAAAGGAACAAATTATAAGGAATAAGCAGTTTGTGGCTGAAGGGGAAATTACCGGAGGTGCCCTGACATTGTCAATGACTGTGAAGTAAGCTTACCAAGATGTTTCTCTACCATGTGGCCGCAGGCTTGGTCAGTGTTTGAATGTGCAGACAGGGAAGATCTATCATGTGAAGAGCAAGCACCTAATGAGAAAATGTGAGACCCAGAAGCTTGGGGTGAGGATGTCTGGTTGAATAGCCGTGGCTGTGTTAGTGCAGCAGGCAATGCTGTGTCTTCAGAGCTTGCAGCGAGGATGCATCCTTCCCTGGCAAGAGCCTAGCACCGTTGCTGTGATGGAAGAATCTATGGAAGACCCTCGCCTCCATGGCGCCAGGTGTATATCTCAAGAATGAACCTTTACATGCTCTCTATGCTGCTGCACTGAGAGCTGGGATTAAGTGAGTGTCAACTAATAATGGAGGGAAAAGACTCTAGAACAAAGATGTTCAAGAACTGGCAAGTACCAGTCAAAGCCAGGCAGTCAGACCTAACCATAGATGTTAAGGATGCTTCAGGGAAATGCAAATCAAAACCTCCCTGAGATATCATCTCACCCCGGTCAGGATGGCAAAAATCCACAATACAAACAACAACAAGTGCTGGAGAGGATGTAGAGAGAGGGGAACTCTGCTACATTGCTGGTGGGAATGCAGGCTCATACAGCCATTCTGGCGAGCCGTCTGGAGATTCTTAAAGAAATTAAAGATTGAAATGTCATATGACCCTGCGATTCCACTTTTGAGAATAACCCCCCATGCAGCAGAGGTTCGCCTCGATAGCACAAGCACGACCATGTTCATAGCAGCACTGTTTACAATAGCAAAGTCATGGAATCAACCTAAATGTCCAATAGTTGAGGAGTGGATAATGGTACATCTATACAATGGAGTACTACTCAGCCATCAAAAATGATGAATTACTGGAATTTGCTGGGAAATGGATGTCATTAGAAACAATTATATTAAGTGAAGTATCCCAATCCCAGAAAGTTAAGCGCCATATGTACTCCCTAATAGGTGGCTCCTAGTACCAAACTCACCCAGCCCACATTGAGACACTCAAAAGTAAACCTATGTAATACGGTAATTGCAAGGATTGTGAACAGGAGGGATGGGGTTGGAGGGCCACACCAGACACAAGGAGAGAGGGGACCATGTTACAGCACAGAAAATCGGCCTCCAAGGAATGCAAGTAAGTAATGTGACACCTGGTTAAGTTCACAGACGTTCGTTCCTGATCATGTACAACTGAGGGGGTATGATCTCACCAGAAGGGGAGGGCATATAGTCTGGCAGATGAAAAGAGATCATTTTGCAAATGGGTGACTGATCCCTCCCTCACCGAGGTTTCCTGCTTTTATTACATCTACCCTTGAATGTGCTATTATAACAAGACTCCAGTTTAACAGTTTTTTGTCTCTGACCAGGGGGTGACATACAGTGCCCATCAGGATGGAGTGAAGGTCATTGCAGGAGCAACAAAACTGCAAAAGAAAATCAACAAACCACAATGCAGAACTTCAGAGACTCTATATCATCCACATAGAACTAAGCCAGCCTAATCTCCCCCCATCCTGAAGCTCAGGGACATTTGCAGAAGAGGGGACGGTAAGATTGTAAGAGCAAAAGGATGGGGGGAACAATGATTTGAAGAGTCTCCACACTAGATAGGGCTGAAGCAATCATAATAGGACTTTGCATGCCCTGCGCAATGTCCATCACACTATTGACCTCACAAAGTCTAACATCGGCTAAAGGCACCAAGATCCTTGGAGGCAAGGGATTGACAGCCACAGTAGTGTTCCTATGCTTAAGGGGAACACGGGAAAGGGTTCAGGGAAATGCCACTGGGTCCTTTTACGTCATCAGAAAGGAGGACCAAGAGGAGAGTTAGGCATACACAATAAAGGACTCTCTGGGAATTGGGGGGGAGGCACTGGGAGATGGGGAGGGAGGGAGGGGGAGCAGCGGGTTCGGGGAGAGGAAGAGGGGGGAGGGAACTGATCTACCTATTAAGTTTGTATGAGCGGAAATAATAATAAAAAATGTTTTAAAAAAAGATGTTAAGGATGCTTGATCAAGAGGGTCAGAATAAAAGGACAGGAGGATTGAATGACTTGAGGTTCTTTAATATGAAACTGCCTAATAAGGAGCTCATGAGGTTAGGGCAAAACTGCTGTGTGCCATGGAGTGAGAGAAACTCTTAGAATCCCAGAAAGAGAGAGAGAGAGCTAACAATGGTAACAAGAAAATGCCCCAGTTATTCTGGAGGAAGGTAGAGGAGGAATGATCACACTAAGGAAAGTGCATGTCATGGTTTGAATGTGAGTAGTCCATTTCATGCATTTGAATCTTTAGTTGTCTGGGACGGTCATGGTAACTTTAGGAGATGAATCCTTGCTGAATGAAGGCAGTCACAGGGGGTGGGCCTTGAGAGTTGGTTAGCCCCACCCTGCTTCAGTTAGTCAGTCTGCTCTTGTAGCTTGCAGTTTTGCAACTCTCATCCTCCATGATGTCTGCAGTAATTTGGGGCACCTCCAGCTTCTCCACCAGGCAGCCAGGCCTTGTCCACCATAAGGGACTGTATCTCCCCTCTGGAACTGTAAGCTGAATACATCTCCCTTTAAGTTACTTGAATTTGAGTGTTGTCTCATAGCAACAGAGAAGAGTAACTGGTACAGTGGATATGTTGGAACAGACCTGTTACATAAAGCCAGAAGACCTGCCAGAGGACTGTGGTCCATGGAAGGATCTGGAGAGAAAGCAAGTGACTTGTCCCATGGGGAACTGCAGAAAGGTTTAAGAGCAGGGTGTCCAAATGAGACAGGGAGTCAATGAGATGCAGCTTGTCACCAATATTCCAAACAGGCAGTGTGATGGTTAATCTTGGGTGTCAATTTGACCACACCTGGCATTAACTAAGATCAGCTGAGACCACCTGAAGAGATTATCCAGCTCAACACATTTACAATACAAAGACCAGCCCTAGATCCGACTAGAACCTCCATAGATCTCATAGGAACCTCCCAGTAGTAGATCAGATGAAAGGAACCACAGAACAAAAGACAGAAGAGAAGAGAGACTCTCCATGAATACTCCGGCCATGTGGATGTCTGCAGTGACTTAGCTGCCTACAGCTTCAGCCACCAGCCATGTCACCTCTGCCATGAAAGACCGTACCACCCCTCTGGAACCCTAAATTTAATAAATTTCCTTTTCTCTCTTAGATTATTTGACTTTGGGTGTTCTCTCACAGCAATAGTTATGAGTAACCATTAAAGACAGAAAGAGGTGAGGGCAGTCAACCTACCAAGTTGCAATCCATTTGTCAATTCCAAAATTTATGCCACATTCAAGTCCAAAACTACTTGACTGGGGGGGAAGTACCCTGCCTTGCTAAGTAAGGAATGTGGTCCCTTGTCTAAGTGACAGTACATTGAGGAATAGGGATCAGCTGAGATATTTTAGGATTATTAAACCCAGTTCTGAGTTTGGTATTGATACTGTAAGGTGCAGAATATTAGCCTGATTCTAATAGAGCTGAGAATAATCAGATGATAAGTAGAGCCTTGGTTGAAGTGTGACCCAGGAGGGTCCTGTGAGTCTACATCCCACTGTCCCCTAGTCGCCACTACCTGAGTCCAGGAGTCTGTAATTACAATCAATACACTTGATAGTCTGAATCACCTCCAGATTGCCTTTACTTAGAGAAATAAGGCTATCATATCGGGAGACTCTAAACAAGGACTTTCAAATTTGTCCCATCATCAATCACAAGAGCAAATCGAAAACGATATTGTATCCTGAAGCCAATATCAGAGATTGGAGCCATCCCTAAAGACCTCATGAATGCAAGGATGATGGCACCTTTTCAATCCTCCATTCAACTAGTGCAGCATGCAGAAACAGGGTGGAACCAATACAAACAACAACAAATGCTGGAGACGATGTGGAGAGAGGGGAACTCTCCTACATTGTTGGTGGGAATGCAGGCTCATACAGCCACTCTGGCGAGCCGTCTGGAGATTCTTAAAGAAATTAAAGATTGAAATGCCATATGACCCTGCTATCCCACTTTTGGGAATAACCCCCCATGCAGCAGAGGTTCACCTCGATAGCACAAGCATGACCATGTTCATAGCAGCACTGTTTACAATAGTAAAGTCATGGAATCAACCCAAATGTCCAACAGTTGAGGAGTGGATAAGGAAACTGTGGTACATCTATACAATGGAGTACTACTCAGCCATAAAAAACGATGAATTACTGGAATTTGCTGGGAAATGGATGTCATTAGAAACAATTATATTAAGTGAAATGTCCCAAACCCAGAAAATTAAGTGCCGTATGTACTCTCTAATAGGTGGTTCCTAGTACCAAACTCACCCAGCCCACATTGAGACACTCAAAGGGGGTGACATACAGTGCCCAGCAGGATGGAGGGAAGGGCATTGCAGGAGCAGCAAAACTGCAAAAGAAAATCAACAAACCACAATCCAGAACTTCAGAGACTCTATATCAACCACTTAGAACTAGGCCAGCCTAATCTCTCCCCATCCTGAAGCTCAGGGACATTTGCGGAAGAGGGGGCGGTAAGATTGTAAGAGCAAAAGGATGGGAGGAGCAATGATTTGCAAGATTCTTCACACTAGTTAGGGTCGAAGCAATCATAATAGGACTTTGCATGCCCTGCGCAATGTCCAACACACTATTGACCTCACAAAATCTAGCATCAGCTAAAGGCACCAAGATCCTTGGAGGCAAGGGATTGACAGCCACAGTAGTGTTCCTATGCTTAAGGGAAACACAAGAAAGGGTTCAGGGAAATGCCACTGGGTCCTTGTACGTCATCGGAGAGGAGGACCCAGAGGAGAGTTAGGCATACACAATAAAGGACTCTGGGAATTGGGGGGGAGGCACTGGGGGATGGGGAAGGAGGGGAGGGGGAACAGGGGTTCGGGGGGAGGAAAAGGGGGGAGGGAACTGGTCTACCTATTAAGTTTGTATGAGCGGAAATAATAAAAAAAGTATTAAAAAAAAAGAAACAGGGTGGACCCTGGTAACAGGCTGAAAACAAATATTAGCCCAATTGGGGCCTTAATCATAGCTGCTGTACCAAGCAGTGTTCTGTTAGAACAGATTAATACAGCTTCAAGTACATGGTATGTGGCCATTGATTTCACAGATGTGTTCTTTTCTATCCTGAACAAAAAAAGAACCAGAAAATTTACACTCAAATAGAATGGGTAACCATATTGCTTTATGGATTTGCTACAGAGTTATGTTACCTTCTCTAGCCTCTGCCAATGAGCCCTGGACAGCCTGGGTATCACCCAGAAGTCTGTAGCTGCCCATCACATTGATAGTATCATGCTGATTGGATGGTGTGAGCAAGTTGCTCTGCTGAAGACTAGTAAGACAGTAATGCTCAAGAAAGTGGCGGTTAAACTTGATAAAGATTCACGAGCCTGACATTCCAGTAATATTTTCAGGGTGTCCCGTGGTCCAGTTTTAGAATATGTCAAGATAGTGCCTCCAAAGTAAAAAGATAATCACTGGATCTTGAAAATCAATCACAAAAAGGAAGCATGGTGCCCAGCAGGCTTAGAGGGTTTTGACAAAAGCATGTTGCATCCTCAGGAACACTTTCAATTAGTATGCTAGGCAATGTGGTGTGTGTCAGCTTAGAGAAGCAGCAGGAAAGAACTCAGTTGCGCCTACAGGCCACACTGCAAGAAGTCCTACCATTTGGATCCCCAATACCACTTGGATCCCCCAATATCATTTGTATCCCCCAATCTGGAAGATCACATGGTATTGGAGATGATAGTGATAGGGAAAAGAGGCAAGGTTGAGTTTGGAGATGACCACAGGAAGAAGCATATTACAGGCTCCTGGGATTGTGGGTTAAGCCCCTGTCCTCTGCAACCAAGAATTATGCACCTGTTGAGAAAATAGCTCTTGGTATATAACACTCTGGTAAAGAATGCTTGATTGCACCACATAAAGTGACAGTGGACCTTCCACTAGATCTGATTATGAGCCAGTTTTTGTAGGAATAGCCAAGTCACAAGTCATATATACACAGAGAAAGTCATCATACATGAGAAATGGTATACCGGGCTCAAATCCAACCAGGATCTAAGTAAGTCCTGTAAGTAAGTGGCCTAGAACCCCCCATGTCAACAGCCAGAGTCACGTCAGTCTTGTCCCCCTCCAGTTCATACCATATCTGCCTAGGAAGCCAGTAGCATCAGCCAAAACAAAAAAAGAGGAAAAGTCTGAGTTTGTATCTGGATAGGTGGGACTGCATGTGTGTGAAAGCCAAGGATGAGCAATGGATGGATTATATCTCCATTCATGACGGTGCACATTGTCCATTCTTGGCTTGCACACATACAACACAAGAGGAAACTCTTCCTAGCGTGTGCATATGTGGCTAATGCTCCTGCCTGTCAATGAATAGACAGAAAAGTAACCCAAAGTAAGGTGAGAGAAGAAGCTTAGAAGGCAGTGGTCACCCCCCCTAATCTGTGTCACTAACCTTCTAAGGCCATGTTTCACAAGTATCCTAGCAATGGGATTTAACCAAGTGCCTAACTATATCATATGTAGTAAACAAGTGGACTTCTCTGGACTCAGGGAGTGGACTTCCTGTCTGAGCTGGAAGGTGTAACTAGTGTCTGTCTTAGGCTCCATGGTAGAAGTATAAGCTACGTGAACTGTGAACAACTATATAAAGTTAAGAGTCTTTGCTCTGCCTAATTTACCATCTCCTCCTAAGAATTTGCATACATGGGTCTTTGGTTAGCCTTCCAGCTTAAACAGAACCAATCTGACCTTCTCTGGTGGCCACTCTAATAATCCATAGAGACTCTGCTGTCCCCCCTCCTCCAGCCCCAATCTTCAGCTCACTTTCTATTGTTTAGAGTTCTTCCTCCAACTGCTGCTGCTGCCCTTTCTATTTGCCTCAGTTGCCAAGACACTTTGGAAACCTGTTACCCATGACTCCTGACCAGCAGATATGGGAAACAGTCATCCTGGCCCATCCTAGGAGCTGAAAGACCTTTACATTCATTGCAATCGAGATCTTATGTGGCTTGTTAGTGGCATCACATTGCTGATACTCCTTGCTCTAGAACCTGGATTTCCCAGAATCCCTGGCCAGTTGTCCCTGTTCCGTACATACACAATCTATCTTTTGAGCATCAGTATTCACTTTGGAATATGAACAATAGACAGGTGTACTTGAGATTCTCCTGCTGCATTTCTTCTTGGAAAGGAAGGTATCTGGAGCTGACCGCCAGGTGTTCCCATCTTTTCTCTTTCTTGTCATCTGAAGTTCATCCAAATGTTAGACGACTCTGTATTCACATTCTTTACTGGCCACTAATCACCCTGAACAATTCCCAGTGACTGGGTAGCAATGACCATAGGGTGTAATGCTCTCGAGGAAATATGGGAGGGGATTTTCTTGGAACACTCCTAAGAAAGGTTTGGTTTTCAGTTATACTTATTCTTGTTTTATTTTTAGAGGAAGGAAAGGAGGCATGGAAAGAGGGAGTCAACACTTCCTGTGCTACTGTGGAGGTGGTTGTCTGCATATCACATATTAACCACTGGGGGATGTAGTAAGAGAGTAGGGAGGGCAGGAAAAAGGATGGACTAAAGTGTAGAGATGGCCAGTGCTGACAGGAAGTGTCAGTGGAGTTCTTAGGGAGGTCACTGACCCATGGAATTACCCAACTTTGGGAACATTCTGCCGACACAAGGTTAAGATTTCTTTGTTGTTTAAGTGGACTTCAAATGTTCAGATATCACAGTTACTCTATATGTCGCTGTAAGATAACACTCAGACTCAAGCAACTTCAGGGAAGAAAGGGAGATTTATTCTTGACTTATGGTTCCAGAGGAGAGATACTTTAGATATGGCTGAAAAGGCATGGCTGGCTGGGAGAAGCTGGAGGCGACTAAAATCACATCCATCATCATGGAGGCCGAGAAAGCAAGCAGCAGACTGCAAGAGTAGATTACTAGAGGAAACAGGATGGGGCTAACCATCCTCAGGACCCACCCCCTGCGACATGCCTTCCTCCAGCAAGGCTCCACCTCCTAACAGCAACACCAGCTAAGAATGCAAGCACATGAGCCTGTAGAGGACAACTCATATTCAAACCGCCACACCAGACTTGCCCCTTGTTTCTAGAGCTTGGCATTGGGCACATCTTTCAACTCCATGAGCTGCTAATGTCTGCAACATAAATCCCTTTCAGTTACTGCTTTTACTGTGTTGGTTTCTGTGGCTGCAAACTGGAACCTGGCTGAAGTCCTATTTGCAAGATAAAGAGGCAAATGTGTGCGAGGACAGGAAAGGACAGCCGCACATGTGTCACTTAGACCGAAAACAAACGGCCATTTATGTATACGGAGGTACATTAATTGCTGAAATTGAACTAATGAAAGAGACATAATTAGCTTCAGAGAGCAGAAGAAACCAAGTTGATCTTCTAATGAGGGCTGAATAGGCCTCTCATTAGCCACATGGCTGAGAACTGACATGAGACCCTCTGCTCAGGGAAACGGAGAGAGAATGAGCAGGCTGGAAGGCAGATGGGTTCAGGGTGCCCTGGGCCCGCATCCACCGTGACGCTTCCCACCAATAGGCACAGGAGAGTCACTCAGGGAGAAATAGCCCAGTGACATTCAGGATGTGGGCATTTTCTCGCTGCCCTTCATCCACCAGGCAAACGCATTGGCCTCACGTGCTTTCCGTCCTTCACGTGAAAAATTACCAGTTTGTCCCAAAAGCCTTTTGACTATTGCCTCCCCGGGTAGAAGGCATAGATAGGCCACCAGCCCACGGACCAGCTGAGGTCATGTCTAGGCCCCGGCCAGGCTCACCGAATTGATCTCATGGGTTATGAGTCCCTGTGACTTATCGCATAAGAAACCATCAAAATGACATTAGCAAACTGTTGCAAATTCCCAGTTAATTGGCACTTTCTTTTACACAAGCCCTTGGGAAAAGGGAAACGCTTGACCCAAATTAATAAATCTCTAATTTTAAAATCTCGGGCACTATGTTTTAGGAATAGAGAAAGCCAGACATGAGATAGCTAATTATTTCACATAGATAAAAACCTGCCTCTGTGTAAGTTGTTCTTCTCAAACAAGTTAGGTAGACTCCCTCAGTTCTTCCACACTTCATTTCATTGGCGTAGACTTCTCTCCAAGGGCAAATGTTCTGCTTAGGGCAAACACTTCCTTCCTGTCTCTATTCCCAGAGTGAGGCACAATCCCAAGGGTGCTGCGGAACCCAGGGAGCTCACTGTGCATCAGCAACATTGAGCATAGCACAGAGCTGGACACTTCAGGCATGTGATGTAGGTTCTTGCAGCCCACCCCTGACAGATAGAGGAAATGAAGCTCTAAAGCCTGTTCAAAGTCACACAGCTGGAAGGGTGGAGCTGGCTCAAGTCTGCCCTCTCTACACCATTTAGCACTGTTACCCTTATATCTGCTTGCTTCATGCTACTAAGCAAGCTGCTACCTTCAAGCTACCACACTACACATGCCCTGAGCATGCTGCTTTTACTGCATCTTGCTCATACATGCTAAGCATGCTATGTGTGCTCTAATATACTACATGCTAAGCATGCTACCCTCAAACACCATGCTATTCCATACATGCCAAGCTATGCTACTTTCATACCATCATGCTATACACATGCTAAACATGCTACCTTTATATCACACTACACAATTGGTAAGTATGCATCCTTCATCCATGCTGTCTCCTCAGCCTCTCTGAAGGTTCAACCCTGGAGGAAAAATGCATGAAAACGTTAATGCAGCCATTGCTTTATTTTTGTCTCACTGTCTCTTGGGATTCCAAGGAAGGAAACAAGATGTGAAGAGATGGAGGGCTCCAGCCATTCAGTACTTGTCTCCTTGCACTTAAGTATCTGCATATAGTTAGAGTTATTAGAGTTCCACCAGAGAACACACAGAGAGAACTTCCAATAGTCTGGAATCAAGTATCTAGCAACAAATGCCAGTTACTACTGTCATCAAACAAAATAAAAACCATCATAGAATCATGAACTCTTGAAATTCCAACTTGGATAATGTAAACTGAGATCATTTAAGTCTTCATCAACCCTTTCTTACACCCTCCTGCTGCCTGTCCTTACAATGCAGTCACACCTGGTGACCTCACAGCCAAGTACTAGCAGTAGGCATGGATAATAGAGAGTAATATAACTTTTTAATATTTGGTTGTTATTGCTTTTCCCATACAAAGGATAACTGTCTAAATTACAAATGGACTTTATAAATACATACAGTAAGACTGGTGTTTAATATAAATGAAATACTGTGATCTCTGTTACCATCTCTATACAACTAATCAGCTTCATTCATTCATTCATTCATTTATTTTGTGTGTCCGTGTCTGTGTGGTCGGGCAGTAGTAATGGTAATAATAGTAGTAGTAGTGGTAGTGGTAGTAATTGTAGTAATAGTAGAATTAGTAGAGGACACTTGAGTATGTGTGCCTACAGACACCCAAGGGTGACTTCAGGAAGCCTTCTGTATTGCTCTGCTTCCTTTCTGCTTTGCTCTTGAGTTTTCCAGGCTCTGCTGTTTCTGCCCGTGTTCTTACGTGGGATCTGGGATCTGAACTCAGGTCTTTCTGTTTGAGAGGCAGAGTCTTAATTAACCCCTGAGCCATCTCTTCAGCCTCTAGACTTCATTTTTATCCTGGGGTCTAACGTGAGCTTCCATAAACGTATTTCTTCTTGGTACTATGGAAGGCACACTGTAGATACTAAACATGCACACATTTGCTGCACTGAAGTATAAGGTAGAATATGGAGAGCATGTGGAAGGTGAGAAAGGAGGAAGACTAAGACAGGAGGGAGCTGTGGATTCAGCAGCAAGTGAGGCATCAATCATCTCACCCTTGGTTTGCTGTCTGTGGCATCAGTTACTCTCAGTCAACCAAGGTCTAAAAATATTGAGGAGAGAATTCTAGAACTAGCAACTCAAAAATTTTAAACTGCATACTCTCCTGAGTAACAGGAGCAAACATGTTACCACACCACTACACATTCAGTAGCCACCTGAGTCCTCGGGCCAGATGTCCAGGGCGTCACGGTGCTGTGCTTGAGCAAGCCATATCTGCTTAATGATGGCCTGGAAGCTTAAGAATATATGTTGATCTGCTTTTGTCAATGAAAGAAGCTACCTGAGGCTGTCACTTAAAAGGACATCATGGTGAGAATGTGGATAGATGGCAGCTGTTTATTTTATGGGGCCAGGAAATGACAAGCGAGAAGATGTAAGCATATGGATGGGCCTCATTATGTCCTTCAAGGATACGTCCCTATTGACCTAATGTCTTCCAAGAGACTCCACCGCCCAAAGGTTCTATCACCTCCTGACCGAGCCACAGTCTAAGGACAGACTTCAACACATGGCCCTTTGGGGGATGCTGCATCTTCTAACTAAAGCAAGTAATGATGTGAAGGAGACATTAGGGTACAAAACATAGGACAGATGAAGTCAGGTGCTATGTGGCTACACTATAGCACATACAGGGAAACTTATATGCATCACTAACATAGGTGTAGATAAGGGAAGAAGACTGTAAAGGTTTCTGTTTTAAGTTATTAATTTAAGACCTCTCTTGCCACTAGCAAGTGGCTAGAAGATCAATACAGTAACCATCATTCAGTACAAGAAAGGAAGCTGCATTCATACACTTTTCTACCCTATGTACACAGTACTGTACAAACCAGTGCAGGGGTCCTGTTTCCTGGGGTATTGGTCCAGGTTCTCTGATCATCTTCACAGCTCATCAGCAGTGGGTGCACATGAAGGTTGTAGAGCAGGCAGTGGCCCCCATCTCCTCAGGCCAAGGATTTAGATAAGCAACAGACATGAGGGTAAGGATGGAATCTGGTCCCTCCACGTTTCCAAGGTGACTTCAGGAGGACATACAGTATGCTCACCAAGAAGAGTGGGGCATAGCACCTTGAGGTTTTCCACATGCCGGCTGAATGTTCCTCGCTGTGGCTGAATACTCTAACTGACACCAACCTAGCAACCAAGAAGCATTGGTGGGACTCTTTTACTTCCACAGCCATTTTCAGCCTCTGAGATTTTTTTCCTTGAGCTAGGCTAGTCTCGCTATTAGCCCCATCTAACTTTGGATTCATACTTCTCCTGCCTCATTCAGCCTCCCTGAATGGATTTTAAGAAACATACAGAGCAAGTACATAGCAGGAAAGCATCGGTCAGTAAAGACTTTACAAAAATTAAAAAAAAAAAAAAAACTTCCATTTAGGGAGTCTCACCAGCATTTTCAGAGGCCATCAGGAGGGTGTGCATCACAATTCCAGGGGAGAGCAAACTGGGAGGGCACATCCCACACAGCAGAATCTGAAAATGGTCTTTGCACAGTTTGCTGGCGGCAGATGTCCTCTGCCTGAGCCCATCAGAGGTTGTAGCCAATTAAGAAGACAGTCTCGATGTCTCCTGTGGTTCCTCTACCCATTTCTTAATTTCTCAGTCCTGTGGATTCTCTCCCTCTCTTTTGTCCTCCCCTCCCCAACTCTTTTCTTTTCCCTCTCCTTTCCTCTTTCATCTTTTCCAATCTGGATGACATTTCACGATGGATATTTTTTAATAAAAGAAGAAAATTTTTCCTCTCTATGAACAAGGAAAGCAGTCCTCTAACTAGGTCTACCACTATTTGAGATGTACATAAACTGGGAGAATGTCCTTCAGCAGAAAAATTTACCCCTAGCAACTGGCACTTCCCCGCCCTACACCCCAACCCTAACAGATAAGAAGAAAGGCAGAGGAATATAGTTCTCCTTTTACACCATCAGAACTTCATGACTATTCTTATTTGCCATAAAAAAATAGCCTTGCATGATCGGAAAGGAACATTAAAGGTCATTTTAGAATCAACAAAATCTCGCTCATAATCTCTCCATGACCCTCACATTCACTCATTCTCTCAGCAACCGAACACAACCAGTAGTGATTTTCAGACTTCCTTCATCTTCACCTGTTCCCTGTCTTCATAAAGTTAAAATCCCTAGTAAATTTTATGACACAATCAGTGTTTGTCTCTACAAGCAACACAAGCTAAGGCATTGCAAAATGAACTCAGTGTGTCAGCCCCCCTGTGGCCCCACCTCTAGGTTCTTTGAAACCTGGAAACACCAAAAAGCAGAGTTCTGCCATCGGAGCAATCCTGTCTACACAGCATGGGTGTGACCCATATTGGTTTTCATTTAGAACAGAAAAAAAAAGCAACCTTTGGAAAATATGCCTGAATTACACCTTACAAAATAACTAAAACCTATGCAATTTATACAAAAAGAGATCTGTTGTCACTTAAATCCTTGAAGGCTGAATGACCAAGGTAAGATGGGCCCACTGATTTGACCTGTTTCTGCATCAGAATTAGGGCAGATGTCTTCATGGCAGAAGCCTGTGTGACAGAGAGAGATCACAAGGGACTTGGGAGACTAGATACCTTAAGGGCCATTCCTAAAGGTTCTGTAATATACTATTCCCTCAAGAATTCACTCAACAAGGCGCATATTCCTTCCTTAGGACAGGGCCCGAGTGACCTGGCTGTTGTCCACTAGGATTCACCTCTTTGAAGTGTCTGCCTCTTCCCAACATCAGGACACCAGGGAAAGGTTTGGGACCCATGAACCCTTGGGGTACATGCTCAAAGCACACCTGAGCCGTGGCAGTGCAGTAGGTGACTACATGAGATGACTGGGCTATAGATCTGGATAGGCTCATCTTGTGGAAAGAAAAAACTGTCATCTTGGGCTAGGGAAGGATTAAACAGCTGGGCCTTGGCCGCTGTAAGGAGAAGAACTCTCTCCTCCTCTAGGCTGCTGGTGGAACCGGGCCAGTCTCCATGCTGTGACAACTCAGACATGGAGGAAGGGTCCCTGGAGAGGAAGCATCTGGAGAGGTTCCAAGATGTTTCTGGGTCTTCACTGTACTTATAAATCATCCTTCTTGTTCTTCCTTCCTTCTGTCTTTCCCCCAACCTTTAGTGAAGATGCTTCACATTCACAGCTTGGACTTGGTTATCTAAATTAATTTCCTAAGTCCTGGAACAAATGGCCACAGACTTGGCTTAAAACAATATAAGTTTATCTCTGAGTCCTGAAGGTCAGAAATCTGAACTTGATGGTGTGCGAGTACTGCGTTTACAAACATTCAGGAAGAATCTTTCCTCACACTTTCCAGCTTCTGGTTGGTTCTGGGCATTTCTGGATCGTGGCTTCATTACTCTGGTTTGACCTGTCTTCACATGCCTTTCTCTGACCTGTGACCTTACCCTTCAATCTTTGTAAGAACACTTATTATTGACATCCTAGATGATCTTATCTCAGTATCCTTCGCTTCATTTTTCCAAATGAAGATCACATTCACTGGATCTAATCAAACAAAGTGTTTGAGGGACACCATCCAAACCTTTGTGGTTGGCAGAATTAAAGACAGAAACCTTCTACCTTCCAGAGTGGAGAGCAGTGTTCCAGCTCCTGCCGCCAGAGGGCAGCAGCTTGACCAGGGGGACAGCTGGTTACAGAGAAGGTCTCCAAGAAACATGGAACTGTCACAGAGATGGAGTCCTAGGCCCCCACAAAGTAATGACTCAGGCAAACCTGCTTGTGGGCAAGAAAGCACGGAGAAGCTCTGCTACTGAATCTGGCCTCTTTCTAAGGTAGCAAACCCATCAAATGGCTGGCTCTTCCCCTGATCAACTAACTATAGAGGAGAAACATACATGCCAAAATCAGAAGACATCTCAGAGACATAATCTGTTTGTCTCTTTTTTTGAGACAAGGTCTCACTCTGTCCTACTGTAGCCTAGACTGACTTTGAACTCACAGCAATCCTCCTGCTTCAGATTTCTGAGTGCTAGGATTATAGGCATGAGTCATTATGCCCAACCTTTTCTAAAGTGAAAAATAATAGTGTTATTATGTGCACCAAAAGTAGAATTAGAAAAGGCAATCATATAAAATTAGACTATTTCAAAGAATAATTTTCAAAAGGTTAACAATGTGACTCACACAGACCACAGTGAACACATATTTTAACTCACATGTATAGAACCAGTGAATCCACCAGGGTGGTAACATTGGTTCTGCTCAGAATGTGAGAGGCAGAGTAATTCATAGACGAAAGATTGCTGGTATATGATGGCTAAATCAGACACAAAACTGGTCAGTTTCATTGTAGCTCTAAAAAAAAATACACTGTAGCCATTCAGGATCATTTTCTAATGGGCATATATTAGCTAATACTTATCAATCATGAACAAATTAACCCATAACTTTACACAGTATGAGCTTTAGCAGTTATAAATAGTAAGTCGAAAGTTCAGGTCATCTTTCAGTGGAGCTAAATAGTACTTTCTCTGAGACAAAAAAAAAAAGGCGCATTCATCATTTATCTCAGTTTCAAATTTTGCATATTTTTTTCTTAAAAGAGATGAGGAAAGATTTTAGAGATTTGAAACAGAAAGAAGAAAATTTAAAAGCACAATTATTTGCTGCTATCCATTCAGTGACACTGGATAGTAAAAGGGACTGAGTAACAAAATGAATTGAGTTAAGAATGGAATTTGTGATTTGGACCACTGGATTGAAGAAATCCCTTAGCAGGGCAAACCTAATGTTTAATAGAAAAAAATTTGAAAGCCAAAAGAGGGGACCAGCAAGATAGCTCATAAGTCTGGCAACCTGAGTTCGTTTCCCAGAAACCCATATGGTAGAAAGAGAAAAATAGTCTCTGAACTCCACTCGTACACCATGGCATGCATGAATCATGTCCCCAACCTCTACTCTCAAATAAAATGAACATTTTTTTTAAAAAAGTCGAGACATGGAGAATAGAAATTAAACTGGCAATAGCTATTGAGATACATCTCGAGGAAATCTCAAGAGAAGAGAAAAACAAATAAGAAGGAGAAAATGTTTGAATGGTGGAGATGCATTTTCTAAACTAAAAAAGAAAGGAGAAACTCAAAAAAATGTTAAATGACATTTCAACGTAAGGAGAAGTCACATCCAAATAAACCATATGGAAATTTAACAATATGTTTATGCCTGCAATAGTCCCCCTTAAGTCCCCATCTTAATTTTCCAGGATTTTACTTGTCTGCAGTCAGCCACTGAAAATACTAATTGGAAAAAGGTTAGAAGCAAACAATTGTAACCGGCATGTTATTGAGAGTAGACTGAAGCATTGGACACCATTGCTTTCTAGCCTGCCTAGGATGTAAATCTCATCTTACATCAGTGTATTCATGCTTTGTACACTACTCACCTGTAGGCACAGAGTAGAAGTCTTGGTTATCAACTGACCATTACATATCATAGTGCTGATGTTTGGGTAACCTTCCATGACAGAATCATTTTCTTGGTCTCATCACATCATCGCAAGACAAATAAATAAAACACAGTAAGATTTCCAAAGATAAAGACCATCTTTACAAATCAACAAACCACAATCCAGAACTTCAGAGACTCTATATCAACCACCTAGAACTAGGCCAGCCTAATCTCTCCCCATCCTAAAGCTCAGGGACATTTGCGGAAGAGGGGGCGGTAAGATTGTAAGAGCAAAAGGACGAAGCAATCATAATTGGACTTTGCATGCCCGGCGCAATGTCCTCACTATTGACCTCACAAAGTCTAGCATCTGCTAAAGGCACCAAGATCCTTGGAGGCAAGGGATTGACAGCCACAGTAGTGTTCCTATGCTTAAGGGAAACACGGGAAAGGGTTCAGGGAAAGGCCACTGGGTCCTTTACGTCATCGGAGAGGAGGGCCCAGAGGAGAGTCAGGCATGCACAATAAAGGACTCTCTAGGAATTGGGGCGGGAGGCACTGGGGGATGGGGAAGGAGGGGTGAGAGGAGGGGGAGCAAGGGGTTCGGGGGGAGGAGGAGGGAGGGAGGGAACTGGTGTACCTATTAAGTTTGTATGAGCGGAAATAATAATAAAAAATGTATTAAAAAAAACCAACCCCCCTACACACACACACACAGCTATGAGAAATGGAGCAAGACACACAGAAAAAGATACAGAACTGGACACATAAAGCACAGCCCTGAAGCAAAAAAAAAAAAAAGACCATCTTTACATAACATTTATTTCAGTGTTGTCATATTTTATGTACTTCATTATCATTCATTGTTAATAGTTATGCCTGCACATGATCATAGCTATGCTATAGCAAAATATGCAAAAAGATTCTCTACTATCTGATCTTCCAAATATTCATTGGTTTTTTTAGAATTATATCTATGGATCTACTATGCATATGTGTAGAAAGTATAAAAGCTCACAAAGAGGGAGCTGGAGAGATGGCTCAAGGGTTAAGTCTCTGCCTTATAAGCAGAAGGTCCTGAGTTCAGATTCTGGATCCCATGTAAAGGTGCCAAGTGGAAATGATAATGAACTGTACTTCTTGTCCTGGAAGTCAAAGCCTGGGAAACTCCAGAGCAAAGCAAAGAGGATGTAGAACAATCCACGGTGATTATCAAGTCACTCTTGGGCCACCACAGACACACACACACAGTGCCTCTGATACACAGAGACACACACATCTTCACTTTTTCACTTACAAAGAGAAAAAGTGTTGTATTTGAAACTCAAGAATCTGGTTCATTCAGGTTTTATTCAAACAACAGTAAGTGAAAGAAGACAACAAAGTGATAATTTTAAGGTATTCAGAAAAAAGTATATAATGTAGAAAGTTATATCTAGTAAAATTTTCTTTCACAGAAAGTTTCACATTAAAAATAATTGAGAATAAAGTACCTGAATAAAGAAAGACAAATCCAACATATGTTTGTTGCAAAAGGTGCATTGAGTAAAGTGCTAAAAATTGTTGTAAGCAGAAAAATACTGGACAAATTAAATGTTATAAATAAGCCCAAATCAATAAATAACAAAAATAGCTTTTCAATAATGATTACATGGAAAACACCAGACTGAACATTTAAACTTTTGATACATGCTTTCTAAAACAGAAATTCTAAAGAAAAAAATATTGAAAACAAGAGAGTTGAAGAATGTCAGCCAATGTCTAGACAAGAAAGGACGATATGAGTATTTTAATGTGATCTAAACCAGAACACTTGAAAATATGATTATGGATAAAGAGAGCCACTTCATGTCGAAAGAAGTTTCAATTCACCAAAAATATTTAGCAGTTTTTAAATCTACTCATCAAATAAAGTAGTCTCACAATATACAAAGGAAAATGATAGAAATTCTGAGGAAATTTGCTAAATTGCCATGATAGTAGAAGATTTTAATTTATCTTTCTGCATTATTTGCAAAACCAAGGATGGAGGCGACATAAAGAGCATGATGAAGCTGACTCCTGCACATTCCGGTGTCCTGCACATGCCAAAGTGTTCAGACACTTGGCCTCAAGCTGGTGGCGCTGTTTGGGGCAGTTATGGAGCCGTAAGAGTCAACAACTATGTACTTAGTAAGTACTTTAAAGAGCATGTGAGATAGTTACAAAGTTCAATCGTACAATGCTTTCCCCACTTGGAGTGTGATATCTGACTAGTTTATTCAAGTTAAATAGTTACAACACATTCCCATGTTTCAAAAACTTAAAAATGTATTGTGCTTAGCTTATAAGTTTGAGACGTCATAATATATGCTTCCTAATTAAAAGATTTGAAAGTTTTTAGTTTGAATTACTTTAGTGTTAGATAGTAGTGGGGGTACAAGCTTATGCACAGGACATGCAATGATTCAATTCAGTTTGCTAATACAACGCTCACCTGAACTGTTTATCATGCTTTGAGATGAGAGCATTTTAAATTTACTGTCTTAGCAATTTTGAAATGTGCAATGCATTGCTGTTTAGGAAGTGTCCTGATTTGAGTGTGAATTGTCCTACACAGGTTTGTAAGTGCTTAAATACTTGATCCCCAATTTGGGGAGGTTTTAGAGCCTTAAGAGACCATGCAAAACTAAGTATGTCTCTGGAGGGAGAGTAGAGGGAGAAGAGTGAGTTTTGAAATATGTTTCTGTTTCCTTTCTCTCTGCCTCTGGAAGGTTCTTGAAATGTGAACCAACCTCTTGCCCCTGACCTATGCCATGATGGACTTCATCCCTTCTGGAACTGGAAGTCTTTCCCCCTCAAGTTGCTGGGTCAGAGTATTTAGTAACAGAAACTAAAGAGTAACATCAATCGAGATTTCTAAATCTCACTAATTATTTTGTTCTTTTGTGTCTAATATAAATAGAATTTTAAATTTCATTTTCGAAAAGTTTATTTTTAGTATAGGGATTTGCTACCAATTTCTATATGTTGATATTCACTATGCCTATTTATTAGTTTGAACATAATGTTAACTATAAGTTTCTTCATTTCAATGAACCTAAGAACATCCAAAATAAAGATAATGAAAATATTGGTGAACATCAACAAAGAGGAAACAAAGATATGGTGTGTGATAAAGATCAAAAGTTGATTTGTTCTCCTTCCCTCCACTCTGCCGCCCAGGACGCGCGCGCGGTCCAGCCTGGACTCACCTCGACCTAGGTAAGCTCCATCTCCGCCCACCCCCAAAACCCCAGGCCAAATAATTCAGTTTAGTGAAAAACGCACAGAAATTGAAAGAAGATCTTAAAAGTTAAAACGCAATGCCAAAGTCAAAGTGCAAATCCATGAAAAACAACACTCAAGTAAACAAATCTCCAACTGCAGAAATTAATCCCATAATGTTAGACTCCAACCAGAACAAACCCAAGGAAAATGGCCAAGAAAGCCTGACCCAGGATAACGACCTTCAAAATATGATCATTCCCATGTTCAATACTATGAAAGAGGAAATCCAGAAGGAATTAAATAATCCAATCAATCGCTTTGAAGAGGAACACAACAGACACTTGGAGGAGTTGAGAAAAACAGTGCAAGAAACAAAAACTGGCATAGAGCAGTTAAAACAGACTCAAGCAGAGTTTAAAACTGAGCTACAAAACAAGATATCTTCAACCTAGAACTCTACAGAGAGTCTTATCAGCAGAACTAATGAAGCAGAAAACAGAATTTCAGACCTTGAAGATAAAGTGGGAGTATTAACCAGCTCAATGGAAGAGGTTGTTAAAGCCAAAAAGATACTTGAAAGAAATATTCAGGAGATATGGGACATCCTGAAGAAGCCTAACATGCATATTCATGGAATACCAGAGCAAGAATCTCAAAATACCACCCCTGAGGAAATTTTTCAAACGATCATCAAGGAAAACTTTCCTCATCTAAAAAAAGAGAGGCCCATACATATACAAGAGGCATTCTGCACCCCAAACAGATATGACCAAAACAGAAGCTCGCCATGGCAAATAATAGTCAAAACACTCCACATTCAAGATAAAGAACTGGTGCTGAGAACTTCAAGGGAGAAAAACAAGTCACTTTTAAAGGTAAACCTATTAAAATAACAAATGACTTTTCAGTCCAAACAGTAAAAGCAAGAAGAGCTTGGAGAGACATACTTCAAGTATTGAATGAGCAAAAATGTCAACCCAGGCTGATTTACCCTGCAAAACTATCCGTCATGATTGAGGGAGAAAGAAAAATCTTCCAGCACAAAGACAACTTGAAAGGATACATGGCCACCAAACCAGGCCTTCAAAAATTGCTAGAAATGATACTCAAGTGTGAAGAAAAAAACAGGCATATCCAGGAGAACAGAAAGCAAGTATAACACCATTAAAAGCGAAGCAATATACTTATAAAAACTACTAAACATAATAAATGTCTGGAATTAAAAATAGTTTCTCCATTATAACGCTAAATGTTAATGGAATTAACTCACCAATCAAGAGACACAGATTACAAATTTGGATTAAAAATCACAATCCATCAATTTGCAGGAAACCCATCTCACCACAAAAGATAGGCATGCCCTAAAAATAAAAGGCTGGTCAACAATTCTACAAGCTAATGGAAGCAGAAAACAGGCAGGGGTAGCCATTATGATATCAGACAAAGTGGACTTCAAACCAAAGAAAATTATAAGAGACACGGATGGATACTACATTTTAGTCACAGGTACAATTCACCAGGAAGACTTCACAATACTGAACATATATGCACCCAATATGGGCCCCTCCACATTCATTAAGAAAACCCTACAGCGTCTAAAGCAAGAAATCAACCCCCAAACGATAATTCTTGGGGACTTCAACACCGCCCTCTCAACATGGGATAGATCAACAGGTCAAAAGCTTAACAGAGACACTTTGGAACTTAATCAAACCCTGAAAGAAATGGACCTTACAGATCTCTATCGAACTTTTCACCCACGCACCAAAGAATACACATTTTTCTCAGCAGCACACGGAACTTTCTCCAAAATAGATCACATACTGGGCCACAAAACGAATCTACACATATACAAAAATGTTGAAATTCTAACCTGTGCCCTGTCAGACCACCATGGCCTAAAGCTGAACATCCACAACACAACAAACAAGAGAAAATACACTAACTCCTAGAAACTTAACAATATGATGCTGAATGAGAACTGGATTCAGGAAGAAATTAAAAAGGCAATTCAAGATTTCCTGAAAGCAAATGATAATGAAAATACAACTTACTAAAATCTCTGGGACACAATGAAAGCTGTTCTAAGAGGTAAGTTCATAGCTCTTAATGCCTACATCAAAAAAATGGAAACATCAGAAATAAACAACTTAAAAATCCAGCTTACAGCTTTAGAGAAACTAGAGCAATCTGATCCCAAAAGTAGTAAAAAAGAGGAGATTAGCAAAATAAGGGGAGAAATATCTGAAATCGAGATTAAGAAAACGATAGAAAAAATCAACCAGTCAAAAAGCTGGTTCTTTGAAAAAACAGTAAGATTGATACACCCCTAGCTAAATTAACCAAAGCAAGAGAGAGAAAATCCAAATTAACAAAATTAGAAATGAACATGGAGCTATCACTACTGATACCCAAGAAATCCAGAGAATTATTACATCATATTTCAAAAACTTATACTCTGTGAAGTTTGACAGCACAAAAGAGATGGATGAATTTCTAAGTAAACACAACTTACCTAAATTGAATCAGGAAGTTGTGAATTATTTAAATAGTCCTATAACATACAAGGAAATTGAGGAAGTAATCTTGAATCTTCCCACCAAAAAATGTCCTGGAACAAATGGATTCAGCACAGAGTTCTACCAGACATTTAAGGAGTTAATAACACCAATACTCCTTAAACTGTTACATCAAATAGCAAAGGAAGGAACACTACAAAATTCCTTCTATGAAGCTAATATCGTCTTAATACCAAAACCTAATAAAGATTCACTTAAAAAAGAAAACTATAGGCCGATCTCTCTGATGAACACAGACGCAAAGATTCTCAAGAAAGTCTTAGCAAATCAGATTCAAAAACACATTAAAAAGATTATTCATGGGGACCAAGTAGGCTTCATCCCCGGCACACAAGGTTGGTTCAACATATGCAAATCAATAAATGTAATTCATCATGTAAACCAGTCCAAAGTCCAAGTACACATGATACTCTCGATAGATGCAGAAAAAGCTTTTGACAAGATCCAACAGCCTTTTATGATCAAAACGCTAGAGACAGTAGGAATGGAAGGAACCTTTATCAGTATAAAAGCTGTATACAACAAGCTCACAGCAAGGATTATGCTCAATGGGGAACAATTGGAAGCATTCCCACTTCGATCAGGAACTAGACAAGGCTGTCCACTCTCACCACTTCTATTCAATATTGTACTTGAAGTCTTAGCTGAAGCCATAAGGCAAGAAAGGGACATAAGAGGGATTCAAATCGGCAAGGAAGAAGTCAAGCTATCCCTATTTGCAGATAACATGATCTTATACCTAAGTGATTCCAAAAACTCTACCAGAAAGCTCCTGGAACTAATTGAGAAGTTCAGCAGGGTGGCAGGATACAAAATAAATGTGCAAAAATCAGAGGCCTTCCTATATGCCCAGAATGAAAGAAGTGAAAAAGCCTTGAGAGAAACAATCCCATTTACTATAGCCCCTAAAAAAATGAAATACCTTGGTATAAACCTAACTGAGGAGGTAAAAGACCTTTACAATGAAAACTTTAAAACCCTAAAGAAAGAAATAGCAGAAGACACCAGAAGGTGGAAAGACCTCCCATGTTCCTGGATTGGCAGAATCAACATCGTAAAAATGACCATCCTACCAAAGGCAATATACAAATTCAATGCTATACCAATCAAAATCCCAAAGCAATTCTTCAAAGAAGTTGACCAAACAATCTGAAAGTTCATATGGAGGCACAAAAGACCCAGGATAGCAAAGACAATCCTGAGTAACAAAAACACTGCTGGAGGTATTGCCATACCAAACCTTAGTCTATACTACAAATCCATAGTTATAAAGACAGCCTGGTACTGTCTCCAAAATAGACACACAGATCAATGGATAAGGATTGAAGACCTAGATATAAGCCCACAAAATTACAGCCATTTGGTCTTTGACAAAGGGGCCCAAAGAATCCAATGGAAAAAGAACAGCATCTTCAACAAATGGTGCTGGCAAAACTGGATCTCCACATGCAGAAGATTAAAGCTGGACCCGTACTTGTCACCATGTACAAGACTTAATTCCAAATGGATCAAGGACCTTGATATCAGGCCAGAGACTATAAAAACCATAGTTGAAAGGATAGGGAACTCCCTCGAGCTGATTGGGCTAGGCCAACTTTCCTAAACAGACACCCAATGGCACAGTCACTGCTACCAACTCTCAACAGTTGGGATCTTGTGAAATTAAAGAGCTTCTGTTCAGATAAAGAGATTGTAACACGAGCTCAAAGGCAACCCACAGAATGGGAGAAAATCTTCACTCATCACACATCTGATAGAGCTCTGCTGTCCAGAGTACACAAAGAACTTAGAAAACTTAACACCAAGGAAACCAATGGCCCAATTAAAAAATGGGCCCTGGAACTTAAAAGAAACTTTACCAGGGATGAAATTAAAATGTCTAACAAATATCTTTAAAAATGCTCCACTTCCTTAACCATCAGGGAAATGCAAATCAAAACTTCCCTGAGATATCATCTCACCCTAGTCAGGATGGCAAAAATCCAGAATACATACAACAACAAATGCTGGAGAGGATGTGGAGAGAGGGGAACTCTCCTACATTGCTGGTGGGAATGCAGGCTCATACAGCCACTCTGGTGAGCCGTCTGGAGATTCTTAAAGAAATTAAAGATTGAAATGCCATATGACCCTGCTATTCCACTTTTGGGAATAACCCCATGCAGCAGAGGTTCACCTCGATAGCACAAGCACAACCATGTTCATAGCAGCACTGTTTACAATAGCAAAGTCATGGAATCAACCCAAATGTCCAACAGTTGAGGAGTGGATAAGGAAACTGTCGTACATATATACAATGGAGTACTACTGAGCTATCAAAAAGGATGAATTACTGATATTTGCCGGGAAATGGATGTCATTAGAAACAATTATATTAAGTGAAGTATCCCAAACCCAGAAAATTAAGCACCATATGTACTCCGTAATAGGTGGCTCCTAGTACCAAACCCACCCAGCTCACCTTGAGACACTCATAGGTAAATCTATGTATTACCTACAGTAATTGCAAGGATTATGAACAGGAGGGATGGGGTTGGAGGGCCACACCAGAAGCAAGGAGAGAAGGGACCATGTTACAGTAGAGAAAATAGGCCTCCATCAAGGACTGCAAGGGGTGACATACAGTGCCCAGCAGGATGGAGTGAAGGGCATTGCAGGAGCAGCAAAACTGCAAAAGAAAATCAACAAACCACAATCCAGAACTTCAGAGACTCTATATCAACCACTTAGAACTAGGCCAGCCTAATCTCTCCCCATCCTGAAGCTCAAGGACATTTGCGGAAGAAGGGGCGGTAAGAGTGTAAGAGCAAAAGGATGGGAGGAGCAATAATTTGCAAGATACTCCACACAAGTTAGGGCCGAAGCAATCATAATTGGACTTTGCATGCCCTGCGCAATGTCCAACACACTATTGACCTCACAAAGTCTAGCATCTGCTAAAGGCACCAAGATCCTTGGAGGCAAGGGATTGGCAGCCACAGCAGTGTTCCTACGCTTAAGGGGAACACGGGAAAGGGTTCAGGGAAATGCTACTGGGTCCTTGTACGTCATCGGAGAGGAGGGCCCAGAGGAGGGTCAGGCATGCACAAGAAAGGACTCTCTGGGAATTGGAGCGGGAGGCACTGGAGGATGAGGAGGGAGGGGTTCGGGGGCAGGAGGAGGAAGGGAGGGAACTGGTGTACCTAATAAGTTTATATGAGCTGAAATAATAATAAAAAATGTATTTAAAAAAAGTTGATTTGTTCAAAGATTTTTTTAGAGAACTTCAGGTACTTACAAAGAGAAGAGAAGAAACATAAATTAAAAGCCATGTGAGTGAAAAGGGGACGAATCTACAGAAAATGCTTGATACAAAAGTGAAGTGGTATACTCGCATTTGGAGCAACATTATTAGTAGCAGTTAAAGTAATCTAAATGTCCAAGGATAGATCATTGAAAGATCATAATATGGTAGACTTATACAGAGAAATATTATTCCACTTAAAAAAGAAAATTCTGGCATATAATATTAATGAATCTTGATAACCTTGTGAATATGAAATAAGTCAATTACAAAGATGAATATTGTAAAATTCCACTTATATGAAGTATTTAGAGGAGTCAAAAAGTACAATGGTGGTTGCTATTGACTGAGGGAGAAGGGGATGAAAAATTAATATTTGATGCATCTAGATTTCAGTGTTAAGAATCATAACATATGGTGATGGTTAAACATTATTGGGAATAAAGGAAATGAGCAAAAGAGTGAAGTCGGTCAATGTCTCATGTGTATTTTACTGCAATGAAATACTGGGGGAAAGTTTAAGTGATAATGAAATAATGCTACCAACAATTGTTTGTCAATAAACTCACAGTGAAGGAATTCTTAGGAAAACTAGAGCCAAAGAAGAAACAAAATATTATATAGTCTTACATGATTAACAAAATTGAATTTGTACATTAACGTCTTTCCATAAATAAAAATGCCTGACCTCTTTTTACAAGTGATATTTCTCCAAACTAAAGTAATAGAATTTTCCATTGTTATGGAAACCAAGAAAGAGGGCATATTCCTTTGCTTGTGTTTGAGGCCAGCAAAGTTCCAACATAGGATGTTCCAAGACAGGAAATATTCCAGCCATCATATTTTCAATGTGAATGCAAATATGTATGCATTCTTTAACAAATCAGCAAACTGAGCTGGGGAAGAAGGCTCAGGAGTTAAATCTTTGCCTGGCAGGCAAAAGAATCTGAGTTCAGATCCCCAGATTCCATGTAAAACTGCCAGGAAGACATAGTGAAGACCTGAAATTCTAGTCCTGGAGGTGGAGCCAGGGAAACCCCAGATCAAATATCTTGAATATTTGATCAATATCTTGAAAAAGATATTGATACACCCAGATGAAAATTTATTTTCTCCCAGGGTATTCAAAGATGACCTAATACTTCAAAATCAAGGCATATAATTCACCATGTTATGGTAAAAACAAATGAGTGAGCTGAGACGAATGTTAAAACGTCAGAGTTAAAAGAAAGTAAGGGAAAAGTAAAAATAAAAATGGTTTGCAGGCAGGAATAAGCTACTAAGCTGTCCAGAGAAGAGAAAGGAGAGCTGATTAATGTGTGACTATAACAACTTGCCCGAGACTCACAGCCAGCAAGGGGCTGGGCTGGCTTCTGCTGGTAGAGGCAGAAGTGTGTGTGGGACTCCTCTACAGAGCTTTCTGCTTAGGGCTTAAAAGACCCAGATGTTCAAACACCCAACTCATATATATTCATAAAACATCTTCAAAATCCACAACAGAAAACCCAGTCGGCTACTCCTCACCTTGGGCAGCCCATCCCAGTTATTCTTTGGAGCTCTGTCCAGCTTTACTAGCTACATTTCTGCTTTTCTACTAAACAAGCTTCTGCTACTGAGTAAACACATGCCTCAGTCACCTGAGTCCCTTGACTGAAGTCATTCCTTCAAGAAGAACTGACCAACACCCAGGACATCCACCACCGCCATATTAAGAAGCTTATAGAAAAAAAGATAACATTTCCTTCTCTAACAGAAAAAGATTTATTAAATTCAACACCAGCTCTTAAAACATTCCACTAAGTTAATAATGAATGGTAGCTTCCTAATCTCATGATGGATATCTATCTTTTAAAAAAGCAAAAATATGATCCACATTTTCTTTTCCTAGTTACAGAAAAATTACAGTGACCACTTGGATTTCAGATGATCCTAGAAGTCATACTAGTAAGTTAAGAAGTTAGACTCCTAAGGATTTAAAGATGAAATATCTATATATAGACCACCTAGAGGAGTTTACAGATACATGATGAGAATAGGAGAAATCCAGCAAAGTGACAAGAAACAATACAAAATGCACCAGAAAACAGCAGACATGGTGTCCTTTCCAAAGTACTACTTACAGCATCATCAGAGAATATCTAAGGTTGCATTTTATAAAAGACATGCAAGACAACAAGGCCATTTTTAAGTCATTTGTAGGATATTTTTAAATAATTTAATAAACAGAGAGTGATAAAGTATAACATGAAATAAAATATTCCTCTGATAGAGCATTATTCATCACATTCTCTTAAGAAAACTAAAAACAAAAGATAAATATTGAGAAAAGATATTTGTAACACTCATCTCCAGCCAACAATTACTTATAGAAAAATAAAAAGACATTTAAATCGATAGGAAAAGCACAAACAGCCCATTAGAAAAATAGAAAAATTCACACAGATATTTCACAGAAGAAATGCATGGACAAATAGCATAAGATGCTTTTAATCAGAGAAATGAAAACTAAGACTGAAACAAAATAGCATTTCGTAGCTAATTAAGAGGCAAAACAATTAAAGCTCTGGCAAAACCAAGTATTGGCAAAAACATGAATCTATAAAGCTATACTGACCCTGGGATTGGTGCAAAGAATTGCTTTGGACAACACTGAGTGAAATTTCCTAAATTTAGTCATTTGTGTTCCCTACAACTCTGTAATTCCATTCCTAATTAAATACAAAAAATAAAATTGTGAGCATGCATAGCAAGAAATATATATAAGAATATTCATAGTGTTACTGTTTATCATAGCAAAAAAAACATCAAAACTACTCACTGCTCATCAGAAGGAATGAATAAATGTGGGATTGGTCACATGACCATGATATTAGCAGCAGATAAGTAATTGTTAGTTTACAGTATACGGGCACATTTTAACAAATTTAATACTGAAAAATGTATTAATTAGATTTTCATTGCTATGATAAAATACTTGGTAAGAACAATTTAAAGATAGAAGAGTTTATGTTGGCTCATGGATTTAGAGGTTTCACATCTCCATTACTTTAAGGGCTGTGATGAGTCAGAAACCTCAAGGTAGATGAAGGGAAGCTGCTCACCTTGTGGTGGCATGGAACGAGTGAGAGAGACACAGACACAGACACACAGAAACAGAGAGACACAGACACAGAAATAGAGAAGACAAAAAGGAGAAGGAGGAAGAAAGGGAAAGAAGGAGAAAAAAGATGAAGAGGAGGAGGAAGAAGGAGAAGAGGAGGGGAATAAGGAAGAGGAGGAGGAAGAATCAGAATGGGAAGGAGGAGGAAGAGAAAGGGAGGGAGGAAGGGCAGGAGGGGCTGGAGACAGGCACAGTCCCAGTACCTACTTCTTCCAATCACTCTTCACTGTCTAAAGTTCGCACCACCATCAATGCTACCAAATCCATCCCACTGATGATGATCCAATCATTCTCGATGGCACCACCAGTTGGAGTCCAAGGCTCCAGTATATGAGCCTTAGCCCAAAGGTGGTTACACAGAGCATAAAGTCATTTTTATAGAGTCTAACCTAGCTAAAATCAGAATAGGTTCCAGGGGGACTACACAGAGGTAAAATAAAACCACGCTAGAAGGAAAGCTAGAGAGTGGGGAAGATAGGAGTTGGAATAAGGTGTGTAGAGAAAGCCACACTTGAAGGACTTATGAAACCATATTTAGGCACAGCTAACATCATATGTATGCATTTGGGATTTTAAAACGTTTTTATGACATTAATTAAAAATAACTAAACAAAGCTTAATCATGAAAGTAGATTGCACCTCACAACAAGATGAATCCAGTTCTGTGTTCACAGAGAGTTAAAAAGTATGAGACAATATTCAGGTTGTAAATGCCAGGAATATTAGCAGATGTGAGGCTCTTTGTCTACAATAAGGGGAAAGCTGAGAAAGGAAGTTCATGGTGAAACAGAATTAACTAGGTAAGTGGATAACAAAGAAGTGAAGAAATCTTGGGAAAGATATTCACTGACCTCTTTTGTGTTGCATGTGCAAGATGTTTATGTCAATCACAGCACCAATAAGCTGTTCCCACCTTTTGTGACATATCCCGGCAGCATGAAATGCTCGGCTCTATGGTCTGCTGGGTGGGACTCTGATTCTAGGGCAGCTTCTACAGGGATATTGACGATATCTAGAGGGAACAAGTGGTGGAAAAACTATTAATTAGCCCCAGCCAGGATATGCAGAGTAAATTGGTTGACGCAACAGAGAACACAGAAGAGTTGAAAGTAATGTTCTCTTGATCTGGCAAAAAAGGCATGCAAAGATCTGATTGTTCCCAGTGGACCAAAAAAGGACTCTTAGCTAGCTGAGAAGAACTTCAACCTAGTTCTAGAAACAAGGGAGATGTTTGATTTCAGAAAGATCAGCAAGACTGTTTTTGAAGAAGGTACTATAAGCTGAAATTTGCTTTAAAGACTTGAAAGGTCTCTAAACTGAATGCCAGAAAGCACTAGAAGATGAACAACCAAAGGAAAACTCGAGGTGAGTTCTAAATTTGTCATCATTACTATAGTTATTATTGTTGTTGTTGTTATAATAGTATAATTGTATTATTAATTATATAATAGTATAATTGCTATTAAGAATAATTAAGAAAGAATGGCTCAGAAATTGCACGTTATCACACTATTTTTCCACTTAAAAAATATTAAACTGACAGAGGAACTCATAAAAAAAAACCTTAAGATTATGAGAAATAACCCCAAAGGAACTTCCTATGCTAGTAATATGTCAAAAAAAAAAAAACAATTTGTCTTTTAAAGAAAGGAACAAGAATGGGCAGCCCCTATGCAGAGAAGCATAGGGTGAGGAAAATGGGGGGAGGGGGAGAGCCTGAGTTGATCTACTTAGAAGCCAGAAACAAAATTATACTAGAAGTAACAGGAATATGACACTCCTGATAAAATGTTGATCAAAGAGGTCTCAAAGACCCCTAAATATTATAGGCTTTTTCCATTGCTCTTGGTTGCTCTCCAAAAAACTGTCAGTGAGACCCTATTAACGAAAAGACATTACATGTAGATCAAGAAATATGGGCAAAGTATTTCAACTAGAACTGGTCTGAGAACTTCCTCCTTGCTGGCTTACACAACACCAAAGAATACTGTAAGAGTTACTGGGAGAGAAATAATCACAGGCTCCATCAACACATGAAATCTGCAAGTTGCAATAAAATTACCATGGCACCAGGTGACTACCGGTATCATAGTGGTCTAAATGTCAAGGAGACAACCAACAGCTTTCTGATTGGACTCAAGACCCACTTGTCAGAATGGAACGCATTCCTGTTACTGTAAACTAGAACAAGAACCTAAAAAGGGGAAGGAAATAGATCAACAGGGAAAAACAGCCTATGAACCTGTAGGTAGGAAGACAGTAAACCAAAGTGCTCTGTAAATAGCTGCTATTATACTCATAGAATTGAAGAGCACTTGACACTCAGCCTAGAAGTCTTCTACGACAGAGGTAGAGGATCTCAACCCCCTGACAGCATGCAGCCTGGGACAGTAGAAGAGCAGTGAAGTGGACACCAACAGCCAGCCCTAATGCAGAGTACCAGCACCTCAGCAAGGCTCACCCAGAAGCAGGCCAACCTAATCTCTCTCCATCCTAAGACTGGGATGAGTGGGGCAGTGAGGTTGTAAAGAACCTAAAGATGGGAAAGTTCACTATTGGATAAGACATTCTACTCAAGGCAGGACTGCGGCATCTAGGAACTCATTATAGTGAGACTTGTCCTTACTAGACCTGCATAATGACAAACATACCAATATGCCCCCATAGACCACCTAGGAACTCAAGAAAGATAAGAACATTCAGTGGAAAACTTGGGGATTAAAGCTAGATAAATGAAGAAAAATGTCCCTATCAGTGGAGTGGCTGAAGAGAGGCAAGCTGCTATGCCACAGAGACCTGAACCCCTACAAGAATAGACAAGCCCAAGGGAACCCTGGGATCCATAGAAGCATTCAGGCAGGAGGTAGAGGGAGTAGAAGGGATGGGAGGGAGGGACCATGGAGGGAAGCAGGGATAACTACTCAATATGCTTGTAAAAATAGAAAAATAAAATAAAATAAAAATAAGTTACTATTATGGTCAAAGGAAAAAAAACTGTTAAGCCATCTCAAATATTTCCCTCATTAATGCCAAGAGGAGCAACCTTCAACTACAGGTGCAAAAGAGCACAGAGTCAAGGTTTTTATTTAAAGTCACTGTTTTTAAACTTCATTTGCTCTCTCTCTCTCTCTCTCTCTCTCTCTCTCTCTCTCTCTCTCTCTCTTCTGTATGTTTGTGTGTATGTGTACATGTGCATGTGTGTGTGAATATGAGTATTTCTATAAGCACCTGGAAATTAAAAACCTCAATATTTGGAATATGCAAAAGAAAAGTGAGCACCCACAGTTAAGCTTAGAAATGGGTTTTCTGAATCAGGAAGAAGAGAGAGAAAGAGAAAGAAAGAAAAAGGAAGGAAGGAGAGAGAAAAAGAAAGAGGGAGGGAGGGAGGAAGGGAGGGGAGAATAGTGCTTTCTTGATAAGCACAAGATCCTGAGTTTCATCCATAGAACCCACATTTAACAAAAACCTCCAGGCACGGTGGCACTGAATGCTGGAGTGGTAGAGACAGCAGATCCCTGGGGCTTGCTGGTCAGCCAGCCTAGCCTACTTAATGAGGTTCAGACCAGGGAGGTCCAGTCCACCTGTCTCTAAAAACCAGGTGAACAATTCCTGACACACAACACCCAAGGTTACTTCTGCCCTCCCCCATACAGCGAGCAAGTACCTCCACCACGTGACTAGTCACACATACACGATACCCACACAGAAAAATTGCTTCAACTACATTCCCCAGCCTCTCCTGTGCTCAGGCGTGGCCACCTCAATGACTTCCAGCCACAGAAGCAGAAACATGGCACGAAATGGTGCCTCATCCAATCTGATGAACAAGACAACGTTTGTTTGATGCTTTTAATTTTCTTTCTTTCTTTTTTTGCTGTTTATTCTTTAAGTGTTTCATGCATGAATATAATGAATCTGTGATATTTTCACCCCTTTAATCCCTAACCCCATCCTTCCTCCTCTTCCCACATCAACCCCCCCTTCTTCCCTGCCAGTCTCTCTCTTATTTTCTTGTTTTTTTTTGTTTTTGTTTTGTTTTGTTTTTTGCATGAGTGGCCTGCTGAGTTTCATCTGGCTTGATGAGGCAACATATTTCAAACTTGGAATGATTCCCTTTCTTCGCCGGCTTTTTGCCATGTCTGGGACCTCCCTGGAAGTCATGCGCTAAGACTAAATGATTGCCATCAACCCAAGTCTCCAAGCGCCTGGAAAAGAATCTGCCTCATTCCACAGAGTGAGCTTTCCTACACAAGAAATAATGTTGCAGTGTGTCAAGTCCCAGATTCACGCACTAGAGAAACTCAAGCACTGTTTATTAAGTCAGGAGCTAGAAGACTATCACAAAGTGTACTGATAATGTGAGATATTTCACAGAGATGGATAATTAGCACCCAGAGTGAAATAGAACAGACATGTCTGTCACCTCGAAGCCTCAGGACCTGAGTTCTGTTGTCCTTGTGTGTCAATCCATGGCTTGAGTGGCAGGGTAAAGTCAAGCTGTCACAAACTGGCCACCATGACACAGAGGCATTTGAAGAGCTCTGACTGGCAGCAAAGACAAAAGAAGAAAGGAAGGAGGAGAGGAGGTCGCCTGCTGCCAGAGCTGGAAGATGCTGTCCAACGTGCTTTCAAGTCTGATGTGGCCCCAAAGGGACAGGAAGAAGGGGCCTTGGATAGGATGTACCAGGTCCCATTGGGAGGAGAAGGTAGCTGCTCATCTCTGCTGTCTAACACCTTCTCATGATCCCAGGGGGACTCCTGAAGGTAGGTGTTATTTCCTCCATTTACACTCAGAATGGATGCATCAAGAATCAAGAGCACATAGCTTGTAGGCAACCCAGTTGAAATTCACACCTGAGTTAGTCAGGTTCTAACATCCTTGCTGTTTGTATTTTAAGAATTTAACCTTTGATACCTGAATATATTTGCTGAAAGTGGCCCCAAACACTCTGCTTCCGCAACCAGGTGCCTGTGACTGAAGCGGCCATTAGCAAAAGTGTAAAGTGCAACACAAATACAGGGAGCATTTAAAACAGCTCCTGGAAATGAAAGCAAGGTTCCAACACAGCCCACTTTCAAGGGGGCCTGGTTTCAATGACCGAAAGCAAGACAAAGAGGCATTAAAGGAAATACCTTTCTGCTGGGCTTGCAAAACTTCAGGTTCATGGATTCAGGAGAAGATTACAGAGGAGAAAAGAGGTTGGCAGCTGCAGCTTCTGGAGCTTCCCGCATCTCACAGGCCAGGAGCATGGCTTTTCCAATTGCACAATTAAGCCATTCTCCCCAGCCTTACTTCTAGTTTCCAATTAATCTGCAGTAATGAATTCAACTGCCCAAATGCATTTGCTAATGGAGGTGCCCGTTGGCCAGGTCATCCCCTCTCCCTTTTCTGACAGCAAGCTCTCTCCACTGTGCCAAGGACAAGGGAGGTAGTAGACACCCTGCCTAAGAGGAATGCCCAGGGCGTGAGAAAAGCAACTTCCTGAGACAGAATGTCACTTGCTACGAAGTCACTGATGGAAATCACCAAATGGCACTTGATAATTTGCTTCTGCTCTGGACATATTATTTTCTTGGTCCTTGGCAGCCATTACATAATGGTAAAGCATTAACCTTGAAAATTGTTGGTACAGAAGCTAGACTTTTGTTTACACATAGGTTAGCTCTGAGAATGGCCTCCCTCCCTCACAGTTCACTCATCTGGAGAATAAATTAGCAGAGCTGACTTTGGGCTCACAGTGAAGGGGAAGCACAAGCAATAGAAACTCATCACAATGCTTATTCTACATAGAGGGTGTGGTCAGATTGGGCATAAAGGGATGGATCCCCAGGGAAAGCAGGAGTTTCTTAGTGGGCACAAAATATACAAAGTGTAAGAACCAGAGGTTGAATGAGCCAGTAGGAATTGCTGACTGGAAGTGAGAGGTAAGTGAAGGAACTAGAAGAGGGGAGGCCCCCAGACTGGGAATGTCATGGAAGGAAATGTATAGACAGGACTCCCACAAGAAGCCAGATGGACATAGAAAATGAGACGGAAAACTAACAGGAAGCTAGAAATCTAGAGGTACAGCCTGCCCTTCCATCCCCAGGCTCTCAGCTAGTCAGGGGCCATGAAGTCCAATGCATGCGGCCCATGGAGCTGGGCTAGAGAGTCTCCAAAACCAATGAGCGTTACTAGTGTCTGATTTTTTCTCTCTAGTAAAAAGCACCAGAAAGGGGCATCCCTTCCTTGACCCCTGTTCTCATGACACAGGAAAGAGTTATCAGCTATTTTGGGGAAGTTGCCTGCAGCAACTATCTAGTAGCTAGTTTTTGGAGGCAGCAACCCAACATACCTGCCTTCTCACCATACTGTACTCTCCTGCAGGATGGGAGGATGAGAAATGAACAAGAAAGAAGGCCCGATTGCCTTTTTTTTGGGGGGGAGGAGCAGGATCCAGAACATCCAGAAGACAGAGCCACCACCCAGACACTAAACGTAGACCCTCAGATGTCTCTGAGGCAGAAACGTGGAGCTCCAAAAGGAAGCATCTAGAAATCAGCTTAAGCTGCAGTCTAAGAGAGCTGGCGCTGGATCACACTAGAATTCACCCTAGGGCCTGTAGGTCAGTAGAGACCAATTCCCAGAAGCTGCCCACGGCTCAAGCCAGGGAAGTGGATGGGAATGCAGATGCAGCCGTCTTGGCTGCTGAAGACAGTGGAATCAGGGTCCGAGCCAGGACCACTGCATCCCCTTCCTGCTGGAGGAGGATTGTTACACGGCTACCTGTCTGAAGCTCACTGCCCTCTTCGGACACCTAACTCAAGCCATGAGTTATTTGCCCTTGGATTTGCAGTGTTTGAAACGAGGAATTGATTTTTTTCTGAAGAAAGACGATACCTCAGAATATCAGTGAAGAAGAAATGGGAGGGGCGGAGGGAGGGGAGGCAGTCTGCCGTTCTTGGTGGTCCCACGTCTCCAGCCTATGGCCAAGCATCAAAGAACAGAGGCTGCTGTTCATTCATTCATTCAACAAATCTGTGCCAAGTACCCCTTTGTGACAATTTCTCTGTCATATTGTGATATGAAAAAGAAGAGAAATTCCCTTCACTCAGAGATCTGAGGAAGCAGATATTAAACCAGGAATTATAAAGATGGTGAGCGACATGCTCAAGCAAGTCGCTGAGAGGCGGTGAAGACACATCACAAGAGGCAAAACAAGGAAGCGAGTTTAAAAATTATTTAGTTCAAGCTCTGCACCTCGTTCTCACAGTGAGGAGCCTGAGTCCTCAAGAGGGGAGCTGTCTGAGTTCCAGGGAACCTTGATGCCAAGTGTTGTAGGGATTTCCACGAACCAGCGAGGAGCCCTTCCTGAAATGCTTCCGATTTGGAGTCATTTTACATTTTGGGATATTTGTACATATATAATGAGACATCTTAGGGACCAAACCCAAGTTATCAGTACAGAACTCATTCATGTTTCATATACACTCGCTACCACAGCCAGCTGGTAATGTGTGCAGCAGTTTTGGTGCACCTACATTTTGATTGCAAAGTGCCCTGTGAGGTCAGGGGTAATGGGAGAGGGGAGAAGGGAAGAGTTTTCTATTTGAAACATTATACAGAAACTCAAAAAGTTTAGGTTTCAGATTCCTTGGCATTTCACATTTTCAAGACTTAGGGAAGATGAGTCAGTACCATCACTTGGCTGATCTCAATCCTTGAGAACAAGACGGGAGATGGGTATTTTAACCATGAATCCATCACTTCCACAAAACCTTCACAAGTGACGTCAGTCTTGGGCACTTCTTCCCTCCTCTAAATCCCAAGTGCTCGATTGACTGGTAACCTCAGATCTACAACACCAGACCCCAGCGAGAGTGGACTGACAAGACACAGCTCTTGGGCTAGGACCTCTTGGATTCAGTACATTACCCAGTCGTGGGTGCTATAATTGTTCAACTCCTAAGTGGTCTCATGAACCTGCAGAATAGAGGTTGAGTATTACCTTAAACAAAGGGATACTGCGAGGACTCTACAGTCACAGTCTTAGAGATTTAAGGAGTAACTTTGTTCCTAGATGTCCAGCCTAACCTTGAAGCTCTGAACCTACCCATCTGAAACTGGGTCTAACTTGTTATTTTTGTGTGGGTGTGTAAGGGTATGTGTGTGTGTGTGTGTGTCTGTGTGTGTGTGTGTGTGTTGTGTGTGTGTGTGTACATGAGAGCACTTAAGTATGTGTGCCTGTGGTCACCCTAGGGTGACCTGGGTTGCTCTACCTCCTTATTATCTTACTCTTGAGTTTCCCAGGCTCCCCCTTCCAGCGCCAGCAGTGTAGATCACCATCATTTCCGCCTGGCATTCTCACTTGGGATCTAGAGATCTAAATGCAGGTCCTTTTGCTTACCAGATAAAAGCTTTAATTCCTGATCCCTATCTCCAGCTTCAGCTTATGGTATTTTTAAATTCTCTTTTTGGGGTCTGGTTGCACATCTGTGTGCGTTGTGTGTGCAGGTGCACATGTGTGGAGGCCAGAGAATGATGTGAGGTGTCATTCTCTAAGTGTGGTCCACCTTTCTATTGAGACAGGATCTCTCTCTTGCCTGAAAACAGCCAAGTACCCTAAGCTGTCTAGCCAGTCAGCCCCAAAGAGTTGCCTTGCCGGGGCTGGCATTCCAAGCATATGCCATATAGGATGAGCCAAGTCTACATTCAAGGACACAGCCAGCAATCTACCTTTCTGCCTCACTTAGCTTTACCACCTCCCAACAGATTATAAATCCATCTGTGGATGCATCTACTGATGATATCACCGTCTTCATGAACCAGTCTCTGCCTAAACTCTCCCTGCAAATCTTGAACTGCAAACCAAGCCTTCAATGCATGATTTCTGAGGAGGACACTTCCTGCCCAGACCATAAGAAGACTCACAGCCACATTCCCCTCTAAAACTATGCTGCGCCAGGATCTTTTGTGTACTTCATCTAGGCCATGGCATAGGGTGTGTTCCCTGTGGGTATTGAAATAATGGGCAAGTCCTTGGCATGTGGGTGCACTTGCTGAGAGTCACTGAGCAAGGTGGCCAGGTACATGTAGTTAAGACAGCACAGTACATCAGCCTGCCCAACTGCCTGACTGCTTCCACTTCCATCCTAGGTCCAAGCCAAAGCTGTCAGCCCCTCACTGTTCTCATCTTGGCAGCTCAGAAATCACTGGGGTATTGTCAATACTCTAGAGAAATAAACTATAAACAAAGACCACTGTATTTTTTGCCCAGGTTCCCACCATGCCGCATAACTCTCTTCTATTTGTCTTCTCTCTTCCTCCTTCCACCTGACTACCTGCAGCACCAAATAATAACAAGCAGGAAGGCTAATTCTAAGTTAGTGTCCCAGCGTGGATCCTGGCCCGCCTCTAGTTCTGTTATTTTCTCCCGTGTCTGGCTTTGACAAGACTGATGACATTTACGTTTTCCAAAAGCTTCAATAAAAGGCACTTTAGCTGCAATCACCACCATTTAATTTCCACAGTCATTTATTTTTGCTTGAATCACACAACAGAACCGAGGCCTGAGCTGTTCTGACAACTTGTCACTGAATGGGGATCAGCCCAAATGGGATGTCTTGAGAACCAAGGACAAAGAAAGGGTGGGGGTGGACTAAATGGCCTGAAAAATGAAGTGGGATGGTCTAAGGACAAGAGGAGATTGGCAGGAGTCAAGGTGCTAATGTTCTAGACCAGGAGACTTGGTGGGGTCTGGGTCCCAGACCAAACAGAAAGCCTGTCAGTTGTTCTAGAGACGAAGTTAAAGGATCCAGAAGGGTCAAGTGTCCTGTAGCACAGAGAGTCTTCTAAGAGAGATGGTATCTGGAGCTAGAAAACCCAGCTTAAAGGAGGAAATCTAAAGAGCAGGTATGGAGACCATTCTTTGCTACCATACTTTGGCTAGCAAGATAGCACCTTGGGAGGACCAAGGCCCAAATGTCCCCCTCCCATCACATAGTGACTGACAACATGGAGAACACATCAGAAGACATGTTGCAGCTATTTTGCAAACACACATATTTGTTGAAGATATGCCTACATACCAGAAAGCACTCAAATTGTAAAAATGTGTCTCAATCATTTTCACAAGGCATTTTAGTCCCATAGAAACACTGCACTTCTCTGGCACTAAGTTGTCTTAGTTTCATCTTCCGCTGCTATAATACTTGACTGAAACCATGTAGGGGGAACAAAGGGATTTAATTCTGCTTTATGACTTCAGGTCAGAGACATGATAGCTCCCCAGGAGCTGAGGGAACTGGCCACGTTGTATCTGCTGCAGAAGCAGAGGGTCAAGGAGCCATGCATCTCTTCTAGCTTGCCCATTGGCCAAATCCTATCTTACCCACCTGCCCAGGAAGTGGTGCCACCCACCAAAGACTGGGTCTTCTCGTATCAATTAGACAATGCAATTAGACAATCTGCAGCAGGCTTGTCCTAACTAGGTAATTCCTCAAAGGTACACCTAGAGGATCAGCTCTGAAATGTCAAGTTGACATTTGTAACTAAGGACCACACAAGGTAAAAAGTCATTCCGTTAACCACAACTCAGGCCAAGAAGCAGAACACATGAAGAAGCTTTGCATATACGCCATGCAGTTACCAACTCCCTGACATGGTCCATCAACCTCGTTTCAAAAGCTGCCCATTGGAGTTGCCTCCTTTTTCGTTTACTAAGAATGAATGCACAAATAGAGGTACAGAAATAGAAATACATAATTAGCTCTGTGTTTGAGTTATAGACGCCATTGAACATGGAAGTATTCTTCATGCACTGCTGTATAATGCTGTGTTGTATTTCGTACCACAATCACTTGTTCTTATTATTATTGATGGACATTTTGAAGATTTCCAGTTCCGAGATCTTTCTCTGTTTAATCTGGTTGAATGGTTTTCAGTCCCTTGAATCAAACCCAGGACCTCATACATTCTAGACAAGCACTCTCCCCCATGGAACTGCAGCCCAGTGCCCAGTGCAAAGTTCTCATGAATAGCATGTCCACAAGCATTCTATCTGTCCTGTACACAGAGGCACAGTTCTGTCCAGGCTCATACCCAAGGGTTAAATTGCTACTTCACAGAGTGCAGATGGACAATCAGCTTCAGGAGATACTTCCCAGAAATTTTCCATAGTGATCATCCCAGTTATTTTTCCACCAACAAACCCACGGTGCTTGATTTTAGCCATTCTGTTGAGTGCACACAGTTTTTCTTATTTATTTGATTAATAAAAGATTGGAACTTTTTCATGCATCACTGACAATTCAAGTAGTGTGTGTGTGTGTGTGTAGTCACAAATATGTGTGCATGTATGAGTGGTGTGAGTGTGCTTTGCACCCACATGTGAGCATATGAGCATGCACAGAGGCCACAGGAGGCAGCCAGGTATCTTGCTTTATCACTCTTCTTTGAGGCAGGCTCTCACACAGCATCTGGAGTTAGGCTGGTGGCCAGTAAACTCTAGAGTTCCTCCTGTCTCTACTTCCTATAATACTTAGGTTATAGGCACATGCACAGCCACACCCAGTTCTTTACATAGGTGTTGGGAATGACGAGTCATGACATCACCCAATGCAGCAAACACTCCTGTCCACTGAGCACCTCCCCAGCCCTTTGAATGTGTCTTGCCAAAGCTTCTGCTTATTTTTCTCGTGGAGAGTCTTATTGCCTTATATATTCTGGTGACAAATTCCTGGTTTGCATATTTCTAGGCAGAAGGTATGGCATGGTACCAACCTTAGTTCCGCACTCCTTTTCTCTCTTGACTCTGTATTTCAGTCCTGAAGACACACTGTATCCAGTGTAATATCAGCACAGATTTCACACACACACACACCTTAATTCTTCCTCATCTCCATGTAACCCGAATGAATGACTGGAGCTTCACATTCAAAGGTCATACAGCATCAGCAAACATCCAGCCTCACCCAGACCTTATGCTCCCTCCCTGAGCCTCACACGGTACCCAGGATAAGCCCAAGATTCCACCATGTGCATGATCTCATAAGAAACTAACAATAGGTGCCCAGTAAAGTTCTGCAGAAAAGGTGAAAAGCCACTCTGAGCTCTGAGCATGAGAGTGTCTGTGGGGTGATATTTTCAGACCATAGATGGTAAATATCAAGAAAAGACTGCTTTGATCTGGAACATTTTCTTCAGAAAGAAAGGTCTGACTGGCAATGGGGGCCAGATTTGGTCTCATAGGCATCTGCAATGATTAACCACTGTAGGGTTGTCCTGGGTTCCGCCTGTAAGATCCTGCATGGTGGGAACTTTCTAGGTGATAACAGTCATTGACTACTGTATGTCCCAGGGAGACAATTTCCTGCAGGTGGTTTATGAAACGGTCACAGTTCTTGTCCCTATTGAGTTATATGTCTCAACTAAGTTAGGAATGAGATAGAGGGTCTTTGTTTTTCCTTTCCATTTGTTTTTCTGTTTTGTGGTTGCTCTAAAGTAGTCTAGGAATTTATAAGGGAAAGAAGATGGAAACATTCCAAGCAAGAAGTGAGTATATAGACTACCTCTGTGTTAGTACATCTGACATAACAATACCTGTCAGAAACTGGGGCTGCACAGCATGTGTGCACTTGACTGTGTGTCCCGTGTTGACAATACTCTTCATCTCCATGCCAACCATGGTAAAATGTTACTGTCACCACCTCATTTGTGAGGAGACAGAGGCCCAGAGGAGTCGAACACTGTGCTCAATATAATACACTCACTCAACCAAACCTTAGTGCTCAGGCCTCCTCCTGTTTCTTCACCAAGCCCCAGGCCTCACAGCCTAGTTAAACCAATTTACATCTAATTACTACCAGGAAAAGTGATGCTCTAGCTATCTTGCACCTGTCCCATGATAAGGCGTTTCCCTACGTATCAACTTATCTGAAGACTACTTGGCAAAGTTGTCATGAAAGCAAGACAGGGTCTTCAAATTTTAAGAAAAAAAAATCCTCTGATCAAACGTGTAGTGATTAATAATGGCAAGAGAATGCTAGAGTATATCCATGAGGATTAGACAAGTTGAATGTGGCAGATCTGAGTAAATTGGTTTCCTCTGAAATAAGACTTCAGAGCTTGATGTATCTAACTAGAAGGTGGAAGACACAGGACAGCCAAAGAGAAAGCAAGAGTCACGGTGCTCAGAACCCAAGCTCCAAGACTCTATTACATATGCATGAGAATTTACTAGAAGTATATAATCTGGACACTATAAATGTTTCCCAAGCTGTTTTCTTATCTCAAGCAGTGTGTAAATACATGTTAGACCTGTGTGTGTGTGTGTGTGTGTATATGTGTGTGTGTGTGTGAATGTTCGTACACATAAGGAGGTTGAACACACTAGTCTTTGACAGGCTAGGTAGGTATTGCCCAACAAAGCAAGAACAAAGACAATGAAAATCAGGATACTAACAGGACTAGGCAAGCTGGTGAAGCTCAGTAGAGGAGACAGAAGATGACCTGAGAGGAGGCCATGACTAAGCTATAGGCCCCAAGGTGATTTATGGAAATCAGAGGTAACAGGACAAATGCCTTCTCCTCTTCATCTCCAGATGGACTTTACCCAGAAACATGCTTACATGCATGGTCATAACAGAGAGGATATTGCATCCAGTTTCAGGGGCTTCAGAGACGCAACACTCACCACAGAACCTCCTGTCCTCTGTAACCAGACTCTCACTTTTAAGAGAAGGACACTATAGACTTCCAAAAACATTGTAACTTCCATAGGATCACTGAATCACAGGGCTATAGGATCAAGGGCACATGTAAGTTTCCCGTATCCAGACTAGAGTTATTCCATGGAGGAAGCTGAAAGAAATTCCAGTCTGTGAGGCTTAAGTCTGAGATGACTGTACTACATGGACACATCCTAAGCCTGCCCACCTTCTTGCTGTTTAAGGAATGGAGTACGGTCCACAGACAGTTCTGATGTGCCTATCAGCCTGCATGTGGATGGCTGGTGGGATTCTTCTCCTTAAAGATGCATTAGGGTGGAGCCAGAGGCTCCCTTCCTGAAGAGAACATTAGAATTCCCCAAGTCCCTAGATGGAGACAGGAGAGTTCTGTAGAAGCAAATGTGCCGAAGGAATTCCAGAAATGGTGTGAAGCCACCTCCTAGAGAAGAACAAAAATACCTCGTCACTTATCCTGGCTCCAAACCTGGTTGCTTTTCCCTTCTCTTGGAACACAGGCAAGAGAAGGGGGCTGCCTGCCCCTCACCCAGAGGAGGCCCCTAGGGTCCTTTCCCAGAGTCTTGAACCCAAGGTAGGCGGGGTATGAGTGGTGTTGAAATGCTCGTTTGGCCCTCTCAAGAGCAGATGTGGGAGAAATGCCAGACGGTATTATCATGAGCCAAGTTCACAGCCACTGCCAGGCCTAGGGGGGTGAGTTTGAGAGGGAACCTCTCCATCTTCGTCCCTGTGCCGGGCTTTGCAGGAATTTCTTCCAGCCCCTCACCAGCTGGTTGAAGCCTGCAAGGTGATGAGCGTGGATAGAGCCAAGTCTTGCTGGTGACTGTTAATTTCATTAGTACCATGAAAATATCATGATTGTTGGAACATCCAACCCACTTTCACCCATTCCCCACCTCCCGCACAGTCTCCCTGGATTCTCTGCTTCTCCCCTGTTCAAAATTTTTCTCTCTCTCTTTTTTCCTCCTTGCCCTTTTTCATAGGACCTGTTCAATTAATTTACCTCCAGAAAACAAAATCCACTATTGAGAGCTTTGGCTTTTGAAGGCTAAAGGCCGGTTCCCTGCTGTCTTACAACTACTTCTAGCAGCAGTGAGTCAAGAGAAAGTCTTTGGGAAGGAGAGACGCCTACCACGGCTGCCTCATGAGCCTGGTGTACTCGCCTGGCTGCAGAACTGCAGAGGTGGGAAAGAGATGTTCTGTTCAGAAGAACGGTAGGTGGGGGAGAGGGAGGGAGTCTGGGGAGCAGGAGCATCAAGGTCTGGATCCCAGACTTCAGACCAAACCCTGGGGACCCTTCATGTTCAAGTACATTCAGGTTTGCACCTCCAGTTAAAATAGAAGTGCTTGGTTGGTTTCTTGCAAGTCTGCAAGGCTGCAGAGGGACCACCATGTCTCCTGCCTTCATTCATATTAACAGCACTTCCATTTTATCTTCTGCACAAAAATTGTCTCAAAAGAAAGAAGTTCAAAACAAAGCATACGACTCACTAGAATGTCACTGGCTATGTTGTCTGGTGACTTCTCACCTGCCTGCTAGGGATACAGTGGTCTGGGCAGCAACTCCTTGGAGACATCACCTTGTTTCCTCCAGTTCTTTAGGTCCCACCCTGCCCACGTCAATCTCCCCGAAAAACAACTCCCCGACCTCCCTGACTCCATAGCTCTTCCCCATCTCCAGCCATTTAGCACCAAGCTTTCCCTCCAAGCCACACATTCAGTGAATTAACAACCGTCCCTTCCAACCTTTCCACAGCATATGTAGACCTCTGCTCAGCTTTTCCATTTTGTCTATGTGACCTTATAATAGGCAGGTCTATTGTGTCTTTATTGAAGTTGTATTACTATTCATGTCTCACGTGAAGCTAAGGATTTTGCACACTACACATTTTGTGAGCATCGACTCATTCAGTTCTCATGCTAAGCCTCCTTTTATAAATAGGAAAAACGGAGACAAGGAGCATTTATGTGACTTGCCCACAGTCGCTATGAGTCATCCACAGTCAACTATGGCTGAGCCAGGATTCTAACCCAAGCCAGTTGTCTCTATGCCCAAAGCTCTTCTGCCACGGACAGAGCCTGACATACCTCAGGTCTTCCCAGGGTGTCCCCACCATTGTTGCTCCACCTATCTATGTCATCCTTCCCTTGAGAATAGTCTATGTAAGTTCCATTTCTATCCATTCTTCTGATTCTTGTGCTTCCATCTCTGAAACGGACAGCATGGAACAAGCCAAACAGCTTACTCATGGCCCAACTTTGTCACTGGCCTGTTGTTTAATCGCATAAAAGCTCACCATCCCCATTGACAAAATACAGCAGTTGCTCCCAGATGGGCACAAGGACAGAGATCTGCTGAGTCACTGTTGCCATGCCCAGGGTTAAAGTTCAAGGCTTCCTGAGGAGCCCCGCCTCCAGTGCCTACAGTAGACTCCACCCCTGCAAATCTGTCCAAACACAACCCCCACAGCCTTCTTCTATCACTCAGTTTGCATTGCTATGATTTCCTATAATCCGGAACCTCAAGTCCCCCCACCTGCTCTGCCCTCCCATCCATTTCTGCTCTGAGCTGATGGCAGTGTCTGGCCAGAACCCCGTCCTACCTATTTAGGGGCTTAGCCTGCTCCTACCAGCACCTGACTTGGCATATTTCCAATCAGAGCTTTCTCATGGTCTCAGGCGCCCCACCCTCTGTCTGGTTGGGATTCTACAAGTTAAGCCTAATTAAAAACACTGCATCTTCCAGATCTCTCTAGGAAGAGTTACTGTCAGCTTCTCTCCCAAATCTGCATCTCATTTCTTACCAACGCCTTCTCCCTTTGGGTCCCTTCAGCTTCCTAGAGCCTGTTAAAGCAGCTGCATCTGCCTTATTTACAGGAGATGAGACCACAAACAATTTCATGCCCTGAACAATTTATCCTTCTTCTCCCTCCACGTGTCACACACCGTTGTCCTTCTTCACTATTCTTCTTTTCTCTGGACTGGAATTTAAGTTTGAAGTGGGTATCAACACCAGCCATTCTCTGTGGATCAGGTCTGGTGGGATGGAGAAAAGGGGTTTCCTGTGCCTCTGACTTGGAAACTGAGTGCATTACTGAGCATGTGTTGCCCTCCATAGAAGACAGGAAATGGATGTGACACTGACACTAGTTTCCCAGTATAAAAGTAAGGGCAGGGATGGAGAAATGGCTCAGAAATTCAGCAGAAGAACCTGAGTTTGGATCCCGGATCTCATGCGAAAACACCAGGTGGAAATGGCAGCTCTGGAAGGCAGAGCCTGTGAAATTCTAAAGCAAAGCAAAAAAGGAGGTAGAAGCAGTCCAGGATGATTCCTGAAGTCATCCTCTGGTTTCCACAGGGACACATAGTGTTTAATGCACACACACACACACACACACACACACACACACACACACACACATTAATGTGAAGATTAAAAGAATTAAAATTAAAAATAAATGAGGGCAGACCACCTGAGATGGTTTTAGCTATGGTGACTGGCATTTGCATACACCCCACAGTGAAACCTTAGACTCTGGCACCTCCAGATTAATATGTTATTGAATAAAAGAGAGGAGGGTATGAGCGGGGTAGGGAAGGGAGAGAAAAGGAGGAAAAGGAGAGAGGGGGAAAATACAAAGAAAAGGGGAGAAAAGGGAAGGAAGGAAAGGGAAGGGGCAGGGACAGAGGAGGAGGGGAAGGGAGAGAAGGAAGGAGAAGCTAGAGTAAGTCTTCCAGGATGTAGAGAATTTGCCTACAATACATCCTAAGCTGTCCAAGGCTGGCTTTGAGTTGGCGCCTCTGTCTCCAGGTTCTGAACCTTAGCAACCACCCTCCTAAAATCACTAGCATCTGCACAGCCTGGGCTATAAGCCTTGGCATCAGTACTCAGTGTTCTGAGCCTCCCGAAACTCAAGTGGCATGCAGCTCTGTGGCTGCAGACATTCACCCCCCCACCTACACAGCCCCGGGCTGGGCCTTATACTTTCACAGAACTCACACTCAAGACACACATGCGCACACATGGGCCTGGGCCCCAGCTCAGCAGGCTTGCTTCGGGAGCAAGAAGTACCATGAGCCCAGATTCTCCAACTTGCTCAGCAGTGCCTGAAGTCCTCTTAACAAGATGAGATTCTCCTAATCCGCTCTGGACCTCAGGGCTAAAAGGCAAGTCGCCCAGCATGTCACAGACTATCCTGGAGCTCACTTTTTTTTCTGGATCCCTGATAAAGGATAAAGAAGAAGAGCAATAAATATACAGTGGCACCAAAGCTGTAGCTTCTGAAGCCAGTCTGCTAGGCTCAAACCCTTGTGGTACTGGCTGTGCCCACTCAGGAAATGAATGAACCTCTTTGGGCTTCTGTTTCCTCTTTTGGAGGATGGAAAGCATAGAAACACTTTCCTTGTCAACTCTGTGGTGAGAGCCAAACAGAGCAAAACATGTCGGAAGCTGTGAGACCTGGATACATGGTGCGTTCCTTCAACCAATTTCATTGTTACAGAAAAAGTTGGTCCCTTTCCCAAGAAGAAAAGGGAGCTGGGGAAATGACCTTGAACAGCAGCAAGGGCAGGCTTTATAGTCCTAGGCTGAGACAAGGTAGCCGTTGGCTACTGGAGAGTCACAAAGCATCTGAAAACAGGAACCTTCACTTCCTTCTCCAGCACCAGGCGTGGGCTGATGGGACGCTGACCTCTGTTTATAGGGGTCCTGCTGGAAGTGGCTGTCTGCAGAGGTGACAGTCCTTGCCCGCAGCAGCCCTCAACCCTTACTGCCCCATCTCGCCATTCCCCCCACATCTCCCTCTCTGCCACTCATGCTCTTTCTAGTATTCCAGCTCATACAGGACTGCTGTCTGGAAGAAACCCTTCTCATGGTAGCCACATAATTCTTTCCACAGTGACCCCAGAACTGGCATTCTGTTGTGTCCACCGGAGTAAAGCATTGCATGAATGTGCAAGCCTAAAGTCTGAGGTTCACAGTATCCATGACACATTGAATGGGAGACCTGAGGCATCAAAGGAACATGGCTGAATGTGGTGAAGAATCAGGATGACTGAGCCTAAGGATGGTGGATTTGCCTCCCACCGTCCTGTTTCCTTCCTGTTTTTGTGCTGTCTCAACGACCTTCACATTTTTAGACTCCCCTAGGTACCCCAGCTGTTGTGACTTTGAGATGCTTGTACATCCCGAGAACAGCGCCATGCTGTGGTCATTGATAGAATGCAGCCTCCCTGGGGCCGGGCCCACCGGAGACTGAGCTTGAGACTTAACAGTCTGTTCAGCCCAGGAAGCAAGGTGTGGGCAGACAGGCAGAGTAGTGTCTCTGTGTTCCCAGCTCAGATGGGAGGGGGAGGAACCCTTGCCACTTCAGAGCCGGGCTTAGCATCCAGAAGCACTGACCCCCAAGTAAGGGCTCGGCCCCATTTTGAGGACAAAGTACAGTTAATAGCTTTGAAAATGCGCAGCTGGAATAAAAATTGTTACCAAAGTGGGTTCTTCAAATTTTAGATAAAAGCAATTGCTTGTGAAAGCTTCAGTCAATCGAGTCGCACTGAATGCAGCGAGACAACTTAATGCAGCCATGATAGAGTCGGGCAAGAGCGCTGGGAAAGGTCGAGGGGTGGGAAGCCACCAGGACCCGACTGTGTTTGCAGTCAGAGGACAGGGCAGGTATGCAGGGTACAGAGATGGGTCTCCGTCCCTCCTTGAGCATGGTCCCAGGGCACAGTCTGCCTTCAACACTCCTGGGTAGCAAACTCTGGGCAGGTCCTATGGCAATGCCACCTGTTCACACTCGATGAACATCCCGCTGGGGATGGACTGTGTCCTTTCTCGCCTGCCTGGCTCCTGGCAGTGTACCCTTACCATTTCATCGCTCATTAAGGAGCTTCCAGAGGAAGACATTCTTTCATCTCCAGAACCTCAATGGCTCTTCAAGCTGACAGGAAAATCAATGTTTCAGCCCAGGTTGAAAGTGTTGTGATAAAGACTCCTTTCTGGTGCCAGGGGTGATGCCAGGCCCTTCAGTGGGACAACTGACAGGTGATGCCTCATAGAAGAAGAGGTTGGTGTGCTGTGCAAGAAGAGAGGACAATCCAGGTGAAGGAGTGAGGGTCCTTTGAGATCTGCAGGTGAAGCTCCACTTGTCAGTGAACAGTGCTGGTCATGCCCCAGAAGAGGCTGGAGGGAAAGGCAATGGTAGCTCACAAGAACTCCGTCTCCCTCATTGCAAAAGAATCAGCTGTGGGCACTGTGTCCACAGAACAAATGAGATCCAGGGTCTTTGGGGACAGCCTGTCCATTCTCTTCTGTCCCTTCCCTTGTTCTTACGACACCCCCCCCCATGGTTCCAATGATGGATTTCCCAGACAGCTGCTGGCACCCCCTTCTTCCTGCAGGAAGAGTGTTTCTGGATTATTGTGACTAATTGCCCAGGATGAGATTGTTTTCAAATGCCAGGCACTGAGACCCAGCACCTCCTCTGTCCCGCCCTCCTGACTTGGCACAGATGTTGATAGGTCAGTTTATCTGGTAGGCTGTGAGCTCTTTAATGATCCCCACTACACAATGCTGAGTCAGAGGTCAGATAAATAAAAGGAGAGAAAACTAATTAATGAAAGAGCGAATCAATGAAAGCCAGCTTTCTCTGGTAGGTAAGAACAGTCGATTCCAATGGGAGTTGCACATGTAAAATTACCACAAATGTCACTGGATTAAAAAAAAAAAAGTCTGGTCTTGTTCAAAAAGATATAAAAATACTCCATGATAGCATGAACCAGAAAAAAGTAACAGAGAAGCCTCATGGGAAAGGTCTCAGAACGTTACCCCTAGCTGCAAGGCATGAATCCTCATAGGTGCATCTGCTCTTGGTACATTTAAACCTTCTCCAAGCTTTGACAATAATCTTGTGGTGATGAAACTGATTGAATGGCAGATGTATGTGTTGATACAGCTTACCTTCCAAATTTGGTCCCACACAAATCTAAAAAGTCTCATAGAAAACAACTTTGAACTGACACATGATGAAGAAAATTGAGTGTGAGATGTATCCTTGGGATGGAGAAAGGCAGGCACATGGAGAGGTTCTTTGATGTCACACATCCTGCCAAGACTTGAAAGATACAAGGAATCCTGCCATCATCAGTGTGATATTTTTACCATTTTGCATATGATGAATAGATGAGGCATATAAGTAAATTGAGCAAAGGAGCACATGTTAGGAAAAGACTTGGGTTATCAATACAGCTGCCAGAATTCAGAATTTACAATCCTAGCTATGTGACTGCAGTGCTACAGATGCATCAGCACGAAGATGCACCCACAAACACAGGTCAGGAGCGGTGTGGTCTGCCCCAGATATGAGTGTTTTGAAGAGACTAGATCAGGTAGACAGGAGGTAAAGCAGAGACACCATACATGCACTTGCTCTGAGTCTTGAGAGGATCTGTCCCCAGACCTCCAGGAGATGTAGGAAGCAGAAGCTATACCAAACTCTACACACACTATATTTTTCCTCATATTTACATACCTATCAACTTTAATTTATAAATTAAGCAAGTAAGCAATTAGCAAGAACTAATAGTGGCTGAAGAGGTAGCTCAGGGGTTAAGCTTCTGCCTAGCAGGCGGAAGATCCTGAGTTCAGATCCTAGACCCCACGTATAGACGCAGGGTGGAAGTGGGGACGGTCTGCTTTTCTGGTCCTGGTAGGGCGGAGCCTGTAAATCCCAGGGCAGAGTAAACAAGGAGGAGGTGGAGGCGTCCATGGTGGTTCTCAAATTCGCCCATGGTTCCACACACACACACACACACACAAACACGTACACATGCACAATTGAATAAATAAAAAAACTAATAGTATAATAGAACAATTATAAAGATATACTATAATAAATAGAATTCCCAGCATCCAATAGGACCATTCTTAAGTACAATAAGGATAACTGGAAGACAAGCCCCATCAGTAAGGCCAAGATGGACCATTTTATGACTGAGATGGATGCTTAGTGATTACCAGACAGGTGGCACATATGGTGTGGATACATTGGGCGCCCCAGTTGGGATGGGGCAGGGTGGTATGAGATCTCATCAGGCTATTCATGAGGGCTCACAATTTATTATTTAAAATTGTCCTTCTGGAACTTTCCATTTTTCATATTTTCAGGCCGCAGCCAACTAAACCATGAAATAGAATCTATAGATAAGGGGATTCATTGTACAGAAAAATGGGGACAGAAATGGATGTGTGAAGGTAGGTGTTAGACTCCCAGGACCCAAACAGTCAATCAAGGTTCCACCAAGATCACCCCGCACTGTGAAATTCAAGAGAGACACTTCCACAAGGAGACAAGGGCAGGCATGTTCTGCTGTATAACTGAACTCTAGTGCAGCTGTGGGAATCTGGGCTGGGCTACATAAGGAGCTCCTTCAGCCTAGCACAATGCAGTCCCTCATCCCTCCTCTCTGGAAAGATCTAGAAGGAGCAAGCCATCCAAGGAACACAGCAGGAGTCAGGAGAACCTCTGTCTTCAAGGCTCCGTTCTGCAGGCCTCAAACACACAGATGGCAGCCAAAGCCTCGTCTCAGGACCTGTCCATGCAACCATCTGCTCAATATCCCTAGCAGCTCGCGCTACGCCAGCCCACCCCTGCTGCATGCCCTACCTGCTGGACAAATTGGATCCTCTTCCCATGCTCCTCAGGGAAGTAGCATCTTTACCGCATGAATCGTATGAGCCATGAATAAGAAAACCTTCCTCTATAACCACCTTTTCTGGTCCTGGACCTGCCCATCTGCAAGCCACAGCTGTGCTACCCCCAAGAGCTCCTGGGTTCATCATGTTACTTCCTGCGCTAGCACATGATCTACAGTCCTAGCTCACCACCTTAGAGTCACCAAAGTTAGCCCCATGTCACTTTAGAATTCAAGTCAAGATTCAGTGGAAAGGAAGAACATGCCATTGTCAAAAATAGATACTTCAAGAGACCAGGACAACTTGACAAGGCAATTTCTTACTTCTTTGGAAGGTGCAGAGCCTCTGCAGGTGGAGTTAACAGGCACCCAGAAGGGACATCCATTTCATCTTTTATCCTTAATGCAAAGAGGAAGGCTCTGGCCTTTCACCTCACTGGTTGAGGCTCCAGCTCACATTCTATTCATGGCTGACTAAGAAGCATATTGCCAGTTCAAGAAGTTGGAGGGTCCCTCTGTTTCAGTTCTGAGAAATGACAGGGAGTACTGACTCATGGGAATTTCCTTGTGAAAAGGAAGCCAGAGCCAAAATGGAAACACTCTGGTTTGATAAAAAAAGTTTTCCTACGCCATGCTGTGTACAAACTAATGCCACATTTGTCTCTAAAGTTTCTTCCTAGTCTATTTATTTATAATTGTGCATGTGTGTGTGAGCGCGCACACGTGCACGTGCGCTAAAAATACCTAACCTAAACTCTTCCTTTAGCATATTTGTTAGGTGTACAACACAGTGTTACCAACTACTGGCATTTTTTTTCCAGATCTCTAGGACTTCTATAAATAAAAAGTTCACCTTCTAATAACTCTGTTTCCCTCTCCTCTAACTCCTGAAAATCATCATTTCATTCTCTGCTTTCTATGAGTTTGATTAGTTTAGATTAGTGGTGTAAATGTGGTTCTCTAGTATTTGTCCTTCTGTGTCTGGTTCAGGTCTGAGTTCGTCCATGTTGTCAAAAGTGGCAGAGTCTCCTTTTCAAAACTGAGTAATATTTAAATACATACTATACCACATCTTCATATGTATGTATGTATGTATATATATATCATTGACTATGTGAGCTGTTCCTATATCTGTTCAACTGTGAGGAATGATGTAATGAACATAAGAATACAAACAGCCTTCCTGACACAGATTTAATTTGCTTCCTGTGAGCATGCGGCGGAGTTGCTACATGGCAGAAGAATTCTAGCTTTAATTTTGTAAGGAACTTCCACCATTTTCCATGATGACTCTGTCAACTTAACTTCACAGGCTTCTATTTCTTCTGTGCTATTTATAATGACTTCTTTAGATGACGATGGAATCTACCAAAGCCCTCTTAACAGATGAGAAGACATGGGCAGGAAAATGAGCCATTTTGCATAACCCAGAGATTATCTCCTGCACAGAGAGCACACAGACCCAGCTAACTTGAAAGTTCGACATTTCCTGACAAAGAGGACATGTGCTATTGTTATGCTATCTTCTGAGATGTCCAATGGATATTAACAGTATGCTACCTGGCTCAGCATTCTAAACAGAACCATTGGCTCAATGCCCTTCTAAGCTCAGTGTTTTTAGAACAAACAAGAAGCTGTCCAATGAAATGGGTGCTAAAAAAAGAGCATATCAATGTGGAGATTGGGAAATCTTTAAGTTGTTGCATTTTGTTACCAAAAAGTATGTGAGTCAGTTGACTTCAAAAACTTCTCATGTAGACATTCTTCAAAAACAATGAATAAAGATGACTCAATTCTATTCTAGCCTGCCCAAAAATTTTTTATAGCATTTACTTTTGTGTGCGTGTGTGTGTGTGTGTCTATGTAAAGACCCAAGGTAATATCCAGAACATCTTCAGTTACTCTTCTGTCTTTTTTTTTTTTTTGAGACCAGCTCTCTAATCAATCTCAGAGCTCATAATAAGGTTAGTCTGGTGGACCAGCTTTCTCTGGGGATTCCCACTTTCTGTCTTCCAGGATTGGAATGACGGATGGGCTACCATGTCTACCTGGCATTTACCTGGGACCCAGGGATCTGAATTCCACTCTTCCTCTTTAACTGCAGTGTCATCTCGCTGCTCAGCACAGACTCTTTAAGTCCATTTGTTAAAAGCAAAAAAATACAACACTTTCGGATTTGTTTTTAGGAACTAATTAGAAAACATTATCAAGAAAAATAGAAATTTACCAGCCAAACTTCAATTAAAAAGAAAGTTCATATATTTGACAGTTAAGACTGAAATAATAAATGTCATGACTTACTATACAGGGGTATGAACCCATAGCTATGCATCTTTGTCAAAAGAAAGAAAGGAAGGAAGGGAGGGAGGGAGGGAGGGAGGAAGGAAGGAAGGAAGGAAGGAAGGAAGGAAGGAAGGAAGGAAGGAAGGAAGGAAGGAAGGAAGGAAGGAAGGGAAAGAAAGAAAGGAAGGAAGAAAGAGAAAGAAGGAAAGAGAGAAAGAAGAAAGAAGAGACAGAGAGAAAGAGAAAGAAAGAAAGAAAGAAAGAAAGAAAGAAAGAAAGAAAGAAAGAAAGAAAGAAAGAAAGAAAGAAAGAGAAAGGAAGGAAGGAAGGAAGGAAGAAGGAAAGGAAGGAAGGAAGGAAGGAGGAGGAAGGAGGAAGGAAGGAAGGAAGGAAGGAAGGAAGAAGGAAGGAAGGAAGGACGAATGAACGAACTATGCTTTAGTGATGGGCTAGACTGCCTTGGAGCCCCTTTCCCTAAACTGTCCTTTTGGGACAGTTTGTGATTTTTCCTGTCCCTTATCACTCTCTGGAATATAAAGTCCAAGTCCCAAGGAGACAGGATTGAAATTTTCCCTCTCCCTGAACCTGGGCGCTCCTTACACAAGCTGTTGCAGTTCACCTGCATGGTTGCTGATAAATGACCATCACACAGCTTAAGGGAACAAGGAGTTTACTTTCTTACGACAGTCCAGTTACAGTTCTCAGTCCAGCTTGACTGAAGAGCACGCACCAACACCAAGGCCTAGAGAACTGGCCACACCATCACTGCATAATGGTTGAGAGATGGACAATCCTTACTTGCCAGACCAGCATGTCTGGCCAAGTGAACAGAAGAATGCCCACTCTCTCAACCAGCTCTCTGTGATTTATCCAGGGCCTAATCCCACTCACCATGGGCTGGGTCTTCCCCAGCAGCTAGACAATCTCCTTCAGGTTTGCTCTGGGCTTAACTCAACCATCAACTCTCTACAACTGTGCCCAGAGCTCAAATCTTCAATAGTCAAGTTGACACCTGTGCTTAACTATGACACAAGCAAACATCTTTGGCAACCTTATGCAGCCAGCTACTGAGCGTTCTACTTGCCAGGATATTAGGGTTCCTCAGCAACACCCCAGAAACTCTGTAGCTACTATCAGTTTGACCAACCAAGGAGATTTTTCCTTGGAAAACGTCCTTATTTCTTTAGAGCTGTCCAGCCCCTTTCTAGAAAGACAGTGTGGTGCTTATTTGACTTCAGCTAGGCCAGGTCAGAGGAGCACTGTTCCTCACTGGAGGTGATGCCAGGCACCCATGAGCCCTTGGGCTCCCGGGAGGATGTGAACGTCACTTGTGAGAACCAGGGACTGATGCTAAGAGGAACACAGCAGTAGTTGCAAGGATCACATGCCAAGTCCTTCTCTCCCATCCTAGACACACACTGTGATTGAGTACCTAGTATGCCGGACTTTAGACCTCTGGACCACAACCCACGACTAGTAGACAATACAGAGCACCTGAAATCCAGGCCACCCACTGCAAGAGAGCGGGCAGTGTAGGGAGGATATGTGTGCAACCTTCAAGACTGGAGATGGGAAAGATGTGGGGAGGCTGCTCGGAGTACTTAGAGACAAAAGGAGACAGAAAAAGGATTCATGGGACCATAGAAAACCCAGGACGGTGGGAAACCAGGAAAAAAAGGAGCTTCCTCTGGGATCTCATATGTCATCCAGAAGACACAGCCATCATTATCACCATCATCACACCATCACCATCATCATCATCACATCTAAATGGCTGTGGGGAGATGAGTGGGTTTCTCAGCTTTGGTTCTGCCTAGGAATCCTATTATTCTGTGCAGGCAAGGCAGGCCAAGATGATACTCCCACCATAGAATCTTGGTTCATTCTCAATACAGCTAGGTGGTAAGATTTCTTTTTGGTATTTTGAATATCTCCAAAAGTGCTTGGAAAGGGGGTAGCCATGTGCCAAATGGTGATATTCCATAAGCTAATCACCTGGGAAATTATGTCATCGTCATCAGAATGCAGGTGTTCCCTACAGCTCATAAGTCTCGACAAGCCCTGCACCTATGAGCCTTAAAGGAAAATACTGAATAGGTGACGTCTATTAGCCTTGCAGCTCCACATTCTGAGTTAATGGATAAACGTGTCCTTTAAGGCCCGAGTGCTGCTAGCTACAGTGATTAGGCCACTAATCCCAGCCGGCTCCATCCCAAGCCGGCAGGCTCCTCCTCAACCGTGTGTATTTAGGTTTAGGCTTTGATTTTTTTTTTCTTCCTCCAGTCAAAACCTGAGGGGCTCATCGGCTCCTTGTCTGAGTGCTCCTGCCTGAGTGTTCCCAACCACTCTGAGACAGAGCTCGAAGCTGTCCACTCATCTCAAGTGGCTCTCTAGTGTCCAGGCTGCAGGTTCTCTTTTCTGCCGCCATAAAGATGACAGCTGGCAACCAATAAAAATGATGCCAAAGGACATTATAACAAACATGGGAGGATGAGACATACGATAAGAAATACGAACATAACATTCATCTCACTCGCAGCAGCTCGTCGTCCTGGGATTTACCTTCTCACCATCACCGAAGTGGGGAAAAGATAAGCAAGCCCTAGCTTTACTGCCACAAGCACACATGCCTGCACATATGTGCACACACGAGGATATGCACACATGTGCCCACATGACCACACATGTATACATACATGCATACTTATATGTTCAAGTACACATAAGCATGTGCACACACGTGCCCACATGACTGCACCTACACATGCGTGCATACGTATACATTCATGTACACATTGAGTGAAATCCACCATCACATGCACGTACATACATGTGTAAACCTACATATGCATGTATGCACATACACATGCGTGCACACATGCACATGCATACACACAAGTACACAGACTGGAAATGTGTGCACACAAGTGCAATACATAGGCGCACGACACCTGACATGGGATCCTGACACTTTCTGTCCTGTCGTTATCCAAGCGGCTTTCCTGCTCTCGCTCAGACTCCTGGCTTATTTCCCCTCCTCCACACCCTGGGATCATGGGATTATCATTCAGCCTCTGTGACATGACTGACCTCATTTCTCCTCACAGCTCTGAATACCATCTATAAGTTGAGAAGACTTCGCTGGCTCCAGGTTCCCCAGCCTGTGTGAGTGTCCACCAACATCTGGAATGCTGTATGTCCAACGGGCAGCTCTGTATTCCTATGCCGGGAGAGCGGGCAAGGCAGCTCCACCGCCATATGCCCGCAGTGGAGCTCCTCATTCCTGCACTTGTGTGTCTGTCTCGAGCTCAACATAACTACATTGAAGTCCAGATTCTCACCAAGAGCATGGTGCTTCCCTTCAAAATCTCAGTCCTGTGGCACCTCCTTCCTGTCCATTGCTCAACCCCAAAGATTTCAATCAGTCTTAAGCTTAAGCAAAATTATATTCCTTACTTCACATGTCATATTCACTTTGTCAGAACCCTGTCTGCCTTCAAACATATCTAAAAATTTCACCACTTTTCAGGCTTAAGTGCTAACGTCTCTGTCCAAGCCTTCAGAATGTCTCCTTAATACTGTGGTAGCTTCCTGGTGGCTTTCTCAGTCTGTTCTTCACACCACACTAGTTAAAGTGAAATAGCGGATATGATGTCACATCGAGACAACTGCCCAACAATGATGCACCTCACTCAGGGTCAGCTGAGGATCTTTGCAGAACCAGTCACACAGATCTCTGTGCCTGTTGCTTTCTCCTTCGCTCTCTATCCTACAGCCCTTTACGTTCTTGATGCATGGGGAGCATGTCTGACATTTCTCTCTTGAAATGGAAGACGGAAGTGTAAAAGCACTGCTTTTGCCTATTTTGTTGATCACTTTTCCGTGATTGCCTCCCCTTTTCCTTCATAATTTTTTCTCTACCTGCTTATGCCTTTGCATCCATCATTATTCAACATGTGGTACACAGCTGGCACTCCATACCACTGGTTTGACACCTTTTGGTTCAACCAACCACACATCAAAAAATTTTTAAAAACGAAATGCATTTGTACTAAACATTAACAGAGACTGTTCACATCATTATTTCTTTAACAACACAGCGTAAGGACTCTCCATACAGCATTTACATTACATTAGGTATAGGAGTCATCTGGGGGTGATATAAACTATGTGGAGAATTTGCATATATGCAAATACTATATCACTTCATATAAGAGATTTGAGCAGCTGTATATTTTGGCATCTGTGAGGAATCTTGAAACTAACCACCTGCCAACACCCAGGAAAGATTTTATACTATTTGTTTGATTTTTGTTTAGTGTCTGTTTCTAGTACCAGAGTATAAGCTCAGTGAAGGCAATGTTTTTGCCCGTTTTACAAATGGACATATGCCTAAAACAGTGCCTGAAGTATATATACATGTTTAAATCCATCTGTGAAGTGAATCATTTAATGAACTGTAGTTTTCAAAATTATTTTGTAGTACAAGACAGCAAAGGGCTCAGTTCTCAAAGAAAAACTTATCTTATGAAGATGGCCCACTGCAGGGAGCAGAAGGAAATGATAGGAAATATGCTTTCTTGTGTGTAATAAAAACACGAGAGGACTTCGTCAGTTTCAGATGAAATAAGTGGAAACAGGATGAAGAACCAGCACAGCTAAGCCGTGTTCCGAGTTTGATTGAGGACTGTGGAAAATCAATCAGTGTTTTAAAGGATAAGCAAGATAACAATCTCCAAATAGAAAGGGAGAAAAAAAGCATTTGGGCATTCGGGAAGAAAGATGTGACCCAATTATTTTATGCATAAAGACAACAGAAAAATCAGATTTGCATATTCTCAGTTTATAAGGTATATTTGCATTCTGTTGCTGAAAAAAATTACTTAAAACATTCTCCAGGCCACTGGATTCAATAATAGAAAAATGGTCGGGAGAGGGGGGAACTCAAACACCCTGTGATAAGCATTGAAACCACAGAGAAATAGATTGAAATAATTTGTGTGAAGTGTGGCTGTAAAATGGATGAAATAAGACAGACTGAGATTAAGGAAACAAAAAGGAGACCGAGACAAGGGGCAGGGGAAAGAAAGGCTTTGTGTTGTTCTGGGAGGTCAAAGATTTTATTTTGGCTTAGCTCTTAAAATAATGAGAAATATAAAGAGCTGTGTTCTAAGCTTGAAGGTATCTGATACTCTTAATTAAAACCTGAATGTTAACTCTAAAAATGGGAGGTTAGCAAATTTTGGAATTGTAGATGATAAAAGCAAACTAATAAAACAACTGTTTTACAAAAGTGAGATTAAAAGGGCTTTGGGGCACAAAGTTTAATAACAGCTACTGAAATCAAAATTATATATATATATATATATATGCCATTCAAATCTCCAATATTCTTATTTGTCATTTAATTTACCTGATCAAAGACTGAAAATAGTTTATTAAAATACCTTGCTATGTCTGTAGCCTTGTGACAAGAGACTCGTATTTTTTAATGTGTATTAGGAATAATTTTTGTTGAACATGAGAAAGGATTCCACCCACCTCCCAATTCTCAAAAAAGGTGATTCATGGCAGAAGGGAAAAGAAAACAGAGCCTTGTAGCTAAGGAAGGAACAGAAGGATCTCATCTCAGGTGACAGGAGGCTGGAGGTCAGAGGAAGGGAAAAGCAGGATAAGCATGGGTCCCCAAATCGTGCCAGAAAGATCTACTCCGATGGGAGATAAGGGATAGGTATCAGGTCAGGAAGCTCAAGGAGAGGCTGAGAGCCAGGAGTGAGGATCAGAAGTAACTCTGGTCCTGACTTGGGCAAGAGGCATACCCAGCCGATGGAAGTCCTAAACAGTGACAATGATGATGACAATATGGCCACAAGAGGGGAACCCCGTGGACCACCTTCGATGCCACGTGAACCTGCAGCTTCACTGCATCACAGCCTGCACTGTGTGTACTGCTTGATGGTGCAAGTTTGGGCCTCACCAACCTCTGCAGCCATGAGAGTCTGTTCCTTGTAAGAACCTCATGATTATGGATGGTGATGATGAAGCTAGATATAGATAGATAGATAGATAGATAGATAGATAGATAGATAGATAGACAGATGATATATAGATATCTCTGCATATATGTGTGTGTACACATGCATATATACATACATGTATATGCTTATGTGCATCCATCCTGAAATGACTTCTATTTCCCCTACATGCTCACAAACTGAAGGTTTGTTCCACTCCCCAGTGTTAAGAAGTGGACTTTGGGAAGTAATTGGATCATGAGAGCTGTGATGTAATCATGGGTTAACCCATTGATGGAGTCATACTAGAATGGGCCATTAGGATGTGGTAAGAACTGTGAAACATGGGCTTCACTAAGGAAGTGGGTCACTGGTTTTATGCCTCCAGTGATGTATCTTTGCCCCCCAACCTTTTCCTTTCAGTGTCTTTCTATTTTCTGGCATCCATAAAGTGAACGCCCTCTTTTGTCACTTTTTCCAGTCACCAAGATGTTCTGCCCCTCCCCAGGGCCCATTATAATGGAACCAGATAGCCACTGATTGAAACCTCTGTCGCCACCAGTCAGAATGAAGCATTCTTCTTTTTAAGTTATGTCAGGCCAGTGTTTGTGCATGTGTGTGTGTGCACATACCACACATGCAAGTGCACATATGTGTGCATACCCTATTTGCTGTTTCTCTGGAGCACCTGGTTAGTACAGGTGTATGATGGTTGATAGTCAACACGACAAGATCTAGAATCATCTTTGGGGTCAAATCTTTGGGCATTATCTATAAGGAATATCTAAGGCTAAGTTAAATGAATTAGATAGATCCACTCTAAATGTAGGCACACCATTTCATGGGCTGGGATCCCATACTCCTTAAAAAAGGAGGAAACCAACAAAGCAGGAACATTTGTCTCTCTGCTTCCTGACTATGGGTGTAATGTGAGCAGCATCAGCCTCATGCTCTCACTACCATAACTTCCCCACCTTGATGGACAGTGCCCTGGAACTGTGAACCAAAATAAACCCTTCCTTTCAAGTCACTTTTATTGCCACACTGAGAAAAATATAACTAGTACATGGGGACAGCTAGACAAGGGTTTCATGAGATCTCTCTTACCTGTGGTAGCACCTGGCTGTGTATATATCATCATTTCAAAGTCAAACAAACAAGCAAAATTCCCAGGATCCTGAAAGATCATTGTACATTGGAAAGACCAAGACAGTCCTGATAGCTGATCCTAGAGGACCCTGGACTGGCTGCTTTTATTGCAATGGACCATTAGCAACACATGAAATACATAGCTGAGCAAAGACTATGTGAAGGTTGGTAGTACAAACATGTATAATTTTAGGGTAAATTCAGAATAAGTCATCAGCATAATCCATATACTTACATACTCATTGGTGAAGATGTTCTAATAGAGGCCAAAATCATTTCTATAATGAACCAGTTATATATATTTGGTCTTACAAACTGTAGGATCAGATAGTGACCCCCAAAGTAAAAGCAGAAAATCCTGGGTGCACTTGGGTTCTGATCCAGGCTTGGACAACCTTCCTCAGACAGTGCTGCCCATCCCAGCTTGCCTCAGTATAGAGCAAGGGTGGTCCTACAAGCAGTTGATATCAGCCAGCACTCAACTCTTCTGTCCTAGCATACAAAGTATGTGAATAAATAGGAGTGACTTACAGTGGATGTAAATTCCTTGTCAATTCCTGGAGCTGACTAAAAGGTGTGTATTAGTTACTTTTGCATCACTGTGATGAAATGTCTTACCGAAGAAACTCAAGGGAGGAAAGATGTATTTGGATTCATAGCTCTAGAAGTTTCTAGTCCATGATGATGAGGTAGATTTGGTAGAGCAGCATAGTCTATGGCAGCAGGAGGATGTGGGAGACTGTTCACATCACAGCAGGCCAAGAGGCAGAGAGACTGGCAGGAACCAGGAGGCAGATACAACCTCGAAGGGCAGCCCCTAATGACTCATGCTAAGCCAGTTATCTCCTAAAGAAAATATGGCCTCTCCAACTAGCGCTACCATCTGGGGAACAAGAATGTAAAAGGTGGCTCAGGAATTAAGACTCTGCCCACAAGTGGAAGGTCCTGAGTTTGGTTCTCAGGTCCCATGTTAAAACACCAGGTGGAATTGGTGGCCTATGTTCCTGGCCCTGGTGGGCAGAGCCTAGGAAATCTCAGAGAGAAGCAAAAAGGAGGTAGAAGCAATCCTGAATGATCCCTGAAGTTGCTCTTGGTCTTCCACAGAGACACACAGTGCCTTCTGATGCCTGTGCATACACACACACACACACACACACACACCACAAACAAAATGAAGTTTTTTAAAAAGTTACATTAAAACAAAAAAGAATGCAAAACATGAACTTACTGAGGACACTGCAGATTTATCCCACCAACAGGGTGTCTCTCCTTTGTTCGATTAGTGTGTCTGAAGATCCCTCAGCCTCTTCCTTCTCAGATCCAGACATTTTTTTCTCATGTTTTTAAGATCATGTCTCCTCTGCAGAAGCAGGTACCAAGGCTACTAGCTATTCACAATGTTATATTTCTTGAAATAGGTTTACATTGAAATAGACAATTTTTAGCCTCTGCTGCTCTCCCAGAATATGCTACTATATTTAAATAATAAGATGTATTAAATAATAATATGCTGCTGTTGGCATCATGCCAAAAGATGCTGAGTTGTCCACAATCTGCCCTGGCCACCCACTTCTGATAACTCTCAAAGTCGTTATAAGTACTTCACTGGGGATGATCATAAATGCAAATCTACCCTGAGTACACAGGAAAATGTAAATGTTAGCTCATTTTCTGGTCACATTAGACTTACACTGGGAATTTATAGCATAAATGGAAATCTACATCTTCAAACTGTATCTCCTCTTGAACTTTGAAGCCATAATTACGGAGTTCCCGGGATATGATCATTTGCTCTCCTAGAGTGCTTCCTGTATCCCTTCTTTCTGTAGTGCTGCCTGGGTGGAGGACAGGCAAGGAGCCATGGTCAGGGTAGCAGAGAGCTTTTCAGCGCACAGGAAGTGCCCATCATTCATTAGACATGGCTTTAAACAGAATGACAGGGTAGTGTCAGCACAGCGGACAGAACTCGAGAATCACATTAGAGGTCAATAGAGAAGCAAAATGCAGGTGCTAAGAGTCCCAATTCCCTGGCCTGTCTGACACATGGCACAGGAAGGGTGACAGCCAGCTTCAGGTACCAGCATCAGTATCAAAAGTACCTGCCTCTGTGCCTGCTCTTTAGGATGCTGTGGTCCACAAGCAGAGCAATGCAGGCTGGAATCTCCATGAGGCTAGACCCCAAGGGCTGGAGATGAACCACAAGTAATCCAGAATCCCATATGCATCCACTGTCTGTCATGCATGGCTGGATGCCAGCATTATTGATACTGGGGCCCAGTCTCATGTTGTCTCAATAAATAAACATGAGAACTGATGAGGTGGCTCAAGGAGTTCAGTTCCTGGAAGGTCACCATGGAGTAAGGACTGAGTTTCAAAAGCTGTCCCCTGACTTCCACATGTATACTATGATGCACACATGCATGTACACATGTTGTGTGTGTGTGTGTGTGTGTGTGTGTGTGTGTGTGTGTGTGTGTGACCCTCTCATAAATATAATATTGAGAAACCAAAGACGCGGCAGGCTAGACATGGGAGAGAGGCATTCACCACATGCCTTCACTGATCTCAGGAAGACCTGCAAGGACCCATGCCCTAGAGCTACTCAAGGATTACTTTGTCCCTTTGCATGGGATGGAGGGTCAGACCATGGTCCAGAGAGAAGATCGAGGTGTGTCAGACTGGTAGCATCTACCATAGACTGTGCTGCCAGCCTCCAGAAAGACAAAAGGGATCAGGTTCCACGGGGCCTAGACATCTGTCTTTGCCCCACCCCAAGGAAACTATCACGCAAGGAAGGACAAATTGAATCATAATAGGCGAACCAGAAGCACTGTGGGGTGCAAGGGATAAAGTTGCTAATTTCTGCCTACAGGAAGGAGATTAGCTGAGTGCATGTGACCTGAGCCTCGATGACATGGAAACAACTGGATACCAGCAGCAGATGACCTGCTGGAGGGAGGACTGCAGATCACCATTCTTAAAGGGAGTAATAGACAGTGGGCCTGAATAATCAATAAGGATGTTAGGGTGTGTAGGTCCCTGAATATTAGAAACTTCTAGGAAGGATGTGACCTGGATTCTGAAAGTCACTAAGAGATGCTGAAGGGAGAAGCTAATCTGAGGACAAAGAGGCCATGACAGAAGAGTGGGGGGAGGGGGATTAGATGTCAGTTACATGTCTCTTAAAGAAGAAAGCACCCTGAGAATGCATCATTATGTGACTTTGTTATTGCAACAGCCATCATGTAGTGTACTTACACGAACCCATATGATGCAGCTTGCTGCACACCCAGGCTATATATTATGCATTCATATTCATGTTTACAAAATAGGTATATATGTGCATATGCATATATGTATATCTCATTAATTTACTCATCATGACACTAAGAACAACAGAGTAGGTCCACAATGAAGAAACAATGTGAGATTAAGCAAAGCACAAGAGAAAGCAAGGTAACCGAGACACAGTAAACACATATTGCGTGAGGAACTGCTTGTGTCATGGGGCATGTGTTCTTTAATAAGTAGGAAAGCACTTTGAGATAGCAGTATGGGGTGTAGTGTAACAAATACCTAAACTAGCGACACTATTGTTTTTCTCCATTATCAAACATTATGCACTATATGTGATTATATGTGCTGCACTTAAACGTGACTGGCAGCAAATGTATGTGTTGACAATAGTGTCACTGTAAACCTGTGAGTGATAGTTTGCAGTATGATGTCATGATGGTTGTGAGGCCATGAGGCTCCAGTATAACTCAGTGTGGTGATAATTTGATGAGACCAACATCATGTATGAATTGCATGATAATTTGATGAGATCATTACTCATCTCTGAATTGCATATGTACCATGGAGAGAAACCCTGTTGTGTAGCACATCACTGTCGTACCTTAGAAATAATGCAAGCCCACACCTTTCTCTGGCTGGATCTTTGTGGGTACATAGCATTAAGCCAAAGAGATGGACACTGAGATCCCAGAGGGATGGAACAGGTCAGAAAATATGAGAACAGAGTGGATCTTCATTGACCAATACGGGGTATGGGTAGCCAGGGAAAAGGAGAAAACATACACATCACATATTTTCTCTATTTCTTCAAATTTGCCACTTGGAAAAGATGTCAGTCAGTTCTCAAAACATAGCTAAAGTATTAGTCTCCACCAATGCATATCTCATATGAAGAACAACTAATTCCAAGCCTGTAGACTCACCCGCCCCCCAGACTCACTCACATACTGCATTAGCTACTTTTCTTGTCATTAAGACAGAAGCAACTTAAGAGAGGAAGGACTTAATGTGCCTCACGGTTCAGGGGCTGCAGTCCACCATAGCAGAGAGGTCATGGCAGCTGGTATGTGCTCACAGGTCAATTCTCCAAGAAGCTGCTTCCAAGAAGCAGAAACACCAAACAGAATCAGAACCCTTCAAAGACCCACCTTTAGTCATCTATTACCTCACAGCAGACTCTGTCTTCTGAAGGTTCCATAGTCTTCAAATAGCACTACAAATTGGATTCTAAACATTAAGGCATGATCCTGTGGGGGTACATATCAGATTTGAACTAAAACAGTCTACCTCTGGCTCCGAAAGATGCATGGTCATCTCATTAGGCCAAATTTATTTCATTTCATTTCAAGAGTTCTCATAGTTTCAATACTTCTAACACTGTTTAAAAGTCCGAAGTTCAAAGTCTCTTCTGAGACTCATGACAAACTCCTAGCTGTGAACTAGACAATCAAATAGAAAGTCACATCTGTCCAGTATAATGTAGTAGAGCAGACATTCCCATTCCAAAAGAAGGCACCGAAGAATATCAAGGAAAAGTTGAGACAAAGCAAGATCAAAACCTAGCAGGGCAAACATTAAATCCTGCCACTCCAACATCCAGGGCACATGGTGGCATGATGTGTGTGCCAGCAGTCTTGGAAATCCCATATGCTGTGACCCTGCCATTTATATCACACATGGTTAGTCTCTTGGGTTGGTCTGACTTAGTGACTACAGCTTTCCTGGAGAGAGGTGCACTGCAAGTTTCCTGGACAATTGCCTCATGTTCCTGACATCCGCAGCATCCCCAGATAGGTACTGCAAGTTCGGCTTCACCTGCATGGACTCATGCATGGTCCACTCAGAGGATCCCTGCAGGCAGCCTGACCCTGCTACACACAGCCTAGTCACACAGGCTTTTCTTTGCAGTCATCCTACAAACCTCCAGGACTCCATAGGACTTGCATTCCATGTGCCTACAAAACCAACAAGGCACGGAGAACGCCACGTTTAGCTGCCACCTCCAGGAGTACCCAGGTGACCTCGGACCATGGCTGCAATGGTCAAAGTGCTGTGTGATTGAACCTGGGAAATAAAGCTTACTGGGTATCTGTTTAGCAGGGCATTCTAGTGGCCCAAACTTCAAATGCATTCTCTTCTCCAAGGAAAGTATTTCAAATAGGCTTGCAATTTTAACTCTCTGGAATTTTCAGATGTAGTCTTTCCCTCAAGACATGTTTGCTGCTGTCCCAGGATAATGTGAACAGCTGCTCGTCAACGGCATTCATCTCTTTAACAATTATAACTGATTTACCTGAACTTTCTCCTCAGTTCTGAATACAGTCAGGATTCCAAACTGCCCATTTTTCACATCTTTCTTCTCATTTTGCTCCTGGTTGTCACTGTAAACCTGTCTAAAAGCAACAAGCAACAACCACACTACAATCTCAATGCTGCTGCAGGATTTGTAATTTCCTCTGCCACATGTTAGTTCAATTACTTTTGAATTCAGATTTAGCCCGTTTTTCAGGACATGAGCAGTTTCTTCACCAGACCTCATGAGAATAATCTTTACTCTCTGCATTACCAATTGGCATTCTGGTTTCCCAAGCTCCCTATAAAATTTAGTACATTCTAGGGCTTCTTTAGTTGGCATCACCAAACTCTTCCACATTCCTTCTTCAAACTACTTCTAAGAGGTCCAATAATCACATGGTCAGGTTTAACCACAGCAATGACTTCTAGTCTCTGGCACCAATTTTCTTGTTGCTATGACAAATTGCCAGAAATAACACCTTAGAGGAAGAAGGATTTATTTCGGAACATGGTTTCAGAAGTTTTAATCCATCACAGAAAAGCTGTTATGTAGTGGCTCAAGTCCAGGGCAACAGGAGCACGTGGCAGAGGTAGCACACACGTGGTAGAAAGCCAGGAAACAGAGTACTGGCTAGCATCAGAAGTGAATAAAACCTTCCATGGTCTAACCTCTGCGATCTACTTCCATCTGCTAGACCCCACTTTCTAAAGGTCTCACAGTCCTCAAAATAACATCACATGTTGGGGACCAAGCATTCAAGATACAGGCCAGTGAGCAACTCAGATTCATACCATAGCACACTTCTACCCCAGCATTCCCCCTGACTTTCACGGCATCCCTGGGTCAGGCAGTGAGCCCTTAGAGATCACCCTTGAGCTCAGCTCAGGAATTCCCATTTAAGTTCCACCAGTCTTGAGTACCAAGAAGGCAACGTCCCCGCTTCCCACTTTGTAGAGCATTGCTCTTCTCAGGCAAAGTGGCCACGGCTGAAACAGCACTCCACATCCTCTCCATTGGGTTTGATTCCATAGATTGGTTGCCCCTAAAAGGTTGAAATTACAGTGTTCATATTGCGATAAAAGTCCTTGCCTCGCTGCTCCTGTTATTTGTTAAAATGCGTAATAGCCCTCTCCAAGAACCTAGCATTAGAGACAAGGGAACGCACCAGCCCCAGCCGCCAGCAGCAGTCAGCAGCATCTCTTGAGAGATGGATCGGAGCTGGGCAAGTCCTTAGAAAAGGGCTGGAAGGGACTGGCATGAACTCGGGGTGTACGTCCCACCTGGGGAATGCAAGCACGCCCCGCTGGGTCTCAGCACAGCTGGAATGTGGCAGACAAAGCACATTCACCAGCATCTGGCCAGAACCAAGGTCACCTGGGCCAGATTGCCCCGCACAGAGCTTCACATCTCTCCTCCCCAGCTCCTTCAGAAAGTGTCCCTCTGGTTTCCTGTGTCCTCAGCCAGCTGCCAATTTGGAAAGTGGCCTGATAAAGTCACTCTCACATAGCCAGGATTGTCCTCTTGCCTTTTTACCTGAAACTTCTGAATGCAGTAACGTTCTGCTAAAAGGACTGACTTTCTAATGAAGAAGTTTCAGCCTAGAGGTTTCCAAGGTCACGAGGGACTTGAGAGCTAGCTGTCAAGAGCAACTCAAGCTCTGGGAGAGGATGCTGCTCCCTCCCCCTCCCCATGTATTCACCCTACTCTGCTCCCCACAGGGTTGCCACAGCAGGGAAACCTCAAAAAGGTTCTGGATGAAGAAGAATGTTGCTATTTTTAGAATTCATTGCAAAATTCGCTTTTGCCCTCAACCCACATCAAAACTGCAAAGCTTCTCACTCCCAGAATCACTAGTAAAAGTGTGACTTATCCAAGACCCAGGTCTGCACAAACCCCCGGCCTCCTGAATGTGGGGTGGGTCTCCTTCCCATGATGCTTGAAGAGAGAACTGTCCCCGTCCCACACTGCATCATGGGGGATGTCAGTCTCATCAAGACACAGGGCAGTACTTTGTCTCTCTCAGATCCTCCTTAGACGTCATTGAGTAGAAAAACAAATAGGCATCATGTCCTTCTCCCCCACTTTCCCTGTTAACTGCCATGACTTAGGGCAAAGGAAGAAGTCAAAGAAAAAACTCCAGAAGAGGGCAGAAAAGCAGCTTTGAAAGATGGTGCTCGAAGCTCATCTGTTTTAGTAACTGGGCGCATCACCCTGGTCCACAGAAAGCAAAGAACCTTAATGTTACAACCCTGCTTTGAAGCCGATCTGCCTCAGTTGAGTTCAAAGGGAATAAAAAAGTAGGTCAGTTGCCCAGGGTTTTTAAAGAAGGAAAAGGGGAAAAAAATATTTCTAGTGAAGTCACCATTGTCTTGGTTTCTAACCAAATAAAATAAATAAACTAGTAGGTTTTGAATTTATATCAAAGGAAGAAGCCTGAATGTCCAAGAAACCACCAGCTAATTTAAGCCACTTCTGTAGGAATTCGCTCCCTGTCCCCTCTGGCTTCCTATGCAGGAACATTCCGGGCCTAAGGAAAAGGAAGGAGAGGGGATCACGCTGGTGTATCATCCTCAGAGCCAGTCCCACCGCAAGTTTACTTAGGGGAGCAACTGCTACATTCCTTTCTTCCTTTGCCCATTCATTCATCCATTCCTTCATTCATCAGGGTTGACATTCTGACTTCCAGGGACAGCTCCCCTGTCCAACTATTCCTGCCAGTGGGGGCCACTTGCTGGAGGAAGGGTCCTTAGTCAGGAACTGTGCTCACGGAGTCTCACTTTGCTCTCTTTTTAAAAATATTCTTTGTTATTTTTCCCCAGCATGCATGTGTAGCACCTTTGTCAAAAATCAAGTGGCCATATGTGTGGGAGTTTATATGTGGGTCCTCTGTTCTGATCCATTGGTCAATGTATCTGTTTTTGTGCCAGTACCAAGCTGTTTTTATTACTATAGCTCTATAAAATCTGGTACGGTGATACCTCTAGCAGTATTCTTGTTGCCCAAATTGTTTTGGCTAATCGTGTTTTTTTTTTCTTCCATATGAATTTTGAGATTGTTTTTTCCAGTTCTGTGAAGAATTACATTTATCTATCTATCTATCTATCTATCTATCTATCTATCTATCTATCTATCTATCTATCTAGTACGTATGCATGTGTGTGTGTGTGTGTGTGTGTGTTGTGTGTGTGTGTGTGCATCAGAGGGCACTGTGTTCTCTGTGGAGCATCAAAGGTGACTTCTAAATCATCCTGGATTGCTTCTACCTCCTTTTTGCTTCCCTCTAGGATTTCCCAGAGTTCTACCCACCAGGAACAGAAGTATAGGCCACTGCCATTTCTACCTGATTTTTTTTTTTTTGTATGTTAAGTGCTTTTCTGCAGTTGTTTTTTTTATTAAAAATTTATACATTTTAAAATTTTTTTACCAGTTCCCTCCCTCCCCCCTCCTCCCCCCAAACCCCCTCCTCCCCTTCCCCATCCCCCAGTGCCTCCTCCCCAATTCCCAGAGAGTCCTTTATTGTGTACGCCTAACTCTCCACTGGGTCCTCCTCTCCGATGACATATAAGGACCCAGTAGCATTTCCATAAGCCCTTTCTCTTGTTCCCCTTAAGCATAAGATCACTACTATGGCTGTCAATCCCTTGCCTCCAGGGGTCTCGGTGCCCTTAACAGATGCTAGACTTTATGAGGGCAACAGTGCGCTGGACATTGCGCAGGGCATGCAAAGTCCCATTATGATTGCTTTGGCCCCAACTATTGTTGAGAATCTTGCAAATCATTGCTCCTCCCATCCTTTTGCTCTTACAATCTTACCACCCCCTCTTCCGCACATGTCCCTGAGCTCCAGGATGGGGAGAGATTAGGCTGGCCTAGTTCTATGTGATTGATATAGTCTCTGAAGTTCTGGATTGTGATTTGTTGATTTTCTTTTGCAGTTTTGCTGCTCCTGCAATGCCCTTCACTCCATTCTGCTGGGCACTGTATGTCACCCCCTGGCCAGAGACAAAAAGCTGTTAAACTGGAGTCTTGTTATAATAGCACCTTCAAGGGTAGATGTAATAAGAGTAGGAAACCTCAGTGAGGGAGGGGTCCATCACCCATTTGCAAAATGATTACTTTTTATTTGCTAGACTATATGCCCTCCCCTTCTGGTGAGATCATCTACCTGATATTTTTTATGTGGTACCTGAGCTCAGAACTCAGGTTCTGTTTGCAAGGCAGAGTCTTAACCCCTGAGACATCTCTCCAGCTCTATAACTTTGCTTTCTTTTCACAAGGAGCCTAAAGTATTGTTTGCACAAGTTTACCAAAGACCAGGTAGCTAAAGAACCTAGCTTCATCTTTCCCTTCCAAAGCCAATACACAACCTTTTGTGATCCTAGTAGTAACCAGGCCAATGCCCCCACCTGGAGCCAGCCACATCTGACTCCTCTTGTCTTATCCTCTTCAGCTAACTACTTCCAGTGGGATTTACCCATGGGTCTCTGTTTCTCACTAGATTGCAAGCTCCTTGAAAGGAAATGATAACACCTAACTCATTTTTTTACATGAGAGTGTCTTTTGATAAACAGAGGCCATGTTTTTAAAATGCAGGTGACCTCTGTAGAACCATCTCAGAGTTGGAAGGATGCGGAAGGGCTCCTGGCCCCTCCCACCCCATTCTCCCCTGTCTACCCCAAAGCAGGTTTGATGGAATCACAGATTCTTCAGCATCTGTGTCACTGTCAAAGGTACAATGTGTCTTCTTTCTCTCCATGGGTTTCTGCAGTTTCTTTGAGATCTTGTATCGGATGTTTCCAGCAAAGCAGCATGCTCCAAGAACTCAATTAGAGACCTACTATTGCTTCTCGGCCTTTTGGCTAAGATCAAGTGCAATTAGAGACCTACTATGGGAAAATCAACAGGGGAGAGAAGGGCCTAGCAATGGCAGGAAGTCAGGACAACTGCGGGGCATGACGGAGGAACAGGACTAGTGTCACCTGACTAGAAAGGTTGGGTCACAGTGGGAAAGTAGCTTCCTCATGGGACCTTGCACAGGAACACAACAAGCAAACAGGCAGGCAAGAAGGGCACAGCCCCAAAATCTCAGAATTCAGCCAGACAGCAGAAGAATCCCAGCAGCTTCCTCCAGGGGCTTTCAGTCTCCTGGCCAGAGTCACAAATGAGGCATGCGAGCAGCATTTAACCAGAACAGCTTCCTTCCTTCCAAGGACGCTGAGGCCTAAAGCCAATCACTCCCCATCCCAACATTCGGAGAGGGCACGGCATAGTTGCGGCAGCCAGTCCTTTTGGGGGCTGTTACCAGGAGCTTCAAAAAAATCAATGATTTTACCCCCAAGGCATAAATGCCCTAATGAATAAAACTGAAACTCATGAGAATGAAGACAGTTCTCATCTGAAATGACATAAATCAATGACCCTTTATTGAATAACTACCACATGGCAGATGGTTAGACACAGATAGATGAAATGCTCTGTGGTCCAGGCCTTCCCAGTTTACGGTTTTATGAGAGAAATCAACTCTGGGCTAAGAAGTGAGAGAATAATACAAATAATCCCGGGCTTGGGACCTATTTAGACTGTTTTGTGTAGCAGAAAACGTACGAGGTTGGTTACACCATGTACTGTGATTTGAATCAATGCCCCTGGGAGGCTCACAAGTTAAAAGCTTAGTTCTGGGCTTGGTGCTATGGGAAGGTAGCAGAAACTGCTATGTGGTAGAAGCTAACAGGATGTTTTAAAACACTGGACGTTTGCAGTCATTGAAGATTGGGCTTGGGGCCCTGCCGTGCTTTGAATAAGTGTCCCTACAAGACCCGTGCATTGAAGGCTTGGTGCTATTGGAAGGCAGCAGTAAACCTCCTAGCAGGACATTTTAAGTCACTGGAGGTTTGTCCTTGAAAAAACCTGTGTGACTCTCTTCTATTCACTTCCTGACCAGCATGAGGAGCTTCCTCCACCAAGCATTCTTGCTATGATGTGTTGTCTGGCAACACATCACAGGCACAAAGAGAGAAGGTCAAATGACCATGTCTAAAACCTCCAAAGCAGTGAGCCAAAACAAATGTGTCCTTTGCTTACCTTGATGATGTTACAGTGTCAGAAAGCTGACCCACGCTTCATTGCAAACATGTTCCTGGTTGTGCTGCTCCCCACATACGTAACCTGACAATTCAATTCCTCCTCAGTACCCCAACCCCTTTAGAACAGTGGGCTTCATGGGCTGGAGAGATGGAGATGGCTCAGGGGTTAAGCCTCTGTAAATTAAAACAGAAAATCCTGAGTTCAGATCCCAGATCCCACTTAAAAATAATGGGTAGAAATGGCAATGGTTGCACTTCTGGCCTTGGAAGGCAGAGCCTGGAAACTTCAAAGTGAAGCAATAAGGAGATAGATCTAGAATGATTCCTAAAGTAACCCTTAGATCTCCACAGGCACACACAGTGCCTTTCTGATACACACAGACACTCAGACACACACATAGAGACAGACAGACACACACACACACACACATACACACACATGCTACACAGGCACACACAGTGCCTTCTGATATGCACAAACACTCAGACACACACATAGAGACAAACAAACAGACACACATTCATGTACATGCAAAAGAAAAAAAAAAAAAAAAGAATAGTGGGCTCCAGTAACCTCTAGAGTCTCTTCTTCTCTGAGTCTCCAAAGGGTGGAGAACAGGAATAGTTTCTGAGTCCCATAAAATAATTTGGTAAATACAGAAATGTCATTGAGGAGATATTTGTTGATTTGAACCCAGAAGGAGAGAAAGTATAGAGGAAAGCAAGAGGGTAGCAAGAAGATGCTCCACACAGAGGGTCTAATCCAAGAAAAGCCATGGAGATTGGGGGGCATGGCCCACAAAACAGAGCAGCAGGTCATGGCTCCAAGAGGTCACAAAAAAACTGTGGGTAGCAGGATCCTTTGAAGAAGCTAGGCAGCGTGGATATCACAGGCAGAGGATACTGCCCGCCAGTCACGTTAAGAGCCTGCTCACCACTGGAACTGAAAACTTGTTTCCTCTCACTTAGCTGAACTGGAAATGTGAGACCCTGAGACTTGGAGTAAGAGCCAACTCTGGGTAGTTAGCTCTGAAATCAAGTGCCCTCCAGTTGCGTTTCTGAAGCACAAATCAAGTTAAGTCACTCTCCTGCTTATAAGATGTCCATGGTTCCCTGTGCCTGCAGGAGCAAGTCCAAACCCCTTAGTGTGACGCGCAGGACCCTCAGATTGCTCATGGTGAGGCTTTCCAGTGTACACTCAGCAAAGCTGCTGGCTGGCTGCACTCGCCACTCTCCAGATGAGCTGCTATACATCCAGATAATTACAGTGCATTTACTAAGCACTGACTATGGGCCAAGTCTTGTGTGATGATTTGAATATGAAATATCCCCCACAGGCTCATGTGTTGAATACTTGGTTCCCTGCTGGTGATGCTATTTCAGAAGATGCTAGAAACTTGAAGAAGTGGGGTGGATTTCTGAGGATCTGCCTATGGCCTCCACCCCATATCTGTTCAGCCCCTCTAACTCAAGAAAGTAGGTTAGGGGGGATGCTTTTGAAGGTTCCCAGTTCACTTCTTTCCCTCTTTTTTTCTTTCTGCTGTGAAGCAAAGAAGGTCCTCCACCACACGCTCCTGTTACCAGAACATTCTATCCAAGTGCATGGGTAAAGCAACCATAGACCAAACGCTCCAAAACCATAAATCAAAATAAAGAATTTTTCCTTTAAACAGGAGGAGGAAGGCTGGGGAGATGAGCTCAGTCCATAAAGTGCTTGTCAATGAAGGCATGAAGACGTGAGTGCAGATGCCCAGACTTCCCATAAAATGTCTGGTATTTTTTATTAGCTCTGGAGAGACAGAGATGAAAGGACACCTGGGGTTTGCTGGGCAACTCGAGCCAATCAATAAGTTCCCAGTACAGTAGAGACCCTGACTCAAAAATAAATGAGATGCAAAGCAATAGAAGACACCTGACATTGGTTTTTAGCTCCCATTCTTATGTGCACACACATAATCACATGTCTACACCACACACACACACACACACACAGGAGGAGGAGGAGGAAGAATATGCTACATCTATTTTCTTAGACATTTCAGTCACAAGTACACAAAAGTTACCTTTGTACCCTGACTCGCTAAGGGGATCGAGGCCAAGATGATCCCCCTTTCTAAGCACCTCAAGTCTCCAAAGGCCACCTTAGTCTATTTGGTGTGATACAACAGAATGTCAGAGACTAGGTAACTGACAAAGATCGTAGTTCTAAAGTCTGAGAGGTGCACGATCAGAGAGCTGGCTTCTGGCAAGGGCCTTCCTGCCATCTCTGGGCACAGCACAGCAGAGAGCATTTCATGGCGAAAGAGCAACTTGCCATCTTGCATCTCTCTTCTTCTGAAGACGTCATGGTCTCATCAATCTCTTATTATGTCTCAAAGGCCATTCACATATGAATTTAAGGGTTATGTTTCCAAACTTCTGAGGGACACACTGAAACCACACCAGAGAGACCCGGGGCTAAACAATCATGACGGCTGTGCCCACTGCTAAGAAGAAAAGTGCAGACTACTGTGAAGAGACGTGATGGGGGGCTGGCCCACTGGTGTGTGTGTGTGTGTGTGTGTGTGTGTGTGTGTGTGTGTGTGTGTGTGTGTGTGAAGCCCACTGTGTGTGTGTGTGTGTGAAGCCTACTGATGTGTGTGTGTGTGTGTGTGTGTGTGTGTGTGTGTGTGTAGACCTAAAAGCTTCAGGATTTTCAGGCAGTGGCCAAGGCAGGAGCTGGGCGAGTCAAGGGACATGCCAGGGCAGGAGAGTTCCCTCTTTGAGGCTAGATCCAGCTCAGTGACATCACTGGCTTTCCTGGGGGCAACCACGAGGGAAGAAATAGCTAGAGAGTCTTGCTGGTTGATGGTGTTTATCATAATCTTAGGGCACTGAACCATCTCTGGGTTGTAAGCCTGAGAGTGGAGTGCTCACACCCTTATCTGATTATCTGAAGAATGGAAGAACGAAGACAAAGTCCTTCTTTTGATTTCATCATCTAATCTGTCTCTCTCTGGAGAGAGCCTATGTCTTTAATGGAATTTCCCCTGGCTTCATCTAGCTAGCAAATCACTCTTTCCTGTGCTCCCCCCTGAATACCCCACAAGAAGCAAGCTTCTACTTTAGCCTGTACTAATCAGGAGTATTGGGAATTCTTGTTCTGCCAGCTCCCCTCCCCTAAAAGATTATCAACTTCTCCAGAGAAACCGCTGCACTAGATTTTCTTTTTTGCTTGGCGCCCTTGATACTAACCAAGGATCCGGGAATCCTACAGATGGCCAATAAATATCTATTAGTTAACTGACTAAATGAGTGAAACATTGAAATTTCAAGGCCCATCTCCAAGTGGCTTCAGGCCAACGTAACCCTTCGCTTTTTCTTGCTAACAGCTCTTCAGAGGAAATGTAAAAATGTTGTGGAGGCTCAAGATCTGGAGATGAAGAGGGACTGACCAGAATAAGCCAGACTTTGTTTAGATCCTCCAACTCAGGCACATGTGTTTGCACGTACACATACCTCCTTTGGTATTTTATCCCTGAAAGTCCTGTTTCCTTAGGAGGTAAAAATCAGGGCAGGCTACTTAATGGAATCCCCAAACCTTAGAGTGGATGAATGGACACCAACCCCCTCAGACGACATTCCTGGGGAGAGTGGCTGGCTTCTAGGCTGCCCATCTGTAAGTAACAAACTCGCTTCATGCAACTTTTTGTGTGCATATATGTTCACTGGCCTCAGGTTCATGACCAGTGCACTGTGACTGCTTCACACAAACCTCTAGGGACCCTCCCCAGTGTTTGACCTCTCTTTGAAACTATGTCTCCAGGCACCTAAGGAAGGTTCTGTAAAATAAGCCAAATACAGAGTCAAGTGTATCACCTGCCATCACATACACGTGGGATCTTGAATCCTCAGTCTCAGAAGCAGAAGGGAATGGTGGTCGGGGGTCTAGAGGACTCGGGAGATGTGAGTCAATGGGTACAAAATTTCATTTAGACAGGACAAGTCAGTTGGAGAGATCTGTTACACAACAGGGTGAGTACAGTTAATAATGATGTGCTGTGTACTTGAAAAGTGCTAAGAGAGTAGGTTTTAAATGTTCTCATCATCAAAAACAGTGAGTATCCAAGGCAATGAAAATGATCATTAGTTTGATTTAGACATCTCACAATGTATGCACACTGCAAAACATCATATGGTGCGCCATAAATATATACAATTTTTATTTGCCAACTGAAAGAAAAATAAGAAATAGGAAGCATTTTTTTCCTCACAGAGCTGGTGGGAACCTTCCAACTTTGCACATCCAGAGTCTCTATGCAAAGGACAGCGTACTGGCTCAGTGAAAGATGCTAACATCTGAAGGAATGGGGGGGTTAGTTGAGGAGGTAGAATGGAATGGGCCACTTGGCCTTTTTGTGCAATTCAAACCCAAACAAAAACATCTTTCAGTATGCCTGACATTCAGTTGCAAATAGGTACAGGTAAGAGAAGAGATGGGAGAGGGAAGTCTTTCTAAGTGACTGGGAACAAGGAAAACATTGGACTTGGAAGTCCTCCTTCCTCCATGCACGGGACTGACAGAACAAGTAGAGGACCCCACAGACTCACCTACCCAGGCAGGGAGGCGACACTCTCTGCATTTACATTCTTGTGGGCACACAGTGTTTTCAAGTCCTGGGATGTGATGTTGATGAAAGACAGTTAATTCAATTTCTACGAAGAAATTGATTAATGGACTGGATTAAAAGAAGTCCCTTGTGTCCGCAGCCTTCGCCGAGCATACCAATTCTGCATTATCTGGCCTGGTTTTCTCCTTCTGTCCTCACTTGACACTTTGACAATACACACTCAGGCGCAGTGGGAAGAGGGAGGGGGGAAGGAAAGATGAGAAGCCATAGATTAGGGCTGGAGCACACCTCTATATTTAATTAGTTCTATTAATATTTAAAAATAATAATAAGAGATTCCCATAGGGAACATGCTGATCTTGGGATTGTCCTAGGGACTGACAGCTGTTCTCGAAAGGACTCTGCCACTGGTCCCCAAAGACCAACGTTTCCTAGAGTGTAAAGAAATGTTCTTTCACTTGGGGAATGAACGGGGTCACAGCCACCTTGAAATGCCACTTGCAAGGCCCAAGGTTGGCTGCAGCTTCTGTATCATTGAGACACAAAGAGCTCTTCCCCTGACTGCCCAGCGTGTGTGTGTGTGTGTGTGTGTGTGTGTGTGTGTGTGTGTGTCTGTGTGTGTGTGTGTCTGTGTGTGTATGTATGTGTGATAGTTAAGCACAGGTGTCAACTTAACTGTTGAGAGTTTGAGCTCTGGGCACAGTTGTAGAGAGTTGATGGTTGAGTTAAGCCCAGAGCAAACCTGAAGGAGATTGTCTAGCTGATGGGGAAGACCCAGCCCATGGTAGGTGGGATTAGGCCCTGGATAAATCACAGAGAGCTGGTTGAGGAAGTTGGCATCCTTCTGTTCACTTGGCCACACATGCTGGTCTGACAAGTAAGGATTATCCATCTCTCAGCCTTCATGTGGTGATGGTGTGGCCAGTTCCCTCGGCCCTGGTGTTAGTGAATGCTCTCCCGTCAAGGTGGACTAAGAACTGTAACTTTAACTGTCGTAAGGAAATAAACCCCTTGTTCCCTTAAGCCATTTGATGGTCATTTATTAGCAATGTTGCAGGCTGACTGCAACTGTGTGCGTGTTTGTGTGCGTGCATGTGTGTGTGTGTGTGCATATGTTATGTATGTGTGTGTATGGATATGTGTGTATGTATATATAAATATGTGTCTGTGTATGTATGTGTATGTGTGTGCATTCATTTGTGTGCAAGAAAACTTCAGCTGTTATCCCCCGGGAGACACCTTGTTTTTTGGTTATTGTTTCTTTGTTTTTGAGACAGGGTCTCTCTCTCTCTCTCTCTCTCTCTCTCTCTCTCTCTCTCTCTCTCTCTCTCTCTCTCTCTCTCCCCCCCTCTCACTAGCACCTAGGGCTCATCTGGTTAGATCAAGCTGGCTGGCTGGCAAGTCCCAAAAATCCTTCACGTTCTGCCTCTCCAGTGCTGGGATTGCAAGAACAGGCCACCCTGTCTGGCTTTCTATGCAGGTACTAGCGATCAAGCTCAAGTCCGTCTACCTATGTGACATGTAATTGACAGGCAACGCTCTGCTCAGGCTGCCTTTAGAGACATCATGGCTCTACCAACACAGTCTCTGACCATCTCAATAGGCCACAGCCTCATTCTGGAGCTGTCCAGCCAAGGCCAATAGCAGCATCCAACTCCCAAATGAGCATTTTCTTTGGCCACATGTCACCTACTCACGGACATAGCCCCATGACATCTCTATTGTCCTCAATACTGAAGTCACAGTGATGGTAGCCTTCAAACTTTCATGTTTCAGAGGCTTCAAACATCTGCAATCAGCTTGTGTGTGTGTGTGTGTGTGTGTGTGTGTGTGTGTGTGTGTGTGTGTACATCTGTGTGTGAATGCAGGACATGTATAACATGCATGTGGAGATCAGAGGACAACAGCATGTGTCAGACTTTGCCTTCTGTAAAGTAGTCTCTTTATTGTTTCTCTGCTCCATACACCAGGATAGTTGGGTAGTGAACTTCTGTGGAATCTCCTGTTCTGCTTTCCATCTCCCACATAGGAATGTTGGGATTACAGATATTCATCCTGCATCGGGCTTGTATATGAGTTCTGGGTATTTGAACTCAAGGTACACACACTTCCGTGGCAAGCATTTTTGCCCACTGAGCCATCTTCTCCTCACTCCCCTGCAATCAGCTTTGAGTCTATTATCTGAAATGGCAAAAAGAGCCCAAAGAAATGATGCATCCTTCAATGCCCTCAGTAAATACATTGTCCAACACCGAACTGCTTGCTTAAGCCTGGCCTCAGAGTACTCCTGACAATAGTAAGACTCAAGGTTACAGTAAAATAGCACTCACTCACCTGGGCCCCACCCTTCACATCAACTATCAGAAAGGAGGTCTACCAAGTGTCCTTCATAGCAACCTAGTCTTTGAAGGCTTTAACCAGCAACTGCCCTGTCTTCTGATCATCTTCAGTCACCATACTGCACCACATTCCCACATTTCTTGGCAAGAAGGGAATTTTGATGGAGCTAACACCAGGCCTGCGCTGGTGCTTCACTAAAACCAAGAAACTGCTGATGAATAATTTATGCAAATGATCCCTGAATGTTAGGCAACATTTCATTACAAAATAAATCAATTATGACTTTTTTAAAAAGAGAGAAGGAAATCCCAGTTCATTGAAAAACATTACAGATACAGACGGTTTTCTCTTTGTTGGAAGAAAAAAAAAATGAAATCTCATTTAAATAAGAATCCGTTACAATGGCTAGAATCACTTTGGTGACTGCTTAATAGAATACCCCTCCAACCAAGCCACATCTGCCAGATGTTTATGCCACTCTATTCAATTAAAATTCTGATCCTGTTGTTGGAAGGTTAACTTTAAGCTCACAAGGCTCTGTAAGCTCACTAGGATATGGAGTTGGTTGCTTACAAATATGCATAAATTAACATCTTCCGTTCCATGTGAGTTTTCTGGAGCAAAGTGTGGGACTCTCTGTAGGTGTTGGGTTAGATGGCCTTTGTCCTAACACCAGGAGAAAGTTGGATCTGGTGACTCATTCTTGTAGTCCCAACCAGTCAGGGAGCTGAGGCAAGGGAGCCCATCAGCCAGAGATGAGTCTGAGCAACACAGCATGTCTACAGACAAGGTGAGGTGGAGGTGGGGGATGTCAGGACTACACAGCATTCGGTGCTGTAGAAAACCCCTGATTAGAAGGTTCATATTACAAGTGAGCAGACACACCCACAGTGGCAGAAGGAGAACAAGGAGCTTTCATGCCGCTTCAATCTAAATTCACTCCACAAGAAAGCATCTCTCCCTGAGCATGTGACTAGTCACAGAGAAAAAACAATCAACAAGGAAACAGAATCTTACACTACCTTCCTGCCCAAACTTAACCAGAGACTTCTTGATCCTGGCAGAATATATTTAAACTAGGCTGGGATCAATGACCTCGAAATGCTCCTTTAGAACAATCTACTCCAAACTGGTACCCTGAATCCCACCTCCCCTGCCTAAAAATATACTCTGCATACGTTCAGTCCCTTTCCTACCTGTCTACCAGCCAGTCTGACTCATTTACAACTGTTAGACATGAGGTAAACTCTCAGGCTTTTGCACAAGATCATCTCTGGGTCAGGAACTCCCTTCCACCCCACACAATCCTGATTATGTTGGAAAATTCCCAGTTGTCCATAAAGACCTGGGTCACAGGTGACTTGTCTGGGTCTCCTCCTCTGTGTTCTGTGTTCTGATAACCCTGCCTGAAGCATGTCTTTGTAACACTGCTTATCACTCAGCTCAACAAGCTCCAAAAGTCTTATCTTTTCTCCTCTCCCACAGTAGACTGAGGAGGATTTGGGAGGCTGAAGCTACAATATTCACTTCTAGTAAGAATAGGGAGGGAACAAGGGAAGGAAAGAAGAAAGAAGAAAAGGAGGGAGAGAGGGAGGGAAAACAAGAGGGAGAGAAGAAGGGAGGGGTAGGTAAGTGAGTGTATGGGTGGATGGATGGGTAGTTGGATGAGTGGATGAATGGATGGAGAGGTGAGTGGATGGATAGATGGGTGGATGAGTGGATACGACTCTAGATGGAAGGCAAGCAAGCATCAATGCAAACTGGAATGAATAGTCAATAAAGCCCCACTGTCTCGTGTTCGGTAAGAGAAGACAAAGTTGGCAACCCACAATGATTGTTCCCTTTCGCCAGGACCATGATATGCCCTTTCTCTGGGGCTCTTCCATGTACAAGCAGCAACCTTGAAAGAGCCATGGTCTGCCTTAAAAGCAGACAGGACCTGGACAGACACATACCCAACTGTTGTCTGCAAATGAATTTGAGGGCTCAGTCTAGTTTTATCTGCCTGAGGCTTTGCAGAGGACCCTCCAGACCTCGACCACGCAGCTGTAGTGCAGGTTGAGTTCTGGAGAAGAATGCAGATATTTTCAGAATAAGGGACATAAAGGAATGAATGAATTCTTAAGGGGGTCCACAGAAAGCCCTCCTGCAAAGCTGGAAGGAGAAGAGGAAGGGTGTGAGGTGGTGGAGCACATCCCACATGCCAAACGTTTCAGCATATGCACCTCATTAAGCCCGGGGGGTGAGGTAAGCAAAACTCTGCATCTCACTGAGACCCAGAGGAGATGACCCCGGGCATATAGAGTGAGAGAAAGTATGCCTGCTCTTGCCACAAGCATGGCTTTGCCAAGTGACAGGCTATAAAGAGAACCCCCTTATTAAGATAAAATAGTACCTCCCAAGGTTTAATCTCAGGACTAAAGAAGAAAGCAGTAATAAGTGGTTCCAATGGCCATCTCTACAATTTCCTTTCCTCTTCCCCTCTGAATTCTGGCATCTGTGGCTTGTGGCTCCTGACTGTTTTTGATTTCTAAAGTGCTAATGTACATGCAAAGCCAGATGGTAGTTTCTATTAGAACAATGGAGGCAGATAGATTCTCAGAGAAGATTATGGACTCTCAGAGAAGACGCTATCAAATTGTGCAGAGGAGTTGAGAACGGAGGAGGCATACCCAGACTGGACCCAACACTCAGGCTCCTGTGTTGCCTGAGGTAAGTCCATTCTGGCTTGTGGCTTCCAACCCGAAAGGAATCTCCAAAGTCCATCCTCAATCAATGTCCACAGTCAAAGCCAGGCCAACCTCCCCACAGACAGAAGAATGGTTTGGAGCACTCAGACCCATGAAAGTCAGCACCAGGATTGCAGGCTCACACACCAGGCAAGCACACACCACAGTCACCAGAATCAGAAAGCCAGCCCTGGAGGCCAGGCCAGCCAGCAAAGGTCCACCAAATCTACACCCATGATGCAACAAAGTCAAAGCACCATCATCCTGCTTGCCCTGGCCTAACCCCCCCCCCCCTTTTTTTTAAGTGTCTTTATCTTTTTTTTAACATTTTTTTTATTATTATTATTTCCGCTCATACAAACTTAACAGGTACACTGGTCCCCTCCCTCCTTCCACCTCCCCCCAATCCCCCTGATTCCCCCCTCCCCTTTCCCCTCCCTTCCCATCCCCCAGTGCCTCCCCCCCACCAATTCCCAGAGCATCCTTTATGTGCATGCCAAACTCTCCTCTGGGTCCTCCTCTCCAATGAGGTGCAAGGACCCAGGGGCATATCCCAGAACCCTTTCCTGTGTTCCCCTTAAACTTAGGAACACTACTGTGACTGTCAGTCCTAGCCTCCAAGGATAGTGCCTTTAGTCCATGCTAGACTTTGTGGGGTCAATAATGTGTTGGACATAGCACAGGTCATACAAAGTCCTATTATGATTGCTTCGGCCCTAACTTGTGTGGAGTATCTTGCATATCATTGCTCCTCCCATCCTTGTGCTCTTACAATCTTACCGCCCCCTCTTCCGCAAATTTCCCTGAGCTTCAGGATGGGGAGAGATTAGGCTGGCCCAGTTCCAGGTGGTTGATATGGGTCTCTGATGTTCTGAATTATGGTTTGTTGATTTTTTTTTTTTTTTTTGCTGCTCCTGCAATGCCCTTGACTCCATCCTGATGGGTATTGGATGTCACCCCCTGGCCAGAGATTAAAAACCTGTTAAATTAGAGTCTTGTTATAAGAGTATATTCAAAGATAGATGGAATAAAAGTAGGAGACCCCAATGAGAGAGGGGTCAATCACCCGGCCTAAACCCCCTTGCATCCCTCTTGCTACTATACTCACGGCTTTTTTCTGATGTCCCCCCTGGGTACCACTAGTCAGTGGTCTTCAAACAATCAAAGCCAACAGCATGTGTATCAATACAGAGAAGATGATGTATCCTAAGGAACTCACTCAGGTGATTACAAACGCTGAGCAGTTCTGAGAGCCGATGGGACTGGCTCCTGCCGAACGCGAAATGTTCCCCTATGGACTCATGTGTTTGGACTTGAGAACGTCTCAGTCCCGGGCTGGTGGTGCTGTGGAAACCCCGAGGACACAAAACCTCGCTGGAAGAAGTCAGCCATAAGGGTGGACCTTGAGATTTGATAGTCTATGGATGCAATGTGACATCTGCAGTCATGTCTTTTTACTGTGATGGACCGTACTCTCTTGCACTGTAAAGAAAATAAGCTCCCCCCCATAAGTTGCTTTTCATAGGGCATTTTGTCATAATGATGAGAAAACAAATAATTTTTCATCTCAATATTGGCAAGCTCAAGAACCAAGAAAACATACACAGAGGTCTCTGCAGAAGTGCAAAGGCAAGGAAAGACCTCTTCCCCAAGCAGTCACGTGGCACTTCCTCTTGCTCAGCCCTGCTGTCTTCCTCAGGCTTCACAAGAATGGGTAAGTCTCAGCCACCACCGTGAGATGGGCAGCCTGCTGCATCCAACCTACAAGCCAATGTTAGTGTAGCAATTTGCCCTGCATGGTTGCTGATAAATCACCATCAAATGGCTTAAAGAAATAAGGGGTTTATTTTCTTACAAAGTCCAGTTACAGTTCATAGTCCAGCTTGACAGAAGAGCATGCACCAACACAAGGGCCAAGGGAACTGGCCACACCATCACCACACAACGACTGAGAAAGGGACACTCCTTACTTGCCAGACCAGCATGTTTGGCCAGGTGTACACAAGGATGCTAACTTTCTCAACCAGCTCTCCATATTTTATTCCAGGACCTAGTCCCGCCCACCATGGGCTGGGCCTTTTCCTTCAGCTAGACAATCCTCTGCAGGTTTGCTCTGGGTTTAACTCAACCACTAATTCTCTACAAATGTGCCCAGAGTTCAACTTTCAAGTTTATACCTGTGCCTAATTATGACAGTCAGTCTCATCCCAAACCAGAAACCAGCATAGGCACACCCAAAATGAGGTGACGTAATACACCAAGGTCAGCCAAGCTGTCCCACCTGCCCTTCTTCCAGTCTCTAAAATCACTCCTGCCCAAGCCACCCAGTCTCATCCCCTTGGCCTTCGTATACGACGTGTTTCTGTGCCAGCAATACTTAACCTTTGCCTGTCTTTTCTCCTCCTCAAACTTGTATGCAGTCAGACCCCCATATCCAGGGGCTTCTGCCCTCTAAGGTCTCTTTCCCTGCTGTGAGGTCAGAGAGTTGAGCTGAGCTTAACAGGCCTTTAGTCTCTGTCCACTGAGATAGAAGGATGAAGTAAGGTCCATTTCCTCTGCTTCTGTATTAGTGAGAGAAGACAGCTTCTGAACCATACAAGAGATACCTACCCTAGCTGAGCTATCAGGGGAGAAGGACCGCAGGGTCTCTCTAGAAAGGAGCAAGGAGGAGGAGTGAGGAAGATGATGGCACCCCAAGCTTTGGAAACACAAACCCAAGGAGAGGGGCGTCAGCTGTTTGTCCAGTGACCTGCTTGCATCAGGTGCAGCAGAAAGGGCCTGAGGACGATGCTGGTGTAGGACACGGGACATGATGGTTTTTATGAGCCACGTAGGGGTGACTTTATCTCGATGTCAGCCAGGCTCCAGGAGGGTTTTAACTGTTCTGACATCTATCCCACTGAGCTGAGCCCCCAGAATCTGTCCATCCACACGGTTCCCTCGGACCTTGCTTTAGATGCTGGTAACCTTGGCGTCAAGATGAGTGTCCAGCACTAAGGACTGCTCAGAAGATGTTAAGGCAACATGGAAAAAGAGAGGGAAAGAAACATGGAAGAAGGAAGGATGGACAGAGAAAGAGAAAAAAGAAAGGGGGAAAGGAGAGAGAGAGAGAAAGGGACAGAGGGAAGGAGAAAGGGAGAGAGGTCATTATCTTTATGAGTCTTACAGAAACATGAGGAGGTAAGAAGACAGCCATTTTATAGAAGCCATTTCACAATGGGGGAACTGAGGCGTGGGGTAATCAGGGCTTTGCCCAGGATTTCTCTCCATGTCCTCCCAACTCACTTCCCAGGATACCTCCCCCTCTGCAGAGGACACCAAGGTGGCTTGTAACTGTCACAGGCTGTCACCAGGAGCCAGCTCGTCAGCCTGACTGGCCCTGAGACTAAGAAAGCAGCGTCCATGGTATCCAAACTATTTCATGAAAGACAGAAACCATGAACTCTCCAGTCTGCCTTTTCTTTAGCAGCCATATAATAAAGCCAAAAGAAGAAGAAAAAGGAGGAGAAAGAAGAGGAAGAGGAGGAGGAAGAAGAGAACCTTTCCAGCCTTTTTCTCAGTTGTATGTCTGGGTTTCCATCTCAAAATTTAGAGAGAGTCATGCACATGTGTATTTTCTTTGCACTGTTCTTCCCAGGCGTATGCTTCCTCTCTGTTAACTGCCCTGCAACATTCTTCCCCAACCTTTTCTCCTACTTTTCTTCCTGTCCTATCCATCCTTTCTCATCCTATTTTCCTCCAAGGCAGACAACTTAGCAACACAAGTCTATTCCTCACATCTGACGCCTCCCCCCCTCAAAAGAGCTGTCTGCTGCATGCTTCTCCTAGCCCAGGCTATGCCCCGACACTGCCCTCATGGTCCACCCTTTTGGCCTGCAACTGTGCTGGGCCAGGACCAGAAGGGCCTGCGTGTCAGCTGGCCGGTTGGTGGGAGCTGTTTGTGCAGTGAGGCTGGCCTACTGAGCTTGACCCTGTTAGTTACTCCTCTGGAGAGAACCTGCTGCTCTCTGAGCCCCCTGCATAGTCAGATTTTATCTTTCCAGGATGTTCTGGCGGCTCTGTCTGTTCCAGAAGCATGTTCAGGTGGATGCACATCCTGTGCATCTGTTACACAGGCTGTGCTCCTAGCAGGACCAGGGCTACTGGACAGCCAGCAGCATCTCCTGACCCAGGGTCCAGTGGGCAGACGGAGTCGCTGCTCCCAGCTGGCATCCAAACCTTCTGCTCCACCATCATCCTGAGCCACCTCCCCAGACAAGACACGAGGATAGCAGGAAGGACATCAACCCGCAGTGCCCTCCCACCCAACCTAGCCCAGCCCCTCCAGAACACAGACTGGGAATCTTTGGAGCCCCGTGACTTCTCTCTTACAGAACTCTCAAATGGAGCAAACCCCTCATCTCACGTACAGAACTCTCAAATGGAGCAAACCCCTCATCTCACATACAGAACTCTCAAATGGAGCAAACCTCTCATCTCATGTACAGAACTCTCAAATGGAGCAAACCCCTCATCTCACGTACAGAACTCTCAAATGGAGCAAACCCCTCATCTCACGTACTCTTCATAGATCTTGCCTCTGTCCAACCTTACAGGTTCAGTGTGGACTTCCAGGGCCCAAGAGAAGCCTAGTACTCAAGCTGATACGTTAAGGAGAAAGGATCACTTCGGACTTCCTCATCAGACCAGGTTAAAAAGCAGTGGTTCTACTGTGTGAGTTATATTTTCTGCTGGAATTTGACCTGAACTCCTGCGCTTCAGGGGATAAAGCACTCGGACACTTGCGGCAGGTACATCACGAGAGGAGGTTTGAGTCAGCCCTTCCGAAGAAAACACTTTAAGGTAAATTGTGGTATGCTTCCTAGTGGGGGCAGGGCATAATCTGGTCACCCCAAGAATCTGTCCTGTGTGACTGTGCCCTGCTCTGTTTCAGTTGCTAGGATACTTGTTTCAGTGTGCAGCCCACCTCCAGCAGCCACTTGGATGCAGTGGTCCCGCTTTGCTCTATGAACCCATCATTGCTTCCTCTCCTGCACTCTCCCCTCCAGCAGAGCACTGTAATCCAGACCCCTGGAGAAGCCATGTGGGATGATCTACCTGAGACCTTCCAGGGTAGAGTCCAGACTGGGAAATGCATCCAAGCTGAACCTACAAAAGAACTAGGAGTGGCCTGTCTGGGGCCCATTCCTGGCACTAATGCCTAAAAGGAACCGTCTCTCTCTCTCCATCTCTAGTATCCCCCAAGCAGTGGGAAAGAGAACTGAGAAGCTGCAGAGTGGCCTGCCTCTCACCAACTGCCTGGATTTAGACACCATTTCAGGACCTCTGACATCCATCTGCTTCCCTCTTCTCCTCTCCAAACTTTTACAACACAGCAAATACTTCTAAAGCTAAACAATGCCTGAAAATATTCAAAGGGTGGATAACTGGGCCAGTGGACCCCAGGGCACTGCACGCCAACCTCTGATTCCCATCCATCAAGTTTCTGAGCCCCGGGAAAATCAGCAGCAGGGAGACTTCCACAGTCGGCAGTAAAAACACTTCCCCCATCGCAGCATAGCGACAGCAACATCCGTCAGCCTGTCATTCCCAGCCCATCAGTGGGAATGACTAGGACTAACGTCCCGAGACCAGAGGGCTTCCAGGCTTGGAGCCGCGGCCCAGACGACTAGAAAACCATCCCCAGGAACAGAAGGAAAGCAGAGAGCAAGGATCCTTCTGCCCTTTCAATCTGTTTGCTTGGAAGGCAACGTCGTTCTATGTGTTTGCTGTAGCTTTATTTTATTCATGTATATATGAAACAGAAGATGTTGTTCAGTATTCTGAAACTGCAAGTATGAGGATAGTGCCTGTCTCTGCTCACTGACAAATGAAAAACTCAAAGGAAAGACAGTGAAGGCTAGAGATACAGCTCAGTTGACAGTGCTCTTGACTAGCAGGCACAAAACCATGGATTCGGTCCCCAGCGTCCCATGGTCACTCAGGAAGTAGAGACGGGAAGATGAAAAGTTTGAGGTCACCCTCACAGGATAGAAAGTTTGAGGTTAGTCTGGACTACACGAGACTCTGTTACAAGTAAACAAAGATAGATAGAGATAGAGCCATTTATGTGGTACCTGCAAGCCTAGACCCACAGCTCCACATTTTTTGATATAAGATGCGTCCTTTATGTAAGATGCCATCAGTTTACTTAGAGCTTTCTGCTGTGGTCAGTTCAATATAAACTCACCCAGAAAGCGCCCAATAGACAAGTCAGGCTGCAGTAAGAGCTAACGGTGTTCTAGGGGAAGCGTTGTGGGGGAGGAGATGACTGGCTGCCCAGGCACTTTAAAGAAGTCTCCAGGGAGGTATGAATGAGACTTTGAGATGAAGCAACAGTTCCAGGGTGGAGCCATCACAAGAATGCGTGGTGCGCATGCTTCCGTATTGCTCTGCAGTGACTGGGTAGCAGAGACTTCCCGAGGGGAAGGGCCCTTCCCAGTGCCCATCTGGTCTCCCTGCAGACACATCTCAAGGGTGCAGCCTCTGTCCCCAGACAGCATCCTACCATCCTCTAAGTAACAACCCTCTCAGGATCTTTCCAGCTCACAGCTGTTCCCACCACCTGTTCTTCCATTTCCTCTAGACCCCAAGGGACCCAGGCTGCTGAGAGGAAGGGAATGGGGGACTCCAGGGAGAGCTCTCAGACACCTGCCAGGCTTTAGAAAGATCACTTCTGGCCTTTCAGATAATTCTGGGGCTTGCGAAGGAAATTGCTGCTTTCACAGGCATGTGGGGGCCTGAGACGCAGAGCCAGGAATAAAGCTATGGTCCTTGTATCAGTTAGTTATCCATTGCTGCCTAACAAGCAACTCCAATGTCATAGAGATTAAACAGCAGTGGTTTGTTATGTCTTATAATTCATTCTCACTCTGCTTGGTTGGACAGAAAAATAGGGTGTATAGAATACCACCAGGGGAAACAGATTCAGTGGTGGAAGCATAAGGAAGGATTTCCTTCCTTTTCATTCAGTCCTAGAAAAGCCAGAATGGCTAAGCACTATAATTTTACAGAAGGCGTAGGCACAGTGGGTGGTTTATCCTAATAAGTCCTAATAAAAAGGACTGTACATACATATAAATGTCAAGGCTGGGATCAAAGATTTTTAACTTCTAATTTGGTGTTCCCCCCACGACATTTTTGTTGTATGTGCTTGTGGGGGAGGGATGTCACACGTTTGTAGAGGTACACATGCATATATGTATACATGCATGTGGGGGCCCGAAGTTGACACTGGGCGTCTCCTTTGAGTTACACTCTACTTTAATAATTAAGGCATGATGTCACACCTGAACCCAGAGCTTTCCGATTGGACAGGCTGGCTAGCCGGCTCGCCCTGAGGATCCTTGTCTTGGCCTTCTGAATACTGGAATTACAGGTGGCTGTCATGCCTGCCCAGCTTTACATGGATTCTGGGGATCTGAATTCTAGTCCCACTCTCGAAGAGGGGGGTCATCTTGCCTATCAAAACCATCTCCCCAGACCACCCCCGGGATTCCTAGCCAGGAAATGCCCTGTGGAAAAGCATGCTACAAATATCTCACTTTTCCTACATCCCTGAAGAATGCATTTGAGGGAAAAATCAAAACCAACATTAAGTGACTTCAGTAAGTTTGTTTTCTCTTCTAACAGCATGTCAGGCTAAGGAGTGTAAGAGCAGAGGCTGCTGATCACAGCTATTGTCAGAGACTCAGGGCTTCTTCTGCCTCTCAGCTCTGCCATCTTCAGCATGGAAGCTTCTTCAACTTCATGACTACACAAGGGCTGCTGCCCTAAGGCATCTCTGTACAGCAGCAAGCAGAAGGATGTTAGCTAAAAGTATAGCAAACTCGTTCTTTTTAGGAGGCTTTATTATATTATTATTGCTATTGTTCTTATTATTATTATCATTATTATGAAATGGATCTTTGCCCAGAGTCTAATAAGATCCCACAAAACAAAATGATGTTACAAAATAATGTTCCCAAGGGGAAGAAGGAATCGTCCCTATGCCCACCTGATCTCCCTGCAGACTTTCCTCAAGGGGGCAACCTTGGTCCTCAGCCAGGAGGTTGGCAAACAAGATGAGGAATAGAGGTAACTCTTGCTTCCCAAGAGTCTGTGGGGACAGCACAGGAAAAGTGGTTCTTAAATGGTCCAGCTAGAGCTATTATTCTCGCATCTTCCAGAAGAGAACAATCCAGCAGAGCAGGCCATGGTCAATTTAGTCCTTCCCACCCTGCTTTTCTGATTCTCTGGTCTCTCCTGGGGTTGGCCAGTCTACTCTGAGGAGTTACTTGGCCTCTAAAACCAACTGCATGTGTGCACATAGGAGTACCGGACTATCCACAGGCACAGACACAGGCTGGAAAAGGTTTGTGGAAAGTAGTCTTGATGTTCTTATGAATTCATGGAAGCCTGTGCATTATGTATAAGTCATCATTATGTTGGGAGTAAGCAAAGATACTGCCAAATTTAGAGAATACATTTCAAATTAGCCTGAATTATACATGTTTACTAAATGGGGCCCTTTTGTGAAGCCAAAAAAAAAAAAAAACACTGTATATCTGGAATATTCAGGGCCCAGGTCTCTGGGGCAGAATACAATTTAAGAGGAAGAATCAATTGTGAGAGCTTTGCTTCTCAGATTGTTCTCCAATGATCTCCATTCAACATCCAGTGGTCTTAACTAGATCAATCCCTCCTCCATAGTACATAGACAAAGCTCCAGAACTTCTATTCCTTGGCAGATGGTTAGCATGTGTGAATATAGAGATGAAGGTTACCAGAGGGACAAATAGACGCTCAAGGAAGATCTACTATAAAAACAAAAAAAGGGGGAAGACGGCCGGCCAGGGAGCCAGCAATCATCATGTACAGTTAATGAGGCCAACAATGGAAACGCACTCAGCTCTGACTAGAAGCTGGAAATTAGCCACCTCCTGCCCAGGGAGCCTGAAATGTAGGGGCCAGTGCTGGGATGAAGGAAGAAAGAGCAAGCATCTGCTATGGCCTTTCCCTGGTCCCTAGAGGGGAGGCAAGTCCCAGGCACTCAGAAAGCTAGTTCTCAGGGCATTGCCCCCTCCTCATTGCAAACTTGGGCATTGTGATCCACCAGACGTCCTGCCCCTGAAGTGTGCTCAGCACCCAGTTCTAGGGAGCTGCTGCAACCTCAGATTCACTGAGTGACCCAGACGTGGGGCCCACAGAGGTCCCACAAGTGTCCAGGTTTTCTCTCTTCCTCTAAAAGTCGGCTCAGAGCCACCAGACATGCAGCTGGTGAAGATCATTAACACTGACCTGATGGAAGAGTGACTGCTCAGGTCAAAGTTCCCCTCTTTCTGATCTCAGCTCTCCCCACTAATTGGCCATGTGACCTTGGAAAGGTCAGACCCTTCTATCCCATGCACCTTGGTGTCACCATTTATAAACAAGAAGGCTGAGCTAGAACTGGTAGACTTCAAATTTTCTTTACAAGTGGGACCAGGTTTTCCCCTGAGAAACTAATATGTAAACAGAGAAAACAGAAGCTGATCAAAAGGACCCTCGCTCCAGGATGCCACAGCCACCCTCTGATTACAATTTAGAAAGCACCAAAACAGGATTTCCCCCAGCTCTCACCCTCTAAAGACTCCAGTCCAAGCTACGTGTGCTACCTGAGGTAGCAAGAGCCTGAGATTGACACTAGTTAGCTCATTAATGTTAATGTTAATGGCAAGTGTTAGCAATAAATGCAGTGGCCAGCTTCTCTTGGATTAGCATGTGAATCTTTATCACAGATTCCTCATTCTAGAAGGCTGTTGGGTTCCCAGGTTCTAGCCTAGCCTAGCCTACTCCTGGGCCAAGTCGTCTCTTGAACACACAACAAGGCTATACCACAGAACTCACTCTAATCAAGTAAATGGTCGATTTCTATACTGCTAACAATGTATTGGTCAGGATTCACTTTAAGTGGCTACTAAGCCCTGAAAATATGCCTGCTTGGACAGATAGGTTGAATTCTTCATTCTGTTTCATCTACATTTAAATAGCTGTGTCATGTCAAGTCAGTGGCTGTCACAGTGGGTAGCAAAGCTCAAAAAGACCTTCACATCCTTTCCAGTCCAGTCCCACCTCCTCTCCATCCTTAAGTTAAATTGGATTATCACTAGAAACCCAGTCAGAATTCAGCAATGACTTTCTAAGTCCCACAGTCCTTACATCCACAGCATCAGCATCTTCCTCTCCTTACAGAAATGCAGAATCCCAGCCTTTAATGGACCATATATTGCTCTATTTGTTTATTGAGGGGGGGATGTGTATGCATTCATGTAAGTATGTGCATGTTTGTGTGTGTGTGTGTGTGTGTGCATGGAGGCTAGAGTTCAGCATCACATCTTTTCCTTGATCACTGTCCACATTATTTTTGGAGATAGCATTTCTCACTGCATTTTGACATCATTGAGTGGATAGACTGACTGGCCAATGCGCTCCAGGGATCTGCCTGTCTCCGCACCATTGTGAGAGGGTTATAGATGATGCTGTCACATATCCTGACCTTCCCACGGACTCCAGGGATCCAAACTCAAGTCCTGTGAGGTAAGCATACTACCAACTGAGTCATCTCCCCAGTCCCATACCATGGATCTTAACGAGATCTTTCAACAACTCGCATGCATGTCAGCCTGCCAACACCACTGCAGCCTAGGGATTTGATCAGGACACAGGAGGAAATGGAGGCCCAGAAGACGTGAGCAACTCACAAAACTCCAACCCAAAGGGTTGACAAAGAGTGTGAACACACACTATGGGTTGACCAGACAGCTTTTGGCCTCTCTGTACTTATTTGTCCTTTACTTATGCCCAGGAGCAACCATTATCAATTTTTTAACAGGAGCCATTTAGTCTCCCAGACTGCCGGCTTACCCATTACTGCTAAACGGTTAACACTTAAGGCCGGCTATTAACAAAGCCATTTAGCAGAAGCAAAAGGGAGCATCTGGGTCTCGACACAGAGTTAGTGCAGCTAGACCAGTGGTTTTCAACCTGGGAGGTACTTCAGGGCTTTTGCAAGCATTTGATTCTTATTAGAAACATATACTTAGAGTTTAAAAGCACAACGTAAAATAGAACAAGCATGGAAATGAGTAACGCCATAACATCATAATATCTAGCTTACGGCAGACCACCACCAACAACTACACCCATGACACCAAGTGAAAGCATGTTCGCGTAGAACCCAGAGGTAATTTATGCCATCTGTGATAAATATCTACATTTCTGGCTCCTGTGCCACCAACTAGGACTGTCAGTCTATAATGGGGTGTTTTCTATGTTCTATTTTGGTTCATAATGTATCTCCACATATCTCCTTGGGTGCGGCAGTTTGAGAAGACACACCATTGCTATACTAAGGGTCACATGAGAGAATCTCATTGCATGGTACAATTTTCATACATCAATTAGTAAAGCGTAGCTTAGTGGCAAGGTAATGCCAGGCGATGGCAATTTAAGTGTGTATCATTTTTGGATGGTACTTAATCATTTGGGGCCATTTATATTGGGGCAAAATTTGCATATGATGAAGTGCATAGATCTTCATTGGATGGCTGATGGGTTTTCACAAGTGTACACATATGTGTGGACACCCATATGTGGTACAGAACATTTCTGTCATTCCAGAAAGTTCCTCCATGTTCTCTTCTAATCAAATTTTAAGGACACAAACAGAATGTACCCAGATTCTTTGATAGAAGATCACACAAATGGTCTCTGCTCCAATTCCCTGTAGAGTCTTTGTTCCCCTCTGAAACCTCATGAGCCAGGCCCCCACATTCACACGTCCCTTAGCATTCTTGTCTTCTGCACTTCTAGGAGCAGACAGAACAGTAAAGTTCTGCTTGAGCATCATCAGACTTTCCCACCCCAAAGTTCCAAACTCTTCCTCATTTCTCTTCCAAGCCTCTTCTAAAAGCTTACTAAGGACCAATGGTCAGGTTTAGTACAGCAACAAGCACACTCTTCAGCACCCAATTTCTATATAGTGACTTTTCCCATTGCTTTGATTAAAATACTGGCAAGAGGCAATTTAATTGGAAAAGCTTTATTGTGGCTCACAGTTTAAGGGGATACAGTCCTTCGTGGTACTGAATTCATAGCAAAGGAGCTTGAGACATTCATTCAATATCCACAGTCAGGAAACAGAGAAAGATGAATTTTGGTGCTCAGATCTTTCTTATTATTATTTAGTTCTAGGCCCCTGCTCATGGGACAGTGTCATGGGACCGTTGATAGTGGGCCTTCTTTCTTCAGTTAAACACTCTTCCTGAAAACACTCTTATAAATATACCCACAAATGTGTTTTCATGGTAATTTTAAATCTAATACAGTTGCCAATGAATATTAACCATCAATCTTAAAGTATATGATCTTTTAAGAAATTCTCAAATTCAGTCTACAGGATTTTATTGAGAATTTTTGCATCCAAGTTCATCAAGGAAACTTGTTCATTTATCTGGTTTGGAATCTTCATCCAGCGTTGTACTGATTTCAGTATCTGTTGCAGTTCACCTGCATGGTTGCTGATAAATGATCATCAAACAGTTTAAGGAAACAAGGAGTTTTCTTTCTTACAATAGTCCAGTTATAGTCTGTCAGTCCAGCTTGACAGGAGAGCATGCACCAACACCAGGGCCGAGGGAACTAGTCACACCATCACCACAAAATAACCGAGAGAGGGACGATCCTTACTTGCCAGACCAGCATGTCTGGCTAAGTGTACACAAGGATTCCAACTCTCTCAACCAGCTCTCCATGATTTATTCTAGGGCCTAGTCCTACCCACCATGGGCTGGGCCTTCCCCAGCAGCTAGACAGTCTTCTTCAGGCTTGCTCTGGGCTTAACTCAATCACTAAGTCTCTACAAATATGCCCAGAACTCAAACTCTCAACAGTCAAGTTGATACCTGTGTTTAACTATGACAGTATCTTTGGGTCCCCTAGTTGATGATTAAGGATCTTTCAGAGGTTCCATGCTGCCTTGCATTTACATGTTTCTTGAATTTCTGTTGTGATTTCCACATTTTCTGATTTAATATTATTAAGTATCTCAAACTATTTGGCAAGAATAATCATCAAATTGCTATCACAAAAACAACACCAAACTGTCAAAGATAGAGAAATACACTTAAAAATCAAGTACAGTCCACTAATGCACCACCAATCACTATAAAACTGGAAGTGGAAAAACTATTGGATCTAAGGGGAGAAGCAGAAGAGAAGCAAGTCTAAATAAATAAGAAAGGGGTGGAGAAACATATTAAAAGAAAGAGAAAAGAGCAAGAGATCAGAAAGTATTCTTAAAAAACATAAGAAAAAAATTCCAATAGTGAAAAAATGCAAAAAAACAAAATTAGATAAATATAAGAAAGAGAATAAAAAATAAAAATGTAAGAGTATGTTATTAAAGGTACAGTGAAGTCAAACACCACTAATCATAGAAAAGGGAAGAGACATGAAGGGCAAAATAAGCAAAAAGGAAACTAAGGTAAAAGAAAAAAATTACGCCAATATGGAAAGAAAATTCATAATCAAAATTAGCTAAATACACGAAGGGAGATAAGAAATTAAAACAAAGTTTTTTTTAAATATGATAAAGTAAAAATCCTGGTAAATGTGTAATTTTAAAGAAGGAACTAGAAAACATTGAGATATTCAAACAGCTGTTTTCTGGTTCCTAGAAAATTAGGAGCTCCAGAGAGGATCAGTTGAACTTGTGGACTTTTGTTTTTCCTACAATTTGTGCTGTTCCCAAGTCCATGCTGAGCATGTATCTGTCGTCCGCCAGAGTGGTCCTCATAGTGGAGGTTTGCCTTTTCTGTATGCTACAGCTACGATTGGTCACACTTAGCTGTCAATGCTGAGGACTGCACAGATTCTCTCACTCTCCTAAGACCATTCCCCCTAGGGTAGGTTACTGAGGCAGGTGTGGGGGCCTAAGCAATTCGGGCATGGAGGAAACAATCATGTCACTGAGATCAGCCCAAGATCAGCAGAAAACCAGTCTTTGCCATCAAGACTTCTTGGGTATGAATTGCCTTGCTGAATGCATCAATGGGTATCAGCACACTCTTAGAATTCAGCCTACTAGGGCTGTAGAGCAATGAAAGGCAAATCAGCCTCAGGCTCAGAGAGCTGTCAGACTCCCAGGTTATCCTTGGTTGATGAGATCTGACCCAAGCACTGAAGGCAGGCTATCCCTTGTTATGTACTTTTCGGCCTGGGTCCAGCCTCTTTCCACCTGCATCTTCAGAATATGAGTTTCTGGGCCTTTTATCTACCACATTTGCCTCTCTTGGCCTTTTCTCACCCAGGGACTATTGTAGACCAGTTTGATGCTCCCTAACCTAGGTATGTTCACTGATCACAGTAGCTCCTTTTGTCTTTAAAGAAGATGGCGTTTGGCCACTGATCAAAGACTCATGTAGCATGACAAAACGAATTCTCTCCACAGCAGACATATCCACTGGAGGAATCATGGTCATCTCACAAAAACTCCTAGGTGCATTTAAAGCTGTGGGTGTATCCTGAGAGTAGGTGTGCTGAGTATCATCTGACTTGTCGTTTAGAAGCCACTTCTTTTACCTTTTCCCCCTGTCAGCAAGCTGCAGGACCAATGTTCATCTCATTTTGCATGCACGCATTTTATTATTATTTTTCTTCTTTCTACTCTTTTCTGGCATCCTTTCACATGCATGGATTCTGGGGTTCTTTGACTATTTCTCTCTTTAAAAACCACTGCTTCTAACTCCAATTCTTTTACTAACTCACACAGAGGCTGCCTCCAGTTCATTAGATTACCCAAAAGTCCACATCCTTTTCATTTCTTTCATGGGGTTTTTAGGTTTTGCTTTTGGAAATGCAAATAGCGTTACATCTCATTAGTATGTAATTCAGCTTAAACAATTTTCTTCTCTACTTTCCAAGTTTCCAAAAATAAAACAGGAGTCGGGGAGGGAGAGATGAGGACACAGATCAGAGGATTTTTAAGGCAGAAAGATATTCTGTCTGGTACAATGGTGGGCACAGGTTGGTACAATGTATTTGGCAAAGCCCCCCGAGTGTACAGCAGGGAGATAGAACTCGACAGTAGACAGTGGACCCCGGGTGGTAATGATGTGTCAATATGGGGTTATCAAGTATAACAAATGTGGCCTCTAATGGGAAGCTGAGGAGAGAGTAATAGTGGGAAAGAGGTTGTCAGGAAAAGAGATACACTCAGGGGATGTATAGAAATTCTCTATACTTCTCATTCAATTTCACTGTGAAGCCAAAACAACTCTGAAAGAATAATTCATGTCAAAAAAATCAGAATCAAAGGCACTTATTTGTAGACGTTGATGAAATGTAATGTAAATCTAGATGTTTTAAAATGATTTTCACTGACTGATTTCATAATTGCTAAATCTTAAACATATTTCTACTTTGTCTAATAAAGCAATAGCTTCACATTTATGTATCATAACCTCAGTTGTGGTACCATAGAACCTATTTTCTTTATAAAGTGTCCTTGCCTCTGGTATCTCATTGCAATAACAAAAAAATGGGCTGATTGGAGTGCTTGCTACATTATTTACATGAAAATTTCTGCTAGTAAAAGAAATGAAACCAATTTTTGAGAAATCAGAAAAACAGAGTGTGGGAATACATAAGCTAGTTTCATTCTGCTCACCGTGAATTGCCATACGAAACGTGTTTGTTTTCTCCATGCTTGTAATTCTTCTCTCATCCAAATAAAAACACCTCCACACTAACACACTCTCCACTCGCCATGTAATCCAATTACAGAGCTCGGGTGGCAAGAGCTAGAGGAAGTTCCCAGAATCTCAATCAGTCTTGTGGTTCTTGTGACTCCGGTGCCTTTATTAAATCATTCATTATCAGTTGCCCCCCAACCTCCGGAGCCCCTTCACTCCTCAACAGCTGGATTGTCCAAGGCTCTGAATCTTCTCACCAGGATAGACTAGGCCCTTTGGGCCAAGAATTCCCTGCTCCACAGGATAAGCCTGGCCCCACTGGGAGAAGGTAGAAGCATAGTTTTGAAAAAGCACGTGCCTACCAATCTCCTGGAGTCTCTGGCTCAGGAATCCTCCTGTGACATACACAAATTTAATTTCTCCAAACAGAGGAGTTAGGTTTTTTATGTGAGAGGTATATTCTAATGTCAAAAAAGAAGAAATCAAATATGAGAAATATTGCCATTGTAAACTCCTCAAATTGTCTCTAAAGTACATTGTACAATGATTAGGAAGCACATCTCCGAATGTCATCATGTAGACACAAACTGAATACATGTATACTAACTATTCTCACATATCTAACAGCAATGTTATACGCAGTCCTACTGTCTGCTCTTCCAAGCCAGGACCAACAAGATACACCTAGTTTGCTGTGAGATGTGCCAGGTGAGTGCTTGGCAAAGGTGACACCTTTCTCTGTACCCCCCAGTCACCCCTTTCCTCCCCCCACACATACTGCAGCATTGCTGAATGACATTTGCCTTCCCCAGTTCCAGGTGATCTGCAACTTGTCCTGGGCTGGTCAACCTTTAACCACCACGTCTTTCTAATATAGACACAGCGTCTCTGAGAGCCCATGTTTCATCCCTTGAAAGGAAGGTGCACAGCCTTTAGCCTTGTTCTGATCTATTCAATCACCTCAATTTCTCCCACAGCTCTGGTCCTTTTCCTCCTGATGCAGTCTCCAAAATAAATCCAATTTCTCTGCTGATCTGAAGCTCACATCAAACTCCTTACTTCCAGGCATGTGAATTATCACAAATATATCCCTTGGGTCTGTCTCAATTGAGCTACCTGGTTCACAGCGCTGACTGTTCTGTCTCTGAGAAAGAAAAAGATGTAAGAAGGGAACTGTTATTCCAGACTTAATTCTGACCAACAAGGAAGAACAAATTGATGAAGTAAAAGTGACAAGAACCTTGGGAGAGAGGGATTGTGTCACATTGGAGGTTGTTATTGTGTATGAAAGGGACCCTGGTTCTGGTCAGACACATTTTTGAAAAGCAAGTTCCAAACATTCACATCAGTTTGGTGCCAGGTCGACTCAAAAAGAGCAGTGGCCATATCTCCAAACCAGAAGTCAGAGCATTTCATACTCCCAGGACAGATTTTATGTTGCAGCTGGTGCAAGGGGAACTCAGCAGAAAAGTCAAGGTGTCAAACAATGTTTCTAGCACAGGTTTTAATAGTCTGTGAAAATAGCAGGTCATCAGATATGGTGTTTCCAATGTTATAACATCAGATTGTTTGGAGACCCCCAAACAAGAAATTTTCAGGATACAATTTTAATTGCTACCAATCAAAAAGAACTGGAGACATTTGAAGATGCCAACATTTCCAATCTGGAAGCTCTATGATGAATGTTAATTTGAAAATGTGGAGATAGAAGGAAGGCGTAAGAGGAAGGCTGAAGGCTAGGAAAAAAACATCGAAAGCACCAACTCAAACTGATTTACAAAGGAAGCAGATGATATCACAGAGGTTCATTAGGAGGACAGAGGAGGTTACAGGCTCTGCTTGATCGTGAATCCCTTGATCCTGCCTTCCCCTGTGTGCTGGCTTGCCGTGCAGCTGGGCGGAGGATGAATAATGTTGTATCTTAGTAGAGTCACCAGGACACACCACCAGGAACAGTGACTCGTGCAACAAGCATTCATTTCTCATGGTTATACAGTTTGAGAAATCCAGACCCAAGAACAAGGTGCCCGCAGATGGATGCAGCATCTGGGGATGCATGCCTTCCTGGTTTGCACATGATATCTTCTTGCTGTGCCTCACATGGAGAAGAGAGGGAGAGGAGGGGGAGGGAGAGAGGGGAGCGGGAGGGAGAGGGGGAGGGGGAGAGGAAGGGGCAGGGGGAGGGGAGGGACGGGGGAGAGGGAGAGGGGAGAGGGAGGGGAGAGGGAGGGGAGAGGGAAGAAGGAAAGAGGGAGGGGGAGAGGGAAAGAGGGAGAGAGAGGGGGAGGGGGAGAGGGAGGGGAGAGGGGAAGAGGGGAAGAGGGGAGGGGGAAAGAGGGAGGGGGAAGAGGGAGGGGGAAAGAGGGAGGGGGAGAGGGAAAGAGGGAGGGGGAGGGGAAAGAGGACAGGAGAGAAGGAAGAGGGAAAGAGGGAGGAGGAGGGGGAAGAGGGAAAGAGGGAGGAGGAGGAGGAAGAAGGAAAGAGGGAGGGGGAGAGAGAAAGCGGGAGGGGGAGGGGGAAAGAGGGAAAAAGGGAGGGGGAGGGGGAGAGGGAAGAGGGAAAGAGAGAGGAGGAGGGGGAGAGGAAGGGGAAGAGGGGGGAGAGAAGGGAGAGAGAGATAACGTATGTATTTGCTTGTAAGAGCATAATACCATCCCGAGGCCTCTGGACTGTGACCCTTCAAAGTCTCGCCTCCAAATATCTTCCACAGGCAGTTAGTATTTCTGCACACAGGTGCAGCTCACAGCATACAGCCATCCCGAAGCCAAACACTGGCAAGAGTCATCCCCTAAGATCTTAGGAGTCTAACCCCTGGGGATACGACAGATGGTGAGAAATCACTCAAAACAATCCCTGAAGATGGAAGCATCACACATGCCAACAAACAAACAGGCAGTGGAGCGAAGCACAGTCTGAGTGATAATGCCTGGTTGACACTGCATGGACCAACAGAAAGCTACAGAGATCTCACCTGTTGATGCGTCTGGGACAATATCCATGTGGTCCTTTCCAGTGTGCTCTGGCTTATCACTAGCTTGTCTGACGCCACAGAGTCATCAGAGGGTTTTGTGCAAGAAATCTGACAGATCGCTAAAGGGCTTTGTCTCCAGCATGAAAAGACACAGATCAGAAGACAGTCATGGGAAATAGTGAAGGTATCCCCATACCATGCTCTGTCAAAAGCTCTAGGCTTTAGACTCTGGTCAATTACTTCTGAACAAATGCACTGTTGGGAAGATAATACCTATCCTTACTTATGTATTTAATGATTCAAAGAACAGTGTGGCAAATGGTCCAAATGATTTAAATGATCTCAGGAAAAAGATTGACTCTTATCATTCCTTCTTCCTAACTATATGTGGGATTCTCTCACATCTTCCATCCCCAATGTGAACTCATTTGCTCTCCTCACCCTCTTTCATTCTGGCTCATTCCATAACCTTCCCACAGGTCCACTGCTTCAACTGGTGTCCTGTATAATTTGTTCCTATAGTCAGTGGAATGGAGGCTTTAAACATCAGTCTGATTCCTTATGCAAAACCTTCGAATGATTTCCTTTTGCATCAGGAACAAAATCCAAGCCCGTCGGTGTGCCTGAGGCGACTCTGGACTATGCGGTGCCAGCCAGCACTCATGGCAGGGGTCCCGCAGCTGTGCTGCTTGACTCGCCAGCCTATCAGCATATTGGATGATGCCCAGGAGAGAGACGTCACCCCCCTGCTGCTCTCCCTTGTTAAAGGCTTTTGCAAACGCTGGTCCTGTGGGAGCCTAGCTGCCAGGTGCTGGGGAGTTGTGTGCACCTGCTGAGAGAGCCAGTAGCCCGGTGCCCATTGCACCTGGAGCCCCTGCTGGGAGCTGAGACCAGGCATCGCCTTCCCGCTGAGAGGAACAGAGCCATCGGTTCCCACCAGGCAGTGTCAGGAAAAGTCTGCTGGGCACATTTAACTCTCCCACCTCCAAGCCCTGGCTGTTGCCAGCTCACTGGAGTCTCCGCAGATCTTCAAGCGCACGAGCTGCACTGCCCTCTGCTCTAGGGCTAGATCCTGCATAGTTCCCTTTTTTTGTGTATATTATGTGTGTGGGACACACAAGTGTGTGTTTTCACATGTGTGTGGCTGCACATGAGTGTCCAGGCCCAAGGGTGCCCTTGAGAGTCATCCTGGATTGCTCTTCCACCTTGTTATCAATTTCTAGTTAAATCCACAGAGCACCAACAGAGCTATTCCGGCTAGCCAGCCTGCTGTGGGGGCTCCACGATCCAGACTTGGAATTATAGGTAGGCTCCATGCTCCTGAAATTTTAAGTGGGATCTGGGGATCCAAACTCTTGTCCTTTTTCTTACAAGGCAAGTGCTTTATCCACCGAGCCATCTCCCCAGCCCTATATTCCTTCTAGTGTCAACACCATGCCACTTCTTTGCAGGACTTTTCCAACTATCACCATCGTTCTCTCCTCTTGTACGTAGTTGCTTCCTTTCAGAGTCCAGCAGCACAGCACTGTTCACTTTGGATGTATCCCTTTCTTTCCTTGCTTCATGTTTAGAGAGCAAACCCAGTAGAGCAAGAACTATGTTCTTCACTCCACCAATGATGGCATGAAGACCTATGAGATAGCTTAGGATTCAGTGAGATAGTTCAGCAGGTGGCAATCTGAGTTTTATTCCCAGAAGCCCAAAAGTTAAGCCCAACTGACATCCCAACTTCAGAAAGTTGTTCTCAGATCTCTGCTTGTTTCCCACGGTATGGCTCTCCTCTCTCTCTCTCTCTCTCTCTCTCTCTCTCTCTCTCTCTCTCTCTCTCTCTCTCTGTCTTTCTCTCTCTTTCTCACTCATAAATAAATGCTTTTAAAAATGACAGTATCGGGGCTGGAGAGGTGTCTCAGGGGTTAAGCCTTGCAGGTGGAAGGTCCTGAGTTCAGATCCTAGACCCCACGTATAGACACCGGGGGGGCAGCAGGGGTGGCCAGCGTTTCTGGTCCTGGTAGGGAGGAGCCTGTGAATCCCGGGGCAAAGTAAACAAGGAGGAGGTGGAGGCGTCCATGGTGGTTCCCGAATTTGCTTGTGGTTCTACACACACACACACACACACACACGCGCGCGCGCGCGCGCACACACACACGCACACACACACACACTGCACACACACAATTGAATAACTAATAACAAAAAAATTAAAAATGACAGTATCACAGAAAATAATTTTAATTCAGTGATTCAACATCCCTATTCTGCAAAATTACTAGTTGAAAACCCCCCTCCTATTTGCCCTTTATTCTTATTATTTTACTAAGATCTTTAATGATCCCCCAAATCAGAATTTCAGGGAGACATAATGCTAAATAATAGCTCAGATTGGCATATTTGTATCTTGGTTAAATATCCTGGTGCAAAAGCAAGCAAATAAATTGATTGATGAAAACCTGTATGAATGGCATAAAGCATTTACAATCATGGGAAAACCCTTATTTCATCATTATATCATCAACAGGAGACAGGTCGTCCAGCAGATATCAGATATTCAATAAATATCAGTTGAATTACTGAGCCCAATGAGGCATGCCTGAACTCTCTACTCCTTCCCTCTTCACCATATCCATCCAATTAACCTGATCCTGTTCAATATTTCTGTACACACATTGAATAAAGACGTAGTGGATATGCCCATCAAATTTACAGAGAGTACAAAACTGGGAGGACCACACAGTAAATGAGCAAGCCAAGAGTTAAGATTGTATTCAGTTAGAATAATGGGCTGAAACCAACTGAAAAAGTGCTGACGGCCTTTAGGTTCAGAGGTAAAATACACAAGAGCAACATGTTATAATGTGACATGAAACAGCGGTTTCTAGTACCAGTCTAATGAGCTACATGAGAACACAGTGCTTGAAGAAGGGACCACCTGAGGCTAGGGTAAATGGTAACTGCAAGTATAAAGGAAAGAAGTGACAACCATGAGAGCCAGGTGTTGAAGGCCACTGCTGAGAGACTCCAAGTGACTCATCACTAATTCAAGAAAAAAAGGTGAAAACTAGAAGGTCCTTCTTAGTGGCATTTAGGAGCCCAACAGGGGCTGGAAAGATGGCTCAGGGCTTAAACCTTTACCAGGCATGCAAAAGGACCTGAGTGTGGATCTCAGATTCCATGTAAAAAGGCTGAGCAGAAATGATGGCAGCCTCACTTCCAGTCCTGGAAGGTAGAACCTGGGAAACCAAGAGCAAAAGCAATTAAGGAGATAGAACAATGTAGAATGATCCCCAAAGTTGCCCTTGGGCCTCTCTACAGGCACACACAGTGCCCTTATTTATATACATACCCCATACACACCTATATACATAAAAAAAGAAAGAAAAAGAACTCCTAAGTGTGGTGGACGCTGACCATACAGGGAAAGAACTCAGTTCTGACACTTGGTAGAAAGGAATTGGCACAATGATCTAGCAAGGGGAGGGCTGGGCAGACGACTCGGCCCTCAGATCCCCAGAATTTACACAAAATGCCAGGAGTGGTGAGGTGTTCTCTAAACCCTAGTGCTGGGGAGGGAGAGGGACATGGGTGAGTCTCTGGAGCTTGCTGCACCAGTCCAACTGAATCACTAAGTTCCAGGTTGAGTGACTATCATGAACTGTCATGAAAAACAGAATGGAGAAGCAATAGAGGAAGACACCCCACACTGACCACTGCAAACCCTCCCATTCACCTCCCCAAATACATACACATGCATACCTAACACATTAAATAATTCCTGGGGTGACCTATGTAAGGATTAGAACCTTTGAATGAGATGTTTGAGAACTGGAGACATAGAGGATGGGCATGTTTACAATATTTACAACTGAGAATCTTGAACCAGAAGCTAGTGGGTGTGCAGAAAGGCCCACACTATCGGAAGACAGTGAATCCTATTACTCAAAGATCATGTGGGAGCTTCTAGAATGGTTAGTACCTTGTAAGAGAAACTTATTCCACCCAGAATCATCCCAACTCCCCGTCTATCAACCAAAACCAATACATAAGACCAAATCACATTACTAGCAAAACCCTCAATGAACTGTAGGCTGTTGACATTCCAGTTGTTTTTCTGTTGAGATGATGAAATGCTCAGAGCCAAGCAACTTAAGGGAGAAGGTTTATTACTTGCCTTGTAGTTCCAGAGGAGAATGGGAACATATGGTAAAAGGTGAAGGCAGAGCAGTAGAAGTAGGAGACCTGCTATTAGGTTGCAGCCGAGAGAGAGAGAGAGAGAGAGAGAGAGAGAGAGAGAGAGAGAGAGAGTAGATCAGGGTTATCAAGGCCTGCCTCCCTAATGTATTTTCTCTAACAAGGGGGTCTATGTGGGGACCAAGTTCTCAAACACATGAGCCAATGAGATACATTTTACATTCAAACTATGACAGTTAGTGACAGATGATATGGAGTTAAATCAGAGAAATCTAAGTGAAATAAACCCTTTCTAAGATTCACAGATTGGACATATCAGTGGAGAATTTAGGCTTGAGAGGCTTCAGACATGCCTGACCATCCCCAAAATTCATAATGAAGACAGCAACATTCCAAAAGATGTTTTTGGGTGCAGGGGACTGCTCATGTGACCCATTTGTGAGCTGCTAAGTGGTACCCACAGCGGAGCCCTGCACAGGGCCCTGCAGCAGGTTATATTCAATGCCAGCAAGCTTCCTTCAGGGAAAGCTGGAAGAACCTATGTCCAGATGAAGCAAACTTGCCATAAAAAGCATGAGTTCTAATGGATGCATTCCATATGCTTCCCTTTCCATGGGACAACAGGACTTACTCCTGGTTGCTGGAAATACCAGCTGCTGTGGGGGCAAAGACAAATGCCTTGGTGAGGGGAGCTCTTGCCCACAAGAAACTGTCCTACTCAGTGACCAGCCTGTGGCCACCCATGATCTGGACTGAGGAGGGAAAACCAAGGTTTACCCCCTTCTCAACTTAGAACAGTTATGACGTGCTGTCCAGTTGCATAGCTCCGTGTAGAGCCTGTAGAGGCCTCAGGGGCAAGTCCACCCTCGGTCAGCTTTCCTTCTCTCCATCCCTCGCCCTTCCCTCAAGTCATGGCCTTGGGAACACTCCAATAGCCTTCTGCTAGCAACTGTCCATTTCAGAAGTGCTTAGAGGCAGCATGATTAGTAGAATACTATAAATCACCTTCTCTATATCCACGGCTGTGTTGTCAAGCTTTTTCATTTTGTCTTGTGTGATTTCTGCAAGACACCTTGTTATTGTGTTCAGTTATATTTTTATTCTATTTTTATGGCCTTTAATGTGACTTTTGCCTCTGTAATATTTTTGTTTTATCCTTCATTTTCTCCAGGAGTTCTGCTAACTTATATGACATTTCTTCCTGTCATTTTCTCTCTCTGAACCATCTATTTCCTTCTGAGCTCTTTTCTAGAGAGATTATATTGTCTGTGGTGTCGGTAGGAATTTGGAAAACAGTTCAGATTGGACCAAATGAAATTGTATTTTTGCGGTCAGGTATTGACAATTTCGTGTGGTTCAACTTAACATTTAGCTGAAGTTTTCCTGCACTTTCAGATTCATTCTTGTTGATATAACTGTTGTTCAATCTACTTTCATATTTTTATCCTTATTTCTCCAGTCCCAGCCCCAATTTATTGTCACTCCTGGGCAAAGATCCTGTATTTGTTTCCCTTCATAAAAATCAATAGTTCCAAACCCATGATCACACAGATGGCCTTGGCTAAAAACTCAGCAGATCCCAAAATGAAACAAATAGAAATGAATAGGGAAGAGAAACTTGTAGAGACAAGAGGGAGCTGACGGGGTGAGAGAAACATAAGAGATGGTGGAGGTGAGAGCAACCAGAATGGTTCATATACTTATATAAAATTATCAAAGAGCAAATTTAATTAATTAAAATTTGGACATGAGTGAAATTAATGACTTGCTCTAGAATATAGTTAAAGTAGAGGACGGTGGGGGGCAGCGTCTCCATCCACCTGTGGGCACACTGGGACGGGTTTCTTCTCACAAATCTAACATCTCTTCTTACCTGGAAATGGTGCTTCCCCACCATTAAGAACTTGATGCATCTGTGTAGTTACACACACAAGCCTCCATAAAAGTGGAGAGAATTCCCCAGTGAGGAACTTGGACAGAAACCAGAGAAAGTAACTTAGAGAAAGAAGGAGCCAAGTGTCAGTAGACACAGCCCATCTTCTCCTTCTGAGAACCCTGGACATAGGATCCTGGACCCAGGATCATCTAGTATCCACTGTGCCTCATAGTAATCAGTCCTGAACTGACCCCACCCCAAGCTCAGGGATCAGGTGTGACCTGGTCAGGTGTGCCTACAGGAGGCCACCCTTCCCACGCTGGGAATGTTCTCTGGGAACTGTGACATCTATACTTGCAGCAGGGATGTCTCCATCCCAGGTCACACCTTCTGAAGGGTCTTTCATGGTCTTTTAGGATTAAACACTTGCCATTAGGGAAGCCTGCATCCTGCTCACAGCACAAGGCTTTCAGCATGATCCAGTGTCTTTTTATTTTGTAGCACACACCTTAATATTCTGAGAATATAGAAGTTTGGTAGTTTCTTTGTTTCATTGTAAATGGGATGATAGTGATAGTGATGATGGTGGTGCACTAGTAGTAGTAGTAGTAGTAGTAGTGGTAGCACCACCATTACTACTTCTTCCTCTTTTCCTCCTCTTCCTTGTCTTCCTACTTCTTCGGGGTTTTGTTTTTGAGACAATCTCCTGTATCCCAGGCTGGCTTCAAGCTCACTATACAGCTGAGGATGACTTTGGCCTTCTGATCTGCCTGCTTCCTATTCTCCATGTTGAATTGTAGGCGTGCACCACCTCTGTTGGTTTATATGTACTAGGGGTCAAACTCCGGGTTTTGTACATGCTACCCAAGCACTCTACCATCCCAGCCAGGGGGATTTTTCTAGCTCGTCTTTCCTGATGTTTTCAAGAGGTACTTGTAAAGGACAAGGCAGCATACTCTAAACTAGAAAAACCCTCTCCGCAAGTAATTTTTTTCTTATTTTTACTTCATTGGGAAACACAGTACACAAAGTACTATATAAAAATATATTGGAAATATATAAAATCTATAGAAAAATCTAAAAAATGTAAACCAATAAAACAAAAATGACAGAAACCTATATCTATTACACAAATGGAAAAATGGAATATAGCCAATATCCTCAAAAACCCATGAGTGCCTCTCCCCCTCATATTCTCCATCAAAAAAGGGAATGGCTATTTGAAATATACTTATCACTGCCTTGCTGAGCTTTAGTTTACAGGCAGATCTGACAAGACACTCTTTCATTTCCCTGGTCTTCTAGACATAGGACTATGTTCTCCTGCCACATGTTCCTTACATTCAACATACACATTTAGACTCAGTTCCAACTCATTCGTTCCCACTAGTGTATAGCAATCAGTCCCTTGTATGGCTATAGGGGAAAAAAAGTGTTTCCCCATCCTGATATACACACTTGGGCTGGTTTCAGCTTTCTAACATTGAACACAGTGCTACTGGCAACCGTCCTTTGCCATCCTCCCGGTACACCTTTGCAGGAACTTCTCTGGGATGTGCAGATGAATAAAATTGCTGGATCACAGCGTACTTCGATTTTCAGGCTTGCTAGGTATATTAGTCAGGGTTCTCTGGAGGAACAGAACTAATGGAATGTAATTACAATAGGATTTATTAAATTGGCTTACATGATCAGAGACTGGATAGTCCCATGAATGACTTGTCTGAGGGCTGGAGAGATAAAGGAACAAGTAATAACTGCTTAGCTCAAGAATCTGGAGAGCTCAGGACAACAGAGACTGGTGGTGATGCAGCTGGTTCAAGGCCAACTTGGAACCCGCTCCCTGGTGGGAGCCATTGTTCAAAGGCTGAAGAATTTGGAGACACAGCAGCAGCATGCACGCACGCATACACACACACACACACACACACACACACACACACACACACACACACACACACAAAACAAAACAAAACAAAACAAAAACAAAAACAAAAAAAAACCTGTGGTTGTTCAAAAAGAACTGAACCTGAAGGAGGTGGGGTAGTCTTCCTTCTGCTTTTTGCCCCGTCCTGACTCACAGCCCATCAGACAGTGCCACCCACATGCAGGGTGGGGCTTATCAATTTAGCTACCGTCCCACATGTCCACTATCCTCGGATATGCCCAGAAGTATCCTTTACTAATTTTCCCCGTCTTCCAACCCAGTCAAATTGGCAACCAAGATTAAAGATCACACTAGATAAGCCAAATTTTTGCTTGCACAAGAGTGTTTCTTCTGTTCCATATCCTTAGTGAGTAACTTGGTATTTCCAAACTTTTTAATTACTGCTTATCTAAGACAGTAATAAGTGATATCACTGTGTGATTTTAATGTGCATGTCATGATTACTATAGAGGCTAAGCAAATTTTGTTAAAAAACTTATCGGCTATTCAAACTCTCTATTGTGCAATTCAATTCATTTCTTTAAGTCTATGTTCTTTTAGACTGCTAAGTGTTTTCTTTATTTATTCACAGGGGACTTTTATTGTGTCCTAGACATTGAACCAGTGTCAGTTAAATGTGTTAGAAATCTCAATTTGTGGCCTTTCTATTCCCTGTTGTCTTCTAATAACTAGAAGTTATTAATTTTAATGTGCCCTGCTTTTATAATCTTTTTTCTTCATCATTGGGGTTTTTGTGTGTTGTGTTTAAGAAATAACTCTCCTCCAGTCATAAAGAGATCTTTCCACATTTTCTTCTAAAAGTCGTAAGCTTTTATCTTTCACATTTCAGACTTCAAACCATCTGGAATTAATTTTTGTGTATGGTGTGAAGTAGGAAACGACTCCACTTTTTTTATGTGGGGAAGAAGCACCACATATTGAAGACCTTTTTTTTACCTACTGATACACTGTCACCTATCAGTTTCCACAGATGCACACAGCAACAGAAAATTTCTTTATTACGTCCTTAGATGCATTTATTGATCTCTATACCAAGAGCACATTCCTTATTTTTCTGCATTAACATTTTGTGTTATATTATTGGGCAAGTATCTCTCACTTCCCTTGTTCTTACTTTTAGGAATGCATTGATCTTCTTGGCCTTTCTCTTATTCATATGAATTTTATAATTAGTTGGTACAGTTCCATGGAAATCCTTTTTTGGAACTGCCTGGAACAGGCAGACCAGAAAAGAGCTCGTATCTTTATGATATTAAATCTTATCCACAAGTATGGTTTTCTCTCTTAGCTTTTTAAAATCCTTTTTAAGTCCTCAATAAAGTTTAGTGATTTTTCTCAAGAAAGAAAATTATAGCATGACTGTTAGGAGCACAAGTTCTAGAAGCAGATGTTCACTTCCCATTCTTATTCAGCAACTCACTATGTCTGCGATATGAGCAGTTTCTATGGGTTTGTTTTCCCTACTATACATAGAATTAATTACAGCATACTCCTATAGGGTTGTTATATGGATACATAGACACATAGATGAAACATTCACATATGTACAATAATATAAGTCTTTATTTTTATTTTTCCTAAATATATTGTATTTTACCTTATAAATAATATTTCTAACTGCATTTATGAATCTGATTCTCACATACATGAGGAGTTTCATGTATGTGAGAATCAGATTATGCATAATGATAATCAACATTTGCAGTAGTCAAAATCTGGAAGTCTGCTGAATTCTTACATTAATGTTGACAATTTTATACATTATTTTGAACTTCTATCATAGCATCTTCTAATAATACTGCTTTCTTTCTAGTTCTTCTACATTTGATGTCTTTTTCTTGCCTAATTGCTTTGGCTAAAACTTACAGTATATTGTTGAACAAAAGTTACAGCAACCAAAATCATTTCCTGTCCCTAACTTTTAAAGAGAGTGAAATGTTGGCTAATGATTTCAGGCAGATACATTGTACCAGAGTAAGAAAAGTTTCTTCTATTTTGAGCTTGCTAAGAAGTTTTATCCTAAAATATTTATGCATTTTAAGTATTTTAATTTGCTCAGGCACTGAATTATATTCACACATTTGCTAATCTTGAACTAACCTAGCATTCATTCCTATAACACAAACTTTGCCTTGAATACTATACCTTTTGGCTTTAGATTCAATGTGATGATCTTTAGGATTTTTTTGACTTTCATGGCTAAATTGATTTATATATACCCCACTTTCCTACACTGCTCAGTCAGGTTTTCACAGTGAGCATGTGCTTGACTCTTGCTGAATCTCTGAAAAGTTCTGTGTAATAAGTTTGCAATTATTTGTTTCTTGAAGGTTGTCCAGAACTCGCCTAGTTTATTGAACTCTGTCATACCTGACATCTTCTTTGAAAAGATGATTTGAGGTATTATATGAGTATTAGTGCTTTGATAGAGCTTTTCTTGAGTCAACATTAGAGATTTCTATTTTCCTAAAGACTATCTACCTTCTGGGTTTTTTTTTAAATTATTAGCATCATTTTTCATATCATCTTGTTACTTTTTAATCTCGGAGCCTTAGTAAATAGCTATGCCCCTTTCATTCCCAAAGCTGTTTACTCGTTTATTCCCACTCTTTATTCTTGACCAATCTTGAGGAGATGTATCAATTTTATTTAGGAATTTCAAAGAAACCGTGTTTGCCATTAATCCATTTCACTGGATCTGTTTTTCATTTTCTTAATCTTTTCCTCTTGTCTTTACAAATTTCCTTACTTCTTTGAGTTATTTCTGTTATCCACCTTTCTAAAGCTTAGCTTAGCTTAGCTTCTCTCTTTTCAGACTCTTCTTTATTGTAAACTTTTAGGCCATGTTATAGTTGCAGGTGCCACCTTAACTGACCCATCCCTCCTGGAAGAATTTATAGGCAGTTAATGGTTGATAGCCAGGAAGGGCTCACACAGCCTCACTCCTCCCTGAGGGTTCTTAAGCAGTCAAAAGTTGTTGAGCGGAGAAGAAACATTTTCTTTAGTAGTGTAGTCACTGGTAAATTGCCCATATTCCTGTAAATAATGCTTCACCCATAGACCTGCAAGTAAACTTAAATAAGCTCATTAGTATATTTTTAAAAAATGGTAAAGATAGGAAAGGAAAGAGATCAAGTGGACTGGGACTAGAGGGCGTAGTAGGATGAACATGATCAAAATATATTACACTACATACAGTAAAATATCACAATGAAACTCGTTACCTGTTATTAAAATTAATAAACAAAAGTCTTCAAGCTTTTGATACGTAACATTTTCTCCATGGTGTTAACATATTAAAAACTTTACTTTCTGTTATGGGATTCCCATTATTATTTATCTGTTCGTAAACTCATGGCTTGTTAAGAAGGTAAGATACAGATCCATTGAAATATGGAGAGCTCGGTGCTTGATCAATTTTTTGAAATGCACTAGAGTACTTGGACAGAATGCAATCCCACTGTTGGTGGCCTGTACTATGTACATTCCTTAAATTGAGCTTGTTAAATGTGTTGTCCAGATCTTCTCAGTCATTATTGATTTTTCGATGTGCTTGACCTCTGAGTCACTAAGATATTAAACTCTCCAAGTTATATGAAGAATCTGGCCTTATAGAATTCGTCCTTAAAGTTGGGTCAATTTTTACTTTATGCACTTAGAAATTGTACTACAAGATGTATTCAAAGTTACTTACCAATGAAAATTAAACCTTTATTGGTATGTAATGAGCTTTTTCTTAAAATCTCTAAACATGTTTTAGGTCTTAAGAGGCTATTATATTTAAGATATAATTACATCCATAATTTTATCCTGTGCTGGCTTTCATTTAGCATTTGCTTGGTTATGATATTTTCCTCTCCTTCATTTGCAACTTTTTCATCACCTTGGATTTTGACAATCTTGTCAATGGTATATATCTGAACTTTGTATTGTTTCGATATGCTTTTAAAATCCATTTGTCATTCTTTGTCTTTTAACTAGAGCATTTAATCCTTACATAGTGACTGTGATTTCTCCTATATCTGGGTTTGTTTCTTCTATTTCATTTTATACTTGAAAAAAAAAAACTCCTTTTTTCTCTCTTGAGTTTTCTGTCCATTCCAGTTTTTTTTACACTAGTTCTAGATGCCATTCACTCTATTTTAACAGCTGTTAAAAGTGTTAAATGAGATCTAACAGGATGGGTGAGATGGTTCAGCAGGTAAAGGCACTTGCACACACACCTGGCAACCTGAGTTTCATTCCTGGAACCCAAAAGGGAGTAGAAGGGAGGAAAGAACCAACTTCTCTCCTCCTGTGCACTGTGACACCCACCCGTGGTCCACCTGTGTCATCAATAGATAGATAGCTAGAGAGAGAGAGAGATATTGACAGTATATATAATGCATATATTATTAAATATATAATACGTATTTAAAATAAAATATATAATATAATATATAATAAAATATAAATATATGAGTAAAGCCTAACGATTATTAAGTAAAGAAAAACTATTTCAATATAAAGAAGAAGGAATATGCTATATAGGCAGGATGCTTCTTCTGTTGAGTTTGAGGCTACACATAGCTGTACCACAGCAGCAGGTAAGGGAAAGGAGACAAGGCTCCTTTCCATACAAATTACTCTTTTGTCTCCTGGACCAGGATTCTGAACATTTTAAGCCCTTTTGTTCCTATCCTGATTTATATGTAATTATCCCTGATAGAGATCCAGTGCTGACATTTTAAACTCCACAGATCATGCATAATTAACAAGGATTTATACATTGAATGTTCACTTAGACATACCCATCTATTACATTCTTTACTCTCCAATCTTTCTAGTGTGCTAGACCCTCTTTTGGATATAATTCTCCTTCTTCCTGAAGTATGGCTCTTTCAGAGGCGCCCGTAGGGAAAGCTGTTGTCCATACACACACCCCAGTTATGGTTGTCTGAAATTTTTTGTGGTCCTCCTTCCTAAAAAGTATTTCACAGAATCCTGTGTTGTTCATCATTTACGGAGGGTGGGGGGAGTGAGAATTTCATTACCTGGTTTCGGAGTTTAATTATTAGATTTGAGAGACTATGATTGGTTTAGTTAGTGTTTCTGTTTGTGATAATCTGTCTTTTCTCCCTGCCTGGTTCTTGTCTTTGAGGTCACATCTCTTCACTGGAGCAAAACTAGGTGTAGATTTAATGAACTAAAGCATCAATTTCTTTCATAAATTTTAATTTTTTATATTTATTTATTGTGTGTGTGTATGTCAGAGGACACCATGTTCCTGTGGAGGACCAAGAGTGACTTCAGGAATCATCCTGGATTGCTTCTACTTCCTTCTTGCTTCATTTCCTAGGCTCCGCCCACCAGAGTCCGAAGTGCAGGCTGCTGCCGCTTGCACCTGGTGTTTTTATGTGGGATCTGGGATCTGAACTCAGGACCTTCTGCTTGTGAGGTAGAGTCTTAACACCTGAGCCAATTCTCCATCCCTCTTTCATAAAAGTTTGAAAAATCCTCAGTATTTATAAAAACCACTGGATAGCTACTTTCTTTTTCCTTGTCTTTTTTATCTTGTGCTTATATTCCAATGATGGAGGTTCTGAGCGTCTCCCCAAACCATGACAACCTTAGTTCTGCCTCTATCTCTATCAGATCTTCTACTTCACTCTCCTTCTCTTCAACTGTCCACTGAGTTGTCATCTTATTAGTAAACATGGTTCCATGTCTAGCAGCTTTACTTGACGTCCTTCAAACCTCCCTGCTCAATCATAATTTCAGAAGAGAGGAATCAACATCCTTTTCCTTGCTTCATTTACTCTTTGAAGCATAGATGTATATTTGCTTTGATTTCTCTAGCTGCGGATTCCAGTGCTCATGGTCCTGTTGGTTCTGATTGTACAGCTGGTTGTTTCTGCTGACTTTGACTAGTGGTGGTTGGAGTCCTCATGCATTTATGGATTTTTAACTGTGAGCTCATGTTCCCAGTTCTTTACCTGAGGAGTTCTTTAGGCCTACGGCTAGTGTTTATATTCCTTTCATTTAAGTATGGGGAAGCAGCACCAACCTGGGAAACTTAAAGCTGTATTTTCAGCGCACAGCCTCTCAGATAATCTTCCTGACACAAATGCAGAACCCACAACTGCATCTGGAAGGGTTTGTGAATAGTTCTTTGGAGACTATTCTCTCCAGAGCTAGCGGGCTGCCTTCCCATGGTCTCTTTGTGAGGTGGGTATGTATGGGTATATGGGTATATATATGGGTATCCCCACTCCATCCTTCACTCTTATAGTGTCCATGTGCATATGACATGACAAATGCCAAGCCACCTCCAGAGTTCACTAACTTTCATTAATTCAGGCCTCCTAGGTGTTTGGAGTCTGAGAAGCTTACTGTGTTTCTCAGACACACATTTGAGAGACTGAACTCTTAAATCCACATGTTTATGTAAACGGTACTCTAAGTACCTGTTCTGCATTCTTGCCTCCACAGATTTCAATTGTCGATTCCCAGCACTGCAGGGTTCCTGCATGGAAACAAAGAAGGAAACATCCTTTCTAGTCTGCTATAATGGAGAAGAGGATCAACTTGCACAAAGTAGCCAGTAATACTAAAGTCATTGCCATCAGAGACAGACTTCTTCAGAAGTAGATACTTATTGCAGTCCGCCTGCATGGTTGCTGATAAATGACTATCAAATGGCTTAAGGGAGCAAGGGGTTTATTTTCTTACTATAGTCCAGTTACAGTTCATAGTACCAGCTTGATGAAAAAGCATGCACCAACACCAGGGCCGAGGGAACTGGCCATACCATCACCACATAACAGCTGAGAGATGGATGATCCTTACTTTCCAGACCAGCATGTCTGATCAAGTGGACACAAGGACACCCACTCTCTCAACCAGCTCTCTGTCTTTTATTCCAGGGCCTAATCCCACCCACCTGGGCCTTCCCCATCAGCTAAGACAATCTCCTGCAGGTTTGCTCTGGGCCTAACCCAACCATTAATTCTCCACAAATGTGCCCAGAGCTCCAACTCTCAACTGTCAAGTTGATACCCATGCTTAACTATGACAGAACTTATCTGAAGAAGGCTCTCAGATTAGGCATTATCCAAAGGTATATATAGACAACATGAGTCAAGAGCATTTGTCCACACCTAAAGAGCATGCTGGTGTGAACTTAGAGATAGAAACACATGCCAGTACTGGCATGATAGGGCAGCAGACAGGGGATAACACGACTAGTGCTGGGGGAGCTAAGAATAAATTAGAGTGAACAGCACGTCAAAATAACCAGAACACTAAATATAAATCAGAGTGTATTTACTAACTTGCTAAAAGCCTAATTCTGCCACAGGAAGAGACAGGCATGAAAGGAATGAATAAAATTTACATGTTTACATTACAACAGTGATATCGAAATCAAGTATTCAGATATTCTGGGTTGAGGGAAACAGAAGCCAGATAGCTAAACTGTTTGCCTAAGGTTAAAATGTGGGTGTTGAGATTTAGATCTAGACCCAGATCTTCCTAATTCCAGCACATTGTATCCTAAGGATTTCATCTTTCAGTGTGGTGTATGTGCACAGAATGCTGGAAGAGGTGTAGATGGTGCTTCAAGAGTTACATGCAGAGGCTGGGGAGATGCTCAGGCCTTCAAGTCTTTATCTTGAAAGCAAAAGGACTTGGGTTTGGATCCCCAGATCCCATATAAAAGATGCCGAGTGGATATGGTGTTGGTCTGCATTTCCAGTCTTGGAAGGCAGAGCCTGGGAAACCGCCAAGTAAAGCAATAAGGAAGTAAAGCAATCTAGCATGATTCCCAATGTCACCCTTGGGCCTCCACAGTTACATACACTTGAGTGCCCTCTTGTACATATCTACAAACATATATGACACCAACTCACATGCAAAGTATGCACACATACACATACACACAGAGTCATATGAAGAGAGAGATCAGTGGTGAAATAAGATCAGGACACATAGAAGTGAACGGAGTTGAACATGTTTTGGAGGGTCTTCTTCTTTTAGTATGCTACCTTTCTTGTGATAGACAAATACAGAGTCATAGAATATAGACCTTCCCAGAGTTGTTCAGCTACAAAATCTGTTTTCCAATTCAACATCTCAAGGGATTAATGTTCAATAGAGAACTTGGAAGTTGGTGTGCTATGTGGCACTACTCATGTAATTTTCTAATTCATCTAGAATGTTTGCATTATACCAAGCATTTATGAATCACGGACCATCTGCTTAGCTGGTGCTAATGCAGCCTAGGACACGGAGATGAGCGAGGACCCCAACCTCCAGATGCCAAGACTTCCTTAACTTCATTTAACATAACTGCATAACATAAATACATAAATAACTGTCCCTGGACAGAACATGGTCAAGTTCTTTTGAAAATGTTTTTGACAATGTTTTGATATTTAGAGGGTTGAAAAATTCAAATCTCACAGATTAGTCATGTAGCACCTAAAGTCACCTTGTCCAAAACTGAATTTGTGATATTTCTCCATGGAGCGACACCCCGCCCCTCTCAAAAAAAGAAAAAAAAAAAGTGTGAAAATGCAAGTTTCTTCTTGTCTGCTCAAGCTAAAAATCTGTGAGCTCATTATTACTGTGTGTCTGCGAATTTGTATACGTGTGCTCATGTGTGCATGCACAAGTGCGTGCGCATGTGCGTGAGCTGCCGCAGATGTCTTCTTCAATCGCTTTCCACTTTGATATGACTTTTGAGACTGAGTCTCTCTCTCTCTCTCTCTTCTCTCTTCTCTCTCTCTCCTCCCTGCCCCTCAGAAGCCTGAGCTCCCCTATTTGGCTACTGAGCGTCAGGAATCCCTTTGCCTCTGTCCACCCCAGTGCTGGGGTTACAGATACTGCCACAATGCTTGACTCTAAGCATAGCATCTGGAGGATGGAACTTAGGTTCTTGTGCTGCCCAGCAGGCACCATGCTGCCTTAGCAACTTTGGCTGACCCTGCTCTCAAAATGAGTCTAGAACATCAACGTCCCCTTCTGCCTTCGCTGCCACATAGGGGAAAGTCACCTCACCTCACCCCTAGACCATTGACACAGTGTCCTAATGAGTCTCCTTCCATCTGTCCTTGTAACCCAGGTCTTGGTTCAACACTGCTAGAGATGTGACCTTTAAAATCCAAGGAAGGTCATGTGGGCCCTTAGTTCAACCCAACCCATCCAGTCCTGAAGAATTTGCCCTCGTTATCTTCTTGGCCTCCTATTTACTACTCCTTATTGTTCTAGCAGCGTGAACATCTTAACTCTTTTTTACACACTCTGGATATTTCCCTGCCTCTGTACCATGACCTGCTGCTTTTTCTTTTTTTAATTTTTTTTATTATTTATTCAATTGTGCACGTATGCGTGTGTGTGTGTGTGTGTGTGTGTGTGTATGTATGTGTGTGTGTGTGTACGGGTATGTAGTACCACGGACGAATTCGGGAACCACCATGGACCGCCTCCACCTCCTCCTTGTTTACTCTGCCCCGGGATTCACAGGCTCCGCCCTACCAGGACCAGAAATGCAGGCCGCCTCCGCTTCTGCCCGGCGTCTATACGTGGGGTCTAGGATCCGAACTCAGGACCTTCCGCCTTTAAGGCAGAAGGCTTAACCCCTGAGCCACCTCTCCAGCCCCTGACCTGCTGCTTTTTCTGTCTGGGTTATTCTTCATCCTGATACCTCATTCTGTCGTGGGTCTGGGTTTTTCATTCCAGATTCTTATGTTCTATTGTCAAAGACTGAAACCAGAACACACATAGAGGATTAAGGTAGAGCTTATTAGAGAGAAAGAATGGACTCAATGTGCATGGATTCCGTGAGGAGCCATCTGATGCACTGTGCCAAAATGAGGTGTTCTTCTATCTGAAGATTGCAGCAGGAAAACAGCCTATGAGGATTAGAGGGGAGAAAGAAAACAACTCACAGACATGGAGTCTGTGAGGGGCCAGTGAGTCGGAAAAGAACTCATGGACTCCAGACATGGAATCCATGAGGACCAAGGGAATCAAAAAAGACCTCACAGACATGGAATTTGTGAAGGGTCAATGAAAGAAAGCCAGGAAAGGAATTCATGGATTCCAGACATGGAACCCATGAGCAAGGGAGTCAAAAATCACTGCCATATTTATAGGGTTAGGCAGGCCCAGGAAAAGTGACTTTTCCTCATTGGTCAGCTCCAGTTTCTGAGAACCTGATTGGAGCTTTTGGTCCTCTATATCTCATTGGTCAGACCATATTGGAGCCCGACCTAGTAAATCTTGTGACCAACTTCATGGTAGAGTTTATCTGCAATGTAGAGACATCTCCATATCCTTTCATGAACAGAGGGTTGGGGGAAGTCGGTGACCTTATCTCTGTGAAGGATTAGAACCTTGTTCCTTCAGATTAATAGGATGTGTTCCTTCATGATAATCCCAGTATGGGGGATGACCTTCCAAGACTTTTAAAGACCTCCTAGCATAGCTGCTCTAACACTGCCTACATATGATTTCTCCTTGCCCCTCCTCCACATTCCTTCAACTACCCTTTTAATGCTTGAGGATTAACCCTACTCCTTCTCAGTCCTTTACTCTGATTTGTTTTGCTTTGAAAATTAAAACCCTAAGTCATCAACTTACTCATCAGTTACTGCTTCCCTCTCCCACTGGACTGCAAGTTCACCTGATTTTTGTCCTACTACTTCCCTGGACAGAAAAGAGCTCCCAGGACTTAACTCAGGAACTACTTGGTGAATAAACACTGAACAGAACTGGTTGAACTGACCACAGCTTTGTGAATAATGTCCTCGGCTGGGAGTGGCTGACTTACTCAAGGCTCATCCTCTTGGTTAGGCCTTGATGTGTCTGTGTTTCAGACTGGGATTCCTGAGAAGGTTTTCCGGTCTGAGGAGTAGACCGATTATGTGACAGCCCCCACTTCCACAGGGCCTTGCTCTTTTTTTTGTGGATAGCCACCATTGTCTGCAAGAATGCACGTGGAAAACCATCGTACTCAGCAATCTGCTGTCCTTGCACTGCTACTACTGCAGTGTTAGATGAGGAACCCAGGGCCTCTCTCAGCCCAGGCAAGGGCTGTGCTACCAAGCCCTGTTCTTGGTAGTCCGAGGCATATCCAGCCCCTTAGGCAACAGCAAATCAACCACTGAGACAACCCAAGCAGGGAGGATAAATCCCAAAGGGTCTTCCAGGTGGCCAAAAGATGCTCTTTAGCCTTCAGGTTACTCTTCTGTGAAACAGAAGAAGTAACTCCTCCCTCTACGCACCCCCTCCCCCAACAACAAGAAACTTTGTTTTGAACTCTGAATCCTGCTGCAGGCAGCGGCTGTCCCCAACGGGTCAGGTGTGGGACAGGAGCAAAGCCACCGCCCACCCTGTAGATTAGAACAGAGCAGACAGGCAGGCTTGGAGAATTCAGCAGGTGTCAAACTGCAGTTTGTTCAACTTCCTGGATAAATTAAGCGCCTAGGATTCCAGCCTCACACTAATTAAATCATAAGAGAAAATGATAGAGTAAAGAAAGGAGGCGCCGGGGAAGTTGAAAGCTGCCGAGAGCCTATGCTAATGATAGCTGATCCCACGTCAGCATGAATGCCGCCGGTTACCAGAGGAGATGTGCTGAAGCACACAGGCTTTTGTCAGAGCGGACACATCTGTGAATAAGGGAACAATATTCATGCTGAAGGAGTCTGTGATTCATCACTGACTCGGCCTCCACGCTCAGAAGAACGAGCGACTTTTGGAGTGAGGAGATTAGAAATGGGTACGTACATACTCCAGTCGTGCTGCAGAAAGAAGTTCAGGATCCAGACACTCGAGTCTGTAGCAATCTGATCTCCTCAGTACTTATTCAGGACTCCGGAATCAGATGCAAAGAAGCCGAACACTCTCTATCTACAGCCCTGCCGTGTGCACCCCCCTCCCCAGCTGCTTCTGCAGACTCCCCCTCAGGGTCTGCAGAGAGCTGCTTCTGCACATTCCTCTCAGTGTCTAGAGCTACCAGACAGATGCAGACCCAAGGACTCAACCCTGCCACACTTCTAGAGCCCGCAGCAGACTGCACATGGCTCTTCAGAGGCTGAGGGAAGTCCCTGCAATGGAGCATCCAGTGAGGTGACTGTCCCCAGCAGCTGGCAGCTCTTAGCCACCAAGACCCCTGACCCCAGACCTCAGAGGGGTCACCTTTTCACCAGTAATAGGAAAGGTGTCCTGCCAGATGGAAAAGATATAGGAACCAGGCTCCTGAGGTCTGAGAGAAGACCCCAGCAGAGTGAATACAGAGAAGCTGAAGGTGGAGCGAGACAGCAGTGATGGTCTTGCTGGTTAAGAGACCCTTTCTGAGAAGCACCCTGACTTTCCCCAGACACCCCAGAGACAGAATCCTACCAGCCTCTTCAGCTTCCATAGCCCTTTCTGCAAAGCACGAGAGAGGTCTGGAAATATCAAGAGGTATGGATTACTGACTTGTGAAATTCGTGGCTACCCTCTGGTGGTATACATCCTTGAGGTCCAGCAGCTCCTTCTATGGAGGGTTCTGACACAGAATCTGGCTCGAGGGAGAGAAGAGATAACCTTCAGGCATGTGGCCACACCCTTCTATTGTGTTTGCATGTAAATGAATGTGAATAAATATATGTGTATATGCTCATGCGTTCATGTTTTTATGTATATGTACATATATATGCATGAGTTTATATAGACATGTGTATGTGTATACATTCTTGTATAAATACTGCCTGTGTACATGTGTGTATATTTGCATGTGCATATGTATGTGCATGCACATCTATATATACCTGCATGTTCATGTATATTGATGTATATATATGTACATGTGGGGCATGTATGTCTGCGTGTATGTAAGGATATATGTACATATAGATGTGCATGTGTACATCTGCATGTGCTGTTTGTGTGTGTGATCTATAGAAGACATACTGAGCAATGCCCATGGCATTGATCTCAGCAAAGATCTTGTATTGCCCTTTGGGGAATGGAAACTGCTCCAGGAACAGCATGCTTTGATGATACTCTTGTACCTCCTCCTTCCTGGTGCCAGTCCATAACCAGTGCACTCCCAGATCCACAGCCTGAGTCGTTCTTACTCAACCACTAATGAAGCTCCTCTCCACCTGCTGCTTGAAGGGCACGGCGGGAGGCCAGGGGGAGGGGCCAGCTCCACATGGAGTCAGGTAGTCATGGAATGGAATAAAAATAGAACCAACAGGAGCTGACTAAAAAAGTGAATCCCTGGTGGGCAAGAGCACAGTTTTGATTGCACCAGACCCTGGAAGACCCTACATCTTTTCACTGACTGCCTCAACTCCACCCAGCAGTTCCCTGCAGCCTGCCCCTTTAATGAAAATTGCCCACCTTAGTGGGCAATCAACGCTGGTGACAGTAAAGAATATATCACCATGTGGTCTCGCTGTGTGGTCTCATGAAAGTCTTGGATGTGGCTCTTTCCCAGGGCCATAAAATGAGGAGTTGGTGTTCCTATCTGCTTTATGCTTTGCCCCTCTCTCTAAAGCAAGAATAGCATGAGAGCTCCACCTGCCTCATTATCAGCAAAAGAATGATATTCTGACAGGTTATCTGGGAGCAGTCCAGATGAGGGAGTCTGTCTGTCTGTCTCCTTCTCCTTTTACATGGAATTCTTCCTCCCTTTTCAGCTGTTTGAGGGACCAGGCTGCGTGACCGTGGTCAGCACTGTGTCATTCAGGGCTTTCACAGATGCAGGCCATGAGGGTGACAGGAAGGAGAAATCACAGTCTCTCTCCTTACACACTCTTATTGTTTTGAGCACCATCAAACCTGGATGCAGTAGAGACCCAAGGCCCCAGGATGCTGTTCGCGGCCGTCAGCTTCCCTTGGTCAGGGTCCTCTTCTGACAGCCGTGTGACGGCTGCAGTCCCTCTGTCCTTACTAGCTTAAATCCAGGATGAAATAAATCTACAGATTCCTTGGTGTGCTGGGCAGATCCGCCAGGATCAGGACCCCATCCCTATAAGAAGGGATGGTTGGGGCAGAGGGGGGGTCACAGGGGTATTAAAGATGCATGGGCAAGGATCAATGTCCGTGGTACATGATACTTCAAGCAAAGCTTAGATCTCAGAACAAAGATACAACTACTAAAGGGATGCCGGTAGTACAGTTACTTATCAGACTGTGTGATAAGTCTCACCTCTATTCTCCCTGCCTTTTGGTTTTGTTCACTGGCTCACTGAAAGGTGTCACAGCTACCTAAGATGCCTAGGAAATGAAAGTGGTCCTTGAACTGAGTTGGAGATTGCAGCCTGGAACCACTTGGGAAGAAAGTCAGGAGGTGCAGATAGCATTCCAAAGAATACATGCACATGCATACACACACACACACACACACACACACACACACACACAGTGGAGTAGACGATGCACTCTGAGCCAGGGCCAGGCCCCGCCTATCACAAGAGTATCACCATTCATCATCACTCTCTGTTAATTGTGACCTGATGGCACGGCCCTGGCCCATGTGGGCTGGATGGTCGCTAGTAGTGCCACAATGATAGCTTCGCTGCCCATCTTCTGCTGCCTGAGCTCCCCGTCCCCAGCGGTTGACCCTCTCCATCTTCCCTCCTGGCACCAGGTAGGACCGCTCTGAGATCTTTCAAGGTCATGTGCACCCACAGAAATGAGTGTGTGCAAACAAGGAGAAATCTCTCTCTGGCATCAGATGCCTCGCTTTTGCCCAGAAATCTCAAATTTGTTTTCCCGCTGAACATTACACTTTGCAAATAACATGAAATAGATATATGTTGTTGTTGGTTTTTTACACTTAGCATTATGGCGGCTGAAGGAAGCAGGGAATGGCAGCCTGTATCAAGTTGATGTCTTACATTTAGAAAGACGGGAAGGAGGGGGAACAGAAAATACACTGAGCAAGTTGATGGTGAGATTGGAGAGATGTCCCTGTCTGCCAGCCTCTGGCTCTTGTGTGCACAAGGGCCCCTCCTTATTTTGATTCTGTTCCCCCATGTAAGAGTGTGCATGTCCTGAGTGGTGGTGGGACCCTCTCCCATCTGGGGCAGCAGGAGGCTGGGATGCAGCTTCTTCACATTTCAGTGGCTTAGGGAACAGAGCAAGGGCCAGAAACAGAGTTAGATGATACCCTTGAAGTGCTGCCTCTACAATCCCTTCTGTCTGCAAGGTCAATCTGGAAGTTTTCACAATTCCCACAACAGTGCTACCAACCAATCTGGAATCAAAATAGTAAAACCATCATGGGCGAGCACATAGGGGCCCACGTCTGCATGTTACATATACATACCCACGTGTAAGTGCACACACTCACATACCTGTACATGTGTGCACGCTGACATTGAAATTCTCTGTCTCTGAAACCATATCCCATGATATCTTCACTGTTCCCGTGCTGTGATTTAAATGGGAACAGTCCCCCACAGGCTTTCATGTTTGTACACTTGGTCCCCAGTGGGTGGAGCTGTTCTGGAAGGTTGTGGCACCTTCAGGAAGAAGAGTCTCACAGGAGGAAGCGAGTCACCGCAGGCGGACCTGGAGGTTTCATCGCTCTGCTCCATTTCCTGTTCATGCTCGATTCCAGAATGCAGAGGCAATGTGATGGGATGGTTCGTCCACACCATGACAGATCACGCCCCCTCGAACCACGAGCCAAAAGACTCTTCCTGATTTTTGTCAGATCACAGCAACAGGAAAATTTATTAATAGATCCTGCCTGGTATGACTCCAGTCCTTGGCTGTTTTGGTCCTACTCCCCTGTGAAGAAGCAGGGCAGTGCCACCTATACCAGGAAGCCTCCTAGGAGTTCTCACTCTCTGGGGGAACTTCCCGATACCCAGCCTACAACTCGGGAGCATTCTTGTCTGCCTCCTGAGGCTCTTGTCCTTCTAGCATCACAGGAGAATGAGAGGGGAATAGGAGGCCTTTAGCCCTGGCTCTGCCATTTTACACAGCTTTGTGCCCAGGCAGCTTCTTTGCTCTTGCTGTGCCTCAGTTTCCTCTTCTGCAAAGTGGGGAGAGTGACATTACCATTGTCTTCTGGAACTGTCTGCAAAGCACCACCAACCCCCAGCAGATCAGAACATCGCCGGCCTTCCCTGCTAGTCTCAGTGTCTAAGGACCAAGGACTCTCCCTTCTATGTGCTCTGCAGAGCTTTGCAGACAGCACATGCTCAGCACATGTTGGATGAGTCCCTGCTGTGTAAGTGGGAAACGCTTCCGGAGGCCTGGATGCAGGACATGTTATGGCCTAGGTACTTCTAGACTCCACTCCAGGTGACATCGACAGTTTCAATAACCCTTGGCTCCCTGTCCCTTAGGGAAGATTGGGCCTTCCTTTCTTTGGATGGCTCTAGCACTGTGGAAGATGATGTTTACATTAGCTGTTTTCTGTTTGCACCTGGCCTGAGCCAGCCCAAGAGTAGCTCACATGCACAGCAAGCCCACAGAGGAGCTCAATGGGTAAGGCGCCTGCTTGAAAACCTAGAGTCCTGAGCTTGATCCCCAAAAGCCCACATGGTAGGAGAGAACTGAACTGACTTCTGAGCTTCACCCGTATGCTATGGCATGTTTGCATCCTCCCTCTTTAATAAAGGTAGGTAGGTAGGCAGAGAGAGAGAGAGAGAGAATCAGTCTTAGAGAAATTAAACTCACTGAGATGTTTAACAATACTCCCGCTCATCCACTGTCACGGTTTGTGAGCTGCCTCCCACAGCTTTAGGCATTTGAATCCTTAGTTGATGTTTTGGGAAGATTGTGGCAATCTTAGGAGGTGGAACCTCGCTGGAGGTGGGCCTGGGGTTTGGTTAGCCCCTCCCTGCTCCTGCTAGTTGTCTGCTCTAGCAGTTGCAGCTTGCTCTCTTGGCCTCTGTGATGTCTGCAGTGGACTAAGCCTCCTCCAGCTTCTGACGACACTACACCCATCTCTCATGACAGACTCTATCTCCTCTCTGGAACTGTAAGCCGAATAAATCTTCCTTTCTCCCTTTAAGTTGCTTGAGTCTGAATGCTGTCTCAGTAGCGCCGAGAGTAATTGCAACTTCCATCAAATGCCTAGAGTCTTTACCTTACACTAGGGGCCAGTTTTATGATACATATGTGAATGACAGGAAGCCCAGACACTGATGAGGAAATTGTGGAGACAGCTCCATCAAAACTCAGGTGAAGTCAAAGGAGCCAAGGCAGGGAACTCCAAAGTCTTAGGGGTTACTGGAGAGTCAATTTGCCACTTCGTCTATGCAGACAAAAATTCTGCTGGGGGAGATGCCAGGCTGACCTGGCATCTGGTTGTGGTGTTTGACCCACCAGTAGTATCTGCAGAGGATGGGCAGGCCAGCATGCCCAGGCCCCACACGCCGCTGGTTCCTGACTCAAAGCCAGTCTGACTGCCCCAGACTTTGGGCAAGGCTTGCTCTTATTGAGGTCGCTTTGGAAACTCTGCTTTCAAATTGTTTCCCTGGTTCAATCAACTTTCACATTCATAATACAACAGAGATCTGCAGGCCACCGAGCTGAAAGCGGCTGTGGCTTTTCATTTCCTGGCATGATTAGGGGGATAATCACTGTGCTTGGAAAAAATAATAAAGCCACAGTCTGACTTGGGATCAAAGCGAAGAGTCCAGCCACACATAGGACCAGGGATTCATTGACACAGGGACTTAAGCTTTCCCTGGGGGCAGGAGAGAGAGAAAGACACCGTCACAGAGCCTGCGCACAAGGCTGCAAATCAAACCACAGTTGTGGGCTCAGCAGCAGTACAGACCTGGTAAAGTGGGAAAAATTTCCCACCCTGGTCCTCGGGCTATACAACCAGAAAAGCAGGGAGTGAAGTGGGGAATCTGGAGAGAGAATTACAGGCTCGTCCCCAGAGGGGAAGAGAGAATAGAGTCCGGAGGAAAAACTGGCTGCCCTCTGCTCAGAGATGGTCCTTGGTCACCAAGGAGCTGGAGACACAGCACATAAGTTCTATGGTATGGATTCAGTGTGGCTGTATTAAGCTGTCCTCTAAAGAGAGATGTGGAGGTGTCAGAGGGCTCAGAAATGGAGCCAAAGAAAAGGGTGAGTGCCAGCTCAGAGCCTCAGGCTAAGGACTCTGGGAACTCAGCTGTGCCGCCAACACCTGGAATGATGTGCCTCCTAGAGAGGAAACATGAGGCACAAGATCACAAGCATGGAGGCACGTCTGCCTGCTCTGAAGAGCTGCAGACGTAGGACTCCAGGACCCAGGAGTGAACAAGAGACAGGAAGCCCTGCTGAAGTCCCGGGGATGTGGGAGCTCTTTAGACCTAAAGTCTTGCACTGGGTCTTGGAGAGGCAGATGGCAGGCAGAGGGACGCAGGTTCTCTGAGAAGCAGAGAGGAACGAGGACAAATCCCCACACATGCCTGAGCGCAGAAACAGCATTCTCAGTGGCCCAACCCCCGTCAGAGGCTGGGGCTCTAACACCGGGCCTTGCTCTACCCTTAACAGTGTGCTCACCCAGGTGAGCCATCAAATCAGCCCCATCGGAGCCTTGCATCACTCATCTCTAAAGTGAAGGGAGATGTCTATGACCCCCCAAGAATGTTTCTCCTGAAGCCTGTTGAGGAAAGGAACCTTCTTGATCGGCAGGATCTTGAGGAGGACCTGCAAAGGATCAGTGCACCTTTTGATTGATTTATTACTCGGTGAGTTCTCCCCCCAGTAACTGTGCCCTCCACCCCCCTCCAAAAAAAAATAGCTCTTTACTCTTTACTCTTCTGGCTCCTAGGAGGTAAAAGTGCTATAGATCAAATGTGAGAATGGTGAACTGCCAGCGTAGGTTAGAATCATAGTTATCCACCCAGGTATTATTCATGTGTAAACATTCCTTCACAAAACATAGGATGAAGAAAGGATGGAGGATCTCATCCCATAATCTGGCTTCAAACCCCAGCACACATGTTAGCATGGTTTTTTGTTTGTTTGCTTTTTGCATGGACTTGCATGGTGGTGGGAGAACACCAAAATCCCCCCCCCTTTCCACACAGAAAGACATCCCCACCCTTCCCACATATATACACATTGTTACTTACATATCTACAGAGAACTCAGAGTTAACAGGAGACAGTGGAAGCCAGGCCAGGATAAAAGGAGAATGTGCCTTTATCAAAACAAGCTCAAGGTGATTTCTTGCTCAAGGTCCGAAGTTGCAAGAACTGGTTGCTTCCCTGAACTGGGGGAGAATTCTGCATGTCTTCCATACTGGGTAGTGTACCAAAAATTTATTTCTGAGGCGGTGAGTTACATTGGTGCAGGAGGAAGAGCATCAGCTGCTCTACAGAGAAGGCCAGCACTGAACGCAAATCCACTGAGGTTCCAGCCAGCTTCCACTGACCTCCCCTTTCTAAAGAAGGGGTCCCCTTTGCCTTAGGCTTGCACAGCCAGTGCTGGCCATGCAGAGCAGCCGAGTTGGGACCTGCTTTGAGGTGACCAGGAAAAGCAGGATGTCTGGGGCCGAAAGCTAAGACCTGGAGCTGGGAGATGACTGGGGGAGGGAGGGTAAAGCCTTTGCCTCACAAGCAAAAGAACCTGAGTTTTGATCTCCAGATCCCATGTAAAAATGACAGGTGGAAATGGCAGAAACCTGCATTTCCAGTCCTGGAAGAAAAAGCCAGCGAAACCCCAAAGCAAAGCAATAAGGAGGTAGAGAAATCAAAGATGGTTTCTGAAGTCATCCTTGGGCCGCCACAGGCACATTTTCAAGTGCCTCTGGTACAAACCACACACACACACACACACACACACACACACACACACACACACACACACAAGCAAAAAAGAAAAGCCAAAGCTTGGACAAAGAGGACATTGGAGGAATGTAAGAACCTAAAATATGGACAGCTGGGGAATAGAGAGGCCCACCAGGATAAGAAGTTTCTTGAAGAAGTCCACTCAAGTCCTCAAGCATGCTCTGAAACCCATTACATCAAAATATCAGCTCAGGCTCCATCTCCTTGCTGGTCTACAAGCTGTCCTCCTAGTATAGAGGCCGTGGAATGATGAGGGGCCTGCTTGGGATGTAGCTCAGCTGGTCGAGTACTTGCCTGGATTCAATCTGCACTGCATAAAATGAGCCTGGTTGCACACGCAGGTGATGCCACCCCTCAGGCAACGGATGCAGAAAGACGGAGATGGATGCAGAAAGACTGGGAGCTTAAGAACATCCTGAGTTACATAGGGACCCCCCAGTGCAACCCAGAAAACATGAGACCCCATATCTAAAAAGAAGAGCTGGGGACGTCTTGGATCTTCAAGTTCCTCATTCACAAAAGGTACATGACAACTAAAACTCAGAGTACTCAATCTCTGAGTACAAGTGTGGGATGAATGAGATGAGGTTCTGGGTGGGCTTTCAAGCCATTCAAGTGACTGGGAAGATGGTCTATATGGTAGTCTTCTGTTTTCCTACAAAGACAATTTTAGGCTGTGTTTTTGTGCCTCTTGGTGGGTTTTGTGTAGAAAGGGGTGCTGGGACATCATCTCCTCTCCTCCATCCATGCCCATCCACCCCGGTGGCTGCAGCTGCTCTCTGCAAGATCTGTTGCCCAAATTAATTTCTTGAGTCCCACCACGCCCATCTCAACAAAGGAGACAGCCCTCTTTTGCACAGCGCTTAGAGAAGGTCAGTGCTAAGACCGAGCATATTTTAGCCCTGTTAAAGGCTACAGTTGATTTCCTGCTCCCTTTTATTGTGTGATCCATGACTTCCTAAAACCTTTCAAAAGATGCCGCAGGGCAAGTCCAGGGACCTTCAGAGTGCAGAGGAGCAGAGTGCAGGAGGAGCCTGTGAGAAGGCTATTTGCACGCTGTGATGCGCGAGGTACAAGGGATATCAATATTAATAGCAGTATTAGTGCCAAAAGGCATCAGACTCGATATTTTGCAGTTCCTGACAAACACCTCTAATGGGTGATGACAGATGGGTGATTTCTGGGTAGAATTGAAATGCACTGTTGCAAAGGCTGCGATGGGAGCCCAGAAGTTTGCTTCTCTTTGGGGAAGGAGAAGCCTTCTCTGCCTCTCCTGCCCACTGTGTCTCAACAGAACACAGACTGTTAGGTGGTACCCAGAGGTTGCCACTCAGGAGGTTTTTCCAGGGGTTGAAAAGCAGAAGGAAAAAAATCATTCTACAAATATATCATTCCATGCCATGAGTGAGCAAGACGTCAATTCCAGCTCCACGGTAGACATGGCCCTGTATCCCCATAAGCAGGGACCACAGCCCTGCAGAAACTGATGGGAATATGGCCTATTTGAAATTGCACAGAGTAGCAAAGATACCAGGGGCCTTAGCCTTTCAAAGAATCTTTCAGCAAAAGAAGTTATATAGCCAAGAACCCTTTCACAAAATGAATACAGGTGTGTTCTCCCTTAAGCGAGTCTAATTTACAAATTCAATTTAATCCAGCAAATGTTCATTGATTACTCTTTCTGCATTCAGGGCATGGTGCCAAGGCAGGTGATAACAAAGATATTTACGAGGGATCTTGGCCCTTAGAAAACACATAGTCTAACAAAGGGAGATAGATTAACAAAAAGCTCTTTCACCTTGGTAAGTGCTACAGTGAAGATGAACCTGGACTTATCTGGAAATCAAGATAAACAAAAGAATGCTCTGACAATGGAAAAATAAAGGAAATAGGGAAAATGGAGTAGGGGAGAAAGGAGGGAAAACTGGGAAGGTTTGGGATGTTTGAGGAGTTCACCAATCTAATGACTGCGTTCGACATGGCAAGGAACACATGGAGCATGAAAGATGGGGGAGGGTGCAAAGAGAAACACATTTTGGGTAAACAGAAGTTCACACGGAAGGACAAGCCAGCCAGACTCAGACCTTCATTCCTCACCTACTCAACTGAGATACCTAAAGAATTCCCGCAGAATTCTTGTGACCAACCAACTCTCACGCCATATCAATAATGTGAGTCTATGGGAAAAGGTTGGGTTTGTATTCTCAGAGGAAATCGCTTATTTGTTGACTACTGGGGAAATGGCTCAGGGATTTAAGCCTTTGCCTTGAAAGCAAAGGGACCCCAGATCCTAACAGAGGCCTACAATCCTGGGCCTGGAAAACAGAGCTTAGGAAACCCCAGAACAAAGCAATAAGGAGTTAGAGCAATCTTGATTCCCTATGTCACCCTTGGGTCTCCATAGGCACTCATTCAAGTGCCCTCTTGCACACGCACACACACACAAACACACACAGTTGTATTTGCAACACTTGCTATGATCAGGCATTCGGGCAGAACTCAGTAAAGGAAGACCCCACCACACTGCTGCCGAAAGGCGCTGGACAACAGGTCACTTCAGGAAAAGGACCTTCAGGACTGTGACACACCCAGGATAGTCTATGCTCTTCCACATATAGCAGAGTCAATTGTGCTGAAGAACTCTGGGGTCTACTACCCAGAGGTTCAGGTCTCCTTTGGCCTTAGGAACAACCCCCCAAAAAACACGCGTTGTGATCTCCATGAAGTAGGAGGAGCATCTGGGGGTCGGACAGGCTGCGGAGCTTGTTGTTACCCAGGTCTCCTGATAACTTCCCAGGGACTCCCTGCTAGAGGCCCTGTGTCTAAGAGGGTCAAATTGCCTCCCTGGTTGGCCCACAGCAGCTGGCTCGAGGGTGGGAACAGATAGAACTTGGTAAAACCTCCTGCTCTCTCTAACAACTGGTCACAAGATATGGCATTGTATTTTGATACCAGAGACAGCCATAAAGACAAATGACTTCCACGTGTATAGAGTCCTTAACTTTTCCAAAGGCACTCTACATGTTTTAACACAAAGCTTATCTTGGAAAGCAGCCCAGGCTCCCTGGAGGTGAGGCGCTGCTCACCCCTAGGGCCATAGACACTGTCTCGAGAGGCGTCTCAGAGATGGAACAGCTCCCAGCTGTCCATAAAGGGAGGAGATACAGAAGGTCATCGAGGCCCCAACTGATTTCTCACTTTCTGCTCTGGATCCACAGCAAGCTGGAAATTCCCTTGCATGGACACAAAAATGGCTGCAGAGAGCAGCTCAAGGATTTTCTTGCACAGCCACGATCAGGAGGCAAATGGGTCTGTATGTTCTGCCACTGAGGCAAATGGCTTCAGAAACATCTCAATTAACCTCCTTCTTAGATCATGTTACTACAGCAAGGCCAAGAGGAAGCCCTAGTCGGTCCTGGCCAAAGTAGTGCAATGATACCTGCTGGCCTCGTCCAATCTGTGTTCTGCCTCCCACCAGCACCTGAGTATCATCACCTGAGTATCACATAGGAGATGAAAGAATACAAAAATCACATCTAGGGGGCTGCAGAGATGGCTCAGGGGTTAAGACTCTGCCTCAAAACCAGGAGGTCCTGAGTTCAGATCCCAGCTCCGACGTAGAAACACGGATGGAAATGGTGGCAGCCTGCACTTCTGATCCTAGAAAGTTGAGCGTGGGAAAATCCCAGAGCAAAATGAAAAGGAGGTAGCGCAATCCAGGATGATTCCCAAAGTCACCTTTGGTCCTCCACAGGCACACACAGTGCCTGCTGATACACACACAGACACGTGCACATGAGCACTCAAATAGAGAGAGAAAGAGAGAGAGAGAAACAACAAAACCAACAACAACAAATTCATCATTCCTGAGTAAGCAATTGACAGAGTCTGTCTGCACTGGAGTCCCAAGACTCTAAGAGAAAGACAGAAGCTTTAGCATCTCGAGGCCAGAGAGGACCAGACGGTCTCAGAGCAACACTCTGGAGAATGTTCCTCGGCTACATAGCAGCATCCAGTGAAGCTCAACAGCTCGAAGCTGCTAAGGGCTAATCTGCGGGTATTCATCCTTCTCAGAATGTAGTCAAGAACTTCAGCATTTGTTTCTAACTCGTCATAAAGTAACTAGAACCCTGAGCTCTGAATGACAAGCTGTCTTAACTCTTGCTGTGAGAGAACACCCAAAGTCAAATAACCTAAGGGAGAAAAGGAAATTTATTCACCTTAGGGTTCCAGAGGGGAGATACAGTCTTTCATGGTGGCTGAATCTATAGGCAGGCTAAGTCACGGCAGACATCCAGTAAGCTAGTAGTTCCTGTGAGATCTATGGAGGTTCCAATTGGATCGAGGGCTGGTCTTTGTATTGTAAATGTGTTGATCTGGATAATCTCTTCAGGTGGTCTCAGTCAATCTTAGTTAATGCCAGGTGTGTGAAGTTCACACCCAGGATTAACTACCATACAAGTGTTGGGGTTCACAGAACGATTCCTCAAAGTGTGACAATGTGGTCCATCAGGGCTTTGAACTGAAGGAGGACAGGGCCTAGGAATCCAGGTCTCTCTGCCTCCTACAGTGTGAATAAGTATCCCACCAAAGGCTCATGGGTAAATGCTCCAGTTTGTAGGTTGGTGCTGTTGAAAAGTGGGGAGCTTTTGGGAAGCTCTCTGGGTAGTCTTCAGATCAGTGAGAACGTGCCTTGGAATAAGGGTTACGGGACACTACTTTGGTCTCTCTCTGTTTCTGAGACCAGAATGCAAGTGGTTCATTCTTCTGTGTGCTGTTAATGCCACTCTCTCTAGAGAGCCACTTTTTCTTGGAACAGAACCTCCAGAACCAGGAGCCAAGTAAAGCTTTCCCATGTGTGGATTAATGGCCTTCAGTGTTTTGTAATAGTAACATGAACCTAAGGCATTCTCTTGTGCTCCTATTTACCTTCGTTCTTTCTCCCTCAAAGTGACCCCCCCAAAAAAACAGAATTATTCCACAAGGCGGGTCATAGCAATGAGATCCTCTCTCCCCCCAAAGCTGGCTTTAAACCTAGAAAAAAAGCTCCTCTTTCCCTGTCTCAATAAAAGGTTGACAGCACCTAAGGAAGCTGCAGCCTCCACAAACATCTGCATGACTCCTGTGCCCCCTGCCCCTGCCATTCCCGGCATCCTCCCTGCACCCCCACACAACCACATGTACAACTGAGAAAATAAGACATACCTGTAACAGCCAAAAACTGGGCTACAGAGATGGCTCAGGGGTTCAAACTCTACCTGACAAGCAAAAGGACCTGAGTTCTGATCCCAGATCCCACACTTAAAAAAAAAAAAAAAAAAGAAAACCAGACAAAAATGGAGCGGTCTGCATGTCTGGTTCTGAAAAGCAGGGCCTGGAAAATCCCAGAGTGAAGCAAAAAGGAAGTAGCGGCAGTGCAGAATGACTTCCAAAGTCACTGAAGGGCTCCAGAGATAGGAGCACACAATTCTTTTTGAGACATCCATACAAAGACACGCACAAAGGCTATGTTTTTCTCATTTGTAAGATTATTCACCACAAAAAAAAGGTTTTGCTAATAAATGTATAGTTTAACTTCATTATAAACCAAAATATTACATCAGATTATAAGAAACCAACACAAATGAATATTATTTGCTTCAATATATGAAAAGGGTTTCTCCCTATAGACATTGATAAGAAGAAATATTAAGTGTGCAATATTAATAGAAAAATATATATCAAGTAAAAAAATCATTTAAAATCAAAAGATAACACAATATTCACTAATTAAAATGAAACTTTATTTTTCTACTTTTACAAGCATATTGAGTATTCATCCCAGCTTCCTTCCCTCGCCCCTTCCTCCCATCCCCTTCCTTCCTTTCACCATTCCCTCCCACTCCCTCCTACCTTTCTGTCTATGTGCTTCTATGGATCCCAGGGTTCACTCTGGTTTGTCTATTCCTGTGGGGACTCAGGACTCCATAGTATATCAAGTTACCTCTCTTCAGACCACCCCACTGATATGTGCATTGCCATTCACGAATCCAGCTTTAGATCCAAAGGTTTCCACTATAAGTCTCCATTCTCTGGACACAATAATAGCGACCTACAGAGAAATTTGATGTAATGCCTTCCTACCTGTAGGTTTATTGGCTGTCTTCCCTATTGGTATTTTTTCCTTCCTATTTTTTAGGTTATTGTTCTAGTTTATATAGTAACAGGGATGGTTACTATTCTGACAAGTGGGTCTTGAGTTCAATCAGAAAGCTATTTGTTTTCTCCTTGATATTCATGCCACTATTACACTGGTGGTCACCTGTTGCCATGGTGATTTATATTATAACTTACAGATCTCATGTCATAAATGGGGCTTGTGATTATTTCTTTACCTCAGGCTTCTATCCGTGTTCCTTGGTACTGTATAAGCTATCCAGGAAGGAAAAAGTCCTCAGACCAGTTCTAGTTGATATATTTTGCCCATGTTCTGTGGTCCATTTGTGTTGTATCTTCAGTAATAGCGTCTTACTGACAGTTTTTGGAAAGCAACCAAAAGCCATGGCAAGAGCTTGTAATGTTTGGGGGCCTTTAAGACTTCTCTGACCAACATTCAAATGAAACTTTTTAAGACAACCATAAAGCATTAATTGTCCCCACTCATAAGTTTCTATTTTTATTTTTATAACAAATATTTCAGACAAAGAATTTTCAGTTTTGTATTGCCAGTGGTCAGATTAAAAAGTTTGCGTCCAAAAGCAACTTCAAATTGGCCTCTCATGAGCTCATTTCTTCCTCTCCCAGCCAATGCGTTTTCTCTGCTATACCTGATTTGAGTTTCATCTTTGAATATGTAATTGCTTTCACTTGCTCAAGTTTTGAAATCAACTTAAGGTTATAGTCTTCCCCGACAGTTCTTCTTTTTGAATTTCTCCACTCAAGTATCTGCAAGTAACTGCCATGTGTGTAATGAAGAAGAAATCATCTAGACACAGACACTTTGGAGGCAGAAATGAATAAAACAGTATTCAGATCTCATAAAATGCTTCTCACAGCTCCATGCAGATGCATGGGCTGGAAACAACTTTTCAATGACTTAGCTTTACTTACCTTATTACTTCTAGGGGCACCGGAAATTGTAGAGATACTTCCTGTGGGCAAGCTTGCTGGTATTTGCTTCCTCTGCAAGGAGGACTAGCAAGTAGCAGCAGACCAGCAGATAATCACTGTTACCTCAATGCCTCAGTCCTAGCAGTGCTCCTCCTACTTGGGTCCTGGAAATTTTGACCTTAACTTTCATCTCCTGGAGTCACCATCAATGTACTTGTGTTCTGCTTTGCTGGAGAGTTCTTTAACAGCATTCACATCTTTATATTGAGAGCTAAGATTCAATTCTCCCAGAACAACTGTTTTTTTGTTGTTGTTGTTATTGTTTTAAAATTTCTGTAGTTTCTCAACCAAATTTTCTCAGGAAGTAGATGAACACTTACATTTTCTGGGAAGGTCTAGAAAAGAACTCTAACCTAGAACACAAGATGGACCACCATATATGCAATGGCTCCAACACCAAAAGCACAGTCTGTCAGGACCAAGGCATACTCTGAATGAACCCATCTTGAGACCCTCTCCCACTGGCCAGAGGGCCACAAGACACTGCACCCCCACTGACCTCTCCTGAACCCCACTGGGATCCTGTCTGTGTTTAGTCAATCCTGTCCAAGGCTTACCCAGACCCACCTTCTGCCTCCTGTTTCCTCTGCTCAGATCCACCTTCCTGCTTCTCCTTACCTTCCCAGCCCCCACACAAGCACCTCTATTTCTAACACTCCAAGAAAAATCAGTACCAGCCAGAAGCTTGGCCTAACTGCCATGATGACAATTTAATTAAAGCCATTCAGACTAAGGTATGAATCACCCAGAAACTTCCACTTACTATCCGTAGGATGTCGAAAATATCACTTCATTATACGGAACCTCATTTTTTTTTTTTTGGTCTATAAAATGGAGATAAAAATTCCCAGGTCATAATATTTTTTGAGAAGATGAAATGACACAAGTAAAGCAAAGAGAGCCGCTAAGTGCCGGGAAATTGTTCCTTCACTCCATCTCCAAAGAGCACAGTTGTCTGAGTTTTAAAGGAGACGTGGATAAGTGCAAATGGATGGTGTCCGCCATTGGACTAGCAGGCGCTGTTCCCACAAGCAGAATGAGCTGCATTTGTAAATCCAGACACAAGAAAACAGCAGCGAATATCTTTCTTCTTGTTCCCTCCAAAACCTGTACCTGAGTTAAGAGGAGATTAGCACAAAGAAGGTTCCATAATCCTAGTAGACCAAAAGCCCCACCTACCTAGGGGTATATGTAAAACAGAGCAGAAGGCAGGTATTATGCAAATGAAGTATGAAAGATCCAGGAGCCTGAGGGCCAGGGGATTTGAACCTCTGACATTCCAAGATCTCGAGCCCTGTTCATTCTTCAGACTGTGGTTGCTCCTTCATAGACTATCTCTCTTTTAGTCGGTATCTGTGTCTTCACGGTTCAGTTTTCTGCCGCAGAACACAAAAGCCTGTAGAGTTCCACAGGTGCCCTGCGGACTCTGACCCATGCCTATAACACGCCCACTAAACCTGTGTCAGTTCCAGCAGCTCTTCACCAGTGCATATTTGCGAGTAGGACTTGCCCTGACAGACTTAAACCATCCCCGCTGCCCCCCATGCCTAGCCCGGAATAAATGCACAATAAATGTTTGCCAAATTGAATTTCTTTCTTCTTGGATTCATCGGTGGCAGGCACAGGAAGCTGGCCCCGCTGGGAGACTCTGGTGCCCAAAGGTTTCATGAGTCATGCCTTCAAAGGATAGACTGCATCTCCCCCCTCCTTTGCCTCTGACCTCTCTCTGCTTCTTCAGCGTTTTTATGGACATAATTACTGTGTGCTATCGATTTCCTGACAGCTGCCTTGATGTAACTATTTTACAGAATCAAGCTAATTTCATACATTGAGGTTTTTATGGTCTCTGGCAGGCTGGACCCAAGAAGTCATCGTGTCCCGTCTCAGTGCCGTACAGCCCTGAGGCCCCGCAGGGCTGGAGTGATCGCCAGCGCTCCCATGCTGGCGGTCATGTGATTCACTTTATCATGGACCACCAGACACCAGAGTACAAGACCGCAGCGTACGTCCAGGTAAGGTGGTCCTAGAGACTCCTCCCTTAAGACTAGACTTTGCCCTCTGGACCCTTGTAACTTCCACATCCGGACTCGTGAAACACTGCTTTCCAGTGGGCATCTTTTTACTCTCGCAACCCACAGAGAGCTCTAAGACACATATTCTCATCTAATGAGCTTAGTGAGCCTGTGGTTACACTGTTACACACATTTCAAAGGTGTGAAAATGAGGCCGAAACAAGCAACTGGGCTTATAGTGCAAAATATTTGATGGCTAAGCCTGTGGACTCCTCACCCAAAGGCTTTCCTGGAGTATTCTTCCCTCCTGGAGATGGGAAGGTGCAAAGTCAAGATGGAAGTATCTAGACTTTGGCTGATGAACTTCAGTCTCATGCTGCAGCTTCTTGCTGTGTCCTGTCTGGTGCCCACATGCTTGGTTCTCCTTCACACAGCCTGATATGCCAAGCTGTCCTTGCTCTCACAACCCAGATCTATACTCCAAGGATGTCTTCCAGTCTCTCCACCAGGAAACCTTCCTTTAGATCCAGCCACCTGTGACCTCTTCCTCATGCTCTACAGTAAACATACCTTCCATACTATGACCCAACAAATGCATGCAATCCAACATTTAATGAGCTTTGTCTCAAGTTAATAGCCCTGGGATGCTGAATCTCCATTATTCATTTCCCAACGGAGGCAAGTGGTCCCCATTCTCTGAGAGACAGCAGTTACCCCCCACTAAGGAAACTGAGTTCCACCTCTAGTCCAGAGATGCGATCCAAGACCAAAGTCAGGCCTGTTAATAGAGCCCCTTGACCTATGATACTCCAATCACCTTTATATCAAAAGTGTTGCTAAGAATTCTGGGAGAGGCAACTCAGGGGTTAAACCCTTTGCCTCACAAGCAAGAGGACCAGAGTTCATATCACCAGATCCCAGGTAAAAATGCCAGGTGGATATGGCAGCAGTCTGTAATTCCAACCCTGGAAGGCAGAGCTTAGGAAACCCCAGAGCAAAGGGAATAAGGAGGTACAGCAATGCAGGATGATTCTGGAGGTAAACCTTGGGCCTCCGCAGGCTCGCACACACAAGTACACTCTGTATGCACACATGCACAGAGAGACAGAGAGAGAGGAGAAGAAGAAGAAGAAAAAGAAGAGGAGGAGGAGGAGGAGGAGGAAGAGGAGGAGGAGGAAGAGGAGGAGAAAGTGTGGAAAAGTGTTGCTCTTAGTAAAAATAAACACTAATTTCAGAAAGAGAGTGAGTGGGTCTAGGTCAAACATTCTGGGCTGCAAGTTCAAACCTGGCCTGAGCTAATGAAGCCTTTTTCACCACAATTTTCAGTTGCGTGAATCTATTCTCTTCTCTTCAAGTGTGTGAGCCAGGATTTCTGCCCCTGAAGGGATTCTAGTGCATATTCTTGACTAGCACGTTACTTCTGATGCATATCAAGGCAATGGCAGTATGACCCTCTGTTGAGACTTTGAATTTTTATAAGGGAATATACCAAAATACAATTAGCCCCATTGATTTTTCTATGTGACTTATTGGATTTTTGTTTTATCTGATAACAAAATAATACATGTCCATTAAAAACAATTTAGAAACTCTACCATAGAAGATTACTACTAACAGACAAGATATATTTACTTTGATTTAATTATGTATGGTATTTTATAAAATCAGAAAATGCAGTGTGCATGCACACATAATTTTGAGCCTCACCGTAGTTACTCAGTGTCAGCAGGATGGTGGGATGGAAAAATAAGAAAGGCGCTAGATTGCTTAGGTTTGAACCTTGTCTCTCTCATGAATGTCTAAGTGGCCTTCGATCAGTTGCACTTCTCTTGCTATGTTTTCATGACTCATACATAAAAATAACATAATGGCAGTAATTGATTTATAGATGTTTGTGAGGATTCATCGAGATTAAGCATTTAGTGGAGTAAGTGAGGTATGGTAGATGCTCACTATTGAACAAGTTCAACTTGAGAAGTGATGACTGCTGAAGAGAGCCAATTGACAGACATCCTTTGTCCTGGGTACCTGCAAAGGCATTGTGGAGCCTCAGTTACCGGATCTGGGTACTGGGTGCCAACAGTGATACCCTACCCCAACCTGCCACAGCCCCACCCTCGTCTTTGTAATCTAAACTGTCCAAATTGCCAAATGTCACCTGGAGGTGTGGGGGACAAATCACCCTACTTGAAAGCTACAGATGCATGATAATTCATTGTGTATCTACTACAGAGTGCTTTAGTCCATTCTTTATGATTGGAATGCACAGAGTATTGTCATTCATAGGTGACAAGTAGCATCACTTCCCTGGATTGTGTGAATAAATTTCTGCCATTAAATTACTGGCATCCTTAAGATAATGGCCAACATCCCATTGATGTGTTTCTCAAATTGGATGGTAGCTCCAGATAAGGGTTAGTAACTAAATTTGACAACGGTAAAAGATTTCTGTGTGCGCAATAGCCAGAAATTAATTGAAAATAAACACATGATGAATGCAAGATGTTTTGGGCAGTGCTGCATCATGTGACTCTGCAGCAGCCTTGTCTGTCCATATGCTCACACTTTACACTGCACACAAGTCACACCATAAGACAACAGTCGACACTGCCTAGGACCTCATCTCAGCCTGGAGACTATCCTATGCTATAAATCGCAGCATTTTCACTGCCCATAAAGTTTTATGCTTGTATACAAACACAATGGTTTAATTATGGAAAATAAACACTCCTAACGTTTCCCTAGCATGGCTCACCAGTACACCAGCAACGATCAGTACTCTTGGATTGTAGTGTTAGAATGTTTGATTTCAAAGATTGCTGTTTGTGTTGTTGACCTAAGTTTCAAACAAAAAAGATTAGCAAATGAATTTTGATTTTGGATTAAAATGGAATTTCCAACCATTTTTGAAACACCCCTTGACCTATCTCTGGCTTTTTGTACTACATTTTTAGGCAAAGTGGCATTCTTGGTATTGACAAGTGCAAATCTAAAATATTGGCCAACTCTGAACATAGAAGATGCTGTGCTTTCTGCAGTATCAAATATTCAGTCAAGATTCAAATCTTTATTTTAAACAAGCACCTGCACTTAAACAGAAGGCAAATTTACTGTAGTCCTTAATATTACAATAAAATGTTTTAAAATAACCTTAATTTTACTTGATTTACTTATTTTAAATATTAGTTGTAAATATTTGATTAGTATGCATATTTTATATATTTATATATCCAGCATCATATAAAAATTTCTCAGATATAGGGCATTATAAGCAATAATGTTAAAGAAACTCTAGTATAGTATTCTTTTCTCCTTTTTCTTTTTTCTTTTTTTGCAAATGTATGTGTATGTTATATGGTAGGAAATTATTAATTTCCCCACACAAATTATATGTTTTTTGAAATCTGATCACCTGAACTACAAAATTGAGACCACGTAGGGGAATGTAGTTCTGTAATTTCTTTTCTTGCAAATCCTTCAAAGAATACAAGTTCTGTATTTGAAATCAATTTAGGAGATTGATATCTTGATATATAATCATATCTTATAATCAAGATATTTAAATACCATAGAGTATTATAATTGATAGCAAGCAAAGTATTATAATTTCAGTATCCATAATTAGATCCATTTCTAATATCTAGTTTTGAATGTTTGTTTTCTTCTTTATCCTATTAGATTCCATCCCCTGGAGGATGTGTTTTCTGTTTCTTTATATTCATTTTCTAAAATTTTTTGGTTTGTTTGCCTGCTTGCTTCTTTTACATTTTTAAGACAGGGTCTTTCTATATCTGTGCAGCCCTGGGTTGATTTGGACCTGACTAATTTGAAATGTGATCTTCCTGCCTCAGCCTCCCAAGCATTCAGATTACAGGCAATAATTCTGTACCTGCCTCTTTTCTTGTTTTATATTTACTTTTTTGTTGCTGCTTTGGAAAAACTCTTGGCTGCTAATTAAAAATTTAAAAAAACACTGAGTCTATGAATTTGTCCCCAGCATGATCTGCTTACCCACTTAATGTTTATCTTATATTTTTATTAAGTAAAAGTTATTAATTCCATTACTCATGTTTCCCTCACTCATATCTGCTCTGGTCTGAAGAAAATGTGCTGCCATCCTTTCAAATTTTTAAAAAAATGTTCTCCTTACATTTTCTAATCCTATAGCTTTAAATATCGTGATATTCAATTACTTGATGTCAGCTGTTCTTTGGTCTATGGCTACAACATTTTCATTTTGTATTTCCTGTTTATGAACAATACATAATCTGTATTGTGCTTTGAATTCTCCCATAATTCTATAATACTGTCACTATTGCATTCTGCTTGCCCTTTCCTGATAGCGTTCACCCAGCCTGCTATTGTCAATCTTTTCCTGTCAGTCATTTTATATTTGTTTCATATCTTAAAAATGACATAGAGTTGGCATTTGTCAATTAGGTCAAATAATAACTATGTCAATAACCTAATTTGAGACTCTGTGTTTTAGGAGTAGGGCTGACTCTCTATTATTGTTGTAAATTATATGTTTGAATTGACTACTATAAATTCATTTTATTTCTGCCCATGGGACCTCCTTATTTTGTGGGTATTTTATTAATATCTTTTGTCTTATGGTTTTTCTTTTCTCCTTTCTATTTACTAAAGATACCATGTGTTAACCTTTGATTTTTCCCCCTCAAATGCCTAGATAGTTACAAAAAAATTTAAATCCTTTGGTGGCCTTTTCAGGATTTATAAAATATCTTCTAACCTTTATTTTTCAAATAGTGTCAAGAACAAAACATCATCTATCTATCCTTTCCTCCTTGTCAAATTAGGAAGTTAGAATGCTTTTAATGCTTTCTACTTGGACCATCTCTTTGTATTTCTTGGAACAAAACATGCTATAAAACTAAATTCTACCAGACTTTCACTTCCCATTCTGACTTTAGCCATGTTAGCAAGAAGCGGTTTATATTTCATGTTACTCCTCCACTGCTGTGATAAATATTCTGACCTAAGCAACTTAATACAGAAAAGGTTGATTATTTGACTTAGGGTTCCAGATGACTAGGAAAACACTTGGTGGCAGACAGAAAAGGCATGGTGGCAGGAGTAGGGGGCCAGCTGTTACCTTGTAGCCGTAGTCAAGAAGAGGAAGGAGGGAAAGATGAGAGAAGAGAGGGAGAGGAAGGAAATGGGGGAGGGAGAGAGAAAGAGGAAGAGACAAAGAGAGACAGAGAATATGAATTAGCAGGAAATGCTGCTGGCTTATCAAACCTCAAGACCCACCCCTAATGACATATTTCTTCTTCCTCCAGCAAAGACTTCCCCACCTTCCTCAACAGCACTACCAGCTGGGACCAGCTGTTCCAACACATGATCCTACAGGAGGCAATCCACGTCCAAATCAGGACATTTCGCTTCATGCCCGTTGCTATCGGTGCTTGCCACCAAGTTGTTCTTGGAAAACTTTCTCATAGATATGTTCATTCTGACCTGCCAGTTCGCTGGAGTGCACTCTTTAAGTACTTTTTTTAGGGATGAAGCTAGTCTGTTCCGTTTTTAAAATCCTGTTCTAAAGATAATTATATATGTGTTCACCCCTTGGCCTCAAATTGAGCAAATGTAAACAAACTCTCTTGGCTCTCAGTGGGTTCCCATTGGAAATCTGAAGCTTTTTGTGTTGAGAAGCCTTAAGGCTTAACAGCTTGAGAATCAGTTGGGCCCAAGACTGGTCAGGGCCCCCTGGAGACCAAGGGAAGCCCATGGGAGGTGACTCCTGAGCCCAAGCCCTTCCCGGCTACTCAGGAACCCCTGGAATGTTGCTGCGTCTGCCCGACAGCGAGCAGACAAAGAGAAAGAAGAGTGGGCAGACAGTAGAGGGTGTCAGAAGTCTCGATTGCCAGGCTGGATGTGGCACGAGTTGTCTGTTCAAGTAACTCCCATGGTCTGTCTCTGTCTATGTTCATTACTTTTCTCTTTGCTGTGACCAAATATTCAGAAGGAGCAAGTGGAGGGAGGAAGGTTTTATCTGGTCCCAGGGTTTCAGGGGCTTCTAGTCTGCCATGGCAAGAAAGCACAGCAGCTGCAGTGGTCCAGTGCAAGGCTATAGGAGCCTGAGATGACTGCAGCACCACGGCAGGTGACCAAGTCGCAGCACAGAGCATGATGGGAAGGATCCACCTGCAGCCAGATTCTACCTTCCAAAGATTCCCCAACTTCCCAAAGCAGCATCACAGCTGGAGACCAGGTGTTTGAGATGTTAATTTGGAGGTAGGGGGACATTCCACATTCAACCCCCAACACCGTCTAAACTAGAGGAGTCTGGGGAACGTTCCCAATGTGTACATGCACTAAGCAAGCAAAATGTCCGGTGAACACGGAACCTGTGTGCTCACAGAACCGCCCAACTGTCTTCCATTACTGCCAGAGACATTGATGGAAATCTTAATTTGGGTTTTCATGATAAGCTACTCAAACTCTTTGCTTTTATTTTTCTTCCTTCCCAGAACTGCTCATTCTTAATCTTTTAAGTAAGAAAAAAAAACTATATGTCCAGGCTGCATATAAACATTGTTTTCCTTATATCACCTCACATATCCTTACACACCTTGCCCGCATATCTCGACCTCCTATAGTACACAACTTTTTCAGCTGTGATTTGATCATTGTTTCTGGGTTAATTGCCCTGATGTATTCCTCAGTCGTGCCCATGCTGCCAAGATCGGCTCTCCTCTCTCCATAGCTAGGATCTCAGCGCTGCTTTCATCTTCCCGCTCTTCCTCCAAAGATGAAGAGGAAGCCTCCTTCTTACTAGTGATGTGTTGTAGCAGCCTCACCCATGTTATTTATTCCTTTGCATTCAGACATTCTTTACTTCCATTCATTTTGCCATCCTCTCTTCAATCTGCGTCTATACCAGCCTGCTTCCTCCTATTGTTTCCACACCTTCTTTTTATGCCATTTTTCCCAATCTGCCATATATGTACTTCTAACATGACCTAAGCCACCACACCAGGTGTTGGCCAGGCAGGTCACATGGCTTAGACACTCTTGTATGGAAAAGAGTTATAGAGTTTCCATACAAGTACCAAGAAAGCGAATCCCACCTTCCATGTCTTGTCAGTATCCAAAAGAGTCTCACACAACTCCTGGCATGACCCTCACAGGTGTCCTAGACAATATGTCTGTTGTCATTGACAGCTATGCACCAGCCAGTCAACACTCGAGGACCTGCAAGTGCAAAGCACTATAACTTCTGGGGCCTCCAAAGCAGGGAATAGAAGGTTCCCTGGACCTCGGCATATAACTAGGGACTTTCTCAAGCCTCAAAAGACTCCTATCAACACACCCACCCAAGACAGTAGAGAGGAATAGATCCCCTGAATGGCAGTGTACAACCCTGTCAGCCAAAGCCAGACTGAGCAGGATCTCATTGGGGGTTTCTCCTCTGATGCCATACATGGTTTCTTAGGACATGCAATTTACCAAGCGTGTCCTAAGAAAAAGAATAGCTGCAAGAATCTCAGGCTGTCAGAACTAGAGTTCGCCCTTTACAATAAAGCTTTTCCATTTTCCCTTTTAACTCTCCAAATAATGCCAAATTCATCTTTTTTTCTAATTCCTGGATGTTAAGCATGAGATTTGTTAATCATTAGTCAAATACTGTTGAATGAATCAATGAATAAGTTAATGAATGGGAGGGTGGGTGGAAGAGAAAGAAGGTGATAGTGTAGCAAACAAACCATCAGCTACATGAATTGTCTTCCATTTTTTCTTTCTGAGGGAGGAATGACTCAAGCCAGTCATTTTCCTGAGTCCCATACAACCAGACCATCTAGGAGCTGAGTCAGACTGTGTCTCCTGCCTCAGATGCTCTCCCATGAGTTCCAGATGCACCTTCTGTCACCTCTTAACCCTCCTTGATACAATTCCCTGTCCACCCAGCTTTGCCCAGTCCCACATCTTGAGCATGAAGCTCCCTGTTCACACAGCTCTGCCCAGTCCCACATCCTGGGCATGAGACTCTCTGTCCCTTCCCATTATAACTAGAGCCAACAGTCATCCCTTTGTATGCTAGCCATCTCTCTTTGTTAGTGGGAAGGGGTGAGAGTAGTAGACTTACTGCAGGTATCGACTCCCCCAGGTGCAGAGACATGAAGAGCAAAGATTGAGGTCAAGATCAGAGACTCCCAGCGAAGAAGCATGCGTTCTGTTAAAAAAAAAAAGGCAGACTGTCAAGCCCCTGAGCATGTGGATATGACAGCTAAATATGTGATCAAGGTGTCCAGGTGACATGGTGACAGGCACCTCTGTCATAAACACCAGTCACAATGTAATGAGGATGTAGCCTCACCACCAGCAAAGTCCTGGCTAGGATGCTCTACATCCTACAAACCGAAGATCAGAGCGGCAGCCCGAGTTCTGATCAAGGTCGTCTCTGCCTAGAGCTGGGTAATGAGTCCAGAGGGCTCAGGAGGAGGGCAGCCCTGAGCTGATGGTGGAAGTTCTGACAGCGCTGCAGGACAACTGACAGTAGCCCCGGGCCGTCCACTAACTAGCTTCTAGCTTTGCACAATCCAGCATCCACTCCTCTCCACCTTAATAGATTGCCCTGTGAAATGGGATAATGATTTCTTTTCCTTATTTTTCCATTGATATTCATCTAGCCTCTTGCTTCTGTATCCTACCTGCTTCCCTTCTCCTCTACCCACCCCCACCCCCACCTGTGGATACTTAATAAGCCGTGAGTGGAGCTCAGCCAGGGAGTGTCAGCTGATTGTATCTTGTGCCAGGGAAGATTTCTCAGAGCCCTAAATTAGTAATGCTTCTTACGACAATGCTCACGTCAGACTCTGGTCTAATCACTGTGTGTGTAAAGTAACATCATCCTCAAAAACACTCTTTGGAGGGAGGCACAGTCAGATGCTGCTTAATGATGTCTTGCTCAAGGACTGGATGGCATAGAACATGTGCCATGACATGACAGGTAATTACATGGAATTACAGGTAATTCCATGACATAATGTGCCACAGACATGCCGTGTCGCAGTGTACCACTGGTGTGTTGGTGGTGATGCTAGTTATATAATGGCGCAGCCTGGCCAACTATGCACAATGTATAGTCCCTGATCATGACATTACATGATTATGAATTGACTTATATGTGTTCTATGCCTCTATCATTATTTCAGAGTGTCTTTTTTGTACTTAGTTTCAAAACTTGCAGCAAAACAAGAGGCTGTGCTATACCGACAGATGTGCTTACATCTCCCATTTACACCTTTCCTGGTGACACTGAAGGGACCTTGTGCAGTGGTTGAGCTGGGGGCAAGAGTTCACTCTGGGATGCTCCCAATGTTATGGTTGCCCAACCATGTATTTCTCAGGCACTTTACCACCATTTGTAATTGCAATACCATCATTCCTAGCCCCATATCATAGATGGGATGGCCCTCAACCACTCATAGATGGAAAGGCCTCACGTTACTTCCTGTAAGAGTGTGTTAATGACACCTGCTGGGGTCTGAATGTGTAACCAACCAACGCTGAAGGATAGTAGAGATAAGAATGAGCTCCAGAGTCACATGGCTACATTCAAATCCTCCCCTTCATCCCTCACTGGCTGACCACTCATGGAGAAAGTGTTCAACCTCTCCTTGTTTCTGTCCTCTCTTTTGAAAAGGTTAGAATGAGGTGTAAACAAGTTAATGTTTGCAAAGTGCTTAGAATGGCGCTTGGTAATCAAGATGTTCTACAAGTGCTGCCCACCAATTATCTACTGCTTGCTGCTTGCCATAAGCACTCAAGTATGTTAGTTTTCAGAGAGTCATGTGGAATGGTTTGGTACCACGGGCAATGCATCCAGTCTGACCTAAGATGATCATGTCAGTTTACTGAAAAAGCCAAATGAAATGTGTGTGGAAATACTACAAAGTAGTGAAAATGTCGCTTGGTTTCCCGGGTGTGTTGGTCTACTTCCTGTTACTTTAACAGAATACCTGAGACTTGAGAGGTTAAAAAGAGGTTATGTGGGCTCACAGTTCTATCAGCCGCTAGGCAGCCACATCTGTTTGGCTGTGGGCATCAACTCATGGTAAAGTAGAGGCAGTATGTGCCAAATGAACATGTGTGCAATAGAGTCTGGAGGTTATGAAACAGATTGATTGGTGAAACTGCTTGATTGTAACCTGCAATGGTAGCAATTCATTCAGTCCCTACAGACCTAACCCCCTCTACAGGCCTGACCTAACCTGGACTGACCTAACCCGGGAGGACTCGCTCCATTCCCTAGAGAGACATCCAAACACTTCCCACAAGACTCCATCCTTAAGATTATAATTTTTAGAACTTATATTTGGAACCTGGTAAAATATTATAGTTCACTTTTTAACCATTTCTTTTTTAAAGCTGTGTGAAATTATAGAAAATATGCTTTAAATTTAGGAAGCTATGAAGCACATTTGAGACTTAATTCATCAGATGATGAATTAAGCATGTTTTCCTGCTGCTCCCCTCTCACAACACCTACTACTTCTAACACCACTATATTAGGGACCATGCTTGCAGCACATGAATCCTGGAGAGACAAACCCTTTCTAAATCACGCCACAAAAGCATGGTAGCCCTTAGATTCTGCCTTTCAGTTCAAGCTTGAAGTTCATTCTCATCCGAGCTTGCCTGCCTCCTTGCCGAGTGATGCTGAGCCCACTTTGGGATCCCGCTTGGGTGTCTGTGTGGCAGAGATATTCATAATTAGCCCCAGGGCTGGTGTGAGATCATGTAGGAGAAGGCACTGTCTGTACCAAACAGCACAATACAAATTAAATGTCAATCACAACGGCTTATGATCCCTTGGGGCAGATCCCTCAGTCTGCTGGAGACTCAGGACCCTCTGATTGCTTGAGTCCCTTCAAACTAGTTTCCTTTGGTCTCTGGTTCTTGGGGTGCTTCTGCTTGACCCTAGGTGGCCTGGGGAGTCACCCTCTGTCAGCCTTGCAGATGTTCACCCCTGCCTCTGATCTCCCAGTTTCTGACAGTCTGCTTCAAGCACCCAAGCCTCCCATGCTCAGCCTGCAAATGCTCCTTGACCGCAGCCAGCACAGAGACGGGAAGCACGGCTGGAATCCGGAGCCTCCACGGTAATCAGTACGTGGAGGCCTGCGGTAACAGAGCAACCGATGCAATTATATATTGATTGTGAGGATTATGACTGCTCCTGATTGCTTCTTATTGATACAAATCCACCGGGCTGCCTATTCAGATAAAGCCAGGTGAGAATGAGGACAGACAGGCAAAGAAATTTGAAGAGAACTAGAGGAGTAGCAGAAGGGGAAACAGAAGGAGGAGGAACATGAGGAAGAGGAGGAGGAGGGCAGCATACTACTCATGGGTCTAGGGAACAGCAGTGGCACCAGGCAGCCTGCAGAACTCCTGTCTCTCTGCAGCCCCCATCACAATGACTCACCTGCTTATCCCATAATCAGGGAGACACAGGTACCATCCCTCCATTATTACCTCACTCCTTAGAACTTTCAGACACAGGGGTTGGGGTGACAGTTCGGTCAGTAAAGTTCTTGCTATACAGGCATAAGAATCTGAGTTTAATCCCCCAGTTCCCACTTTTCATTTTTTAAAGCCAGGCATAGTAGAATGAATTTTTAATCCCAGTGTCAGGAAGGCAGAGACAGGTGGATTGACAGGCCCACCAGCCAGCCAGACCAGTCTCCTTGGCAAGCTCCATTCCAATGAGAGAGTCCAACAAGGCTCTCCTCTGATCTCTACATGAACTTGCACATACATGCACATATGTATCTGTGCACGCAAGCATGCAAATGCACAACCACATATACACTCCTTTCAGATGCCTTCTCTGCCTTAAAAGACATACCTTCAGGACCAGAAAGGAGATCGGAAGTGAAAGCTGACTGTTTTTGTCCTGGTCATGATGTCAGACAATAAGAGATAAACAAAGTTGAGCTGTAGAGATGGCTTAGGGTTTGAGACTCTGCCTCACAAGCAGAAGGGCCTGAGTTCAGATCCTAAGTCCCATGTAAAAACACCATGCAGAAACAGCAGCAGCCTTCTCTTCAGGTTCTGGTGGATGGAGCCTAGGAAATCCCAGAAGCAAAAAAAGAGGTAGAAACAATCCAGGATGATTCCAAAGTCACCCTTTGTCCTCCTCAGGGACACACAGTACCTCTGACAAACATACACACAGTAAATGAGTGAATAAATAAAGAGACAAGCAAAGTCAATAAGCCATCTGTGGAAGTCAATGGGCAATTAGGACCACAGTACAGAGAGGTCCAAGTCATGAAGCAAAGCATAGGAGAATTAGAACAGACAAGCGTGTGGAGATCTAGGCACGGCAACAGTTTAAATTACGACAAGGAAGAAACACATCTCCTACAGGACCATGAGATGGCTTCCCCCAGAAGACTTCAAGACAAAGTACTGAGGACTTGGCTTATGCATTGTTGTTAAAAGGATCAACCCACTTAGCAGAGCAAACGCAGGACACACAGCCTTCTGTAACCTCAAGTCTGCACTTATGTGACAAGAGAGGAAATATGAGGCAGCGGATGAATATCTAGGGAAGTGGATTGGAGTTCATGGTCCATCCAAAATACATTGGGAAGGGGGCTACAGCTCCTGGACCCCATGTTGCAAGGCACTAACCCAGAGGTCTAGCCATGTTGGCACATGACAGGCCTGCGGCAGCAAACAGGGAAGGAAAACTGACCCCTCGACCTCCCCCCAGAGCAGCGTGTGTACCTCGCCCCAGCTGAATGACTTTCTACTCCTTCCCCAACCACAGTCAGGGGAGCCTGAAGCTTTCTTCTGTCTTTCAGAGACGCCTGAGTCCACAAAACACAGAGAAGCACGCGCTCGGCCCTCAGTAGTCACAGACACTGCACTCACGGTGTTTCATCATCCAACGGACGCTCACGGAGCAGGTGGAAGGTTCGAGTTGCTGACAGGCAGCTCCCTAGTGCTAAAGAAGCATCCTGTTGGGGGTTAATCGTGCCCTTCGATACCAATTTTACTGTTAAAATGCACCACCTCACCCCACCCCAAAAGCATAGTGCGGGGGCGACTCGTGCTCCTCAGAACAAAAAAACGAGCTGGAAAAGAAAAGACAGGTACCAGCCAAGCTGTGTTCAGCTATGAGCTATGGTGCTGCTAGTCCCGAGTGCACTGTTGATAAACAAACAGGGGCAATTAAGCAAAGCCTCTTCAACTGGAAACACACATCACTGGCGGGAATCTGACCCTGCACTTCCCCTAGGGACAGCGGCTCAGGATCCGCTAAGTCAGTGTTCAGTGACTTGAGTGTGACTTCTGTGGATGATGTTTCTATACATATAGCAAAACCAAACCCTGGGCTTCTCTGTCTAGCTATAGATGTAAAAAACAAGGAAGCCTTGTACCCTGGCACACTTTGATCATAGATGGTCTCCCAAAAGCTCCTGTATTTGAAATCTGGTCCCCAGCTAATTTGGGGAGGTAATGAGATCTTTAGGAGGTAGAGCCTTGCTAGAGCAAGCACATCACTGGGGGTGGGCTTTGAGGCTTGGTAGCCCAGTTCCCCCCCCTCTCTGTCTATCTCTCTCTCTCTCTTTCTTCCCCACCCCCAGCTGCTATGACTTGAGCCTGCTTCTTGCTCCTCTTGCTTCAGCCACCTTGCCTTCCACCATGAATTTCCCATCATAATTTCACTGAATCCCCTCAGGAACCATAAGTCAAATAGATCAACCTTCTCTCCCCTAAGTTGCTTGGGTCAGAGTATTTTCTCATAGCAACAGAAGAGTCACTGCAATTCTCCCTCCTTCACCTCAGTGACTGACTCCCAATAGGACTATCTACATCCCTGATGTTTCAAGCCTGCTAACTGGAGGTTTGTCATAATCTTGAGAAATATGATCACAATCTGAGAAACACAGCTATTTGCCCACCAGGAATAGATGATGAGCAATAGCTTTTGGAATCTTGTGCACCTTTTCCCTCGAAGGATTTGTCATGATTTGGAAGCCTTCTCTGCAGGTTTGATGTCTGTTTCCCTCTGCAGTGCATCAGATGCTGATTTTCTGAGTCTTTCTTTGGTTTGACAAGCTCAGGAGGGGAATCCAACTTTACAAGAGGAGCTACACTACTCACAGTAGGGGCAGTGGTACATGTGGAGGCACCCAGGCTGACAAGCTCTTTGTTTCTGTCAGCACAACATCGTAGACACACAGTGGGGCTTGCTATACAAAAGTATGTCCTGATTGGACTCCTTGACTATGAGCCACAGAAATTAACCCAGTCACTGAGCGGAGTGGCTCATGCCGGTAATCCCAGCATTCAAGAGGCTGAGGTGCGAAGACTACCAAGAGTCTGAGGCCAACCTGAGCTACACAGTCGGCTCAAGGAAAGCTGGCTTTAACTTGGTGAGACTCTGTTTCAATAAAATAAGGAAGAGAGGAAGAGTTTAAGGGACGGAAGGAAAAGAGAAGAAAAGAGGAAGGAAGAAAGAGAGGGAAGGAGGCAAGAAAAATACAAAGAGAGAGGAGAGGGAGAAGAGAGTGGAGAGGGGGAGGGAGAGAGGGAAAGAGAGAAGGGGAGAGAGGGAAAGAGAGAAGGGGAGAGAGGGAGGGAGAGAGAGAGAGAAAGAGGGAGAGGGAGAGATCAACCCAGTTAACTTCAAGCCAGTTATCAGAATGTTAGTTTACAGAACTGGCACAAGAAATAGACAGGACCTGAACCAAGAAGGTGAGGAAGCCAAGCCCCACTTACAACAATTCCACACACTAAGTGGGCTCAGATGACGCTTCCACAGCTGCTGGCTGCAACACTGCTCATCTCCTCACTGTCCCCAGCCGCAGTGGGAGCAGAGGCACTTCAGCGGCAGCCACAATAACTGCTGGAGTCCATGACAAACGCTGCTTCTTTCCAGCCCCAGTACGAGCATCCTGTTGCAACGGGAGCCCACCTGTGAGGATTGCGGGAGCATGAGTGTAGACTTCTCAGGGTGCCCGGGGCTTCTGGGCCTTGCCTCCCACTGAGACTCACCAAAATGACTTGAATGAAAAAGTCAGCACTATGAATGATTGGAAATGGACATAGAAACGATTGGAGAAAGCACTGGCTTCAAGCAGAAAGGTTAGTATAGCTTCTGAGGTGACTGAAGGTGTCTTTCTTGACCATTCAGATCAAGAAAGATGACAGTTAACGAGCCAGAAAACACCGAAGAGAAGAAACAGCAGAAAAGACAGCTCAGATTGGAGACATGGACTAGAGATGCCCGTGGCTGTTTAGTTGGAGCGCCGCAGAATCCAAAGCACTACGTTTGAGAAGAGCACCCTCCACCATTAGATGCATAGAGATGACACTTCTTTCCTTAGGGAACCGAAAACAGACGTGCACCAATGAGTAGGGACAATTCTTCGTCTTTGTCATCCTTGGAGTGGCAGAGAAGATGACAGTGTGTTACACAAGGATGCTAAGTTCCAGAATGTTCTATATATGTAATCTGTGAGAGTTAGTCCCAATTGCCAACTTGATCCTTGAAAAACTGAGTCTTTAGGTACACCTATTATTAAGGCAAGCCTCTGAAATCCTGTAAGAGAGTAGCTGATGCAGGCAGGACTATTCTCTGAGCAGGCAGATAGAGAAAGCTGGATGGAATTTGGCTGACTGGCAAGCTAGTAGGCATGCTTTGGTCTGTGCCCCTCCTTTAACTCTTACTGCTAATAGGGTGTGGCTAGATCCCTCAGCCCCTGCTGGTAGCTGGAGCTGGAACTCATACGCTGAAATAAAAATCTTCTTGCTCCCCTAAATTGTTTGGGTCATGTATTCATTACAGCCTCAGAACACAAAACTCAGACGCCATCTCCGAAGGAGGCAGCAGGGGGGAAAAGTGGGTGGCAAGGCAGGGCGCCTCAAATCTCTGCCTTTGTCTTTGGAGAAAGTCTGCATCCTGTCTGCAGAGCTCTTTCCAGGGGAGAAGAACTTATTTCATTAACTGTGGGGTTTTTTCCCTTCTAATTCTGTGAGTGTAGCCTGCAGTCTAATAGTAAGCAGAGTGTGTCTTTAATGAAGCCCGTAAATAAGTTTAAAAGAAGGGGGAGGAGCAGAGAGGGAGGGAGAACCCAAAGCTCCCTAACCTCACAGGGCTGCTCTCTGCCCCTGTGCCACAGGTTTGCCAGGGATGGGGCAGGTCTCCACCCCAGGCCCTTGTGATTTACAAGAGGGACCAAGCCAGTCCCCCATTCTTAACTCAGTTCAGGCCTTCACTGCATGTCTACTACATACAGGAGGTGCCAAGACTCGTGTGAGCATATGAAAAGACCTAGCACACAGTAGGCAGTCAATAAATGCTTTTCTTCTTCTTGGCTGAGGCTCCATGTCTGTCAAACCAGGAGGAAGCAGGCATTTCATCTGTGTTTGTATATATCCTCTCCATAGGCTAAATACTGAACAAATCAGCTTTTTTTAATATAATATCACTTCCATTTATTTTGCACAAGTCTTGCTGACAAGACAGCCAGCAGCATCTGAAATTTCATCTAGACAAAGAGGGCAGGGACCAGGAGAGCTGGGAGCTCTGTTTTCTCCTCTGGGCTCCCCATTGCCTCCATCCTACCCTCTGCGAAGGCACCCACATCGAAGCACATGTGCACCACAGCGATAAGAGACTTTCAAAGGCCGCAATTCATCACCCTGGCCCCGGCTGCAAGAAGGGTGCGAGCGTGCGTGCGTGCTGAGGTGGCATACTTGCGCGCGCACACGGGCACCTGGAGAGTCTTTGGAGCTCACTGGGACAATGGAACAGAGGCTCAGAGCTCACAAAGGGAAGGAAGAGGCTGGGAGGCAAAGAAAGAGAGCCGCTTGGCTGCCTCCCTCCAGTTCTGGCTCCAAGATCTGAGCCTGCTAACCAGTTAACAACATGATAAAGGACAGCAGGAAAGGACGAAAGCTGCCAGCCCAAACTCCTGATGTGGAATGAAGATAAACACAATCCCTTACAGGAGCTGAGGTTGTACCTTAATGCATTCTGGTAGGTACCTTAATGCATGTATGGAGTAGGTAAATGTGCATAGTAAAGCTAATTCCTGTTCCTGGTATCCTTTGAGACCTTCAGGCTAATACTTGGCTAGGGAGACAATGTCACCCTAGTCCCAGTGTATATAGAAACAGACAAATAGACACTCGCGCACGCGCACACACACGCACCCTGCACTTTCCTTTCAGTTCCCCTCTCACCCTCTCATAATCAACCTCTTCCTTTCCAAGCATTCTTGGGAAAGGGGGAGAGAAATGAATCCGCATTACTGGAGCCCTGGTTTGTGCCAGCATTTCCACATGCTGAAACCTGACTGGAGGACCACCTAGATTATCTTCTGCTTCTTAGCCCATTTGTAGAAATGCAAGAAATTGGAATGCGGATATGTTATTTGGAGTTTGTCTTTATTTTCAGACACACAGCTGTTAAATAGTGAAGAAAGAACTCGAGTCCAGATTATCTGCTTATCATCAAAAATTTTGGTGCATGAAACTCTCCTCCAAATCAAGATAATAAACATTGTCATCCTACCAAAATTTCCTCATGAGATTCTGTAATCTCTCCCCTCCACCCTTCTACTCCCCTGTCTATCCCTTTTATGCTGCAAGTAATCTACTTTCTGTCAACAAAGAGCAATTTTATTTTCTGGAATATTCTGCATATATGAGCTCATAATATGTATACTTTGGGTGGGTTGGGTTTCTGCCATGCAAACTGATTACATCGAGATTAATCAACATTGTGGTGTGTATGATAGCTCCTCTACTACTAAAAAGACATCATTTAAAGAATATACCACAATTTGTTTACCTGTTAGTGAATATTTGGGCCATTTCTCTTTTGAAGCTATAGCCCCAAAACAGCTTCTATGAATGCATATATTCAAATTCTCTAATCTTTAAAAATAAGAAAGCAAGCAACCCAGTTTTAGAATGGCAGAAGATTCGATAAGATTATTTTCCAAAAGAAAGAAACAAGATATTCAGATGGTAAAAGAAAATATGCTGGTCACTGAGTCCTCAGGGACATTTGAATGAAGCCATAAGATGTCACTGCACAAGAGCTGGGATGGCAAAATGGAAAAGGCTAACCATTCTGAGCTTGGTGAAGAATGAATCTGAGTGATGTTGGACAAGCCACTTAACTAAAGGAGCAAGCAGTGTTCCCATTCTGCTAGTGGCACCTGCCCATCAATTTTCATGGTGGCTTTTCTCCTAATGGGTAGGAAACTGTGTTAGGAGCCCAGCAGGTGAGTTTGGTAATGATTCACATTTAGGAACATCATGCTGAGAATCCTGGATGGAGATGCTAGCTAGACAGCATTATCTCACTTCTCAGCCATATAGTCAGTTCTTTGCACCTACAAGAGCCATGTCTGAGGCTGGAGAGAGAAGTCAAGGGTTAAGACTCTTCCCTACAAGTGGAAAATCCTGAGTTCAGATCCCAAGTCCCATGCAAAAATGCCAGGAAGAAACATCCACAGCCTGCACTTCCGGCCCTGATGGACAGAGCTGATAAATCCCAGAGCGAAGCAAAAAGGAGATAGAAGCAATCACCCTTGGTCCTCCACAGGGACACTCAGTGCCCTCCACCTCCCCCCCCCTCACACACACACACACACACACACACACACACACACACACTTTAAAAAAAAAGCCATATCTGCAAATGGAACAAAACACGGACTATGAATTTTCAATGCATCTATATCGAAATTTACACTCTTGTTACTTTCTAAATACTATATAACAATACAATATAATGATCATATGTACATATAAGCTACCTAGTATTGGTGTTATCAATCGTGTAGAGATGATCTCAAATACACAGAAAGACAAGCATAGGTTGTATGTTGAGCCCCCATTCTTATAAGGGACTGGAGTATCTTGTGAATTTGGTATCCAAGAAAGTTCTGGTTATAGGAATGACTGTAGTAAAGGTGCAACCAGTTGGAGATGGAATACAATCTAATGAGTTTACATGGTGTTAGATGAGTCATTTTACCTGTTTAGATCACTCATCTATGCATTTGAGCCATGCCTCTCATTCTGCAGCATCCCATACTCGTTCATCTTGAACTCTACCATAATAAACTCCACATTAACTCCACCTTCTGGAGACGGGGATGAACCTGCAGGAAAGCACGACCACAGCTTCCTTTCATGAGTACTTCCTTTCCTCTCCTCTTTTCTGGCAGAAGCCAGACGATAGAGCAGACTGTGCTGGGATGGTCTCTGAAGATCTTGGGAGATCCCCCACTGCTGGGATTACCCTGAAGGAACGCACCCTTCACCAACTTCCCCCAACCCTCTGTTCATGAAATGATATGGAGATTAGTCCTCACAGCAGTTAAGCCCTACCATGAAGTCCAGCACAAGATCAACTGGGCAGGGCCCCAATGAGATGGAGGGGCCAAAAGGTCCAATCAAGTTTACGGAAACTGGAGCTAACCAATGAGGAAAACCATTCTCGTCTCCCCCCTCCCTGCCTTGCTAGTGACCCTGGCAGCCACCTTCGGCACCTACTCCTCATGGTGCTCCAGATCTAGAGTCAGTGAATGCTTTTCCAGCTCCTTGTCCATCGTGCCTGGAGCCCATGAGTTCTGCAGGACACCCTTACCCCTCGTGGTACTCCACGTCTGGCATCTGTGAGTTCTTTCTCTCCTCTAATAAACTCTGCCTTCATCCTCTATGCATGTTCTGGTTTCAGTCTTCGACTCCTGAACACAAGAACCTGGACACATAAAGACCCCTGGAGAGGGACCCCCAAAACAATAAAAGCAGGCATGTGTGCATTTTCTCTCTCTCTCTCTCTCTCTCTCTCTCTCTCTCTCTCTCTCTCTCTCTCCCTCTCTCTCCCTCCCTGAAATTTTGAACTGCCACCATCTCCAAGATTGAGGGTGCCAACCCCGCCACTCGGAACTCAAAAGCCCTCTGCTGCTGTGCAGCCCACGCGAGGCTGTCTTTCACTTAGCAGCAGTCCCTTTTGTCTGCACCAATTTCCTCGTGTTTTTGAATAACCTGCAAAATAAAACCGGGCCCAGAATCACCCACCTCCGTCATTTGGAGATGGACTTGTCGTCTGCCGTCACTATCTGTACCTGCAGCAGTTTGGATCAAAAACCATTTTTCGAGGCTTCATTTATTACCACTCTTTAAAGAATTCACTCTTTGATCGAGAGCTGGGGGATTCCATGTTTTGCCCCCTCAAAATATGCTCCCACCCCCACGATCCCAGCGCTCTTTTTGTTCCTTTTGAAAGCGCTGTTTACTTCGGAAATTCAGCAATTGCTCCCGAAGTTCCTTTGATGTCTATTGAATTTAATATATTTTGCTACATTATGGGAAAAGCCATTTCAGCTTTGGTACCAGCAACTCCTTGATGTGCCGAAGGGGCTTTCTACTAGGTTTGTGTATGTGGTTGCTGATTTGCGTAGCTGAATTTTTTTAAAGAATGATTTGAAGATTTCTGTCCTTTTTTACTTAAAACGCACACACACACACACAGCCAAAGGGTGAGGAAGCAATGAGATCCACAATTCCTAGAAGCCAGAACTCTCCACTGAGTCAAAGATCATACACAAAAATTCCTTTCTCCCTTCCCTGTTTTCCCTAATTCCATTGGCTCAGCCATCCTGCCAAAGTAAGCCAAACAGGTCATCTTTCAGCAGCCTTGTGTCTGTCAATGGACAATCAGCTACCTACTGTGCTAAATGAAGTCTTGTACTAGGTGAAAAAGTCAAATAGATTAAAGTGTAACCAAGAGCTGAGGTCTGGCTCTCTACCAGGCTGAATAATTCATTCTCTTCCCCCCCCCCCGAAAAAAAAATTAGCATCTGCTTGGAAGTTGTGAATGTGCTGTATTTGGAAATAGGGTTTTTGAAGAGGTAATCAAGTTAAAATGCGGTCATGTATCATATCTAACAATGTGACTGGTATCTGAACAGCAACATGCAAAGGGAAAGAGCAAAAAAAAAAGACAAAAAAGGGAAACAGAGGCAGAGGCTGGAATTATGTCCCCATAAGCCATGGATTACCCAGAACCACCAGTAGCTGGAAGAGGGACCAGGTTCATCTATACCAGGGGGTTGATGGGGGGATATGAATCATTGGACAACTTGATTTCCATCTTGCAGTATTTAGATCAGTGAGACTATTAATTCCCATTGATTTGAAACTTGCAGGTTGTAGCAATTCACTATGACAGCCCTTCAAAAGTATTGCGATCTCTAAGACATAATTAGAAACAGATTCCTATATATTTCCAGTCTCTAATCTGGGAACTCAACACATTTTAATTTTTACAACTTTGATACCCCTCTCTTTTAGAGTAACCTCAGGATCGATCCTCCAAATCAAACACATTCGAGGAAGAAAGGGGTACATACCATTCATAAACACATGAAAATAACTGGCTTTCATCAACATGTCAAACATGTATAGTCGCTCCTTCAAGTTACAGACAAGGAAACTAAACTACAGAAAGTAAAGATAAGGGCACATGGGTGGTAGATAACCAACAAGACTTGTGCCCACGTGGTCTAGTCCTGGGGTACTTGCCTAAAACCACTAGCCAGAGCCATATTAAATCTGCTTGGATGTAGACTTAGGAGCGAAGCTCCCTCTACATATGTGTCTCAATCACAGGTCTGCTTTACAGCAGAAAAAACAATCCTGCCCAGGAGTCTAAAACCTAAGAGGAACCAAGCAAACACCCCCTGCTTCTGCTCTGCAGAATACTGGCACTAGAAGTCATAAGATCTGGGCTTCAGTTCTAAGTTCTCCATCCAGCAAGAGAGGCAACCATTTCCCTTCTCTTCCCCACTCTGTCGTTACACCATCTAACTTTAACTCTGTTCAGATGACCCCACACACACACACACAATGATGAACTCAGAATCTACAACAATAATGGGTGGTGGTTAGAAAGAATTTTTTGGAGAGGGATCCTTCCTGGTTTGTTATGGGTTCCAGTAATCTCCTATTGCTCTTTCCTTAGGAGATCAGGTGTACCACATGAACTTGGCCTTCAGCCACATTGAGAAACAATAGGTAGACAATTCTTTCCCCTGAAGATTAAAGACTAGTAGGAACAGTAAGAATAAAGATGACATGCTGAGCACCTCATTGGTTCATTAAGTCAGGCCTTGAACCCTGAATTGGGTTGAACCCCACTCCCTATGCCTTGTGTGGCCCTACATATCTAACTTCTTGCATATTGACAGAGGCCTGCACCAAGTTTGAATTTAGCAACTGGGAGGTACCGTGACCAGCACCTCTGTCCACAGCTGGTGTCAGCGCATCACTCCCTCCTCTCCTTAGGAGTTGCCTCATGAGTCACCACCAGCCCCATATGCTTCACAGACTACTTCCTAAACCACTGTATGTGGTATGTGCACACGCCCTGCCTCATGCAAACGGACAAACTGGACTCTGGCCCCACTCTCTGGACCAGTCCCTTTCTTCATGGACCCACCTTCCTCACTACTAAACAAGTTCTTGTGCTGGAATATATCGTGGTCCTATGGTACCCAATGATTAAACCTTCAGTCCGTTCCAGGATGCATCATCTCCCATACAAGGCCAAGCTTCCTAGCAGGAACCCTGGGGTTACTTCCCACCTGCACCCAGAGTGCCTTCCAAAGTCCTTCCCAGGCAGTGTCTTCCTGCTTCCTCTCTGCATTCCAGCTGTCCCACAGAAAGGCAGGCTTTCGGCCCCTCTCCTTCCCACTGCCCTGAATGTCCATCGGCCCCTCCTCTAACTCCACCCTTGCATCCTTGCTCCCCAGTAAAGCACACCTCAGACATTTTCTCCGATGATTGCCAGTCTTCCTTCTTTCCTCCTTCCCACACTCTGCCCCCCCCAGAGCCTGTGTCTGACAACTCAGGGATCCTGGGGTTCCCTGACAAAGCCCCTCTCACTGCTCCCCTTACTGGCTGATAGCAGAGTCCCTGTGGCACTTCTTTGACCTCCTCCACTTTTGCATCCCTGTGATTCCCAGTTGTGCAAACCCTAAAGTGCAAACCCCTCCCCCAGCTTCCTCCCTTCCAGATGGACCCTGATAGGGCTCATGAATCCGCAGGGATGGAAACCACAGTCTGAAGACAGACTGCAGGCAAGCCAAGTGGAGGACTCACAAAAGCGTCCAGAGAGAACCCACTTGGAGAGACACCCAGGATGCTATTATGCCCCAAGATGGGGAAGAAAGAACAAGAAACCCCACGATTTGCTTGGTACAGGCACCCTCCTCGGAAAGTCTTTCCTGCCAGCCTTGCGCCTGTCTTTGCTGCCAATCCTTGTGGGAAGGTTCGGAGTTTTCTCTAAGTCCTCCTTTTCTGCTTCACCCCAGCCCTCTGGTGTTTGTAGAGATTTGGCTGCCAAGCCTTTTTCAAATCCACATCATTAATTCCGCTTTGAAGCACTCATGGGGTCAGGCATTTGCAAAAAGAGAGAAACGTGGAATTCGAGAGCTGGGCCGCCACATGCAAAGACCATCAGGGAAGGCGAACCAAAGGCAGCCTTTATTTTTTTGTTTTTCAACAGACATAAGGTCACTGCAAGCAGCAGCCATTAGGCTAATTAGACCCTCGGAATAAGAGAGGGGAGAGAGCTCTCCAGTGGGGGAGAGGGAAGGAAGGGACAAAGACAGTAATTGAAGCCAAATAATGAATATTAAACTCTTGTAAGTAATGTTTAATTAAGTTTTCCTACGACTGAGGCTTTTTGCAAATATTACCATGGGATTCAAAGTGGTACATTAAGTGCCTAGGAAAATCACAAAGCAGAGAACACAGGCCGCTTCCTTTCTTCCAGTTCGGGCAGATCTTTTTAGCTGATCAGGATCCCCTGGTCTGAAGCCCACTGAATTTGCGCCCCTACAAAGCCTGCCCGCCATCGTCCCACATGGAACAGGGGAAAGTCAAAAACTTCTATTAGTCCAGACTCTTGTACAAATGAAGATCAGATAATGCTCAAGAGAAAGACAGTTCCAGCCATAAAATCAACTGAGGACAACTTCGAAAGAAGCCTCTGCATAGAAAGAGACACATCGACCCCCTAGAAGAATGAGCAAAGGATATGAACGGGTAATTCACAGAGCCAAAAGGAATCAGTGGGGAATGAAGAAAAGGAGAAGACCTGCACAAGCAAGCAGGAGAGTGTGAGCCTGAGTGCACACCCGCCAAACAGGACATGTCGAATGACACTTGTATTGGTGGGTACGATGACGGGCAGGAAGCTGTACTTAATATAAATGGCTGTGCTGATGGTGAAGAGTGATTCAGCAGCCCACAGGAAAGCCAGAGATACATCTAACTGAGAACTCAGGAAAACCATGGCAAACTATATATATTCCGTATTCTTGGAAATGTCGCAAATATGTGCAAGGTAGTACATTTTCATAGAGTGGAACTTGAAAACAAACTAACATTCTCCAGCAAGACAATGAATATATAAACCAGGGGCTTAAGTGTGCATAAAAAATAGCAAAAATCATGTCTTGTAATACTAAATTTCAAACATTATTTTAAGGATCAAAGATCAAAACAAAATAATTGTGCAATAGGAGACTACACTATGGTTGACATCATATAACATTTAACATTTATGTTCTAAATGTACTCTTTAGATTCTTATGTCAGTAGTCAGAATGTTTTGTCCACTACCCAGCGGCCCCATGCACGTAATATGTAGAAACACATATATAGCATTTTATTTTACCATTCACAGTCCATGCCAGGTAGAGGCATCTAGACAAAGGATGGGAGAAGCCCTGGGAAATAGCATCTGGGGGCATCCATGGCCATTCATCATATTTGTCTATAAACTTTCTTACATTTTAAATGTTTCATAGAATACTTAAAAATTAGTTCAGTCATTTTTTAAAATATTTTATTTATTTAGTGTGTGTGTATATATATCAGAGGGCACTGTATCCCTGTGGAAGACCAAGGGTGACTTTAGGAATCATCCTGGATTGCTTCTACTACCTCCTTGCTTCACTCTGGGATTTCTCAGGCTCTGCCCACCGGGGCCAGAAGTACAGGCCAAGAAGTTTCTACCTGGAGTTTTTACATGGGACCTGGGATCCGAACTCAGCTTGCAAGACAGAGTCTTAACCCGTGAGCCATCTCTCCAGCCCAGTATCAGTCAGATGAAAATACATCTATCTAAGACTACAAACTCTCAAAGGTGAGGTTTTAAAGCTGTCAGGGAAGAGTGTAAGACCAGGCATGATTAGGGGTCAAAATGTAAGGCACAGGTGGCATTCCAGGGATCATGAAATGTTCTTTGGCTGAGATGTCCACCCAGCAAGTTTCTGAACATCAGGTGGGCTGACCTCTGTCCTGGCACTTATCCACCCCTAATCTCTAGGGACAATCAACAAAGCGAAACCAGGGGAAAGACATGTGACCCACTCATTAGTTTGGCAAGTGACAGGCCTGGGAGGTAGAAGCCACAAGCAAAGAAAACTAAACAATTCTCACCCAAAGGATGGAAGCCAAATGCAATCCATTTCTCTTATTACATACCTAATAAATATGTCCAGATTTAACTGCTGCAAAACCATCAGGAATTTTCTGAGAGCCTCCAGAAGCCTCAGAGTCTTGTCAGAACTTGGGAATACCTGGTTGGCAGTAGCCATGAAGACTCATGTCATGGAGCACAGGAACACCAGCAGAAGCAAAGCCTGGCACGGAGGCAGCAAGACCTGCTTAGATTCTTTAGACTTGAAGAATCTGAGGCATTACAGAAATGACGGTCTATGTTTATAGCCGACTCTCACGAGGGATGCAGTGACTGAACATTCAGCATTCACAGAGCAAAATGTTTCATCTAGAGAGAAACACCACCACCTTTCCAATAAAGGAAGTAGACAGACTAGGCAGAGAAGCTAGGAAACTCTGGTATGGTTTAACCTAACCTGGGAGAGCTGAACTCTCCCCAATCATTCGCACTTCCCACCCTATAATTAAGGGCTTGGTGTAGCCCAGAGTCCAGTCAGCTATGGCCTGTTTCACCTGTTACTCCTTTAGTTCAAGCCACAAACACAGCAATGAGTGGTTGCAATAGTGAGTACAGACAACACACCCTTCAGTGCCTAAAATATTTACCATCTGCCCATTGGCACAAAGCTCTTGCCAAGCCTGAGTTGAAAGCTACGATGTCCATGAGAAATACATCATAAGTCAGACATGAAACATTCAAGTTTCTGGTCATCGCCTTAAAGAATATTTTTAAAGCAGTGACATAGGCTGGGAAGATTGGCTCGGGGTTAAACCTTTGCCTCAGAAGCAGAAGAACCGGAGTTCAGATCCCATGTAAAAACAGTGGGCAGGAATGATGACTTCGGCCTATTCAGTCCTAGAAGGCAGAGCCTAAGAAACCCCAGAGCAAAGCAATAAGGAGGTAGAGCAATCCAGGATGATTCCCAAAGTAACTCTTGGACCTCCACAGGCACAAACAGTACATCCTCTTTTGTACACTCACTCTCATGTTCTATCTCTGTTTCCCTCCCTCCCTCTCCTCCTCCCTCCCTCCCTGTCATTCACACTGTCCATTCTCCAATATCCAACTCAAGTTTGAATGCTGTAAGTTACTTTCTGATTCCTCCTGCTCACACCAACCATTTGGAGCAGGCAGCTCTCGGTGGGCTCATGACCCGGCGCCTTTCACAGGGCTGAGCCCAGACCTGAGCGGCCAGCCTGCCCTGCAGTGTGCTCATTCTGAGCTTCTCTCTCTCTCTCTCTCTCTCTCTCTCTCTCTCTCTCTCTCTCTCTCTCTCTCTCAGGCTTGGATTTTTCTCTTCCTCTCTTGATGGTAGGTCTCAAAGAGGTCTTCAAGAAGCTTGTCACCAAAGGGAAAGCCCCTCTCAAAAGAGGAGACACTATACCTTTGAGTCTCCTCTTAAAGTAAAATCTTCATTTAAACAGCCTTTTATCTTTGGTTAGGAGGGGACCTTCAATACCAGTCAGGATGAAGCCAAGGGCGGTGTAGAAAAAGCAAAACTGAAATCAACAACAAACCATAATTCAGAACACCAAAGACCCTACCAGCCAAATCTCTTCCTATCCTAAAGCTCAGGGAACCTTGCAGAAGAGGGGGCAGCAAGATTATAAGAGCCTAAAGATGGGGAGAACCAATGATATGCAAGATACTCCACACAAGTTAGGGCTGCAGTAGCCATAATCAGACATTGCATGACCTGCACAATGACTGACATGTCAACGACCCCCCAAAATCTAGCATGGATCACAGGCAGTGGGATCCTTAGAGACAAGGGATTAACAGTCATGGTAGTGTTCCCATACTAATGGGGAGCCCAAGAAAGGGTTCCAGTCTATGCCACTGAGTCCTTACCCCTCACTAGAGTGGAGGACTCAGAGGTAGGTTTGGCATTCACACAAAAGGATGCTCCAGGGGATGGGAGAGGGAAAGGAGGGAGGCACTGGGAGAAGGGGAGAGAGAGTGAAAGGAAGGGGAAAAGGGGGGGAAGAGTGCAAGGGGAAACTGAGGAGGGAAGGAGGGAGGGAGATGACCAGGATACCTATTGAGTTTGTATGATTTGGGGAAAAAATGTTTAAAAGAAAGAGAAGACACATTGGGAAGGGCCTGGCTGTAGAGGTGAGGCTAGGGATTGACAGATAAGCACGCCAACCGGGTAACTCAGGAATGTCAGAAGTGAAGGATTAATGAGCCTCTAAGTTTTGGGGGAGAGATACAGGTGGATGCCTGGGGCTGCCTGAGGAAGGATGCTGGGAGAGAACTGGGGGTGGAGTGAGAAGAAAAGGAAGGTGTGGGGGGCCAAGGAAGACAAACAGGCTTCTACAGTGTCCCACCCTAGGGACACTGGTGAGTTATAACTCAAGTCCTAAGCATCGAGGTCATAGTCCGCAGGAAGGAGATGGGGCTGAAATGTCAGGGTGTCGGGGGGGTGGCAGGGAGAGACTTAGTCCAGCACTGTCACAGGCAACCCGAGAACCCCCACATCTCCAGGGCCTCCACTCCAGTACAGCTTCATTGATTCTGTTGATTCTGTCAGCGAGCAAGGCGGGGAGAGGGGGTACGGGCGGGGGGCACTCCAACCTGTGCAAGCACCACATGCAAGTCCATGCATAAAGTGAAACTGACATGAGGGAGAGACCTAAGAAAAGTTTATTTTAGAGCTTGGGGCCTGGTGGCCAGGAGAGCCATTAGTGAGAGATGGTTAGAACAGAGGAGACAGGTTAGGGTCACAGAGACCAGGGGGAGAGAGAGCTGCTATGACAGTCTGGCAGGAGGTAGTATGAAGACCATGAGAAAAGAGATCCTGAGAGGGGTCGCGGCAGTCTTTGCAATCTTTTATGCTCTCAGATGTCGTAAGGAATTGCCCAGGAGTTACAAGGAAGTAGAGCAGTGAGTAGAGGCTAGAGGTGTTGTCTTTCTACTGAAGACAAAGCTTCACACAGCGAGGACTGTGGTTAACACAGAGGAGAAATCAAGAATTTCTGAGCCTGCTACTCAGAAGTCACATGAAAAGCCAAGCTTCTGTCTTAGTGCTGGGAAGGCAAAGACACAGAGGTCCATGGGTCTTTCTGGCCAGTGTCTCAGCATGAACCCGTGAGCTACAGGTGTAGCAAGGGACCCTGTTTCAGGACGGTGGATAGTCAGCATGATGGCTTAGTGGGCAAGCTGCTTGCTACCAATCCTGGTGACCTGCCTTTGACACTCCCCGTTATCTGTCAAAGTGCTTACCCACAAAGTGGAAGGAGAGAACCAGCTCTCACAAGCTGTCTTCCGTACCCCATAAATACAGCGTGGATTAGAAATGCTTAGCCTGTGTTCAAAAGAAATTATCTGAAATTTCTCAACACTGTTAATCTTTATGTCATGTAGTTTTATGTACTATCACAATGTTGCACAAGAGTATATCATATGAATTCATACTGCCATAGACATGTATTTTCTGTCAGAACTTTCCCAAGTTTTATGGAAATTTACACTAGTCCTTCTGCTGTCAACATACCACATTAATATGAAGTTATTATTTCATACAAATAATCATCTTATATATATATATGTCTCTGTAATTTGCTCATCTTATACTTAGTGTAAGTTTCTCCAAAACAGGCTTAAAATTTGCTTTTAATTTCTGTATAATGTATTGCATGTATTCAATAATTAATTCAGTTTTAACAACTGATGGGCTCTTGCTTTGAAATAGTTTTGCATCTATACCCACATTTATGCTGCTTTGATTTCTGTGAGATAAATTCCCAGAAGTAGGACCACTGGATAGAAGGCAAACTGCATTAGATTTTACCAACTACTGCCATGTTGTTTTCCAGAAAGACTAAAGTAGTCTGCATCTGAATTCCAGCTGAGTGTGTGAGTTCTCCCCTCCTGCCCCCCCTCCATACCACTGGCTGTCATGTTTGCCACACTACAGGGTAAATAGATAACTCAAGGCTATTTCAGCTAGAACTTTCTGGGCTTTTTAAAAATTTCTTGTTTTTCTTCCATTTTTCATTTGTGTGTGGGGTGCATGTATGTGTGCATGAGTGTTTGCATGTGTGAAGGCACACATGTGTGAAAATGTGCCCATGAGTCTGGTACGTGCACATGAGTTGTGGAGGCTGAAAGCTGATGCTGGAAATCATTCTCAATCATTCCACCACCTTATTCTTTTGAGATAGTCTCTAATCAAACCCAGAGCTCTCTCATAGGGCTAGTGTAGCTAACCAGCTTGCTCTGGGGATTCCCAGTCTCTGCCTCCTGAGAATTTCTGGAGAACCACCAAACCCACCCAGCATTTTAGGTGGGATGTGGGGACCCGAACCCCAGTCCGTTTGCTTATGCAGCAAGCATTCTAACCACTGAGCCATCTCTCCAGCCTGTGGTCAAACATTTCTTAATGTACTTACTGTTCGCCTGTTGGCCTGCTTACTTGCTTTTTATTCATTCAAAGAGCCTTTGCATAGTAAAGTTACAAAGTCCTTATCAACATCAGTACAGACTTCAAACCAATTGGTTGACTCCATCCTTATTTTTACAAGCAAATTGCAGTCCAGTGGCCAGACAAGGGAACAAGGGTTAGAATCCAAGATCCTGAAAAAAGCCCAAGATCAAGGCACCCAGCAGGGTGGGACTCTGGGGAGGGTTTCCACTAGAGTCCCAGATGGCTAGTTTGTTACTATAATCTCACAAGGCCTTCCCCACTAGTGTGTGGGCCTTTCTTCTTTCTACGAGGAATCCTGTTGGATCAGAACTGTGCCTCTATAAGCTCAGTATTCACTAATTACTTCACTCGAAGTCATATATCCAAATACAGTCCACGGCAACGGAGACCTTAGGATTCCCACATGTGGATCTGAGGGGGCCACAGATCCGCACGTGATGGACATAGATTCAGAGAAGAGGCGCCCTCCAGAGAGGAAATGACACCAAGGTGCTTCTAGGCCACATTCACAGCTCTGGTACTTTCCATGCTTCAGCCTCACAAGGAAGAATCTGGGCGACTCTCCCCAACTCTCCCCACCCCCCATGATACAGAAATAGCAAAGGAGCCTGTAGGCTCGCAGGGTCAAGAGCAGGAGTCTCAGCAGATGTCTGTGTCCCCTTGATCCAGCACCAGGTCAGGGAAACAGACATGTCTCATTGGACACCATGCCTGAGGGGCCCATGTGATTCTTTGATGTACTAAGAAATATATTTTGAGCTCTGACCCGTTTCTTGTTTCCTGGCTCAGAGCTTCTAAAATCCTTGGAATTTTAGTGATGTGTTTTTATATGCTAACGAGGGAATTGATGGCTGGAGCTCCTCAGAGCCTCAGATTGGGGGGCAAGGGGCTGGTTGTCAAGGAAACCACTTACCAAACTAAAATGTCGGAAATGTCAGCCCCATCCTCCGATCTCTGGGAGGGAGAGGGGTTGAAAGTTAAGGGGATCACCAGCGACTCAGTGGGTCCTACCTTAGCATGAAAAACCCACAGGATAAGATTCAAGGTCACCAGGTTCCCAAGCAGTAATCCAAGAGTGGGGCGGGGGCTGGGGGGCTGGAGTCCCTTCGCTCCTCCAGTCCCAAGAGGCAGAAGTTCCGGTGCTCAGACTTTACCCCGTGTGCTTCTTCATCTGGCTATTCTTTGATCTTTACGATATTCTTTGTAAAGAATCCGCAATCATAACTAGACCAGCTTTGCAGATTCTGTGAGCTGCCTGCCCTCCACTTTACTGATCTTGAGAAGCGGGTTGTGAAAACCTACCGTGCAGCCAAGTCAGATGGAAGTGTTGGTAACCTGCGTCCCAAGGCTGACATCTGAAAGTGGAAGCCTTGCGGGACTGAGCCATTGAAGCCAATAACTTTCAGGGTCCGGGATCCATCCGAAGGACACTATCCCACCCAGCCTTAGTTTCTGATTGGAACTGAATTGTAGGGCATGGGCCTGGTGTTAGAGATTTGGTGGATGTCTGGAAACACGCACACACACACACACACACACACACACACACACACACACACACACACACTTGATCACAGCATTTGCTTCATTCCGTTGACTACAACAAGCCTTAGCTCCATACAAACCCCCTAAAACTCAGGCCAGGGGAGGGAGGGAATCAACATGGACTGAGCTCGCGAATCTTGCATCCTGCAGAACAGAGGTTCACAATAGAGGCAAGGCTAAATTTAGAAAGGTAAGGACAGACCTTTCTCTTCAACACCCGTGGCAGGCTCTGATGGGTCAAACAGCGCCCCCTGGAGGAAGGACGCCTGTGCACTGCTGCTGGGCTGCCCTGGCTTCAGGCCACAGCTCAGCCCTTTGGGACTGTACAGCATCTCCCCCAATCACCCTACTCACCCCCTTGTCCCAGAGTGACCTGCTGTGGCTGTTCTGGCAGGTGTCAACTTGACAACTGGGAACTGAGCCTTTAGGCACACTTAGGTAGAATTAGTTAAGGCCAGCCTTTGGGCAAGCTAGAGGAGATTATCTCGTTAATATGGGAAGACCTGGCCTATGGTGACCGGGACCGTTCCCTAGCCAGACAGATGGTTGGGTTCTTAGCAGACTGGCAAGCTAGAAAACATGTCCCTCTGTCAGCTCTTCCTGTGGACGTGGCATCACGGCTCCATCAACATAGGACTGTAACCTAAAGCAATAAGCATGATAAATCACTTGCTTCCCTAAGGTGTTTGATTCATGCATTTATCACAGGTGAGTAACTAAGAGACTTTTGGTACCAAAGGAGCAGGGTGCTCCTATAAAGCTGGGACACCCACCAATAGCCACCAATGCAGCCTATCTCACCTAACTGGGACAACTGCGGGGGTCCTGGAGGGTCACCAGGAGAGGCTCTCCATCCGTCTGCTCTTGCCCCTACCCTTCCACAGGTGTGGATCCAAAATCCGCTCTCTGACAGACCTGCCACGTCCCTAAGTCTGTGTCTCAGGGACCCCTCTCTGTGACAGCCCCTGATGGTGTGGTCAGAGGTCCACAGGTGGCACAGATCAACTTGTCCCACAGTTCCACCCAAGTGCTTGAGACTAAAGAGGCCCTTGCTGAACAGACCTGGCCCCAGCTTGGGTGGCGGGCGCAGGATTTCTTGAGTATTGGCACCACTTCTACCCTTCCATACAGGGCTTCTCCTTCCTAATCCACACTTCCCCCCTCATCCCTTTACCCTTTTGCCCATTTAGTTCACCTTTAATAGGAACCAGGGTCCTGACTCCTTTGGGTAGAGATCTCCTGTGAAACAAACTCAGGGCACATTGTTCCTCCGGACTGACTTAGCATAGCCCTCCAATTTATTCCCCGTTATGGTATTTAACACTAATTCAGTTATTTGTGGCTGTCACGTAAGGATGAAGAGGCCTCCCAGACTTCAGAGCAGCTCTCCACACCGGCACACCCATGCTCTGGGCCTTTCCCAAAGCACAGGAGCCAACAGTCATCCACAAGGAAGAGCTCGTCATGAAGCCAAAGCAGTTATCACTGGCCGCGCCATGACATAGAGATACACAGACCTGCCAACTCCTCTGATGTCTGTGGGTAACAGAGAGTGGGCGAGAGAGGACAACTTGCAAAGCCCTGGTTCATGCTGCACCCAGACATTAGTGTGCAATCTCCTACTATTTCACCAATCTAGGACTCAATTTTCCCATCCCAGCACAGAGAGGAGTAGTAAGTGGAAAGTTCAGCTAAGTTAGTGTCGCAGAGGCTGTCTGCTTCATTTTGCATAACTGATGCACTGAAACTCTAAGTCCACTTGGGCCCTTGGAGAAAACGGATTGTGACCAACTTCTGTTTGCTTCTGCCAGACCAGATCTCCTGCCCCACCCCCGACCCCTGCTAACCCCACTCTCAGGGACTTTCATATCCTGGGGTTCTACTTCCGAACATTCTAAAATGCGAGTGTTTTCTTGGATGTGAATTTCAAATCGCACATCTGGAGCCCATCTCGCCTAGTCATCTGCCCTCACTCTGAGAAGTTTATCAGTTCTCTTGGAGATAGTCCACCATGCCATTAGCATTGGACATGGATGCCACACTTTGTGAACCTTTTTATCCCTGAGCAAAGCAGAGCCAGGAAAGCAAACCAGATCACCTGGTGCCTGGCTCAGAGCTGGAAAGCTGAACTTATTTGTGAAACGCACTTAATTTCTTTTATGGGGAACAAGGGATGCCAGCCAGGTTCTCTGTGTGAATTGGATGGCAGACCTCCGATTTTTCCAACGGAATGAGAGAATGTATTAGGGTCTACTCATATTGCTGTGTGCACAGACACACCACCTAAACACTAGAAAAATGACATCAGTGCAGGGGGGGTTGAGAGGGGATATTGTTTTACAAGGGACAGCAAGAGAAATTATAAGAAAGATTTAAATCCTACCAGAGACATGGTATCAAAACATATCCTATGATCCCCTCTGTTGTTGTTCTTCTTAACACTCTGCTTTTACAGTAACCACCCACTAAAATAAAAGTCAGGGGGGCTGGAGAGGTAGCTCAGGGGTTAAGCCTCTGCCTTGCAAGTGGATGGTCTTGAGTTCGGATCCTAGACCCCACGTATAGACACCAGGCGGAAGCGGGGGTGGCCGCTTCTGGTGCTGGTAGGGCGGAGCCTGTGAATCCTGGGGCAGAGTAAACAAGGAGGAGGCAGAGGCTGTCCATGCTGGTTCCTGAATTCGCCTGTGGTTCTACACACACACACAGACACGCACACACACTCAATTGAATAAATAAAAATAAAATAAAATAAAATAAAATAAAAGTCAGGAGTCCAGTCTGTCTCCTTCATTCCGTAGAAGCATACTGACCCACCATCTGGTCAGTGGTCAACAAATCCTTGTTGAGTAAGTCAACCTGAGTTGTATAACAATACTAAGATTGTAGTCATTTCACAGGCAAGGAAACTGAGACATGCAGAGGTCCACTGACTTGCAAAAGCTCAACCGCTGGTGAGAGGCAGAGGTGGATGGGAATCTACATGTGGTCTTCATGCACCAGCTTGCGATTCCACAAAGTCATTTCCTGACCTATGGTGCTGGTTCCACTCCATAGTAGTCATGATTCACAGAAAGGAGGAAATGCTCAAAGAGACTCTGATACATGCCCCTTTGACTTTGCCCCACTCCCCCAGCATCTGAGCCAGAAAGGACCAGACAGGAAATGGACTATACATTATATTCAACATGCTGCCTTTCAAAGAGCCATGTTCAAACAGCTCGAGTTTCCAAAACCACGAAGATGGAAACATAGGAAGGAAGAATGTTAGATTTGGAACAATGTTTTGCCGACAGGGAAAATCAGACACCACTGAAGAGGAACGATTAGCCCAGGGACAGTTGGAGTAGACTGTATGAGAACCCAGCAGACCTCTGGACTCCCTATACAGTGCTCTTTCCCTATGACCAAGCACAGTGGATGGGACAATTATACCCAGACATCTCCTATGGATCATCGATGTAACTAGCTTCTTCATCTGATTCTTGGGAGTGTGGTCACAGTGTGTGTTGGTGAAGCCCAAGCTAATTTCCTGGATATTCACATGTAAACCTGGGTTTTAGGTGTCTTTCAGACTGCCCAGTGCTTTGTGAGGATACTGGTCCGAATGAAGGCTTCCTCTCTATTCTCCAGCTCAGACTGTGACTTCCACCCCTAGGAAGGCATTGTTCCCAAATATAATCAAGAGCTATACCCAACTTTCTAATTGATGAATCATCTTTTGGAATTAAGAAAATAAATAGCAAAAATGGCACATGTACACACAAATGCACACATGTAGGAAGATCCTGGTCTAGGGATATAGAAGACAGCCATGAGTAGAATTGGGGATGCCTGGTCAAAGAATTAGACACTAACATAAGAGTTCCATAAGGGGGAAGATGGTCAGAAAAACAAGTCCGGAGACTTTCCTCTAATATATAGACAAGGGCGTATCTAAGGCAATCTGAGACTGGAGAGGCTCTGCCTTAGGCAGGGTTTGGGATCCATTCCAAGAACTGGTATTACTGGTCTTGGAGGGATCTGACTTGGGCGACTGTAGAGCTAGCATGGTGTGCGTGAGTGACGCTATCTCTTCTGAAGATAACAACAACAACAACACACACACAAGTGCACACACACTGTTCTATGTCCCTGTATACAATAGCTTTGCCTCTTGGTCTAGATCACTTCTTGAAGGCTTAGCTCCTATGATCTCCTCAAGCCCCTCCCTGGCTCCTCCCATCTCTGTCCTCATCACTTCTGTGCGCCCAAGATACACTATGCTCCTCCCCATCAGTGTACTGTGGCATGACACCACAACCCACAAACACCTGTCTACTTGACTACCAGGCTGTGAGGTTACCACGAGGAAGGACGGTGTTTTGTGTGTCTATGTCTCCATTACAGAGCCCAAGGCCGGGCACTTAGGAGGTAGGTCCTAAGCAAACAGCAGTGAAACTTATGGTTTTCCTGCTAATGGCAGTCAGTCATACAACCAGGATATGCTTTATCCCTAATGCAGATCATATTAGCACCTGTCACCTACCATGGGGTTTTCATCCTAGTAAGAAATACTGAAGAACTGAAATGGAAAAGTAGCAAAGAACAAAATGGCTCTTCTATCAGTTTGCAAAGACTACTGTGACAAAGTAATTCATGCTGAATTTTGCTTTCTAACCCTGATGGAGGATAGGCATCCCAATCTAGCTTCTTGGGGCCTGAGACTGTATCATGTGTCTCTCCCAGCTTCTGAGGGCTTGCTAGGACTCCCCAGTGTTCCTCAGCTTGTAGACACATTACCAGAATCTCTGCCTGTATATAGTATTCACTCTGTCCTTTGTTCTGGTCTTCCCCCACACATCTGTCTCCAAACTCAACTTCCCTTCTGTCCGAGGACATCAGCCATGGATGAACTGTATACTCAGGTATACTCTCAGTTTTCTCTGTGCATGTGTGCTTTCATGTCCGTGGATGCACATGTGTATGCATATCTGAAGTTGACACTGAGAATCATTCTTGATAGCTCTTCTATTTTACTCCTTAAACAGGGTCTCAAATCCCAGTTTACTCATCTGACTAGTCTCATAAACCAGCTTGCTCTGTGGATTCCAAATCTCTGCCTTTAGGGGCTGGGATTAAGGCTGAATTTATATGTGTTTGGGGCTCTGGATTCTAGTCCTCTTGTTCACACAGCAAGCATTTCAACTGAGGAGTCAACTCCCCAGCCTCATGGCATCATTTGAACTTGATTGTCTCCCGAAGATTCTATTTTCAAATTAATTCACATCCTGACACACTGAGATGTTAGCTTTTGGATATGAAATGGCCCCCGGAGGCTCATTGCTGAAGGTTTCATCTCCAGCTGGTGACAGGCACGATTCTGAGAGGCCATCGGAACTTTGGGAGACAGGGCTTAGAGGAGAAGGTGGGTCTCTGGTCTGTCTGGGGCGGGCAGCCTATCTTGCCCTGGGCCCTGCTCTGTCTTACTCTCTGCTTTCTGACTAGCACAAGGCCCACCCATCCCCTTCTAATGGCTCCTCTACCATCATGTCTCCCCCACCTCACTTACTGCAATGGAACCAGGGACTTTCAGAACTTCAGAAACTGTGAGCGAACATCACTCTTTCTTCATTTTCAAATTGCTTCTGCCAGGTTGTCATCTCGGTGATGCAGGATGAACACCTTGGGGATGAGGATGTCATCATATCCTCTGGGGACACAATCCAGCATAAGAGGGCACCCTCAAACCAACAGATGCTCTTGGACCATTCCCCAAATCATCATGAGGGAAACGGCTGGATCAAGTTGTGGATTTGCCTGAATGTGTTTCTAATGTCCTTTCTTCCATCAGCTTCCTCATTTGGTGACTTCCTTTTACTTGTGATTTTGTGTCCCCTGGTAGCTTACAGGGAATGCACTCCAGCAAACATGCATATGGATGAAGGTGAAATAGACTTCATATCCAGGGATGTTGCTTCATTTGATGATGTTTCAGACACAGCAGTGAAGGGTAGAGGGGCATGTGTGAGTGAGTGTCTGCATGCATAAGAGAGAGAAAGAGGGGGAGGGGGAAGGAAGAGACAGAAAGGTAGACAAACGTGGGGAAAAGAAGAAGAAACAGGACATTAGGTCATTCCAGCCAGTTCCCTCCTCCTGGGACATCACATGGTCAGGTGGTCAAGGGGAATCTCCCGAGACAGGATATAAATGAATTCAGAGGGGGAGAAAATTTGAATGACACCTTGCAACCATGGAAGCTGCCCCACGGGCTAGTTTTAGACTGTACAACTAATAAAAGTAAATACAAGCCGGGCATCAGCCTGTATCTAGCTAAGAGCAAGGACGCTGACCTAGGGTCTCAACTTGGTAGCTGGTCCTACCACCCGCAGGTGAGGCTGGGCCAGGCCCCTACCTTCTGTACACCCAGTCTCTTCACTGCTCTCCTAGGGAGGGGAGTTGGGTGAGGCTGGAGTGGAAGGGAAAGCTGATCTCTAGCCCCTTGGCACTCACACGTCCTCTGAGGAGCTGTAATGACCCCTCTGTACCACGGGAAACCATCAACACCACAGCGAACGGGGAGAAAGGGCAACGAGCGTGCGCTGAGCCTTCATCTGCTCACTCGATCTAAACAGAAATCACTTACCCTAAACGGCAATCAGTCCCGATGGCCTCCTTTCCAAATGTCTTGTATGACAATGAGTGATTTGTAACAACATCCAATCAGGCGCACCTAACCTTCCTGTAATTGCCTGTCCTTTTCAGCGTTCTTAAAAGCTTTCCAGTGGAAGAGAACAGCAGCTCCTTGGCAGACGCAGGCTATTATACAGAGAGATGCACCCTCTCCATGCCTCGCCTTTCCTGACCATCTCTGCACGTCTTCCAGGACGTGCGCCCCCTTCAGGAGGAACTGCTTCCCTGCGGATGGATGTGGATCTGTCCCGGCTCACCTGCCCACAACGCCCCTCCAAGTTCCCAGAAGCTGGACCCTGCAGGATCGTCCGTCTGCTTGGGGCCAGAAGGAAAAGCAGCAGCACTTCCACCCACACCAAATGTTGCCGTGAAAGGGAGAAGAACAGGGCTGAGGAGGTGGATGAGGACTCAAAGCCTTTGCTTCATTAGCAGAAGGATCTGAATTCGGATCCCCAAATCCCATGTAAAAATGCTACATAGATAATGGCATGGGACTGCATTTCTGGACCTAGAAGGCAGAGCCTGGGAAGTAGAGTAATAAGGAAGTAGAGTAATCCAGGATGGTACCTAATATCACCTTTGCGCCACCACAGACACTCACACTACCCACACCCAAACACACATGTGCACGCGTACACACACACACACACACACACACACACACACACACACACACACAAGAACCAAACATGGAGAACATTTAAGGATATGTCTTTGGACTCAGGATCTGGGCTAAGCTCCCTGCAGGCCAGGAGAGAAGATTCAAGCCTGAGCTCTACGCTTTGACCAGAAGAACCAAGTATGTGTGCCTCTGCAGGCCTCAAGCAGCAGGAACCTGGGGTATGACTCAAGGCCACACTCAGCGCCCCCACATGGTGGACAAGGGTAAAGCAGAGAACTGGACTCCACAGACCACCTGATCACAAGCAGGAGAGGGAGAGAGAAGCAGATCCCGCCGGAGGAGCCAGAGCTACTTTACCTTCTTGACCCCAGGCGCATCACGTTCCCTTCGAATCCCTTGCCATGTGTACGGGCTACTCTTCTCTGTTGCTGTGAGACAACACCCAAAGTCAAGCATCTTAAGGGGAAAGGGAGATTTATTCGGCCTACAGCTCCAGACAGAAGATACAGTCTCTTATGACAGAAATAGCATGGCTGGCTAGCAGAAGGTGAAGGAGGCATAGGTCACTGCAGACATTGAGGAAGCTGAGAGCTGTTGCTGCAAGCTCAAGAACAGACTCCCTCACTCAAGCAGGGCGGGGCTAACCAAATTCAAGGCCCACCCCCTGTGACGACCTCCCTCCAGCAAGGCTCTACCTCCCCCTAAAGGTACCATGACTTGCCCTAACTAAAGATTTGAACACATGAGCCTATGGGGAACAACTCACACTCATCAATTGCTGACTCACATTTCAAACCATGACAATATGTTTCTACAGACTCGTTGCACAAATGTATCTTGGTACTGTCAAAAAACTTGAAGGGGCAGGCAAGAGACAGAACTCAGTCAATAAAATCTCTGTCTCATAACCATGTGGACCTGAGTTCAGATTCCTCTCTATTCACATACATGCCTGCAATCCTAGTGCTGGGGAGGGATGGAGACAGGCAGATGCTGGGACTTGCCGGTCAGTCAGTCTAGCTGAATGTGTGAGCTTCGGGTTCATTGAGACCCTGTCCCCCCAGAATGAAGGGAAAAACAATCAAAAGCATCAACCTCTGGCTTCCGCAAGCGCATGCAAGTGCGCGCACGCACATACTCAAGATGTGGGTTTGGCCCGCTCTGGGGCTGACAGATGGGAAGCACACTTGGTTTGGGATGCTTCGTTGGGTGGCCAGTGACTGGTCAAGGAAAGTCTGTGTTTATCAGAGGTTCCTCCAAGGAAAGATGAGTGGCAGCTAGTGGCAGAGTACAAGACAGACACTGAGCAGAGGGGACACAGGAGTGTAAGAGCACTAAAGATACAACCCAGCAAGCATGTAAGAAGTGATGTGAAGTGCAGGGGCAGACAAGGAAACAGAGAATGACAGAGGACGTAAATGTCCGCATTGACATCAAGGCCAGCAGGTGGCCTGTCCCATGACTTGTGATCTCATCATTCAGGAAACTAAAATGTTCTGTTCTTTACTCTGAGAACGGTCCACGGGAAATCTCTCTTTTGAATCCTTGCAAACTAGGAAATATTGTTCTCACTAGACTAAACATCCTTCGCAAGAATAGTTCCCAAACCTGCATGCCCACACATCATCCCTGTTCCAAGCATTGGGGGTACGTGTGCCCTGGACCTTCCTCATCTTTGCAGGAAGACAGGAAGCCCCTAACTTACCTCACTCATTTCTGCCCATTGCTGTTGGCTGTGGTCTCTGCAACCTCCTGCCTGGGAAGGAGCAGGGATGGCTGTCTCTGTCACTCAGCCCCAAAGATCCCCTCCACCATGAGTGACAGCCTGCTGCTCCTTCAAGGAACACTTCCTCCAAGAAGCCCGTCCATCGCTCAGCTGGACACAAGATAAACAGTTTGCACCAAGTATTTGGTGCCCACAGTTCTAAAGCTACTTATTTAGCAACATATCTGTTTCTGTCTCCAGCCACACTGTAGGGCCCTAGACAGAGACCTGAATGCTACCTCTCTATGTTCTCCCCCAGTGCTTGGTACAGTAGCTTAGTTCTGCTGTGAACTTAAGAAACATTTTTGAATTAATGGGCTGATGAAAGGCACTGAAATGTGCAGGCAAGATTGCCTCTGAACTGTGGTCCTGGGAGCTCGGGATGGAATTCTCCTTTTGTGCTCACCTTCTCTCCCACAGAAAGCTGACAGGTTCAGTCCAGTTCCTAATCATAGCCTTCCACCAATCCCCAGGTCAAGCACATGAGAACCACCTCCACCTATGGGAATCCAAGCTGCACACCTTCCCAGATGGCAGGATGCTGGGGACTTTGGGCAGAGTCTGAGGGTTGCCTTAGGTTTAACAAGCTCAGTGGAAAAGCTGCTAAAAAACCATTGACATTTTCCCAGCACTGTCTCGCACTGTCTTTCTCTGTTTCGTCTACTTGCTCCTGGTAGACCATGTCCTGTTCTACTATAACTTTCTCATGCCCAGATCCTACCCAAACTTTGAACCTCTTAAAAATAGAAACTGGGATCTCAGAGAGATAGCTGGGTTCATAAAGTGTCTACTAAGGGTCCGATCCCCAGGTCCCATATAAAAAGCTGAGGACACTGGAATGTGTCTATAACCCAGTAAAATAAATAAATACATAAATAAAACAGACAGATCATTGGAACTCATTGGCCAGCAGCCAGTTAGAGACCCCCATCTTCAAGAACAAGACTGGTCCAGGCTCACAGAAGACCAACGAAACTGCTGTTTATTAGCTTTGTCATGGGCTCTTAACCATGAAGAGCTGGAAGTTCAGTCAGCTATCTACATCCTAAATGTATTGTTTACCTTATCGCTCATATATTGTATTATATTATAGTCCAATTTAAAAAAAGAGGTGGGAGCCAATAAGCTAGCTCAGTGAGTAAGATACCTTACTCACTTAAGCCTTATAAGCCCACATGTCAGAAGAGAACTGACTTCTGAAAGTTGTCCCCTGACTTCCACCCCCACATGGCCCCTGGCATATAACATGCATGTGCTTCTCTGTCTTTCTCTAATAAAAAAGTTAAATTTAAAAAAATTTAAAGAGGACATGAAAGTGGATGGGATATTGTTGAAGGGATGTCTACAGGGAGTGGGAGGGGGAAGATATGATCAAAATGCATTGTATATATGTATGAGAATGTCAAACAATATTGCTTTAAAAAAAATAGGTGGCTATCAATTAGGATGACACCTCACATCAACCTGAGCCCTCCATATGGATCGACAAAATATACGATCACATGGAAATGCCCATATGAACTTATATATCATACATACCAAAAACAAAGTAAACACTGTGATTTTCTCATTTCTGTATCTCCGGAATCATGAGTGACCTTTGGAAGTAGAAGAAATGTAATAAGTAAAGAAGGAAGAGCTAAAGAAGAAAGACAGAAAAGGAAGAGAAGGGAAAGAAGAGAAAAGGAGAGAAGGAGATCAGAGAGAGGGTGGACTGGGGAGGAGGGACCAGTGAACCGAGAACTCAATTTTTGGCCAAGGACCAAGAAGAATCCAGAAGCTACCCACCTGCACAAGAGTGTCACCTGCTCATATAATCTGCTTACTCATCAGTTTTCCCATCTTTAGAATAGGGATGATAGCAGTACCTACCCCCAAGGTACTTACAAAGTGGAATAAATTAGTTCAGGTAAAGCTCATTTGGTGCTGTCTGTCACAGAATAAGCAATCAGCCCCTTAGCCACTGTCTCTACCGTTCTCCTCCTCCCAGGAATGGCTCCTTCGGGCCACAAGCCCACACCTGCTCCCGAGAGCACCCTTCTCTTTCCAATAGATTCTCCCTCCAGCTAAGGGGCAGTGCGTCTTTACTATGTGTTAAATTGCCTCCAATTGTGTATACTTGAATGTGTGATTTACTGGGTAAGGCTGTATGTGCTTTTACAGCTCCTGTCTTAAGAACGGCCTGTAACTGATTGCAAACTCAAGCCACAAGCATACAGTGCCCAGCAGAATGGAGTGAAGGGAATTGCAGGAGCAGAAAAACTGCAAAAGAAAATCAACAAACCACAATCCAGAACTTCAGAGACTCTATATCAATCACATAGAACTAGGACAGCCTAATCTCTCCCCATCCTGGAGCTCAGGGACATTTGCGGAAGAGGGGGCGGTAAGATTGTAAGAGCAAAAGGATGGGAGGAGCAACGATTTGCAAGATTCTCAACAATAGTTGGGGCCAAAGCAATCATAATGGAACTTTGCATGCCCTGCGCAATGTCCAGCGCACTGTTGCCCTCATAAAGTCTAGCATCTGTTAAGGGCACCGAGACCCCTGGAGGCAAGGGATTGACAGCCATAGTAGTAATCTTATGATTAAGGGGAACAAGAGAAAGGGCTTATGGAAATGCCACTGGGTCCTTATATGTCATCGGAGAGGAGGACCCAGTGGAGAATTAGGCGCACACAATAAAGGACTCTCTGGGAATTGGGGGGGAGACACTGGGGGAAGGGGAGGGGGGAGGGAGGGAACTGGTAAAAAATTTTAAAATGTACAATTAAATTTTTAATAAAAAAAAAAAAAAAAAAAGAAAAAAAAGAAAAAAAACTGAACTGAAAAAAAAAAAAAAAAAAAGAAAAGGTTCCAGCCGTGGTGATTTAGGCTTAGCATGTTTCTCGAGTCAGAGCAAGGCCTGGAACCCCTAACACCATCTGGGAAGGTCTCTAGCTGAGGTGGGCTGCACACCTATCTGCGCTCAGTTTGGCTTGGCTCTGGCCTTACCTGCAGCCCTCAAGGTTCAGAACAAGACTCGCAGCCTGAGGGTGTCACCAGGAGGTTCACAGCTCGTGGCCCTGAGAGGGTCGTCTTCTGGTCAGAGCAGAGCCAGCGCTTCCATTGCGGCCCAGCACGAGCCTTCATCCAGCAGCACCCCGCAACCCCGAGACCTGCACCTTTGACAGCCTGTGTCGCTGGACCTGCTGCGTCAGCCTCAGCGAGCACTCAGCAAGTGTCCGTTAATGATAGGATGACTGTCAAAGTTGACCCCAGCCAGGGATATCATGGAAAGTATCTGTGGCAAGTTATCCAGCCAAGCAAGACATCACCAGCAGGGATTGCTGAAGTACTAAAGGTACAACACAAAATCCATGTAAGATCCAAATCCTATGATGTCAAACATCAGAGAATTCATGCAAGCGAAAAGTCATGTGAAGGTACAGAATGTGGGAAATCTTTCTCATGGAATTCAGATGTCACTCTGCATCTCAGAACACATACAGGTGAGAAGCCATATGAATGTGAAGAATGTGGAAAAGCTTTCTCATGGCTCTCCTTGCCAGATGTACCTTGTTGTCTCTGACATGCGTGACATCTTCATGTCTCAGTGGCAAATAAGGCTTCAACTCCACAGCACAAATTGCTCTTCTTGGGCTTCTAAACTACAGACTTTCTGCCACATGCTGCCTGGATTCTGTCATTCTCTGAAACATTGTTATGTCCAGATATTTATGCCTTTTTGTCTGAAATCAAGGAAATATTCTAAGTGGGTAAAGTTTTCAGATAACCAAGCTTTTATCCTTCCTAACATGAACTTGGATTGCTTTAGCCTTTATGGGTGAAAGGTGTGTTCCGCACATAGCAACCTTCCCCTCACCGTGAATTCAGTGGGCAGCAATCGTGATGTAGTGGAAATAGACCTAAAGCCCCTCACCTGCTGGAAGGCCATGAAATCTCTCTGGGTTTCACTCATCCGTCAAACCGAGTTGAGCCTGTCTACCTCTGGAAATTCTCAGACTCGAGAGCAGAGAGACGCATTGGTGGTGTCGCACACACTCCACAGGGCTGTGTGGATATGCAACGTCACCACGAGACACGCCCTTGGGAATTCTTTCAGCCTGCAGAGCCACTTGTCCCTGCGTTAAGCAACCCCATGGTGCTGTGCTGAGCTGTGGCTTCCTCTAGCTCCTCCAGGGCTGTTAGTTCTTCCAAGCGGAGCTTCCTCCCACTCCCAACCCCATTGTGCTTACAGAAGGACTCCCTGCTCCTGTCATGGCCACTTCTAGGTCTGTCCCGCAATACCCACCACCATGCCAAAGGAGCTTGGTGTCTAACACACTAAATACATAGGTATGCCCTTGCCACAAAGACAGGGATGTCAGGCATTCCTGGAAGCGGGCTAGATCTCAGGAAGCATCCGGTTCAGTGCTATCAGTGAGGAATCTAAGGCCCAGGAAGATGGGGTAATGGTCCAATATCCAACTGGTACTTAGCAGCAGAGCTAGTAGAACGGTCTAAAGGAGACTGGTTCTGTCAGCAAGGTCATAAAGGACATGGACACTGTGCTCTTTGTTGTTTTCCTAGTCACCTCTAAGTCTGCAGCCATGATTCTCGTGCAGGTGGCCACATAAGACCAGGAGGAGTAAGACAAGAGAGTTCTCCAGCAGTCAAAAGGTCAGGCTAAGCTGTGAGAGATGAACTCAAGGAGCCCCCGGCACACATTCATACAGAACTGTGCAGATCTAAGTTCTGCTTCCATCCCAATTCATGCGTACAATATGAACGGTGATGCCACCACGGCTCCTTCCAACTGAGTGTGCAGTCACGATAGTCCACTGGAATTGACAAATACTGGTTTTACCCCCAGACCTGCTGTACTGGGCTCGGTAGAAGGCGCCCAAGTGGCTCCTGGACCCGTTATAACCTGAGGAGCCCTAGCCCCTAGAGGCTCTGAAATCAGTATTTCTACCTTCCCTGCGTCTGTCCTCGGGGACATGGGCACCAGCACCCACTGAGACTCTGTAGGGAATCACGAACTGCCTGGAGTCCCCTACTTTACAAGGTGGTCTCTCAGTCCTTGTTACATGAAGCCTTTCTGCAGCCTCTCCCGATGCGCCGAGGTCACTGTGCACAGGAAGTTTTCAGGATGAGGGAAGGAAATTGTGCCATTGTACCATGAAGAAAGCCATTACCAGCCCGTTAAGCGAGGCAGGAAGAGTTCAGTGGCGCACAGACCCGGATAAGCATCCCCTGGCTTCCCAGACGGTTCCGCTCCTTACACAACTCTTCATCTAAAGAAGCGATTTGGCCTTTGCGTGAGTTTAATCGTCTCCCAGTTGGGGGGGGGGGTTTCCTGGGCACAGTACAGTAGGGGGAGAACAGGAAGGGACAGAAGCTCACGGCTGCCCACACTCCATGGCTGTAGCTACTTGAGTGGACAACTCTCTGCAGACACATCCGTGCCTTGCATCCAGTGGACGACCCTCTGCAGACAGATCTGTGCCTTGCAGCCTGGACATGGGGTCCAGAGAGAGAGAAAGTTCTCTCATTCCTCTGTCTTCACAGCACTGGAGCTTGCAGCTCTGGGATGTCAAAGGTTTCTTGAACCCTGCTGTATATCTGGCCAGAGGCAGTGAACAGGGAGTGACCAGGCTGTTCTGGGCCCACTGCCCTGGCTTGTTGCTAGCCCTAGAGAGAAAAAGATAATCAAGTCCCATGTGTAACTTCAAATGAGACATTTCCAGATAACTGAAGTCCATCCTGGTCACTTGGCTTTCCCTGTTAAGGATGGACACTTTTCAAGCCTGAGTGATTTGCCTCTTTTAGCTGCAACGATGTGCAGATCACAGATCAATTGCTTTTGGGCTGCTTGTGCATGTCGTTGGAGCAGAAGCTGTAGAGGACAGTGACTTTTCCTCTCTTTCTGCCTGTCATTCTCACAGTACTAAGAACAATGCCTGGTGGATGCAGGATGTCCTATAGGTCTCAGAGAAGCCCTCAGGAGCCGGAATTGAAGGTCTTTCCTGAGCCAGACACAGCCCACTGCTCTGGAGACATGCAGACACGGACACAGGGTTTCTCTGCTGGTGAACAGAATACACGGGCCAGCTGGTGGACATCTAGAAGGTCACTGCAGGCTCCCATGCTGGAGAGTGAGGGTCACACTAACTCCAACACAGGCTGCTCTACCCTAGCGTAACGGTCTGAAAATTGTTCTTCCTTCCCACTCAGCTGTCACTTGAGGTTTCAGAGACACTGTTGGCAAGACAGGATGTTAGCAACTGCCCTCAGGAAGAGCAGATGTTAGCTGAAGGATGGGACAATGATTAAAGCGCTTGCTGTTCAGGCAAATGGATGGGAGTTCAGATCTCCACGTTGCATGTAAAATGGCAGGTGGGTGTAGCAGTCAGTTTGTAATTCTGGCCCCAAAAGACAAAGGTCTAGGAATCCAAAGAGCAAGCTGGCCAGGCAGGCTAGTCCTGATGGCATACTCTGGGTTTAAGTAGAGACCCAGGCTCAAAGCAGAAGGGTGGAAAAGCACACAAGGATGATTGTCAATATGACCTTCAGAAGTACCAATACACACACACTGGTGTGCACGTGTACCTGTACACACACACACGCACACACACACACACACACACACACACACACACACGCGCACATGCATGCACACACACACACACGGCCCCGTGCAGATGCAAACACTCACACACATACCCCACATACACATTCATATGAAAAAACAAAAGTAAGAGCAGGTATGAGGTTCAGGGGTCCCCCTGCAATCTCTGTCAGAGAAGATAACACCCCTCCATATCGGCACACTGCTGCTGCAGCCTTCCACCCTGTTCCAGGTCCAGGCCACCATTCCAGCACAAATATCACATTCTTCAGGTGAGAGGCTGAGCTCCAAAGGCAAAGTGGCTTGCTAAGCTCACAGAGCTCAGAGGAGCAGAGATGATATCAGCCATCAGGCTGCTGAGCTCCGGCCTGAGGTCCTCTGCTCGTGACAGCTGCGTGCCTGCTCTCCCCGCTCCCCGTCCCCGGCACACGAACCCTTTTGGTTTCCTCTTGGCTGGGAAAGCAAAATCAAAAACAAATATAAGAGCTTGTTAAAACTCTTCGTAAAATGAAAATCATAAGCACAATTCCATTTTGCTCCACATCAAAGGTCATTAGGGAATTACAAATTAAAAGCAGGATGCGACCGCATGGCTATTAGAAGAGCTAAAATTCAGAACACTACCACATCGAATGCTGGCAAGGGGCAACTGGCTCCCATTTGCTGCCGGTTAGAATACAAAATGGGGCAGGCCTTTCTGAAGATCAAGTGGCAGTTTCTTACAAGGTGAAGTATATAACCCGGCGATCATACTTTGTGACATTTACCAAGTTGAGTTGCAAACTTAGGTCCACAAAAAAACCCACGCCACAATGTTTATGACAGCTTTATTTATTTATTCCAACCCAAACTTGGAAGTATCCCCAATGCCCTTCCATTAGGGAGTGAGTACACAGACTCTGGAGCATAATTACACAATGTTATTCCACATTGTATAGAAAGAGAATGTGGGGGGAAAAACTTAAATACATATTAGTAAGTAAAAGCGTCTAACCCAAAAATGAGCAAATGGCATGAATCCAATTATATGTCATTCTAGAAAGATAGACTCATTACAGAGACAGAAAACTGATCAGTGACTGCCAAGAGTTTGGAGGATGAATCTGTGGATCACAGGATTCTCAGGGCCATAAACCACTGTGTACAATACCCTCATGACGGGTCCAGGTAGTGAGCATTTGCTAAAATCTATGTAACTATATAACATAAGTGTGGACTCTATGAAAACTGTGGAGTACAGAGGATGATGATGCACCAATATTGACTCATCCGTTGCCACTAATATGCCATACTAGTGCAAGATGTTAACAACAGAAGCTATGAGAAGGGAGAGGGAATGTATGGAAACATACTTCCTGCTCAAAGTTTCTTTAAACTTTAAACAACTCTTTAGAAAATAAAGTCTCTTAGTAAACATAAATAAAGAAAATAAACATAAATAAAGTGTACATGCAATATGTGGCACTGCTCTGTGTGTGAAAGCCATGAGCTTTTAACACCTGAACCACCTGGGAGTCATGAGCTTTAATACCACGAGCCATGTAGAAGCAAGGAGATTGGCTGCCATGTCTCTGTCATCTTGCCCAGCATCCCACAGCTAATGAGGAACCTAGTTGCCCCTGGAACCTTGTCTTCTCCTGACTCCTACGCCTTTGGAAGTTGTACCCATGCACCTAACCAGTGAGCAGAGAACCCTCCATCTAAAGTCATCCTTGGTTAGGTGTGGTCTCGCTCTGATATATTTAATGACCCTTCCAAGATTGAGAAGGTGGCTCAGTGGGCAAAGTGTCTGTTGCACATGAGAGAGAACAAGAGTTCAGGTGGCCAGCATCTATGCAGATGCCACATGGATCTGGCCTTCTGGCAGCTGGTCTCTATTCCCAACACTTACAAGGCAAAGACTGGGAATTCTTGAAGCAAGCTGACTTATATACATCCCTCAACATGGCCTCCCTATGGATATATATATGCCAGCATATGTACACACATGAAAAATAAAACATGTAAGTAAAAATGAAGTCCTGGAGAGATAGCTCCAGGGTTAAAGCCTTTGTCTAAGATCCCACGTAAAAGTAAAAGGGCTGGGCAGGGTTGGGGTAGGGAAATGGCAGTGGCCTGCATTTCCTGCCCTGGAAGACAGAGCCTGGGAAACTCCAGAGCAAAGAAAATAAGTGGGCAGAACAAATCCAGGAGGATTTCTGAAGTCACTCTTGGACCTCCACAGACATACATACTCAAATGCCCTTTAGTGTATACACACACATAGAGAGTGATTCTGTCCCTGCCACCCCATCACTTGGCACATGGCATCTTGTTACTGCCCTGAGGAATTTCTCGCTGCAGCTTTTATTTTCCAGAAGTAATTCCTAATGCCCAAACTGGATCCTTCCCATGGGGAGATTGACCCCTGGTCCCCTAGATGGATCTTTGGGGAAACTTTGGTAAATAACCCTGGGTTGCCCCGCATCACAATGCTACCTGTGGAGGAGGTCAGGAAGAGCAATTTCCACCATTGAAGTCATTGTGGGACGCAGCCGCCAGGCTGACAGATCGGCAAGGAGTCGTGTACAGGCGCAGGCAGTAAAAGGCTCATCATCTCACTCAAGCCATCTTCATTCACCCTGTATTTTTCCACACATTTCATCTCTCATCATGGCTGACTGCCTCGAGCATTCATGTGAAAATAGCAGATTTTTGCCTCTGTGTGTTACTCCCCGTCTCCTCCCAATAATGCAGTTTATTGGATTCTCAGGAATGACATAAACACTTGGCATATCCGAGAAGAAAAAATGAAGAAGAAAAAGGAAAAGAGAGCCAGCCAAGCGAGCGCATCTCAGAAAGAGGAGGCGGGCCTGCTCTCCAACACAGGGTAGTCAGTGCTGCCATGATAGAAGGACCCTTCATGTGGGTATCATTTTGCAGATGGGGAGACTGAGGCAGAAAGGTCAATTTTCTCAGGGTCTGTACATGAAGCAGTAAGACTGATGCTCGCCATCCTTGGGTTTTCTTTCTCTTTGTGACCTCCCCCCAAAAAAGTGAAACCTGACAGGTCTATGGACGTGAGATTGGACAGAATCACTCTCTATGTGTGTGTATTAGACAATAGCGAGTCTTAGCAAGGCTTTTTGAGCATCCTCTCTCTCAGCATCCCCAGGGTCAAAACTCATGGCCCAATAGGATGAGAGACAGATTGTGAAGGGCAGAACATAGGAAACAGCATAACTTGAGCACCAACTGCATATTCAGCTAGCAGCTAGGAATTGGACATGGGTCAACTTGAGTTTCTAGAACCATCATATAGAAATCTTTCTGAAAGGGACTCTGGGATTCCAGCACTGCATATTCCTGAGAAGAGCTATAACCCATATTGACTCGGGCTTATTATTGGCCAGGTGGCATCTAAACACTTAAATGCTCATGATAATTAGTATTGTCAGCTTGACAGGATCTAGTATCACCACGGAGACGTGCTCCTGGGCATGTTGGTGAAGGGCTTGGTAGACTGGGTTAACTGGTGTGGGACACCATTCCACAGAGAGAGGCTGGACTGGATGAAAGGAGAAAGTGAGCTGAGCACCAGCGTTCTTCTCTCTCTCTGCTTCCTGACTGCGAATGCAATGTCACCAGCTGCTTCAAGTCCCTGCCACAGGGACCTCCCCCACCATGGTGGACCGTGAGCCAAAACAAACCGTTCTGAAGGTGCCATCTGGCCTCAGCAATGAGACATGCAACTGATAGAGTGCTCCAAATCATCCAAATCATCTCGCATGGGCCCCTCGAGGCGGATATGACCAGTTTCCCACAGGCAGGATGCGAAACCAAAGTTCACAATGGACATCCCTGCGATTACATTCCTGCTGGTTCACACCAGCAACCCGACCCCAGAGTTGAGAGTCAGTACATGCGTGTCTCTTTGGAAGTATCTACTCCTCCGGATACAGGCAATAACCTCAACCCCCTCCGTGAACAGAGCCAGGAAGGTGTTTTAATGGTGTTTTAATGCCATCTCAGTAGACCAGAGCCACTACTTCCAACTTCATTCTTATTTCCAACCATCATTGGTTGGCTTGAAGAGGTCACTTCCTGGTGGGCTTCTTGTGCGCTGGTTTTGGGGAGACCAACAGAGAAAATAAAGCCAATCTTTTCTTCTCGTTTTCTTTCCTCCTCCTTTCTCCTTTCACTTTGAACATACTGATTCTTTCCTCTTCCTCACACCTACTTGATAATTGCCCAGTGAGGGTGACATTTAGAGGCATAGACCTGGAAGAGATTGCATGGATCTGGATATGCCAGAACACTAAATTTAACCAACCCAGAAGGCCTTGGGGAAGTTGGGAGGAAGAAACACGGAGGGACTAAATTTCATCCTGTACCTGTCCCCTAGCCCTCCCCTCCCTTGTTCATCAAGCAGAAGAACATAGCTTCAATCAGCTACATTCGTCCCATGCTGTTGCTGCTTGGAAAGGTCCTAATCATGTCCCTATTGTTTAGCTCTCCACAAAGGGAGACAATGCAGTTTCTTAGCAGAAACCTGAAGTCCGTTGATACATGTGTGTCTACACATATGAACATGCACACACCGTTCTGTTCTTATGTGTACATACTCTTTCTCTGTCTCTCTTTCTGTCTCTGTTTCTCTGTGGCTCTCTGGCTCTCTCTGTCTCTCTGGCTCTGTCTCTCTGTCTCTCTGTGTCTTTCTCTGAGGTGCAGTAACACAATAGAAGGAGTGCAGAGTCCCCTTTCCAGGCTGAACATGTTGTGCTCCCCAAATCCCTTCTTGCGAGAGCCATCAAACGCCAACATTAATGGAAGCCTTGCAAGCCTTCGAGCTAATTTGGGGAGCCTGTCTGGTCTCAACAGATGCAGAACCACCAGGAATTTTCTCGCTGCCTCAGTTTCTCACTTGAGCCAGGAGCCTTGAAGCGCTGGCAGAACCCCTTGAGCTGTCCCCCTCCCTGCCATTCAGCAGTGTGCATGCAAATGAAGCAGAACCCTTTAGGAATGGAGATTGGATCTGTCCGTCGGATTTGAGAAAGTAAATAAACGATCTACAAAGATTTCCCTTTCGTGCAGAAATCTTAAGCCCTTATAAAATGTCATACCCTAGGCGATTTTGCTGTTCAATAAGATGCAAAGCAGGAACCAGATGTAATAGAGTGAAGCAAATTATTGTCTTAACAGCTGGAACCAGGATGCCTCTTAGGGGGAGAGCAGTGTTTGCTGAGGAAAATGTTCCTCGGAAGGCATGGTGTGATGGATGGGTCACTCGGCCAGCGTGGCTCTGCCTGCCTGGCTGTATCTATGCTTTTGGGAGAGCCAGTTTACTGCACAACGAACCCCATGTACATTACAAGACGTGACTACAGGAGGGGTGCAAAAGACACCCGAGAGACTGGCAAGTCATCCCTGCCCATGATTTCCTAAACCAGGAATCCCCAAGGTAACCTGTCGGCTGACGACCTGCTCCATAAGAAGCCCCGCCCCAGAGCAGCTGAGTTCATCTTCAGGGCCATGTGCCCGATGTGATTTAGATGTCGTTTGGGTGTGACCCCTCGAAATTCATGTGTTAGAGTTTAACCTGTATTATGAAATACTGAGAAGTTGGGGGGAAAAATCCAACTGCAGTGTTCAAAGGTAGAGCTTTGAAAAGAATTATTAGGAATAGATAAGGTGAGCAGAGATAAGGGATACTGTGGCTAGATACTGGTGGTCTTTTGAGAAGTGGGCTTGATCAGGAGTAAAACACGTGTCCAGTCATCAGTATGCACCATGTGATGCCTTGTGGTATGTCAGGACTTTGTCAGCAAGACAGGCATCACCAGACACAGAGAATGAACCTCCAGAACAATGAGGTCAATAAACCTCTTTTCTCTGAAAGGTCATGTTGCCTCATGTGTCTCATGGCACTAATAAAACATAAATTAATACACCTCCCATTGATCCCCAGATTTATGAGAAATTATAACTACTATTTAAGACACAGACTTTTGAGACGTTTTGCTACACAGCAATAGTTAGTAGGAGCTGATTTAGAAGGTCTTAACTAACATTGCACATAAACAAATTTTTAAATTGCAAGGAATGTGAAAAGGAATGAAGGAGGAGAAAGAAGAGAGAAGGAAGATAGGACAGTCAAGAGAAATCAATGGAAGAGAAAGTATCCCAGAGAGCTCTTTTCAGTATTAATCATTTGTGCGGCTTCACTGTGTCCATCATTTATTCAGGAAAGCCTGCGTCATGCATGAAAGCATTGTGGTGTGAGGAAATGAGTGTGGGAGCACATGTGGATAAACCACCGGAAGAGGATGCGCCCCCTCTTCTGGGTAAACGCAGGATGGAGAAGAGACGCAGACATGTAACTAAGGATGCACTTAGAAACAAAGGGAACCACTAATGTAGACGTCCTTCAGGAATCCACAGAAATCTTGGGGAGTATCACTGAACTCTTCTAAAAATGGACTAGGAGTCCATGTCGACTTAACTAGAATTCTTAGAGGACAGATGCTCCAGCACTTTTCCCACCTGTGTACCCGGTACAAGCTCCTCAGGCCTCTATTTGTTAACCCCAGGGGATACCTGAGTTCCCACTTTTCTGAGCTTGTCCTCACCAGTTCTGGAAGCAGGAAGCATTTAAGCAGTGTACACACACACACACACACACACACCTCTCTCCTAATTTTCCTAGACCTCAAAGATCTTTCCTACCCTTCCGAAGTTCAGTATTTTATATGCGCAGTTCTGATTTTCCCCCTTTAAAGATCATATGAGTTTCAAGCTCCACAAGGATTGGGCCCACTCCCACTTTAATAGCTCCCATCTAACATCTGGCTCCCCAGCCAAACCGTGCTCCCTTTGACTATATGGACCTGTGCTCAGAAGTAGCACCCCACTCAGTCCAGCCATGCAGAGCAAGGAACCCACGGTTTTGCCTTATGCCTCATACATCTGCTAGCACTTAGTCTTCCTGCCTTCCTGCCCACAGCTAAGCTTTCTGAGCATCCCCACTCACAGGTGAGCAGAAACAGATGGGGTCTTAGAACATTGTCTGAGAAAAAACAGCAACAAAAATTCCCTGGACAACAGTTCCTTCCGCCTCACCTTTCTCCTATCTTCTCTCATCTTCTTCTTCCTTTTTATCACCCAGTACCTTTCATGGCTTCAAGCACATCTGCTATGTACCAGAATCCAACTCCCAGCACACACTCACCTGAGAATTCCCTCCCAGAAAATACAGCTTTCCGTCCAGAGACGGAGTAATACATTGCTTCCTCTGTCCTTCATATCTTCTCTGCCAATCATGCGATCATGATTGTTTTTTCCATTTTCCATTCCAAACATACCTCTAGGTCCCCCCCAATGCCTCTTCCCTTCATCTGCATCATAATCACCTATCCTTAAGCCTATGCCACATCCCCCTCAATTGTCCCCTCTGACTCCAGCTGCATCCTCCTTCACAGAGCCAATGTGAGTGTTCTAAAATGAAGACATTACCCAGATGCTACTGTAAGCAGAACTCTGCAGTGGTCTTGCCACACCCAAGTGCTACCTCCTGTGTTTGCTGCAAGATTCCCGTGGACCATGTATGACCAACTTGGCCACAGCACCTCCACCCCACCCCAGTTTCTTATAACTATAGGCTCATAACTATACTATCCTCTCCTTGGAGACCCAGGCAGTTCCCATAGCTCAGTGTCCAATTGCTCCTTTGTGAGATGCCCCACATTCTATCACTCTCCACCATCCATGTTTTTTCCATTTTCCATGTGGAAAACACATGCCCTTCATTCAAGACTTCTTTCAAATGGCACCTCCTCTGACACCCACCCATATCTCCCCTTCCTCACATGAGTGGATCATAGCCTCCTCTCTGTTCTGACTTTATCTGCCATTAATGCATCTGGCATCTGCACATGGCACCTGGGGTTACCTACATCACTTTAAGATTGGCTTGGTTCCCAATGCACGACCAGGGCAATGTAATTCCAAGGTCAGAGCTCTGTGAACTCCTTGGGAAGGCTGCACCACTGTGGTCACAAATGACTCTCGACTTTTGATTTGACTGTGCTAAATGAATGAACTGATATAAATAAATACACCAAGCATCAAGGACATGTACTGTAGGGGGAGGAGTCCTAAAGGATAGAATCCAGGACCCAGTACATGCTATGAAATGATGGACCACTAAGCTGTAGCCCTGGCCCTTGCAAACTATTCGTTACATGTCCTTTGCCCAATCCCATCAGGAAGTTTCCATTACATTATCTTCACTTCAAGGAGTCCCCATTAACACCCATCGTTGGCCCTTTCCATTCCTTCCTCTCCAGCTTCTGTCTGCCCTCATGTCTACCAGTTTCTCACCAAAAGCCCAAAGTTCTCCCCATCTCCTTTCTGGGTCCCACGGCTGAACGCTGTTACATGATCACAATAAGTTTAGCACGACGCAAGCCACCAGGAGTCATCTCTTCCTTAGACCTTAGTGGTGGCTGCACAGAGAAAACAATGTTTCACACACACACACACACACACACACACACACACACACACACACACACCCCAAACTGGATGTGGCCCCATAGACTGAATTAAGATATGGAGATATGGGTGGGTGTCAGAGAAGGTGCCATTTGAAAGAATGCAGAGAAGGGCTACAATGGATGTTGTCTGAATTAACGAATGAAATCTATAATGATTCCTCCGCCCAGCTCACCCCTCCCTCCCTGATCCCCTGGTCGCTGCAAAACAAGTCAATCCCAGGCAGAGGGTGGAAGTGCAGAGAGGCTGGGGGTAAGATGGGCAGGAATTCACCAAGTAGGAGCATTTTTTCCTCCCCCTGATTCCATGGACCATGATGCCCTACTGAATACTGGTCTTGTTCCTAACTAGTCCCTCTCCTCACCACCCGCAGTGGCACTTCAACATATTTCTGCATGAAATAAACGCTATTTTCTGACGTGCCTAAGTTTCATTAGTCTTCCTGTCGGTGGGAATCAAAGTGCGAGAGAGGAGAGTGTGGGGCATAGAGTGACTTCTTGTCTACACCAGACAGAAAAGGGTAATGTTGTCCGAGGAAAGGGAGGCAAGGAGAGAGAGAGAGAGAGAGAGAGAGAGAGAGAGAGAGAGAGAGAGAGAGAGAGAGAGAAAGTAACTTCCTTGTTTAATCAAGTTGAAACACGGATTATATGAGGTTGAAAAACAGTTACCTTGTTCTCATACCAGCTTCTTGCTGCGGTCTGGAGCTATAAAACCCTGTGCGATTTTATCTTTTCATAAACTTTTATTGAATCTGATGTTCAAGGGGCCATGGAGGATCATCCAATTAAACTCCCCCCTCTAATCCGACTCTTAAACCCCAGCACTAAACGGATGGGAGATTAAAAGCCAATAAAGATGACAAATGAGAGACGATCTGTGGGTTGATAAGGGAAATGGAGTCCGCTGGGGATTTGCCAGCGAGGACCAAGACCCAGGGCCGGCCGGCGGAGCTGATGGGCCTTTGTGGTTCCAAATCCAGAGAGTTCCGAAATGACCCAACTTGGATGCCTAGGACAACATTCTGTTCAATGATGCTGCGACCTGTGCTAAGAACACACTTTCCATCTGGTCATGCAGAAAAGGGCACGCAGCACAGACTCACCAGGACTAAAGTACCCATGAGAAACTTGCTTTTTTCCCTTGGGAAGCAGTGGTCACAATTACCCCAGATTCATATAACTTAAGGAAAAAAGGGGAATTTATTTAGTTTGTGATTCCAGAGGGGGAAACACAGTCCATTGTGGCAGAAAAGGCATGGCTGGCATAAATGCATGGTATATGCATGTAGATGAGTGTAAATGCACACACCTATGAATACAGGCTGGGAGAGTTCTTCACCTTATTCCTTTGAAACAGGGTCCCTCACTGAACTGAAGCTAAACAAATGACCAGCAATCCCTGATCCTCTATCTCTACCACCTCCCAAATGAGTGGCGGCCACGCCTTTTTTTTTTAACATGTGTTCTGGAAATTTGAACTCAGGTCCCTGTTTGCAGGAACTCTTATCCACTGAGCCACCTCCCCAGCGCCATTGTTAATCCTGCTAGCTAGGAAGTACGATGATGTCCACCAGCTGCTGTTCACAGAACAAATGTCCACAGAGCAGGGGCACCAGCTACCAGCCAGGCCCCTCCCCTCTGCCCTGTGCTTCCACCCTCCTCTAGATAGGAGTTATGCATGAGAGCAGAGCTTCGCCTCTTGAATATATGAGCAGACCAAGATTCAGGACAAGCCAACATTTTCCCACAGCCCCTCATTAAGCAGCAGAGCTGATTTGAACCTTGTCTTTCTGAGAAAATACTCTCCATTTCTTGGAGTTGTATTAAGTGTTTAATGAGAAACTATGGTGGTACTGGCTGAGTGGTAGCCACCCAAAAAGTTCATTTTTTTTTCTTTCCCTGAGATTCTCACCTTGCATTTTAACTATCTCAAAAGAATCCGCACATTCTCTACCATCACCGCTTTAACCTCCATGACAGATCATTTTACATCAATTCATTTAATCATTTTTTTAGGTATCTGTGAAAACATTCTTGGCCTGGCTCTTTCATAAATATGTATCAAGCTAATCCTCCTATCAGCCCAAAGAAATAGGAATTATTTCCTCATTTTAATTAATGAATAAACAGAGGCTTACGGAATCCAAATGATTTTCCAAGCCTCACAGAGCTGGTGAGTGAGAGAGATAAAATTCAGACTGAAGTGTGCCTCCCTGTCAAGGTCTGTGCCCCTTCCAACTTCACCCCATCCACTGTGCCAGGCGAAGGGGCAGAGACAAGACCACACGTCCTGTGGCTGGAAGGGGAGCCTACTGAGGAAGGATCTGTTCACAAGGAACTCTGTTTTAAAGGAGTGAGCTGGGACAATATGGACACGAAGGATTCTGGGAAACTCCAGTTCTGTTACCCTGTGCAGGTTTCAACTAGAAAGATCTGATGCAGTAAGAGACCGGGTAAGGGCTGAAAAGATGGTTTGGTGGGTAAGGGGCTTGTTGCCAAGCCTGATGACCTGAGTGTGCTCCTCACGGCCCTTTTGGAAAGTGACCACAAACATCCTGAGAGTCCTCTGACCTCACATGTGCACTGTGGTGCATGTGCACGCACACACGCACACACATGCAATAGGAGAATAAAGGTATAAATTAATTTTTGATTAAAGAAGGCTGGGTGAAGTCAGGACAGCCCAGATTGCCCAGGTAAGCAGGAGCAAGAAGCAAAGTTCAAAGCCTTGTATTACATTATCTTCTCCAGCTGCTCAGAACAGTTTCACTGCCAATGGTCAGAGACGAGGCTCTTGTCAACAAGCAAGCATGTGACAGAGCGGGGAAACTGCAGACAGGGAGACCAGCCCCACCACACCCTTCCACCTGCTCACCCTGAGGTCAGGTCTGACATCGCTCGCCGTTGCTCCTGTGTAGGATGAGCAGACCCAAGGAACTCGTTTCTCATCAGACTGTACACCTGTCCTTTATGGAAACACTCTAACCTAATCTCTTCTTCTGTGGATGCAGGAAGAAACGGATGCTCAGGAAATAAGATTTTTCTGCATGTCTGTTGGGTGCGAGGGAAAGAACTTCTTTTTTAAAAAAAATTTTTTATTATTATTCATTCAATTGTGCGTGTATGCGTGCGTGTGTGTGTGTGTGTGTGTGTGTGTGTGTGTGTGTAGAACCATGGATAAATTCGAGAACCACCATGGACGCCTCCACTTCCTTCTGCTCCGGGATTCACAGGCTCTGCCCTACCAGGACCAGAAACGCAGGCCGCCCCCGCTTCTGCCTGGCGTCTATACGTGGGGTCTAGGATCCGAACTCAGGACCTTCCGCCTGCAAGGCGGAAGCTTAACGCCTGAGCCACCTCTCCAGCCCCCCAGAAAGAACTTCTTAGCTGTCTACCAGGAAGTCTACCCTGCCAGGTCCAGGAAGGGGAAGGTATTTTCTCAGAAATGCAAGATTCTCATCTTGAGCCTCCCACTGAATGAAGACATTGAGGCAACAGTCAGCTTGCTCTGAACTTCGATTCGCTCATATGCACCCTAAGGACAGCAATTATCCCACATGGAACACTGTCAGTGCCCCAGGAAGATTCCACTTCCAGGTCCCTGCTAGCCCCGCCCCCAACACTCTTCCCAGCTTGCTCACAAGCTCTGGCATCCCAGGAGGGAAGGGAAACTTGCTTTCTCCAGCCCTTTCTCATCACACAGATGCAGTGCCACTCTGATTGATCTCATCTGAATAATAAAGCAGAAACACCTTGAACATTCAGGAGTAGGAATGCCCGCTTTAAGGTCTTGTGTGTCTGACTCCAGACACGTGAACTTTCCTCACTACATCAATAACCCTCCCTGCTGACTGTTCTTCAGACTAATCAAGGGAGACCCCAGAGCAAACACAGTGTAATCAGCATGCTTCAGCAAGGGTCCTTCAAGTGCTTGGGCAGCAGGCCCATGTCTCTGGCATCCCTCAGGTGATGCCTCTCGCTGGCCAGAGGAGAGGACCACTGTGCTGACGTTTGCTTTTCCCTAAAACAAGAGCCGTTGATAGGACTGTCCCGTTCCACCCTAGCAGAGAGCTGTCCCTGTGCTTGCCAGCCTGAGCCTCATCCAGTGTAGGACTTTGACTCTTCTTACAAGTTAATATTCATTTCATCACATTTAATTAACATGGGGAGGCTGGAGCTGTCTCTGCATGGCACCCAGCTAGCGGGAACCCGAGCCTTCCTTGGATTCAATCACGGCACTGTCTTCCACAATTAGCTTCTTTCCCCCTGATCCGAAGGGTCTGTGCCCATAAATATCAACCAATTTTTATTGATATTTGTAATTAAAACCACCCGACGGGTCACACTCAGTTGAGCAAGTTTGCAACACATACATCCATAATGGGAACATGAGCATATTTGTATGTGACATTTGATAGATAATAATCCTGGGTATTTCTCATTTTCAGAACATCCTGTGGGTACCGGCTAATTAATCCTAGCATGTCTCTGGGGATGGAGGGTGTACCTCAGACATACCCCTTTGATTGTCTTTGTTCCTGAAGTTTGAGGGAATCTAAGAACCATGAAAGCAGGTGACAGGCTGAAGTTACAAAGGAGAAAGCACTTGGCACTGGGGCCAACCTCGCTGCCTTCTCTTGTTTCTTCTTACTGCTTCTCTTTTGTGTACTTCTAAGAAAATTTTTTAAAAAGAAAACAACAGCCAGGCACAGTGGCTTATACCAGCAATTCCAGCACTCACGGTAAGGTCAAGGGCAATGTGGGTTATGTAGCAAGTTCTAGGGCAGTCTGAACTATACATTGAAAGGAGAAACACAAAATACACACACACACACACATGAAAAACCACAGATGCTCTGGATCTCCTCAAAAGACCCAGGGATTTCTTTCTGGAGTTTTCTCTGATGATCTAACTCATCCCTTTTATAAAGAAAAAGAAAGGAAGGAAGGAAAGAGGGAGGGAGGAAGAGAGAAGGAGGGAAAGAAAGAGAGAGAGAGAAGAGAAAGAGAGAGAGAGAAAGAGAAAGAGAGAGAGAAGAGAGAAAGAAAGAAAGAAGAAAGAAAGAAAGAAAGAAAGAAGAAAGAAAGAGAGAAGAGAGAAAAGAAAGAGAAGAGAGAGAACAAGAAAGAAGGAAAGAAAGAAAGAAAAAAAAAGAAAGAAAGAAGAAAGAAAGAAAAGAAAGAAAGAAAGAAAAAGAAAGAAAGAAAGAAAGAAGAAAGATAGATGTGGGCAAAGACTGACTCAGTCCTTAGTTCACACCCTGCATGGCTGGAGTGATAGATGCCACCATCCCCTCCGTCAGCACACAGTCGTGTCGCTATGATGGTGCAGTGGCTGTGTAATGGTTGGTCTTGGGCCTTGGTTGTCAATGTGACTGGGTTAAGAGATGTCTAGGCCCAGGGAAATGCACCGCTATGCCTGTGCTGTGTTTCAAGAAGCAACTGATGTGCTCAGTAGCGACTGGGAGGTGAAGACCCTCCCTGAATGGGGGCAGCACCTTTCAACAATCAGTCTCCCTAATGTGGAGATGAACCAGCTGAGTCTCTAAGACCTTTTCCTTTTTTCCCAATTATTGCTGGTGTCACATCAGACATCTAGGTCCTTCAGCATGAACTTAATAGCAGCAACTCTCCAGGGGGTTTCCAGGTTTTCCATGCCATACTGGCCCCACTGAGATGCCCACCTTTTTGGATGAGGAGGTTGGTTCTCCAGAATGCAGCCAGCAATGTTGGATTGTCCAGCTCCTATCTTGTAAGCCATCTCTCCCCCAAATCTCTCTTATGTATGCTTATATATGGTTTGATTCCTTTGGAAAACTCTGCCTGATGTAGGTAGCTACATCCCCATGTTGTTTGGGAGATTCGTTATTGGGGTTTTCCTGGATACTGTCTACATATGTTTATTCATGAGCCAGATGGAGACCCAGAGCAGAACTCTGCTCTGAGTTCACTGGTGAAACAGAGATGGCTGTCACACATGGGCCCAGAAAAAGCTCAGGTTATCAGAGCTCCCCGAGTCTCATTCCCCACTTTGAAATCCCATGGCTTCAATATACCCAGTGAGATTTAACACCTTCTCAAATCCCCTAGCGGCATTCTTACCAGAAACAATCAGAAGGCAAGTGAGTTCAAAGGAAGCCATTCTCTCCCAAAGGGCAGCCTTTCAAGTGCCTGGGTAGCATGCTTATTTCTTTCGTGGCCTGCAGTAATCTCATCATTGCTAAGCCCCTTGAGGGCAGAAGGGAATGCAGCGGGTGGGGAGCAGGCAGAGCAGGATCGTGAGGCCCAAGATAGCATAGGCATTGATAAAAGCATGTGCCAGGCAACAGGGGCAGAGGGAGGACATTTTTACAGTGTTATGACTTATGCTACACACCTGCTTCCAAAAATGATTTGAGACTGTTACAGTAATAGGCACATATCCAATAAAGCCATTAAAACAGAAATAAGAAAGTCACATAAATGTCTGCAGAGGGTGACATTGAAGAAGTCATGATTCCTATTATCCCAAGAGCTTAAGTAGAAGCAGTGGACTTAGAGCGAGCATAGAGGGACTCATTGATCACCAGACCCACTAACTCAATTATCCAGAGACTAACGATCCAATTTGTGTTTAATCTGGGCCCCTGGCATCGGTCCTTTCTCTATTCTGCTGCCTAACTAGGAAGAATTCTCATCGTCCAGCGTGCATCCATCCAAACACAGCCACGGAAGGGATGGAGTTGGTGGCTGGTACAGCTGGAGGGGTTTATTGATCACTTAGGAGAACTAAGTTCAAGAGTTCTTTTTAGAGCTACTGTATCAGAATGATGCACCTATCGACGTGGACACTGGTAGTGGGCACGTATGACTTGATGAGGCATGTCCAGTCATTAGACATCTCTTCTTTACTGAAGGCAAAACCCATCATGTTAGAGTAAACATGCAGGGATCCTGAGCTTGGCTGAGTTTAGAATTACCCAGCATGCTCTTGAGAAGAGGAGATTCTGGCAGAAGAGAACCATAGACACCTCCAGGCATACAAGATGACCAGGTCGGAACTATTCTCAGAAACATCATTCTTAAGGATCCAAAACTGTTCACCACCCAAATAACCCACCAATCGAAGCATCTTCATTTTTCTTTGTTCTGACAAAATATCTGAGGCTTGCTCATGGACTTTAAAGAGAGGTTTGTTTGGTTCTTCATTCTGGTAGCTGGAAAAGTCTAAACATCATGGTCCCCACAGTTGGCTGGAGTATAACATGGTGGAGAAGTGGGAAGAGAAATAACCAGATATGTAAGGACTGAACATATGAGTGGCCTCATTATAGCTATCAGTTCTCAAGAGAGCTAACTATGTCCTGAGATAGCTACATTAACTCTTCACAGGCGGTCACCAAGGACCTAAGAACCACCATTCATACCCTTCTTAAATGCTCCACAGTGTCTCCATGGTTTCTAGCACATGACACATCAAGGGACAACCGTATCCAAACCACAGCAAGTAGAATGGATACATTTTGATGTTTACAAAACTGATTTTTCTCTCAGCAGATTATTCAAAAGAATTTTTCTACGATGATGGAAATACATCGCTCTGCAGCATGCAACACGGAAGCTACTCATCACGGATGGCTACTGTGCATCTGACATGTAATACAGAATAGTTTTTCAATTCTGTTTCACTGTTATTCATTTTCATTTAATAGGTCAGGTGTGCCTAGTGACTGATGTACTGAGTCATGCAGAGAATCAGGTAGAGCCAAGAACGAGAACAAATGTACTAGTGTAACGACATGGAAGGACATGGACAAACCTTGCTAGGTAAAAGAAACCAGACCCAAGAGGGACATGTATCTTAGTTTGGAGATGGCCCACCTAACCTGGCCCTGGCTTTGATCCCCAGCACGGGGTAAACCTGGCGTCTCATCACTGGGGAGGCAGAAGCAGGAGGATCATAGAAGTTCAAGATCATGGAAGTTCAAGGTCATCCTCGGTTAAGCAACAGTTCTCAAGGTCAACCTAAGACACAGGAGAGCCTGTCCTTAAATAAATAATAAACAAAGAAATATAAAGCAAATTTGTGGCTGGACACTATTAGCTCAGTTAGAAGAGCACGTGCCAACCAACCATGCATGAAGCCCTGCATTTGTTCCCTATCACCGAAAATAATAATAATAAAAAAGCAGACCTCTGATAGAAGAATCCCTACCATGCAGTTACATTTCTGCCATGCATTTGATTTGACATGTCCATCAAAATCATAAGCTAAAGGTTTGGTCACCAACCACTGTGGTGAGGCGAGGAACCCTTTAGGAGGTGGGGCATAGTATAAGGAAGTCACTGATGGGTGGGGCATGCCCTTTACAGGGGTAATGAAACCTTGCCCCCTCCTCTCTGCCCTTTGACTGCCAAGGGGGAGCATTTTTCCTTGTCATATGGTTCCGCCACGTTGTGCCACCTTGCTACAGACCTGAAAGCAACCAGACCCAAAAGATCTTGGACTAAGGCCTCTGAAATCATGAACAAACAACTATTTTTTTTCATTATAAGTTGAGCTCTCTGTCACAGAAATGAAAAGCTAATGTGATCTTCATCAAGATCAAAAAAATGAAGCTGAATGTTTAGGGATTGAAGCAGGTTGGAGCCACATGTTTGGAGACACATGCTTGAGCAATGTACCCCTGCATGCAGCCAGAGGGGGGATCCAAGAGGAGCCTGGCAGGTCACTGGGCCCCGTTTCTGTATGATAAAGGTGTTCACTTTTTGATAAGTTATCGAGCTGTCCTAACTATTGGGGGCATTTAGTTATGTGTGTCCTTTGAAATTTAAATGGATTAAAATTAAAAGGTGTTTTTTGCAGCTAAATCTGTTAGCTGAAAATTAAATGTTTTTTTTTTTTAATTGTGGATCAAGTGCTGGACTTGCTGAGTCAGGTTCTAAGCTTGGATGCTAGAAAGCTGTTTTTGTTTTTTTTCTAATACGCCAGGTAATCCCGTTAATAGGACTTGGTGGGAAGGCCATGGTGGGTGGATTCTTCTCCAAGGCAGAAGGATATCCTCAAAATAGCCTCTCATTCCTAGAAGGTTCTAAATTTGCACCTTAAACACCTCGTGTGTCCTTTGGGCTCATTGTGAAGTAATTGCTCACTTGATTCTTCCAGGCCTGAGCCCAGTTCACTTGCTCCTTCCCGCGTTGCATAGTCATTCCCTTCCACAGGAGTCTGGCAAGCCCTGCGTCGCCGTTCAGGACAGCTGGAGAAGGCAGGCAGGGTGACGCTCTAAAATGAGTGTCAGGAATCCGTTTGCTCCCACTGCCCACAGCCTGTGAACCGCAGGCAATGGTGTGTGACAGGAGCAAAACCTCCAGCTGACCCTGAGTGTGGGTAGAACAGACACCCCGATGTGCTCACTCTCCAGAGCTCTGTCCAGTTCTCTCATCCTGGAAATAAGCTCCCCTCCCTGCTCAGTAAGCGCCCTACCTTCCAACTGTTCCTTGTGTGAGCTGTCCCCAGACACACACTGCAGCTCCCACCAAACCACTAGAGAGCACTGGGATTTTTCTACCTACACACTCCAAACTTCAGGGACCCAGAAGGCAAGGCTGACAAGATGGGGGATTTGCCCAGAAAGGGAGATGCTAAATTTATACCTTGTTTCTGGCAGACTAGAAAACGGGTCCTAGGAAAATTCAAAGAAGGAACTATGGGCAGTCAACCATCATTTGTCTCATAGGACCTCATCTGTTTGAGGCTCTTTTGGCTCTGGCCAAAGTCACACAATGCTTGAGCTTCTTGTGCCCAACATGTGCAGCTACATATGGAAACTCAACCATTTGGAGCTGGGTAGCTTCTGTTTCACCCATTTTAGAAGAAACTGAAGACCACAGAGGCCCCAAGCAGCTTCTGTTGATAGGCTGCACTCGAAACAAAAGAAATCACCTAAAGCCCTCTGTATGGTGGTAAGACCCTTCTTTCCCTTCCATAGACTGTGTCAAGGAAGACCATTGGCCATAGCCGTGGACGCCATGCTCGGCATCTAAATAGCATAGCTGGAAAACAGTCGTGTTTCAAGCGCTAGGAAAAGAGCCCAGGGAGTGCATGTGTCCTGAAGCTAACCGTCACCTGCATGGGACATGCTCAATGAAGACAAAGCAGAGAGCAATCACAATTCATTCCCTAAGCTCCACCATGTTTGGAAAAGAGAGGAAGGCCAAGATTTCCAGTTGCCTGCATTCTATGCTTCATGCATATCCCCACCTGAAGGTCACCTCATTAATGCTGCCCCAACCCAGCTATCCCTCTCACATCCACTTGTTCCACTACTGACAAGACCTTCAAGCTGCTGCCTTGGGCCCTTGAGAACAATGATGTGTATGGAAAGACAGGGGACTTTGTCTGCACCATGGCTGTGTGGGTCGATGTTCACTGGGCATATAGTTGCAGGTGCGCCCACCTCTGGCTATAGCTCGATGAATTTTGTACTGCCCTAGTGTTGAATGTGCTTCCACAGTCAAAGCTAATAGAATCCGGTTGAGAACTGGATGATGTCATGCTGATGCCTCGCATCTTAGTAGATAGACAGAGTCCCCATCCCATCCCCATCCCAACATCCTTTCCAAGGTAACCTTGGCTTGTCACGCAGCCGCAGAAGAACACTAGCTAAAACATTCCATTTTTTTCAGGCATGGACTTAACCATCACAGTTAGCAATCATGACTGTGGGAAATGGCAAGCAAAGGGCAGGGGGCAAAAGTAAGGGCTCGGGGGTGAGCTGATGAGTGGAATCACCCCCGTCTAGCCTTGAGGGATGGGGGACACCTAAGGGGCCTTGTCAAGGCAGGCTGCATGACTCTGCTTCCTGGCAATGACCTTTCTGAGCAACCATATTATTAGCCACCCTCTCGTCCTGGAGAGCAGGCAGGTCTGGAGGGGGAATAAATAGTAAGAGCAGCTGGAGCAACATCGCCACACGGAACAGGGTCGCAATTATGCCATCATTTCCGCCTCTAGAATTTCTTTGAGGAAACTTTTCATTGGGAAAAATCAAAAGGAGAGAGGATGACTCACTCTCTTTTAAGATTCTACTCATCCCAGAAGGCAGGAATTCAGAGGTCACACTAGTGGGCCCGGATGGCCTCAGATTCTCAATTCTAAAGGCACACACATCCTTCAATGTCTGTTCCTCCAGCCTGTCTTTGCAGCAGCCCCTTCACCTCTCTGCCTGCAGTTTCCAGAGCTGGTTCTTCCTATAACCTCAGCTGCAGACATGAGGATAAGACACATCAAGTAGCATAGATGGCTGCGAGCAAGCTCCATTATTGTTTCAGTACTGTCATGTATTTATTGTTTGTCTTGTTGTAGCAACACAATGCCTGACGGAAGCAGCTTAAACACGAAGGGCTTATTCTGGCTCACGGTTAAGGGTACGGTCTATCATGATGGAAAAGCCACGAAGCTCCTGGTCACACTGCATTCGTGATCAAGAAGCAGAGAGAGATGAATGACAGTGCTCAGCTATTTTCTCCTTTTTTTTCAACCCACATAGAGGATGGGTCTTCCCATCTCAAACTGATCTGGAACATTCTTCACAGATAGGCTCATGGTGATGTTCTAAATTCTGTCAAACTGGCAATCGAGATTAGCCATCTTAAATCTTATCTCAGGACAGAATCTCATCTGGGCTCCCATGAGGTGGTCAGCTTTGATGATACAACCCAGTGCAGAAGTCACCCTTGACGCAGGGGAGCAGGACACAGATGCCCCAGCCTTCAGAGCTGAGCTGCCTCTCAGATGATCTTCCCACATGACGACCCAAGGAGTTTTGATAGTCACAAAAACAGTAAGTGACATCACAAGGGTGAGTCTGGGTCCCGGAAGCCACAGCCAGAGAGCTTTATTCCATTTCATCTCTAGACTCAAGCATCCCTCCATCTGCTTATCAGCAACTTTAACCCAGGTCCAGTACCTTTCCTCTTAAAGTCGGAAATTGAAAATTCTCCAAATGCTGCAACATTCAGAGCATCATGACAATGGGAAGCAGAGAAAACGCTGGGTCAAGCCGCAGAAACTTCACATCATGCATAAAATAATCATCGCATTGTATACATTACCTTCAGGTTATGTGTATAAGGGGTATGTGAAATGCGAATGTGCTTCATGTCTGGACTGGGGTTCCATCCCCAAGACATCTCATTACACATATGCAAATGTTTTAAGACGAGAAAAGTTCTGAAAGACGAAGCACCTGTGCTCCCGAGCATTCTGGATAAGGGATGAACGTGCACTCTGTGCCTTTATTTAGAGAGCTTCCTCTGGCAACGCCAGAGAAATGCTGACCTTGTTTTCCAAGCAGAGCAAGAAATTCACAGGAACACCAGCAAGCTCCTGGTGTGAGGCATAGAGAGACACCAGGGAGCAAGTGACATGTCTGGGTCATCTAAAATCTTTGACCAAGTCAGGAAGCCTCTAGATTTTTTTCTTAAAATTCAAATTTCGGGGGAAACTTGTACTTTTTGCCTGCCCCCTCTCCATGACCTCACCTTCTCACTCTTCCTCCCCCTAGGAGATGACTTCCTTTCAGCAAGCCTCCCTCCCCCTACACCTGTGCCCCTTCTTGTGCATGTGTCCCGTTGAATCCAGTACAGTGTATCTGTTCTTTCATGTGCCTGGGTATTCTTTTTTTTTTTTTATTCAACTGTGCGCATGTGCGTGTGTATGTGTGCGCGCATGTGTGTGTGTGTCTGTGTGTGTGTCTGTGTATGTGTAGAACCACGGACGAATTCGCAAACCACCATGGACGCCTCCACCTCCTTCTGCCCCGGGATTCACAGGCTCCGCCCTACCAGGACCAGAAGTGCAGGCCGCCCCCACTTCCGCCTGGCGTCTATACGTGGGATCTGGGATCCGAACTCAGGACCTTCCGCCTGCAAGGCGGAGGCTTAACCCCTGAGCCACCTCTCCAGTCCCTGCCTGGGTATTCTTTGCAGCATAGACAGTATTTCAGTGGGGTAACACTGACTGACACATGATGGGTCCCTCCTTCTAGCCAGCTGTGGCCATCAATAATGACTCCCTCAGGTGTGGGGCATCTGAAGTACTCCCTCATTCATTGTGCCATGGTGTGGGACCCAGTCCTGTGTAGGTCGCATGCAGTGTATTCATGGTTGCACTTGTTTTATGATTAGGAGTACTGTGTGTCTATGCTCCTCCCCCTAAACTCATTCTCATATTTTTTTCTGTCCCCTTGGTATTATTTATATATACTCTGGACTTTGGCATGCAGGAATGGAGCAGGGGGCTTTAGATGTTCTGTTTCTGGTTAAATATTCCTTAATCACTTACTTCCTGCCTTTAGATCTGCTGTGTTACTCTGTAATGTCCCATTGCCATTGAGAGAGATCTTCTTGGCTATAAGAAGAGAGATCTATTATTCTATGAATTTAAAGATTTGTTTTTGGAGGATGGTATGCTATCACATTTGCTTAGCAAAACCATTAAATTCTCTTCTTAGTCCAAGTGTTCTCAGCCAGTCTCACGGTGACCAGACATAGGCTTTCTCCTGATGAGTGACTTTTAAATCCAATCACAGAGTGATTGTTGGTTGTTATAACATTCATGCCACTAGTGCACCAAAACATGTCTTTTGTAAAGTGGGATCACGTTGAAGCTCATAAGATTCCTTGCTGGGTAAGACTGCTGATGGCTTCTCTCCTTTGTCTTTTTGAAATATGGCCACTCCCTTGTAAGAAGTGTCTGGTTCTCTTCCAGCTTGATTTCTTCTTGTCCTGTGACTGAAGTATACTCTATCTTCATAATGGGATTTACTCTCAGGTTCTGGTGCACAACTAAGAGTTATAGGAATAGTCTGTATCATTCTGCGAGTCTTTAGGATTTCTGTGGCCAACAATTCTTGTAGAAGTCTCTCATGCCTAGTGCTGGGCATTTTGTGCAGCCATATGTGTCTTCTGGGAAGAGCATAGCTAGGTTGTTGCTGCTATCTCTAATTCTCTTCCTTTCTGTTTACCTGCATAAAGTATCTCCTCCAGTCAGAGGCCTGATTTTTTTTTTTTGCTATTTAATTGATTTTTTTTTCAGGTAGGATATTGATGTTGTAAATTTCTAAGTGGCTTGATTGGGCTAAGCCTCTGGCTCTGTCCCCAGAATGCTGGATGTCTCAGTCCCACATCTGTAAATGAATCCCACTACTCAGTCTCTGCCTTGCCCCATAAAACTGTTCATAGTTCACTCACTTCAGGCCTTACCACTGCCCCACAGACCTAATGTAGCCCAAGTCACTGGCTGCCTGCTTCTCAAGATGCCGATTCCCAAGTCATCCCCACCTTCACCTTCTCTGGACTTGATTCCATCCTCTAAACTTAAACTCACCCCACATGTCAACATGCCACCCACCTCCAGCCACTGCCCATCGCCCTAACTGAATACCACAATCTGAGTAATTTATAAAGAACACATGTTTGTTGAGTTCATAGTTCTAGAGGTCAGGAAATTTGTGGTTGAAAGACCACGTCTGGTTAAGATCTTCTTACCGGTGGGGACATTCAACAGAGTCCCATTCAACTGACTTTCATAGCAGACTCCCATTGGAGATAACCCACTGATGCATTCATCTGCTGGTCCATGCATAGAGCAGTCCATTGGTGAACTCTCCTGACTAATGCACCTTTCGGAAGTGCATGAGATAACTCAGCAGGTAAGGCACCTGTTTGTAAACCTGGTGACCTAAGTGTGATTCCTGGAGCCCATATGGTAGAAGGAGAGAACTGACTTCCAAAATTTATTCTCAAATTCTAGCCATGTGCCATGGATTTCATGTGCATGCTGTCTTGTAAGCATTTTTACTTTTCCTTCTCTTATAAACAAATATAAAAAAAAAGTCACACTTGCCTCTCCTCTTCACACCCCACAGTGGAGATTGAATATCTGCTTGGATATAGTGGGGACATTCAGATCACAGCAGCTCTCTTTAAGTCTCAACATCTAGAGAACCTTCCTTAGCTCTTCAGTTGAGGGTTAGTACACTAATTTTTATGTGTTCCTAACCCTAGATGCCTCCCTCATGACATGGGAAGTGGTTATTTCAAGAGACTGATATCCTTTGAAGGGAAGCTCCTTACTCAGTCTAGCCCTGGCCAGTGGAACAAGACTCTTGAGTCCGATACCAATAACCTCCCACCAAATCAGGTTCCCATTAAACAATGAATTTGTAATTTTTTTTACAAAATGATTTAGTTTACAAAATGATTAGTGGAAAAGTCAAATGAGAACTCATGCAAACCGTGAGGCCAAATGGAACTCATGGATGACATGAACAGCCCAGTGCCTGCTGAAGGCCACAGAGAAGTCCTGCCATTAGCTGCAGTGTCTCCTGTCTAAGTGACCTGGAGCTGCAGTCATAGCAGGTAAGGACAGGAAGGGCCTGCTTAGATTCTCTTCTGCTCATGCAAAGCTGTTTTCAGAGCCAGAATCCTCCCCTCACACCTCCCCCACCCTGCAACACACTCCTTTTGAGGACCCTGTGCATGTTATGCCCAGACCCTGCAAGTCCATGCTGGCCTTGGTACTCAGCCAAAGCACCCTCTTCAATGCTGAGTCATCATTATCTTAACTCTTCCCACAGCTAGACACTGTCCAGTATTCTCTGCACCTTGCTGGCTGCCTCTTCCATTTTGTTGGGAATCGCCATTTGATGCCCAAACCCTTTCTCACCGAAGAGCGATCTGTCTAACCTGGGACAGACATCTCCCTTCATTGTCCATGTCAGTGGGTGAGGGGAGTTTTAACTTGGTATTGGAAGGAACTTCCTGTTTGGATGCCAGGCTAAACTAGATTCTCAGGACATGGACTTCTCCCATGGGACACATTTTATAAAAAAATAGAGAACTCGTTTGCATCGTATGCATCACTTCCAAGAGGACATAAAGCGGTTGTCACAGCACTGGGTGTGCTCTGCCTTAAATGATCATGCTGACAATGGTTGTCCCTCTCCTGTCAGTACACAGCTCATATATCTGTATGTTGTTACAACGGCACTACATCGGGGATCTGCCGTTGAGTTTGTACTGACTAGGCACTGCAGGATTTTCATTTTAGTTATCAGCTCCTCCCAGCTCTTGAGCTAATGCATCGACCTACCTCAAATATTATCAACTGTGACACACTTAAGAAGACATGGTCTCCCTCTTCTCCCCAAGAATGCTTCCATTTCAGCAGTGAATTCTGACACTCAAAAATAGCTTGATCCAGAAGGAAGGGCTTAGAATCAAAGGTCCCAGGAACAGAAGCCATTCTTGAGGAGCTGTTTTGGTTGGACGTAGGTCACCTTTTAGATGTTCCCAGAGTATTTGTTAATAGTTCCTCATCATCATACTTGAGAGGACCTCCAGCACATGAACTGCAAGCACATGACCTGGGAGACCACACACTTTTTGGCTGTGACGGGCCGTAGCATTCAAAATTCCTGACTAGATCCCAGAGCCCCAGGCTTCTTAAGCATCATCCTCTTTCTCCAGAATCCGGAAGGCTTCTCAGGGACTAGAGTTCTCAGAAGCTCTTTCCAAGGGCAAACCGGGCACTGCTGTGTGCCTCCCCCTCTCTGTAGCCCTGCCAAAAGCCCAGCCTTCTGATTACAGGAAGGGGTTGCTTCCTCCTGTTTTCTAAGCAGAGCCTCCTCTGGCCCTAATAACAGGCCCGTTGAAATCAGCAGTTCCATTTTATACAGCCAGAACCACACCAACTCACATCAGCAGGTCAACCGCAGAGCTGCATTTAGCAAGGGCAGGTAAGATTTAAGGAGAGAAATGCCATAGAACAGGAAGTGGGCAGGCAGACAGCCACAAATTTGACTTCATAATGCTGTCTAAAGCCAATACTTATACTCAGCTTTATGCTCCTTAGTGATAGTAACCACACTAATAATGTTAAATAAAGTCAGTCCCATCCTCCTCTATAAAGAGGTAGCTCTTTTCTGAACTTATCGTTTACAAGCAGTTTGACCCACCACATCTGTTTCATTTTCATTACATGCTGCTTCAACAAAACTTACGGGAAAGGGTTTTACTCCAGTCCACAATTGCATATACCTTGACAGGGAAGACACAGCAATAGGAGCTGAGGGAGTGGATCACATCACATCCTGAAGCAAGAGCACAGAGCAATGGTTCAATGCGTGCATAGTTGCTTGACTGTCTATGCTCAGCTACTCCCACTATTCTTATATAGTCCTAGACCAACCACAGGAGGATGGTCATGCATAAACAACGGGCTATGTTCTTCATATTAGTTATGCAATCAAGAAAATCCCATGTCCGAGGTCAACCTTAATCCAGAGAATACCTTCCAGGCAGACCTAGAGACCTGCCTCCTACAGGCCAAGTTCATAATTAATACTAAATCTTCTCATTTAATTTTGGAACCCAAATGTCATTATTAATTTCAGAGAAATATGGTAGAAAGATGAAAGAGCATACAGACATTTGGAATGACAGCTTCATGTCAACAGTAGCTCTTTCTCCTGATTATGAAAACCTCTATATAAATAGTACTCAGGGAATCCTGACAAGACACAATTCCTTGTGACTTAGGTGACAGTTTCAAGGGCTATGGTGCAGAGATGAATCTTGGGCCTGTCCTTTTGAATGTACACCCGATGGCCTGGTACCATCTTGTACCCACTGGTGAAAAGTACATCACTGTTGAGAACTGTCAGCAGACACATATCCTCTTCCACCGATGATAACTGTTCATTATCCATAGGACGGGTGGTGGCGGCAGACAAGCTGTCTGGCAGGCTCATTCAGGTCAGAAAGAATGGCTTCAGATCAACCACTCTGAAACCAAAATCATCTGAGCAGGAAAACATCCTTCAGCATTCTGTAGACCCAACAATTTTATACCGCAGTTCGAATTTTCAGTTACCAAGGGATAGAATGTGTAAATAATTTATCTTGGTGGTTTTTATCAGGAAGCAACATAACTCAAAATCTCAAATTCCAGTGACCAGTACACGCTCAAAATGTATCAAGGATTCTGCTCAAAAGAATGTTAGGAGTTGATTTGTGTTCCCCCAAAATAGATATTGAAGTCCTAGCACCCAGTAACTATGCTTGTGTCCTTGTTATTGCAGTTCGGGTCAGAGTCTAAGACCTGGCAGCTCTAACGAGGTGGGTTCAGTCACCCATCTTCATTCAGACAGACCAACTAGATGGACTATAGGAAAAAGTGTAAGAAGGAGGTTTACTCAATGTGGCCACATTGGGAAGGGGAACAAAGAGGACCCTCTTCTCTAAGTTCATCTTTAAGGTCCTCAAATAAAATTTAGGTTTAAATAGAAAGAAGTATTTATAAGTAAGCAATCTAAGTCAAGATGTGGTTTCACCAATCACTTGACCCATCATTGTCTAGATGCTAGTCTCTCCCACAACATAATCTGATAAATTGTCAGAGCTGTGTGAAATCTCTTTTGGGAAAGAAGTTCTTTCTCTGGCTGGCACCAGACTTTTCAGCCTTTTCCATCCTGGGCATGAAATGCCTAGGGAAATTCCAATTTCTTGAGGTCCATTATTCTAATAATCCATAGCCAAAGAGAGAGATGCATGAGTGTCTCTTTAGAATGTCTTCATTCATGCCAAAACAGTGACATCCTTATTTGGTAAGAGAGTCTTTGTGGATATAACCAAATCAAGATAAGGTCATAATAATTAGAGCAAGGTGATCCCTTAATCAACATAGCTGGGGGCCTTAGAAGGAGGGGCTGAGAGAAAGACAGAGAGAGAGAGAGAGAGAGAGAGAGAGAGAGAATGTAACCAAAGGCTGAGACTGAAGTGATGCGTTGAGAAAACCCAACCCTGCTGACATGTAGATTTTAGAAAGAAGTCCTCCGCAATGGAGAGAGAACCCTTTTCTGGTCTTTTATTTTAACCATCCAATTTATGGAACCTGGCTATAGCGGTCCTCAGACTGAACCGAAGACAAGGTCAATGATAAAGTAACCCCTGAAAAATGACTGTTCCCCAGTGTCCTTGAACCTAAGTTCCCTGAAGAAAGCATGGTGACCCTTTATAGATCAGTTAAAGCGGAATCTCAGAGCATGGGTAATCGCTGGGTATTTCTTACAGGCTTATCATGAGATTCTGCTTTTGAGAAAGAAGAAGGCCTGGAGTCTATTAAGGGGTTTTTAATATAGATTTAAAGCTCATGTTAAAAGCAAGAAAGGCACTGGGGAAGAAGAGACAATGTGGGCTCGGGCTTCCCAAAGGAGACTCACCTTGCCAGGAGATCGCGATGCCTGACTCAGGGAAGAGACAACTGAGCTGATCAAAATGAAAAGGTTTTCTTACTTACTCATTTCTCAGCCCTGCTAATATGATGCAAATAACCGAGAAGATATATTTAAAATGCAGACTATCTCAAAACTTATTTCACCACAAAAATGTATGTATTGATGTTTATTGAACATCGTAAGCACACATTTTGGGGAACATGATTTGGAAAACATTGCTGTCTTTTATTGTGTTTTTTATGGTTCCTGTGCTGCGTCAAACACTTGTGCTGACAACTTTCCAGACCAAAATCATTGTCGCCATGTTTCACAATCAGAACTTTGGTCTCCCAAACAGATGGGTGCCTTTCAGGAATACGTTAGATGTCTCACGGAATAAGTGTAATGGTACATGATCCAAGTGTCAATCACATGCCCTGGACGCCTTCTTGTTCATTAGTTCATCTGGGACCTATTCTGAGTTTCTGTGATTACCAAATCACATGGTTATAAAGAGATGCCAGCACCAGCTTGCCAGACGCACTCACCAGCCATAACTGCCAGTGTTCAATCTATAGCAGGCATCATTGCACAAATACTGTATACATGTGTGTGCATGCACATATACACCCACATTTGTTTCTGTAAGATGTCCCAGAGGAGGGGGCGGTGAAATTCTAAGAAACTAAAGGTGGGAAGGTTCACCACTGGACAACCTTCCCATTGGTCAAGACGTACCACTCAGGGCAGGACTGCTGCATCTAGGAGCTCATGCAGTGAGACTTGTCCTTCCCATAATAACTGACATACCAACATGCCCCGCACAGACTACCTAGGAACTCAAGAAAGATAAGAACATACAGTGGAAACCTTTGGGTTTAAAACTGGATGAATGAAGAGAAATGCCCATATCAGTGGGGTTGCCTGAAGAGAGGTAACTTGGTATGACACAGAGGCCTGAACACCCCCCCCCAAGAGTAGACAGGCTAAGGTGAATCCTGGAGTCCTTAGAAGCATGGGGGGATGGGAGGGGATGTTAATAGGGATGGAGGGAGGCAAAGATGAATGCTCAGAATGCTCAGTAAAAGTAGAAGAAAGGAAGGAAGGAAGGAAGGAAGGAAGGAAGGAAGGAAGGAAGGAAGGAAGGAGAGAGGGAGAAGGGAGGGAGGGAGAAGGGAGAGGGGAGGGAGGGAGGGGAAGAGAGAGAGAGGGAGGGAAAGGAGGGAGGAAGGGGAAGGGAGGGGAGGCAGGGGGAGGGAGGAAAGAAGGAGGGGGGAGAGAGAGAAGGAGGGGGAGGGAGAGAGGGAGGGAGGAAGGAGGGAAGGGGAAGCGGGAGGGGAGATGGAGGGAGAGGGGAGAGGGAGAGGAAGGGGGAGGGAGGGGAAGAGAGAGAGAGGGGGAGGGAAGGAAGGAAGGAAGGAAAGAAGGAAAGAAAGAAAGAAAGAAAGAAAGAAAGAAAGAAAGAAAGAAAGAAAGAAAGAAAGAAAGAAAGAAAGAAAGAAAGAAAGAAAGAAAGAAAAGAAAGTCACGGCCTTGAATAACATTCCTTTCTATAACTATTACTTACCTTGGAGAGCGTCAGCGTTTGAATGTAATTTCTTCTGCGCGCTTATATGTTGAAACACCTCCTTGCCACTGGTGGAGCTGTTTTGGAGATTGTAGAAGGTGAGGATCTTTAAAATTCCATATGACTCTGGTTCCAGTCCTGTTCTCTATGCTTCCTGGCCAACCAGGATGTGAGGAGCCTCTGCCACACCCTGCCACTGCCATGAGCCCCACCATTCCTTCCCTGCCATGATGGACTGAAATCCTTCTGAAACTAAAAGCCAAAATTGATCATTCCTCTTAAATTTCTTCTGTCAAGTATTCTGCGACAGGGATGGAAAAAAGAGTAATGCATACAGTGCGTTTCACCCCTCTGCTCTATCACCGGCACACTTGGATGATGCTGTAAGTCACAGCTAGTTTTCACCTCTCTGCTATATCACTAGCACGCTTGGATGATGCCTTAAGTCACAGCCAAAAAAAAAAAAAAAAAAGTCACAGTTGCATAGAACCCAATGTCATACCATTGTCAAGATTTTTCGAGTATTATCAACCTCAGACCGGCATATTTCCATGCAGATCTTGATAGAACTTTTATAGACCTCAAACCAGGAAAAGTCTTTCTAGTACTAAACAAGGATAAAGAGAAAGAAAGAAAAAAAATACCTTCAGACATACCTGAGAACCCCTCTCTAGAAACCTCTGGAAATATAATGAGTATCTGCAGTCAAATCACAGTGCAGGTGACCGGGGCGTTCTCTATTTCTTGTTTCCTGCCTCAAACAGGCATCAATTTAACTGTTGACAGAACAAGTTTAGACAAATTAAGCATAAGAGTAAGGAAAGTAAGAGTAAGTCAGAGTAAGGAAAAAGCAAATTCCAAAACAAGTGGATCTCTAAGTCCAAAGCAGACTCAGTGATATCCAGGGATGCCATATGGTCACGTAGCTTAGAGACAAAAAACAGACAGCAATGGGCAGAGACGGCAAGACTACTGACAACTTGGTGCTAGACTTATTTGAATTGATCTAACTAAGGCTGGACTGCTGTGATGCCTCCCTTGGCTAGCTTTTCAGTGGTGATTCTCTCAACAAGAAGTATGGAGGCTTTCTCAGGCCAAATTTAGTTTGAATTAAGGAAACAAAAACTTAAAAAATATAGAAGGACATCCAAGCATCAAGCTAGGCTGCTGAAACATAGCAGAGAACAGATGAGGAAAATGCATTTAAAAATTACATTGGATTAAATACATTCTCACTGAATATATTTCCACCCCATACCATCACCTCTTTCATTTGTTCCCCTAGAGACTTTGGCTTCTACTTTTGCATCCTATATACATGTGTGGCTTTTATGTATCTATGTAAAATCTAAGAATCACAAGTGAGAGAGCACATACAATATTTGAGATTTTCTTTCTGAGATTGGCTAATTTTACTTAATATAATTATCCCTAGTTGCATCTCTTTTCCTTACTGACATTCTTCATTTTTATTTTTCTCTTCCCAGTTTTCACTTTTAATTCTATTAACCATGAATTTATCTGTTTTTCTCACCCACTACCTAACCCCATCCTATTCATTCTTTGTTTTCTTTATGGAAAAAAAAAAACACTGTCTATATACACCCCATTCTTTTTGTCCATTCATCTGCTGATAGACATTTGGGTTGGTCCTATAGTTTAGCTGCTGTAAAGAGTGCTCCAATTATAAGCATGGATGTGCAAGTATCTGTGTGGTTTGTTGACCATCCATAGTAGTATAACTGGGTCATATCATGTCTATTTCTAGCTTTTTGATTCCCACGATACTGACTTTCATAGTGGCAGACTAATTGCATTCTTACTTAGCAAGATATAAAGATTCCATTCTGTCCACATCCTTCCCAGCATTTTTTATTTGCTTCCTTAATGACTGCCATTCTGACTGGGGTAAGATAGACTCCCAAGGTAGTTTTGATTTGCATTTCTCTAGAGAAAAATGCATTTTAACTCCCAAGTCCTGCTATGAGAGCATTAAATGCCACAGTCACTTAAAGTTTAGGCTATAAATAATAACTATATAACAATAATAACTATGGGCTACAAAATAACTATGCACTCACTACCCTGTTTTGACCACAGGCTGGAGGATGGGCTGCAGAGAAGCAGCAAGCTGGTATGTGTCCCGAACTCAGAGCGCTGACTCTCATTCTCCCTCTCCATCCCCAAGCCCAAGCCACAAGGCTTAAGGAGTCCAGCAAAGCAGAGGAGGTAGCTATCCGCACAGTCCACACTGATGAAGGCGGTGTCTGATGTTACTGTCTCCCACCCTCACACTTACCAATCTGTAGATCCAAGCAAGTGTGGAAGAGCCAAAAAATGGAGTAATCAGTCCCAGCACAGGTGACAGACATCAGAAACCAAGAAGGAACCTCCTCTAAAAAAGGAAGGTTTTACACATGAGCTATCAAAGCGGAAGGGGCAGGCTGGAGAGATGACTCATGGGTTAAGACGCTGCCTCATAAGCAGAAGGACCTGAGTTCAGATCCCAGGTCCTACCTTAAAATCATCAAGCAGAAACAGTGGCAGCCTGCATTTCTGAGACACCCAGTACCCTCTGATGTACACACAAACACACACAATGATAATAATAGTAATAATAATAATAATAATAATAATAATAATGGAAGGGACATTGCTGAGAGTAAAGGATACAGCAGAGAAAAGAGGGAGGGACCAGATATATGGAAGGGGAGGGGAACCAGTCAAAAGGAATTATGTATGAAAATTCCATGGGAGAACCCACTGCTTTGTATGCTACTTTTTAAAATTTCAAATGTTTTAAAAAATAAGGAAAGAGAACAGAGTTTCATCTCTTAGGCCACAAAGTAGAACTCTCTAAAGTTTCCATAACAACTCATTTTCTGTTGCACAATCTCTGCTCTAGCCAGTAGCACAAATTTATGTCGAGTCAACCTAGAGTCTTTTAGTTCTCTTGGGGGTACACGCTGAACCTTGTGCTTTTTCTCCCATGGGTTGCCCCTGTGTTGGGATGCACTCACATAGTATTTGGACAAGAAGAGACTTAGGGTTTGAATGTTCGTGTTCCTCAAAAATTCATATTGAAACATGATGCATCCCATAATAATATTGAGGAGGATGGTCAGAGAATTAAAAATATAACCACCCTATAGGATCCAGCGACACCACTCCTGAAGTAGCTAAGTCAGCATTCCACAGAGAAACATACACACTGTGTTTGTTGCCACGCTGTTTACAATAGCCAAGATATGATATCTGCTTAGGTGCTCATCAACAGATGGGAAGATAAAGAAAATGTAGTATATATACACAGGAATCATATGAGAAGCTTTGTGTCCTGCCCCAGAGAGGCATCCATTTAACTGTTGACAGAACAACTTCAGACAAATTAAGCATAATAGACTCAGAGTGCAAAAAGAATAGATTGAAAAATAAGGCAAGACTGGAGCAGATTCAGTGAGATCCAGGGCTGCCACATGAACTTGTATGTAGCTACAGAGAAATGAATCACGCTTTTTGAAGGAAAATGGATGGAACTGGAGATTGTGCCAATTGAAATAAGACTCAGAGGGTTGGGGAGATAGATGGCTTAGAAGTAAAAGTCTTTGCCTCACAAGTCGAAAGACCCAAATTACACATGAAAATGGTGGGTGGATATGAGGGTGGTCTGAAATTCTAGCCCTGGGAGGCAGAGCCTGGAAAACCCCAGAAAGCAATAAGTAGGTAGAGCAATACAGGATAACTCTTGCTGTCACCCTTGTGCCTATAGGCACAGACATTGGAGTGCTTGCTAATACATACACACACACACGTGCATGTATCCAAAAAATAAGCCTCTGTAAAATAATTATCACTTTTCTCTTACGTGCAGAGTATGAGACTATATATATATATATATATACACATATATACACACATACATACATGTATATATGACATGGAAGTAGAAGGGGTACAATTAGGGTGAGGAAGGGATCAGTAGGAAGAGTAAAGATGATTAGGGTGCACATGAGCAAAGTTCCTGATGAGCCTGTGTGGAGATGCTATAATAGAACCAGTTACTTGCAAGCTCATTTTACCAAAATGTATATCTGAAGTGAATCAGAAAAACAAGAGCTTAACTAATAAACACAGCTTCTCTAGAGATGATCAGCTAATGGACGGGGTGAGAGTCCCTATAGAAATCTTCACTGAACTTATTTGGCCATCTCTGCCCTTAGTTTTTATCTGCTAGACATGACATTGCCGCAGGCAAGAGCCGGGACCTCAAGACAGGGCTCTCCTGGACCAGGTGAGGCAAGGAGTCAGTGGAATAGAGGACAGAAACACGCAACTCTCTAGGCTGAGTGAATCTGGACCAGTTCACTGAAATTTTGCAACAGCTTTTGTACTAGAAAATTTTAAGGGCAAAGAATGTGTTGCTGCACCTGCAAACAGAGGAAAACAAACGCAGACCCTCCAAGTCTCCTATGCTCAGTAAGAATAAACAATTTTTTAAGTAGCTAACCCATTGTTTGAGGGAAAAGACACAGATTCTATTCTCCCATTATTTCCAAATCTATCTAATCTATAATGCTCCACCAGATAGCCATGGGGCTGAGCCCACATAGTTGTCATTATTTTAACAGAGACTACATTTTTTAAAATACCCAGAGGAGGATTGAGCTCCTTTTGACTTCAATAAGGAATACGTTTTTCATTACAACTAACTATAAGTGTGCCCAACATCCCATAAGTCCCAGCTGAGCTTTTGCTGTTGTCCTGTCTGGGTTGGTCCTCTCAGTCAGGCGGGTTGACATCAGCACCAGGCATGGCAGCAGGTTCTAGCTTGGGAAAGTTGCATGTAGCTCATACAGACAATACAGGCCTGCCTGGTCCATTCTTCCTACATATCCATCCTTTTTGACAGCCAGCGGGAGCCAGAGTTCTTTGCTCTGACCTTGTTGACCCCATCTCACAGAGGGTCCAGCATAATGGATTGGCACCTGTCTTAGGTCGGATACCACCTTCATGTGGAACCTTTACCTGTCATTGGCCACTGGCCCTTGAAGGACCTAGAAGGCATGCCAGGCCTAGAACAAGGCCTCACAAATCTCTGCGATCCAAGCTTGAACCATATCTCTAGGGGAGCCATGGCTTGGATATTCAAGAGCCATAAGCGTCTTTAGGGTGGTCTTGTTGATGGAGCAGGGCTGAGAGATGTGCTGAAGGAAATACTTAAGCAATATAATTATTAAAAAAACAATTCCTCCTATGATAGCATAAATTACAATCCAAGAGGGATCAAACATCCTTTTAAAGTTCTAGAGAACAGATAGCATAGTCTCATACTTCTAGAATTTTTGAGTTAGTTCATAGGTGGGAATTTTACCCACCTACGTTTTAAGACTCTTGAAGTTGCTCTCTGATTTCTTTAAAATCCGTGTATACATTCTGGATAACAAGTCTACTTACTACTGTGTGTGACTAGACATAAAATCTCTAGTTTCAATTTAAAAAAGCAAGATTTTTCTCTAGATCAGAGAGCAGGAAGCTAGTCCCAAAAAACCTAAGAACAGGTAGAAGGCACACCCAATTCCCAGAATTCCTCCTGCCAGAGACAAAACTTAAATTATCTAGGGAGGAATTCCTAGCACTTGCCCATGGGCATTACTGTGACATTCCCTAGGGAGCAGGCTTTAGGTCTGAACTGGGCAGAAACACTAAGGCCTGACAATTCCCATATTTTACTTATTTTTCTTATTTATTTCAAATGCCATATCCTTTTTCCAAAAGATGTTTCTTTGAATCCATCTTATCCAAACTGAGACCTAGTCTACCAGACTGGTCAGATTAGGACACAGCATGACATAGTCATGAAATGTTTCATGGCAGATATGTATGCTTACACAAGAGTTGAGTAGGAACAGTCTTATCAACATCTCACTATAACATCAGAAAGATTTCAAGAAGCTGCACACCTCTCTGAGAACCTGATGAGAATTAATACTGATGGGGAAATAAAGGAGGATGCTTTCCTCAATGGCGTATCCACTGATCTAGGATGCTTGCTGGAGTGAGAATCAGGTCAGGCATAAGTCATCACAGACTAAACGAAACATAATGAGCTGCACAAATAAAAAGATCTGAAAATAAATAGGAGTTTAACAGGGGAGATGAAGAGCTATAAGTTAAAAAAGAGGGCGGATGAGATTTGAGCCTAAAGGTTGAAAATACTACAGTTCTATATAAATAATAAATTAAATAATAAAAGAATTTTTAAATGAAGTTTAAAAAGACATCATTTTTTTAAAAAAATTCATTTAGAGAGAAAGAGAGATTGGTGTGTGTGTGTGTGTGTGTGTGTGTGTGTGTGTGTGTGTGTGTATCAGAGGGCACTGTATGTCCCTGTGGAAGACCAAGGGTGACTCCAGGAATCATCCTGGATTGCTTCTACCTTCTTCTTGCTTCACTCTGGGATTTCTCAGGTTCTACCCACCAGGAAAGTACAGGCTGCCACCATTTGTACCTAGTGTTTTTAGGTGGGACCTGGGATCCAAACTCAGGCCCTTCTGCTTGTGAGGCAGAGTCTTAACCCATGAACCAACTCTCCCGCCCAAAAGACATCATCTCCGAAGTAGCAAATAAGCCTTCACAAAACACCAGTTCTCTGATGTGTCTACTTTACTTCTCAGTCTCCAATAAACCTTGGTTGTTACCCAGGGCTTGGGCCTTTTTGGTGTAGCAGCCAGATGGACTGAGATGTAGTTGCATCTGACCCAGGTTGCAGGTGTCCACACAGCCATCCCTACTTCATCCTCCTCCTTTCAGCTTTCTCAGCACACCTCACGTCTTCCCTGTAAGGGACTTGACTTGATTTGACTTGCTTTGATTTGTTGCAGCTAGAGACAGGACCTAGCTAGGCATCCCGGGCTAGACTCACGCTTTTCCTGCCTCGGCTTCCACATTGCTGGCATCCCAGACATGCGTCACCATGCCAGGATCCACATGGCTTCTGCTACTGCGGATGGCCTCCCCTGGAAGTGTGTAACCCTCACAGCTATACCAGCATCTCTTGATCACCAGCCTTGGGGAGCTCTGTCTAGTCAGGCTGAACAGTTAGGTACCCCATATATTCTTTCCAGAAATTTTATGCCATGTATCTTCAGGACTTTGACTCAAAGAGACCTTTTTTTTTTCCCCTCTCAAAGATAGTCTTGTCTATGTAGTTTGAAGCTCCATTTTATAACGCTAACTGTAATCTAAATTTTGATCACAAATGAAGGAGGCAGCAGAAGCATTGTGAAATAGAAGATGTGACAACTAATGCTTCCACAAGCTTCCCACTCTTCTGAGTGCCAGTTTTATGTCTTCATTGCTTTCCTAGTTACATCTGGACACCTATTTTCCTAACTTTCATGGATGTGTATGTTTCCCTACTTGTATTCTAACATATTTCTATTGCTAACTCTCATGTATATGCATATCTTTTACTTATATTCTAGTATTCATTTTCTACTTTTCATGTATGTGCATTGTTTAGAGAAAGACCAAAGGATGGGAGAGGAGTGGCCTAGCGCAAATCTTCCATGGATTCAGGTAAAAAGCAGATAAGAGCTTGTAACCTATCACAGGGGAGGTTCAGTCCATTATGGCTATTATATTATCGCCATTTAACAGATAATTAATAATGAATACTAACTAATGGGTATTTTATTGCCTTCATTTTTACAGCTGAGAAAATGAAAGATCCGAAAGCTGAAGTCACTTGTTCGACATGGTGTATCTAAAGTGTGGGAGCAGCAGGATGCAGAATTAGCCCGCGTCTGCCTCTAAGCCCTGGGACTTTCTGCTGTAACACCTCCATCCTCTTCAGCATATTCTCAAGTGCTTTCACGCTCAGACATCCAGTGGATTCATCGCACTTTGCTACTGGGGTGTTAAGATGGATCTTTCCCATGATGTCTCTCAAGAACTTTGAATTTCCCAGGTGAAAATTCTCCTTGAAAACAGCTGTATTGTCAGCTCTTAATTATTGGTGACAGCACCAGACAGGGATAGAGCGTCAGATGAGAGTCATAATTAATCCCTTCCTTTGAGTCAAGGGTTTCAGCCTGTTTCTTCCATGGCAGCCCCTGTTGGGAGCTGCTGGCAGGGAGAACTTCATTTTCCCAGGGGCTGAGCTCCCAAGATCTAAGTCGCAGAGAATCATCCCAATCAGGCGCCCACATTAATTCAAGCCACAGATTTATTAAACATCTCTTTAAAAACCCATTCAAACCAATGTGAGGGATTTGGTAAAATTCTAACCATGAATCACTCCTGTTTGTTTGTTTGTTTGTTTGTTTGTTTGTTTGTTTGTTTGTTTGTTTGTTTGTTTGTTTGTTTGTTTTAGAATCTGTACCACCCTTGTTGAAGAAGGCAGTCCCTTCTTGTACATGAAACGTTTTGAAAGGAAGTAATCATAACCCACAAAGCTTCTATCCAGTATTTGCTTTTGAAACGCATCCTGTTTATCTTTTCATTTGTTTGTGTCTATTTGGAGGCATCTCAGCAGTACCATCAAACCATAGATGGTTTGAATGAGAAATGTGAACCTATAGGTTTATGTGCTGTAAGTTTGGTGCCCTCACTGTTGTCACAGGTTTGGGAAATTTCAGGAGGAAGTGAGTCCTTGGAAGGCTCAGAAAATATATCTTGCCTTGGCTCCTTCGCAAAACACCCCCTACTCTTTGGCTTCTGGACTGCAGCTTACACCCATCACACCTTCCCACCATGAGGCTCTGTCTGTCCTTGGCTCCGTCCCCTTCACAGCCAGCCAACCATGGACTAAAAACTCTGAAACTGTGAATTAAAGTACATTTCTCTTTCCTTAAAGTGTCTGACTTCAGCATTTGTTATGGCAATGAAAAGCCTAAGTTCTAGAATCTCCAAAGAAGGAAGTTTCTCACTCGACACAGTCCATGATGCAATAGCAGGGTGCAGTTTCCCACCTTGCAATGAAATTGGCATTTCCAGGACCCTGAGCATTCGCTAAGCACCTACTTATGTGACAGGTAGAGGAAGACAGTAGTAACCAGTAAGGGTGGCCACACTGTGTGAGCCCTGACGCTTACAGAGGGAGTAAAGATGTCCATGAAGGGGAGACTCCCGCTGTGGAAGCCAGGGGTAAGTCATAACATAACAGGTCATAACCTTCCTGAAGCCACGCACCTGCTTCCCCCTCCATCAACGATTGCTGAGTGTCAGACTGTGGACTCAAGCATTCCCATAAAATATGGCCCCATATCTCTATAACAGACCCCCTATTTAACCAGCCAATCCCAGCATCAGAGACTGACTCAGACAACACACACTGAGATCAGCTGCATTCCATGGCATCGATGGAAGTACAGAGAGAGTGATTAGGGGGAACAACCCAAGTGAGGTGGCAAAAGAAAAACCAGATGGAGCCCATCACATGTGAGTTCAGCAAACCCACAGCACCCCAAAACAATTTTACCTTTCAACTGCCCCTCACTCTCCGGCTTCTGCACACTTTAAGGGTAGGGGAGAGGAGGGAGGGATGAAAATGGAAGAGAAGGGAGGGAGGAGAGCAGAGAGAAGGGAAGGAGAGAGAGTAGGGAGGGGAGAGAGAGGGATGATGGAAGATTTGTGGAGGTCCCTTCCTAGGGATCCAGACTCAAAAATGAGGATGCACTAGAATAGTCAGGCATTGAGAGAAACCAGAAATCAAGAGATTACTCCCACATAATGACAAAACAGGCAGGCCAGAGACTCAAGAGAGAAGATGCTGAATCAACCTAATGGCAGATAGCAAGTCCATGTATGTTAAAGGCTCATGCTACTCCCAGCCCCTGAGCTCTGTGCATCTCCAGAATTCTGTACTCTCTGGGTTACAGGCCGACTAACTTGAAGCAATTCTAGTGTCCCTTCTAGACCCATGCCCAGCTCCAACTGGCTCTGTTACAAGCCTAGAGTAGTTGGCCAAAAACACCCCCCTCCGGTGCTCGTAAGTTAGTGGTCCCATAATCCTAGGAGAAGTCCATCTGCCCTTGTGAACACTGTAGTCCATTTGATTTCTGATCACCTTGGCTAAGGCCTTTGCCATTCTGACCCTTCCTTCTGCTCTGTGACCAGTGCCTATAGATGCATGCTCACGTACACATTTTTTTTTGAAGTGTATGATCTTGGAGGTACAATAATAAGGAAAAGGTTGTCAGAAAAGAGGATTTACCATGGCTTGGGATTTAGACAGCAGCATGAGAGTCAGACATTGGAGGTCAGAAAGATTCATAAGATTCCAGTGGGATAGAGATGTTTTAAATCTGGATCTCTTGCCCTGTATGACCCATAGGTAGTAATGGGGACTTAGAAGGAAAAGCCCTCCAGAGGGGGCGAATGCAGGTGACTAGACCCTATACAAAGGGCTGTTGCTCTTAGTCAATGAGTACCAGCCTGCACGGGAGTGCCCTCATGGGATTACAAGGCTTCAAAAAAGGGGCCATGTTCACGAGAACTGACTAGTAGGTACCTCACAAGTACTTCTGCATAGCACTTTTAAGATACGATTCAAAGAAGGCATAGAGTTGAAAGAAAATGCCCAGATATGAGCTGACTGAATTTTGTTTATTTCTGTATACGCACGTGCATGTATGTGCTCGTGTGCATGTACATACGTGAGGGTGTACAAGAGGTCACTAGAATGTGTGTGCCTCTGGAGGCAAGAGCAACATCTGGAATCAATCTGGATTGATCTGCCTCCTTACTGATTTGCTCTAGAGCGTCCCAGACTCAGCTTTCCAAGGCTGACCTTGCAAGACACTGCCATTTCTGCCTGGCATTTTTACGTGGGGATCTAAGGATCGAAATTCAGATCCTTTCGCTTTTGAGGCTAAGGGTTTAGATCTGAGCCATCCTCCCGGTCCGCTAATTGAATTTTTGATTGGTTGAGAAGGCTGTGGTCTTAGAAAATAATGAAACAGAACTAGAGGGGGGGAAAACTCTTCTTATATCTCATATTGTGGAGCAAAATCCACATCTATTAACTTTGGTTGCCTCTAGCCCGCCTGCTGCCTGCACCTGGTCACAGGACTTAACCTGTGGGTTAAGTCCCACACTCCCACAAGCAGCATCCCTCCTAGGCCCAGTGTTGGGAAATTCCCAGCCCATGCTGGTCTCCCAAGGATCCTGGAACAACCCAGCCTGGCTGACCACAGATGAGCCAAAACATGCCGAGTTCATACTTTAAGGGTCACTCCCTCCTATTCTGTGCCTTCTCTGTGTCAGACGGGAAACTTGGTTATGAATGCTGCCCAGGCTCCTAGGGCCCTGGGGCTCTAGGCTGGCATTGAATGCTCAATAGCAGCTTCCCATATCAGCCACAATCCGGCCTCAAAACTGTAAAGTGCAGCCTTGGAAGAGCCCTGCTGTGTCCCTGTGCTTGTCATCTGCAAGGATTGAACCTGATGTGTGATTATAAAGTAATGAGACTGACTTTTAAACACACCGCAGACCCTCTGAATCCAGATGAGTGCTAGCCTTCAGCGATGTCACCTTGCTCTGTCTGGACACACACTTCCTCCAAAGAGGCTGCCACTTCAGAAATTTCTCTATGGAAAGTGCTGCAGGGACAATTAGCCAATTGCAAGAAGGAAAAAAAAATCCTTCCATGCTGGGTGGTTTTCTTTTCACTCTCTCACTGGTGTGACAGACTCACCTCACCTGGGAACAAAAATCTTACATTTTCACATGCCCCATGTCACCTTAAGAGCTTTGTTATACAGCTGTCACTTCATAAATGCTTGGTAAACAAATAACAGACTCCTCATTGTCTCATTGTTTATTTCCCATCCATTCTTCCATCCAACACTCAGTGATTGATAACCTCTCTGTTTTGCTGTTTAAAGCACAACAAAATATGCTAGAGCTGATCCAGGTCATGGAGAAACTGAGACCCATGTTCATCGAGACAGACTGGATTGCACGGAAATAGCCCATAACCCAGCATTTCCTCAGCTTAAAACTGCAGTTACATTATTAGCTCTTTGCCAGAGTGTGAAGTGTGGGGATCAGGGCGCAGGGCTTAGTTTCTTACAGCCATCGTTCTGCTCCCTGACCACCTAAAAGGAGTTCCAACACCCACTACTGAATTCAGCATTCCCACTGCCAAGGAGGGAGCGAGAGGTTAGAGGTATTCACGCCTGCAATTATGCTCTCTCAGGAACTAATGCAAACTCTTCACCCTACATCCACCGGCCTTCGCAAATCTAGTCATATGACCGTACTCTGCAGGTGATAGAAATCAGTGTGATGCTCCTATGCACCTGGAAGAAGAACTCAGCAGAGTTCCAAGCATCAGAATGTTCCAACAAATCAAGTCTGGAAATCAGTCTGCTAAAATGGATAAGGACATCAGAAGCAATGGATTGCTCCATGAATGATCCCCAATGGACCGTGCCTTGTAGAATCCATTTCCTTGCTTAGCTCACTTTGAATTCATCCATGTGGCTTTCTTTTCATCCAAAGGGACATCAACAAATACCCCACAAGCCAGGGATGTCCAAGTGCCCACACACCTAAGCTCTTGGAACATTGCTACCACCACACAGAAAGCTAGGACTCTCTGATAGAGAAGCCACATGTAAGAAAAAGGAAGAAAGAGGTTCCTTGGTGGGAGGCCCAGCCGACTGGAAGGGGTGAGTGGGACCATTTTGATCAACCAGCTTAGAGATGAACTGACAAACTGACCGCCAGTGTGTGATCCAAGCCAGCCAACATCATGTGGAACAGAGATAAGCTGTCCAAGCTAAGCCAGCCCAAATTACTAAACCATAGAAGAGTGAGCAAATACGTGGTTCTTGTTTGAAACCGAAAAAAATCTGGAGAGACTGGTTGCCCAGCAGTAGATAAAACTAAATTCATGTCGAGGAGTGGCACAGTAGTGAAAACCCCAAACATGCGATGTTGGCTTTAGGACAAAGCAGCAGGTAGGGGCTGAGGAGTCAGGGAATAATAGCTTTTAGGGGAGACTTGGGAAAAGGTATAGATTCTCTCCATGCATGCTAAAAAGATAGACATGATTAGCGGCTCAAAAAGGGCCAACCCATGTTATAGAGTAGCCAAATAATTGAAAAAAAAAAATGTTGCCTCCAGAAACTTGAAAGAGACGGTACTTAACGAGCTGGTCAATTACGTTTAGAAGCTCTTCCAAAGCAGTGTTGAAAGTCTGCTGGATGCTTCCAGCTGTGCAAGATAAGGACCTGCCAGAGCTAAGAAAGACACTGCTCAGCTTCCAAGCGGATTTTAGCACTAACACGAGGGTCCCGAATTTGCTGACTTCAAAAAAAGTAAACTGTTTCTCGTCTCTAGTCTTTCCAGTCAATGTTTCTTAGACAAGAAATAACCTCAGCATAGAGATCAAATAAGGAGAGCATGTTTGTCAAAGCCCATTGGGAAATGTCTGAAAGACAGTAACTAGATCCTCTCAAAAAAGACAGGGGGACCCTTTGGAAAATGTTAAGGGAATAGGCTCATAGCAGATCAATATATCTATATTGTCAGTTTCTTGGAATTATAGCAAAAGCCCTGAGAAAATCAACTTAAAGAGCAGGAAAAGGTTACCTTGGTTCCGGTTCAGAGAGTTCAGTCTATGGTTGGTTGACTCTGTTCTTTTTGGGGTGGTGACATGGCAGCAGGCCAAAGTGGGATCCTATTCTCCTATCAAGGGCACTTTCCCAATGACTAGGAGACCACCTCTAGGTCCTAGGGTCTGCAATCTCTCAACGGTACCAAGGTGGGAACTGAATCTTTGATACATGGACTTTGGGGGACATTTCAGACCAAATAACAGAAGTCCCCAAGAGAGACCTCTGCCTCAAGAGAAAATGGTGCATCAGGGTTTAGGTGTGTGGGATGAACTCCAGCAAGATTCACAGGAGACCCACAGATATTTCTAGAGCATTTTATCAGTGAAAACTCTCTATGGTTGCAATAAAACCAAATACAATGTGAATAGAATCCTCCAGTCCTCCACTTTCTTCTTAGCAGAAATCAGGCAAAGAAAACTACTTTCCTACAACATGCATAATTTCCTGTGGGGAAGAAAATACATCTCGGAGAGTCAAGCTGAGAGCCAGGAGGAAAGATCTGTTCATAAACAGGGGATAGTGACTATGGAACCCTCTCAAGGAACAGACCCCGGGGCCCCAATCCAGAACATTCTCTAATCCAGGTAAAGGGACTCAACCTGTGCCCGGCTGGACTTCATAAGTGCTATACAGATGGTGGGTTTCATCTTACCTATTTTAGGTTTGAACACCCCTGAAGTTATTCCAATTATTTTCTCACTACTGTGCTTTAGAATTATAGGGACAACACACTCTGTCTTTTCCATTCAAAGTCTCTGGATCAAGAGAAGTTGCACCCGAGGAGTGATACCTTCTCTACATCTGCACTTGGTACAGAGATGTGGACAGGGATTTCAAGTGAGATGCCGCCATCAGACACACAGAGTGATTTTCTGAGATCTGAGAGGGGAGTTGCTGTACAACGGTTACTCTTAACTATTGCTGTGAGAGAGCACCCAAAGTCAAGTAACTTAAGAGAGAAAAGGAAATTTATTCACCTTAGAGTTCCCAAGGGGAGATGCAGTTTTCTCACGGTGGAAGTGGCATGGCTGGCTGGCTGGGTGGCTGGGCGGCTGGCTGGCTGAAGCTGGAGACAGGCTACATTCACACCCATCCACTCCATGTGGCTGAAGTCTGGAAGATTCCTAGAGAGCCTCTCTTCTTCCTTCTGTTCTATGGTTCCTTTTATCTGGTCCACTACTGGAAGGTTCCAATGAGATCTATGGCAGCTCTGATCGGGATTTGGGGCTGATCTTTGTGTTATTCAGATAATCTCTTCAGGTGGTCCCAGTGATCTTACTTAATGCCAGTTAATCTTAGTTAAGTTGACACCCAGGGTTAACTATCATATGCTGCTTTTATGAATGGCGTCCCCACACACACACCCTTAGAAAACACAGTATCATGACTCCTCTCATTAAAAAAAGACATCCACTTCTCCAACCCCTTGAATCTCAGATGACTTCATGACTGGCTTTGTCCAGTCAACATGGTGACAATGGCATTGCATGACTTCTGACAATGTCATTGCATGACTTCTGACAATGGCCTTGAATGACTTCTGATAATGGCATTGCATGACTTCTGAGCTCAGGCCTCAAGAGCCTAGAAGTTCCTGTTCTTCCTACCAGATTGCTATCACCATGAGGGAAAATGAAGATAATCTTGCTAAGAAAGGAAAAAATCCTGTGGTAGGAAACTAGACACTAACCAAACCCTTGGCTGAGTATGTCTAAGCGAGGCCTGACATGTGATTGACACCATCCTGGGTCACGTAGCCCCAGCAGAATGGCATCACCACAACCTCCAGAATGACCCCCAGCAAAACCAACAGAAGAACCACCCTGTGAAGCCCAGTCCACATTTCAGAGCTATGATCAAATCAATGTTTTCAAGCCACTTTTTTCGACATGGTTTATTACTCAAGAATGATACCTGAAATGCTATGCAACAGACTAAAGGGTCAGTTAGTGTACCTGCAGTATAAAAGTCAATCCTTCAGAAACAATTTAAACTGCAGTCTTATTGGCCTCACTCCCTGTATGTGTGGTGGAGGACGCTGCTATCTGCATCCAAAAGCCAGGGGAACCATTTTGAGATTCAGGGTCTCTGGGTTAAATACTCCCTTGAGGTGGCTGACCTGCTCCTGATCCTGGCATAGAAAGCAAGAGGTGGACAGATACAGACAGTGGGCTAGAGTCTGGAACCATCATCAGATGCAACTTTCCCATTCCAGACTGGTCTCTTAGACCCTGCAGCAAGATCACATGGACGCAGTTTGGGAAAGTAAATTACGGGGAAGTGAAAATGCTGCAAACAGCTGCTTCTGCATGCAGATCAGTTGGTTGATTCAGGTGCCCAAATCTCAGAGCTTGAGATTGTTTATTTCCATGTAGGGGTCGCTCACTGAGGCAGCCACAGGACTCAATACTTCACACACTTGTATCGTCTGAACTGCAAGGCCTTTCCTGGCCACGCATTCATGCGCTGCTTCGTCCTCTGGTCGCTTTTTTCCGTACGTATCACTTCCTGGCCGCTGACACACTATTTGTTTTACTGCTTTATCTGGCAGCTGCCTGCGTCCCCTCGACAGAACATGAGCTCCAAGTGGACAGAGATCTTCTTTATTTAAGGGTCGGAACCTGGGGCCTTCCGCATACGAAGTAGTCACTCCATCACTAGTGACAGACCCAACCACAGGGATTTCACGTCTTGTCTAGTATTGTGCACCCAGTGCCCTGAGCAATCCCAGCTTAGGGCACGTGTCCAGTAAATTCTTTCAGAAGGAATCAAAAAATAAACAGACCTGGTTTCCCTCAGCTTTGTAAGAGATTGTCGCTGTCCTTCAGCATTTCCGTTTCTCATGCCTCGGGGCAAGGCGGACCCTCCACACCCTCTGGCTTCAGAAGGAAACTATTGGTCATCTTTGGCTCCTATCAGATGGTCTCTCTGGATCATTGACCCCAGTATTTTCAGCTCTAGACTCCAAATTGCAAGGTGTGCGTCCTCTCTGCCTTCCTTGTCTGTGTGTTTTCCATCATTCTTTCCTGGCCTTGGCTGCTGGCTCAGTTCTTGCTGAGCACAAGCTCTTGGCCGTGCATAAAAAGACACCTGAAAACAGGTAATAAATAAGAAAGGCCGCCTGTGACAGTGGCTGAGAAATGAGCGATTCTGGTTGCTTTCTGTCTGTAAGACAGGTAGAGAGAGTACTTCAGTCAGAGAAGAGACAAGACCTCTTGAATGGACTGTAACATAGATACTCACTCATCCCGGTACCTTTGTTTCTCTCTCTCTCCCTCCCTCCTTCCCTCCCTCCTTTTTTCCCCCCTCTCTTTCCCTCACTCCTTCCTTCTTCCCTTCTTTCCTAAAATGCCATCTGACTTTGCAGGTCATGCTCTGTAGCCCAATTTAGACTCCATCCCAGATGTACTGTATCTGTTTCACCATGGACAGCTATTGGATCTGAATTCATCACCTAGCATGGTTGCCAGAGCCCAGTTTATAACAAGCAGCTTCAAGTGCACTGTCCTTTGGCCTCCCCGGCTGAGCTTCTGTGTCTTCAAGGATCTAGTACCATGCCCAGAGCTTTCTCCAAGACCACAGACATCTGTAGCGCAGGAGACACAAAGTTGCTCTAGAGCCCCGGGGATGCATGTAGCAGTCCTCCCACTGGCTGGTCAAGCCCCTTCCCTCCTCCAAATAATCACTCCTCAACCCTTTCATTTTACTGTTTTCAATCTTCAGATTCTGTCCATTGACATATACACTCTCAGATTTGTAGTATAATACTTGCACAAAGAACCACAAACTAAGTGGCTTCATCCACAGAAACACACCGTCTTACAGCCCTGGAGGCTGGAAGCCTGCGATCAAGGTACGGGCAGAGTTGGTCCCTGCTGGCTGCTTCCAAAGTCTCTGCCCCCAGGGTCTCGCCTGGCTCCTGGCAGCTGGACGGCAACCTTTGCACCCCTCAACTCATCACTGCAGCCCCTCTCTCCTGCACATGGCTCGCACCGTGTGTGTCTGTATCCGCATCCTGCTGTTTTATAAGGATATTGGGGTCATCACCACCCTACACCAGCAGGCTTTCGCCCCAGCTGGTTACATATGACTAAATGAGGTCATAGTCTGAGGCAGTGGGAGTTAGAGTGTCAGAACAAGAGTTTCAGAAGACAAAACTGCAAACATAAAAGTCTCTTGGCATCTTTGCATCTTTGGGCTCCTCCTCCTTCCTTTGCCTTGGATAGACACAGAAACCAATGAGGTCCACGGGACACCACTCTTTGAAGTGTGTGCTTCACTTAGATATACAGGTATCAACTTGACAATCGAAGGCTGAGCTCTAGGCACATTTTGAAGAATTAGAATCAGGCAAGCCCTGTGCGAACCTGCAGGAGATTTATCTGATTACTGTGGGAAGAAGACCCAGCCTATAGTGGGTAGGTGGAAAAGAAGGTTCAATGTTTTTGCATTCTTCACCACATTTTGGCAATCTTGCTGTCTGGCGAATGAGGTTTGCTCCTCTCTCAGCAATCGTTGTGGATATGGTGTGGTCAGTTCCCTGGGCTCCTGGTGTTGGTATGAGCTCTGGACTAAGAACTATAACCAAGAATCATAAGAAAAACAAAACTCCCCTATTCCCCTAAGATCTGTAATTGTGAATTCATCGGCAACACACAGGTAAACTAAAGCAAGTGGAAGTACTGGATTAGAATAATTAGCAAGAGGACCAAGGCAATCTCTCTTGGAGCCCCCCCCAGGGACCACCGTGACCATCTCACCCAGGACATCAGCATGGCCCCTGCGAGGTCACCACCCTGATTCTCAGTGCAACTGTTCCTCACAGAACCTCTTCTTGGACCTTGACAGTTGACATTTCCATATCTTCTCATTGAACCAAACACAGCAGTCATGCCTGTGAGCCCAGCACTGGGGAAGTTCCCATAGGAGGCTCCTTGGGCCTCACTGGCCGGCCGCCAGCCAAGCCTACTTGACTATCTCCAAATCAGCGAGAGAGAAAGCCTGTCTCTAAAACAAAGTGGATTAATATCAGAAGTGACTGATTAATATCAGAAGTTATCTCCTGGTCTACACGCACCCACCCACCCACACACACACACACAAACACACACGCGCACACAAACACATGCACACAATTGCTCAACCAAGTCACCTGTGCATTTACAGAATTGGGTGTGATGTCTGCCTGCAGGCGGAACCACAAGAGGGAAAAGCAAACCTTGAGAAAGCCATGGAGTGTCGTGCAGACACCCGACACCTTATGACCCTGCCTGACTAGGTCTAATCCAAAGACCTCGAGTAACATCCTGATGTCGGCATGCCACTTGCTTCAATTCCAGGGAAAAATCTTTCCAGAACACTGGTTATAACATAAGCCCGTTCTAATAGCACAGGATAAACTAACACTAAAACTGTGCTTGCTTTCCTTCTGCATGTTTATGTGTGCATGTGTGTTGGGGAGTATCATTTATCATAAAAAGTGTTTTTAGTCATTTGTAGTCTGGGCTTGGTAATGGGAAAATTGATCCTTGTTACTGAGTTTCACTTATTTTTAAGTATGTGATTTTAGGTTGCTGCTATTGTTTTGTAAATATGTGTATGTTTTGCGTGTACCGAAGGACACTTTGGTGTGTGTGCCTGTGGATGCTCAAGGATAACACTGGGAATCATCCTGAATTGGTCCATCTCCTTATCGCTTTGTTTTGGCATTTCCTAGGCTCTACCTTCTGGGGCTGTAACTACAGGCCACCACCATTTCCACCCAGTATTTTTACATGTAATCTGGGGATCTGAACTCGGGTCCTTTCGTTTGTGAGGCAAAGATTTTAATCCCCAAGCCATTACCCAAGCCCTGCATTTGCTTTCTATCTCAGATTCACATGGAATTGGAAGCTGTGCATTTTCAACTGCAAAACCTGGCAATTGGGGCAACAATCCATAGGATGAGGGATGCCGAGATCTCCCAGAAGCCTGTGAGGCAGAGTGAGCAGTCAGAACTGGGGGGCTGTCATTCACTTCAAAGGATTCAACTTTCCAGAGGCAGCCAAGGAGGAGAACCCGCAGAAACCGGGGCATTCTGTGCTGGTGCCCGAACATCTAATAGCGAGCTCAGGAAGGAAATGAGATGGAAATAAACTCCGCGATGTATATAGAACACATTTTCCTTATCTGTTGCTCTGTTGTCGGACATCTTAAGTTAGTTCCATAATTTAGCTATTGCAGATTTTTCAACCATAAAGAACAAAATTATATCTTCAGGAAAATGGATGTAACCGGAGATAATCATATTAGCTGAATTAAGCGAATCTCCAAAAGACAGATGCCATATGCTTTCTCTCATTTGTGGTTCCTAGATTTTCTATAGATGAAGACAAACATATTATCACTTCTCGGCCTTTTGGCTAAGATCAAGTGTAGACAAAAATACGTGTATATGATATACAGTGGAAGTGAAACTGTGTTCTGGGAAGGTAACAAAAGGGAGAGGTAGCAGGTATGGAGCAACACTCAACATGCAGTTTGTACTTGTGTGAAAACCTCTTTCCTGTTTTGTCTTTTTATAGTCTCCTCCTACTTCCATGTCTTTTTATGCGTGCAGCCCACTTAGCCTCATCTAGGTTGCCTGTGCGGCGGGCGTGTGCCTGAGCACTTCGAAAGGAAGAAGAAAAAAATGAGGTGAGTAAGGGTGGGTTCTCTGAGCCTCCTTCCCTCCTGCCGTGATCTCGCCCATGGCCTCTTCCTGGTTCTGCAACCGTCTCCTGACTTCCTTAAAGGATGGGGACAGGAGGCTGACCCGCGTCAGAGACAGCCATGGATGGCTGAAGACCAGGGGTACACAGAGGAGGAGAGCAAACAGCAAGATCATCCATTAAACCAAGGGAGAGATTTCCCACCTTCCTTATGCTCGAGTCTGGGCTCCATCACAAATCCCAACTGCACATATATCTCTGAGCACTCTCTTGGGGGTCTTGAAAGTGGCATCTTCCTTGGGTCAGCAAGAGGATAAAGTTAACCCCCAACACGCTTCTGTAGTCCTGTTTCCTACCAGGATGGACCAGAGCACACACCTGAATAGGCCTCAGGAAAAATTAACCCTTGTGAATTACTAAGCAACTTTCATTACCCCAAGTGAACAGACATGAAAGCAGTACTGGCTCCTGCTGTGGGATGAGGGGGGGTGGTGGCCGGCACCTGCGTTAGCTCAGGTCCTCCAGGGTCCAGTGTTAGATGGAGAGCAGAGCCCAGAGAAAGCAAGCGTCCTGTCCTGTGAACACTCGCAGGACAAGAGGGTGTGAGCAGGAAGCTCACAGACACCCTTAGCAGTCACTGAAGCAACCCCAGAGTTGATACATTTCAGCAATTTAGAATCTACATGACCTTCTGCCTGAGGGAAGCCATAAATGTGTGTGTGTGTTCATGCGTGTTTGCATGTGCACGTGTGTATATGTGCTCGCATATGTGTGCGCACACGTGCATGCATAACTCTTAAGAGCCTTCAGCATCTCTGTGTAGAATCGGGGAGCACCACGGGGTCGTCAGCCCGCAGCTAGAATACAAAGCTTTCTAATATTTGCCTTCCTGGAAGATCACAGGCGATCCAATCCTGCTCCCAGGATGAGCTCCCAGAGGCAGCCCCGGGGCAGAGCCTAGGAGGGATCTCATTGCTTCCACCCATCTGCGAAGCGGCCTGGGAAGGACCATACCACCTCGCTAGCTGCAGTAGAAACATTCTTGGGCCCCACCCCATCCCCAGCTTCATTTGGTAAGGAGGCCAACCCCAAGAAAAAAAAGGCTCTCATTATCCAATCATCTTAACTTGCATAATTATTTCTCTCAAAACACAATTAGTGGATATGCCTCTGGGATTAAAATACATAGAGAGCACTGCCTGATGTCAAAAAAAAAAAAAAAAGTAACACAAAAGACAAAAGGGAGACTGAAAAACAGGGTGGGGGATGGAAATACTTAGAAACTTGGGAAACAGCAGTGATCAGAGTATGTGGGGGAGTTGGAAGGGAGCATGAGGGAAAGAAGAAAAGGGAGTGGAAGGATGGAGAGACAGAGGAATGCTTTGAGAAAAAGCTACAAGGCTGGAGAGATGGCTCAAGGGTTAAACCTCTGCTTGGCAAGCAGAAGGTCCTGAGTTTGGATCCTAAATCCCACGTGAAACTGCCAGGCTGTGGGTGGCCTGTACTTCTGCCCTGGAAGGCAGAGCCTGGAAACCCCAAAGCAAAGCAAAGAGGTGGTAGCACAATTCAGGATAATTCCTGAAGTCACCCCTGGGCCTCCACACAGGCACACACAGTGCCCTCTGATACACACAGACACAGGCACAGAGACACACGAGCAAAACCAAACAAAAAAATGTTTGGGGGCTGGAGAGATGGCTCAAGGGTTAATAAGACTCTGCCTCTTAAACAGAAGGATCTAAGTTTGGATCCCCAATCCCATGTGAAAACACGAGGTATAAATGATGGCAGCCTGCACTTCCAGCTCTGGTAGGTGGAGCCTGGGAAATCCCAGAGCAAACCCAAAAGGAGGTAGAGGCAATCCAGGACGATTCCCAAAGTCACCCTTGGTCCTCTATGGGGACACATAGTGCTCTCTAATACACACATGAGTGCACAACACACACACATACACACACTTTCACTCACATTTGAAAAATAAAATCTTTAAAAAAAAAAAAGAAGAAGAAGAAAAAGGGACAAAGCCTTAAGGCATCAGAGCCTCCCATCTGGGTCTGACCCGCCTGGTGGACAGAGGGCCCCACAAAACTGCTGCCAGAATGCCCAAGTCACCAATGGCTCTGGTCTCATGTTCTCCTGCCCAGCTCAGCGCCAGGGCCTTCTACCCAGAGCCTCCCTCACTGTCTCAACCCACAGCTGATGCTGCTGTTGGGGGTTGGTCTTCGGCTTGGCATGACCTCTGGCTCTAGGAAAGCCCGGGCCTTCTAGAGAAGGAAGTACTACCCAATTGCAGGGTCAGGCTTCGAAGCAATGCACCAAGGCGCAACTTTAAGGCCTCAGTCCTGTAAGCAGCTATGGACCCTCAGCCTTCTCCGTCCCCCTTCTTACCATGCTGGAGTGTGAATAAGCAACTAGGAGTAGCATGGAAGACAGGGACGACCTCAGGGCTGAGCTGAAATGCCCCACTTTCTGTCACAAGGCAAGTACCGCATGGATGGAGCCCAGAGTCTGACAGTCAGAGTGGTGGGCTGGCAAGTCATAAGTTCCCACCTCCCACACCTTTCAGAGCATAGCTAAGGCACTATGATGGAAGGGCAGCCCTGGGAGATGCAAAAGAAGACAAGCACTGTGATTGGCTGGCCGGTTTCACCGTCTCCACGGCCCCTGCCCTCCAGGAACAGCCTCAGCTGACCTGGGGCCGAAGCCAGACTCTCCTTTGCAATTAAATTTGTAAATTAACACTCCTAAAATGAACCTCATTTGGGACCATTGGAAGTTAATGGTTACTGGAGGATGGGGTTATTTTCTTCAGTAGAGTAACCACTGAAAAGCAGTCCACAGCTGGTGAATAACCTCCCACCCATGCCCATAGAACCAACCTTGATTAAACCCAGTGTGTCCATGAAATAAATTCTTGGGAAGAAGAGTTTTCTCAGAAAAGGAAGGAGAGCGAGGAGAGATGGTAACGAGATGAAAACAATCACAAAAAAGCACCACTTTTTCAAGCATCAAAGAATAAATGAGCAATCCCTTTTTGAGTTGGGCAGCTACTTCCCCATGGGGCTTATATTGTTATGGTTGGTAGTAAACATTGGTTTGCAACAGAGGAGGGGTTCCAAGAACAAATGAGTCTAGAAAGATCATGGTAAACCTAACCAGACTGTCCTCCTGCAGAGTCTCCATGAAGGTAGTGACAGGTTTTCTATTCCTATTGCTGTGACAGACTCAAAAGAAAGACTGGAAACCTCATCCCAAGCAAAGAGTTGGCTAATCATATTCCTAGTCTGGCTCTCAGGGATTCATAAAAATATTAACAGTGTTTTACATATCAGAGTAAAACAAAACAACTGAGAACTCATTAGCAAGCAATCCTCCCTGAGTCTACTCAAGAGTGGAAGCCCACTTCAGTGAAGACCCCAAGCCTTTGGGGGATGGGGAGGGAGAGCCGAGGAGGTGCATCTCTGAGCAGCAGGACCTGAGACTTAATCTCTACAGTTAAAATGACCCAAGTTCTGGTGGAACTTGGTTGGTCTCTGTGGGTTCCATTCCCCCGCCTCCAAAGTTATGCAACAGTATTAAGAAGGGTGACCTCAAAGAGGGATTAGGTTGAGGAAGTCGCCCTGGGAACAGATGGATGCCTTTGTGCTTCATGTGGGAATTGATTAATAATGGAAGTAGATCAATTCAGTCCTCTCTGTCCCCTCCTCCCTCTCCCTCACCTCCCTCGCCATGTGATTGATTTTGCCACATTAAAACACAGCAAGATGACCAGCACAGATGTGCTCCCTCAGTCTCAACTTCTTAGCCGTCAGATCTGTGAGCAAAATAAGTTTCTATTGTTTATAAATTGCCCAATCTATGTGGAGTGCTCATCTCTACACAGAACTTCAAAATCGCCCCTTATCCCAAGGGTTCAGGGAACCTTGGGAAAGATGCGGCAGGAAGAGCCCAAGGGTGGGGAGGAGAGGTGCATCCTCTGGTCACGACAGGATAGCTACTCCCACTCACTGCAGTAATGTCCACTTCCACAAGACCTGCACAGTAGTTGGTCTATCAACACTTCACCATGGGTGAGGATAGCTCTCAAGAGACACCAAGCCTCTCTAAGAGTCTATTTAAGGCTAACACCAGACAGGTGAAAGGAAGCTTCTTCACTCAGTGATTTACCCACTGCTAAGTCATCCATGTCTCAGTATCAGGCACTTGCATATACAGCCTCCCAGCCACATATGCAAAAAGACAGAAAAACAGGAAAACTGGCAGGAAAGGAAAATAAGGGAGGACAGGAATGGGGCCTGGGATTAAGTGGTTAGTGATGAAAAACACAAACACCTCATTGCACTTACACATGAAAGCATCAAAGGATAAAAAAATAAAGTTACTCAGTGTGTACTATTCTGTCAGCAGAAAACAATGCACCCAAAACAACGTCTGTGACAGGGGAGAGGGTTTGAAGTCTGTGGATTGAGAAGTCTGGCCAAGATCTCCTGCCCAAGTGTTGCCATGGTAACAGCAGGTCAGCCCACTGCACTGGGCTCTCCTCAGAGACCACGAGAGACTGTGGTCAGAGACCCATCATCAACTTCATTTCTCCTCATGAAATCCCAAGAGAAAGAAAAAATGAAAGTCTTGTTGGCTTGCTGCCAGCCAGTGGGAAGCCCAGGTCACCTGGTGTTGGGGTTCCTCCCAGGGGAGAATCCAGAATGCTGGGGGGACTCCATTCATAGCCGCTGGAATCCATTAAGGCCTAAAGCAAGGCACGTGGACTTGGAATTTTAAGGGTGCTATTCCTTCCTGCATTTGCTCTCACTGTACAGCCTGAACCATGCGGCCCACGAACATTGACAACTAAAGGAAGCGATGTAAAAGCCCCTGACCATTCTGGTGACTCCTCGGAACCTTCAAAGGAGGAAAGTTGTGAGTGATGGTTTCACATTCTGTTAGCTGACTCCCTGTCTCTGAGCCTGGACTGAGGCCAGAGCAAAACAGTGAGAATGTGTATGATGCAGACTTATGTCATGGCAGCCAGGAAGCAGAGGGAGATGGGATGTGCTAAGGACAAGATTCACCTTCAAACACATACCCTTGCTGATCTGGTAACCCCAGCTCAGAGACCACACCTCCTAGTAGCCCATTCAGTTACTGACTAGCACTTTCATGATTCTTTCACATCTATGGGGCTACCAGCCAAGGACCAAGCTTTCAACATGTGAACTATTTTGGTGGGAGGGGGTATTTCATATCAAATACACACCTCTTATATAAGTCTACTTTCTGGCCCCATGTTCTCCCTTAAGGAGGGATCCCCTGTTTCTTATGCGCTCCATCCTAGGCTCAGCCTGTAGACTTGCTACAGTTTATGGGATATATTTTCGTAGTGTATATTGGATGGCTTCTTGCTTTTAGACCTCCTAACAGGTCATCTGCTGTGCTAGGCAATGGTAGACATGTAATAGTTTGCATGGTGGTAGGTATTTTTGCATAAAAACATATACTCAATTTGCTGATTAAAGTAATAAACATTGGTAAAGCCTTCTAGTATGACAAATGACAGCAAGGACTGCAAGACAGACAGGAAGGAGTCAGAGAAGAGACATGGCTTCAAGTCACTTTTCCAAGAGTAAGTGTGTGTAGAAGGCACCATCTGGCTTAGCCAAGTGGAGACAACAGCACCCCAAGAGCTTTTCAGTGAGGTGTCTTTCGGGTGTGAGCGCACTAACCTGCACAACCCCCGGCAACCTTTGTGAAAGGACGTGGGTCCCTTAGAAGCAATGGAAGGAGAGCTGAGACGAAGTGTTGGCCGACATCAGTGTGCAGAGGAGTTGACAGCTGTGGATGCTGCTCCCCAGATACCAGAGCAGAGACGGGGCCACTATCACACTGAGCCGGAGGCCCCCAGGCACTGGGCACAGCCTCCCCCCAGAGCATAAGCAGAGTGAGTTTCAAAATCAGAAGCCAATGAAATGGAAGAAATAACCACCCCAGGTTCCCCTTTACCATCCAATTCAAAAAAATCAAGAGAGTTAGATATGGAAATAACAATATTAGGCTGGAGAGATGGCTCAGGGCTTAAGACTCTGTCTAGAAAACGAACCTGAGTTTGGATCCTGGATCTAAAAAATACCAGGTGGAAATGGCAGGGACTTGTACTTCTGGATCTGGAAGGAAGAGCCTGAGAAATCCCAGAGTGAAGCAAAAAGGAGGTAGAAACAATCCAGGATGATTCCTGAAGTCATTGTTCCTAGGCACACACAGTGCCCTCTGATACACACACACATACATACATATAAAAATTTTAAAAAAGAAATAACAATATCAATAAGAGAGAAAAATAGAAAGGGGAATGAGAGAGAAAAAAGAATGAGAGAGAGAAAGAGAATGTAAAAGCAAGAAGTTATCCAACATACACTACAAAAGCATTTCCCATAAACTGAAACATACGCTTTCCCTGATTGAAATAGCTCTCTGATTGCCCAACAAAATAAATGAATAAAGACCGCACAGCAAGGCTTCTTGGGAAATCTTAGAACCACAGGGCTAAAGATAATCTCTTAAATGTTTCCAGACAGGAAAAAATGTCACATCAAAAGACACAAAACAAGAAAAACAATTGACTTCTCAATGACCACATGCGACATTAAAAGGCAAGATTCTGAAAGAAATGTATTTTCAACTTGGAATTAAATTCCCAACTAAACTATAATTCCAGGATGAAGACAGAATAAAAGCTATTTTTAGAGCTACAAGGCGCATTTGGATTCTCAGGAAGCTATTAGGCATGTAGCAGAGGATAAGAGGAAGAAATGCAAAAGAAGGAACACACAGGTCCCAGGAAGCAGGGTGGTAGACAGAAGTGTATTTCAGTCGACTCTAGAAAGAGTCGAGTCGTAGGTGGAAGGTCTGCAGTGGGCCAAGAAAGCAGTCGATTCCCATGGAAGCACTAGGGCTGAGGGCTGTCAGGAAGAGTAGCATGAAGATATTGAGCTGTTATAAAGCTTGGTTTGAACACACAAGAAATGCTATCCAATTTGAGAGATTATTTGGCTGCTTGGTGACCTAGATTCAGATGGCAAAATTACATTAATTTCAGTATCAGCTTTACGCAAAAGTCATGATAGAACTTGTACTGTTTCTCCTGTGATGAAAACAAAAACACCTGCCAAAAACAACTTCAGGGACGAAGTGTTTACTTTGGCTCATGGTTTGAGGATAGAGTCCATCAGGGTGGGCATAGTGGACGGAACTGGTCACAGTTAAGAACAAAATAGAGACTGGGGGTAGGGGACTGAGAGTTAGCCTATGAGATGATATGGCCCACACTCAAAATGGGTCTTTACTTCCTCAGTGTAACTTCTCTGGAAATCCCCTTACAGAAATGCCATAGGTATATCTCCCTAGTGATTCTAGATCCCACCAAGCTGACAATCAAGATTAACCATCACAGGACTATAAGGTTAGGAGGGCAAAAAATAGCATCCAAAAGCTGAAGTGTCTCTGCAAAGGATACCCAAAGGCATCTCACCTCCAAACCCATGGCGACTCCTCATCCTGCACAGCTATTGTTGCAGTTCACCTGCATGGTTGCTGATAAATGACCATCAAACGGCTTAAGGGAACAAGGGGTTTATTGTCTCTTTCGATTATCTGGTTACAGTTCTCAGTCCAGTTTGACAGGAGAGTTCACACCAACACCAAGGCCAAGGAACTGGCCACACCATCTCTACATAATGGCTGAGAGAGGGACAATCCTTACTTGCCAGACCAGCATGTCTGGCCAAGTGTACAAAAGGATATCAACTCTCTCAATTAGATGTCTATATTTTATTCTAGGACCTAATCCCACCCATAATGGGCTGAGCCTTCCTCATCAGCAGACAATCTCTTGCAGGTTTGCTCTGAGCTTAACTCAACCATTAATTCTCCACAAATGTGCCCAGAGCTCAAATCTTCAGCTGTCGAGCTGACACCTGTGCCCAACCATGACAGCTATGATTAGCAGAATATCAGTGGGACAAAGTATAATTCCCCCAATATGCACAGGAGCTCAGATTCCCTTTCTCCATGGCACTGGCACCGGAAACAAGTTCCTCTACCCTCTTCTGTGGTTGTTCTTGCTGCCGCTGTGAGACAAGACTCAGACATAACTTAAGGGGAGAAAGGGAGAATTATTTGGCTTATGTTTCCAAGGGGAGATACAGGGAAAGGCATTTGGTAGGTGGCAGAAGCTAGCCCTAGCTTAGGTCACGTCCACCATGGGGGCAGAGAGAGGAAGCTGCAGACGCAAGAACAGACTCCTAGAGAAAGCAAGGCAGAGCTATCTAACCTCAAAGCCCACCCTTCTTCCAGCAAGGCTCCAACTCCTAAAGATGCAAGTCCTTCCCAAACATTAGCATCAACTAAGGATTCAAACTCAGGAGCCTGTGTGGGACAACTCACAATCAAACCAGGACACCCTCTGGCAATCTAGCATTCCTCTCTGACCACCTGTCTTGCACACTTGACTCTTACCCACATTATGCCTGACTCTTGGAAACTCATCAGTATCTCAGCCTCGCTCTCCTACGGAACTTGGTGAAGAACTCAGGTCAAGAACAGAAGCTATTCCCACGTCAAGCTCAGGAATGTTTCTCATTCTTCTGCCACCCTTGGTCTGTAAAGCGCCCTCATGTTAACTTTGCCTGCTCTTCTAGAAAGTACTGGAAATGTCAGGTAACCTGAGAGACAAGAGCCCAGTGCTTCTCACAGTTGTCAGCGGATGGAAAGTTATTTTGTCTGTCTGCTTCTTTCTCTGATCTCAACCAAACTCTGGAACCTGCCCCTTCTCCCTTCCATTCATTTCCTCCCTCCAGGATTTGACTTCAGGTTCAAAGTTGTGCTGTCTACCTCTGTTCCTGGTCATCACTTCTTGTGACAGTCAAGATTCTGTGTTGTTAGGTCTCCCTAGCTAGGTTCTCTCTTGTTTAAATTTTGAAATCTAAGCTTATTGTGATCATTAACTTGTCTTTCTCCTTCTAAGCCTCCTGGGAAAAAAGTCTACACTCACTGCCTCTGCTTTTGTGCCAGTAATGGAAGCTTGCTATAGTGTTTCTCCCACCATCCTGTTAGCACGCACGTTCTTGCTAAAGGCATCTCTCAACCATGAGTCAAATGACACTTCTCAGTTCTGAGCTCATGTTATTCATTGATGTATTCAGTGTTCTTTGCTGAAAATTCTATTTCTCCCTCCACTTCTTCTCCTCCCTTTCCATCCCATTTTCCTCTTCCTCTTCTTGTCTCTTTTTTTCCAACAGTTCATCCCAACAAAACACAGGCACTACATATTCTCTCCATGTAACATTGGGCAGAGTCTGGTGGAAGAAGATATCCACGGAAACCAGAACATGCTGTAAAAAAAAATGCAAGGATGGAACTCTGAGGGAGTCCAAAGGAGGCACCCCCCCAAAAAAAAAGGTTGGGGAGATGGTTCTTCAGGGAAGAGCATTTCCTGCACAAGCATGATGACCTGAATTTGCATCCCCAGAACCCGCAGAAAAAGTCAGGTGTGATCACATGCCTGGAGCCCAGAGCTATGGGGGTGGGGGGTCGTGAAGACAGGAGGACAGCTGGGGTTTGCTGGTCAGTAGCCCAGCTCCAAGCTCATAGGAGACCACATCTCAAGAGAATAATACAAAGTAATAGAACAGCAGAACACCTGACATTCTCCTCTCGCCTCTGCACATGGGCTCACATACACACACATAGGCTCACACACCCACATACACCACACTCACACACCTGCATGTATACACATACACCACATTCACACATATACATGTATGCACACACTACACTCACACACATACATGTGTGAGTACAAACCACATTCGCACACATGTATGTGTGCACACACCACACTCACACACATACACATATCAGTACTCACCACATTTTCTATGTGAAATAGAAAGGAAGGGATCACCATTCCTCCTCGGACTAAAGGCTTCAGAAAGGAGCTGAAAGTTGATACTTTATGCCAGAAAAAAAATAGCAACAACCATACAGGTACAGCGGAATGGCTAAAGAGGAAAAGGCAGGAGACCCCTGTGGGCTACAAGTAGAAGAAGGTAAGTGAGAGGTGCCTCTGGCATGTCCTCCTCTGACCCCGCTCCCTGAGCTGCTTGTCCCAGGGCGGCTCCCTGTCTCCTGTCTTCCAACCCTACCATCCCCCCCCCCACATACAAACACACCTGCTTCCTAAGTAGTCTCATGCTAATCACCATCCAGATATGCAAAGCAGAGCCTCCCTTCCCACCTATCCTTCCCCTCCTCAGCAACAGTCTCATTGCTCAGTCTTCATATCCCCCCTCACACCCATCGCTGGCAACTGCGAGAAGCACCTGGACTATTGTCTCTCAGGTTACCTGATATTTCCAGTACTTTCTAGAAGAGCATTCCCAAGACAAGCTCCAGGAGGACTCCTCCTGGCCTCCCTGCCTCAAATCTCCTCCCAGCCCTCTCCACGCAAGCCATTCGGTGACCTTCCTAGGGGTGACACTTCATTTTCTATAACCACAGCAGATCTCCTCAGACCTTTGCAAGAGGCACCCAAACACCAAGCACAACAAAGCAGAGGATAGATAGTCTTAGGATGCCAGACACGGACCTTCCCAAAGACTCTGCCATGATCCATCTCCCATAGAACCTTCCCAAAGACTGACATGATCCACTTGAGCTTCAATGTAACAGTAGTTTAAAATCCCTGGCTGCATAATTCTAATTGTCATAGTTAGGCATAGGTGTCAACTTGACAGTTGAAGGTTTGAGCTCTGGACACATTTGTAGAAAATTAGTGGTTAAGCCCAAAGCAAACCTGCAGGAGATTGTCTAGCTGATGAGGAAGGCCCAGCTGATGGTTGGTAGGACTAGGCCCTGAAATAAAATATAGAGAGCTGATTGAGAAAGTTGACAACCTTGTGTACACTTGGCCAGACATGCTGCTCTGGCAAGTAAAAATCGTCCTCTCTCAGCCATTGTGTAGAGATGGTGTGGCCAGTTCCCTCGGCCCCGGTGCTGGTGTGAGCTCTCCTGTTAAACTGGACTGAGAACTGTAACTGGACAATTATACGAGAAAGTAAACCCCTTGCTCCCTTGGGCTGTTTGATTGTGATTTATCAACAACCATGTAGTCTGTCTGACTGCTACACCAATCATCATAGATCACTCAACTTCCCCAATTTTCAAGGAAAATTGAAAATTGCCCCAGGAAGGGCACTTTGAGCTCTCCTTAAAATGGCACCTCAAGCCACCACAGGGCTCCACACACCTGGCTCTGGGGATCACCAACTTCAGCCCCTTCATCTGGCAGTGAGACCCTCACACTCAGGCCTAGGCCTGGTCCAGATTCCATGTGCCACCTTTCCCCAGCTCATGCTCTGGTCCAGCAATATTTTCTCTTGGTTCTCAGAATCCAGAACATTAAAATAAATTGAATTTTAAATAAATAAACCATAAAATTAAAATAAAGTTTAAAAAAATCAATTAATCAATTACATTTTGGTTTAGAAATTATCTCCTCTCACTTTAAAACTTGGGTGTATCCAGCCCAGCATGGACTTTTGCAAAACTCACAATCTTATAGTCTGTTTTTTAAAAACAACATATTTCTCACTTTTGATAGAATGTACTCATTATTTTTGCTTTCTTTGTAGAGGGTATATACGCATGTTTGAATATGTATGGGTACACGTATGGGCATGCTTATATGTGTACAGGAGTGTGAAGGCCTCAAATTGATGTCCGCCATCTTCCTCAATGACTCCCCAGTTTGTTAAGGTCTTTCACTTAGACTCAGAGTTCAGTAACCCATGCGTCTGGCTGCTCACTTTAATCCCCATTATCTACGGCCTCCCTTCCAAGTGGTATAATCTCAGGTGGCCCCCACTCTTGCCCAGATTTTATATGGGTTCTGGGGACCCAGACTCCTGTCTCCCTGCTTCCACAGCAAGCACTTCATCTACTAAGCCCCAGCCCAGCCCTGTGTATGTTAGTCTTCAAAAATAACAAGTAATCTAGCAAAACCCAAAGTAAACTATCTTGCTCAAATCCCCCTCCTAAGCAAAATCATTTCAGACTCTCCACTATTACTACAGCTTTGTGACTATGTCTGTGCTCATCTCTGACTTAAAGCAGCCAGCTACTGAAATATCTGGTCTTATTTATACACACAGCACCTGGGGCAAAGCCTGGTGAATGTACTGGGGGATAAGCAGGTCCTCCCAGCATCTATGTCCCCTAGTAACAGGAGCCCACCCTTCCCACATGTCTCCTCCCGTCTCTGACCATCAGCTCTTATCGTCAAACCCTAGGCTCCTTCTGTCCCCCCACCCCCCAATTCTATCTTTCCCTATCCCCCACCTGTCCCTAAGTTTTGCTCTTGGGTATCGCTTTGGCAGGTGAGACTCTAGAGGCCTTTCTAATTACAGGGGAATTGACAGGGTAGGGTGGAGAAGTAAGTATTTTTAGCGGTGGCAAAGAGAAAGGAGATCAAAAGAGAAAATATTCCATTGACTCCTCAGCATCTGCTCCTGAGCTCAGCAGGATGCCAGGGTCTTGGAACTTGAAAAGTTTTGGAACCAGAGCAGGAGAGCAAGACAAAGCTGTGGGGAGTGGTGGGAAGGGAGGGAAATGCTTAACACCGCTGTCAGAATATTTGTTTAGGAGAGGTTTGCAAAACAGTGAAATGTGTTTACTGTTCAACGTTGGAGAGCTAACAAGAAATAGATACAGAGGCCGTGTGATGCTAACTGCCTTTGACACCCACGATGGCCCCTTGGTAGGAACAAATTCACCCCATGCCAAAATGGATTATTGCACGTGTCTGTTGTCTTGCCAGCGACCCTTTGCAAATATTCTAATGCCCAAGTGGGCTCGTCTGTCCACTTATTGACTTATTTGAAGGCAGATGGGTGTGGGGAACACCAGACAGGAAGGACCCTTGGAGGATGCAGGTCTGAGGGATGGAGGAAGGTGAGCTTGGCCGAAGGTCTCACACCTAGCTGCGGAATCTGTGCTCCGCCCTGAGGGGACTGCTCATCCTGACTGCATTGCTACCTGTACCGTTCCTTGCATCTTCACACCTGCAATGGGGGCGGAGGGTTGATGTGCTCAGCAGCTCTGTCACTGTGACAATACTTGAAAGAAACAATTTATAGGGAGGAATGTTTGATTGTGGGGTCTCATGGATTTCAGTCTGTATTAGTCAGGGTTCTTTATTCTGTATCTCTTCTCTTTAACAGAGCTCATATCCGTCACAGGTGCTTCCAAAGAACAAACTCAATAATCTGGTATACAGGAAGGTTATTTGGGATGAAATATATTTAAAGCTGAAGAGATGGCTCAGGAAATTAAAGCCTTTGCCTCACAAGCAAGAGGACCTGAGTTCAGATCCCCAAATCCCATGTAAACAGGCTGGGCAGATATGGTGGCAGCATGAAATTCTGGCCATGGAAGGCAGAGTCTGGGAAACGCCAGAGAAAAGCAACAAGGAGTTAGAATAATCCAGAATGATTCCTCATGTCATGGGCTCCGCAGTCATGCACACTCAAGTGCCCTTTGGTACATGTGCACACATGCATGCAGAAAAAAAATAAGTATATTTAAAGGACTGGCTTGTTTGTGAATGAATATGCAATATGGTATTGATATGTGGGGGGGGGGTCAAACAAAAGTTGTCTTCACACAGGAGAAGCTCAGAAGCTTCTCCATTGCTGTTTAGTCCATAAGACTCCAACTTGTGGCATAACTTGGCACCAAAGTCTTTGAGAATTTCTAGGGTACTTGCTGGTTTTCAGTTCACATTGAAAAGCCAAAGAAGCCAGGTTCTAATGCCAGTAAAGAACGTCAGTGTGATGGACAGACTCATCAGCAAGAAGCAAAGGCGCAAGCAAGCAAGACTGCTTCTTCATTGCACCTCTTTATCCCAACTACCAGCCAGAAAATGCCACCCACTCTTAAAGAGGGTCTTCTTCCCTCAGTCAATGCTTCCCAGATATGCCCTCACAGGTGTACCAACAGGGTTTTCTTAGTTGACTCCAGATCTCTTCAAGTTGATCATGCTGTTTCTTTTTGTGAATATATGCATGTATTGCACGTGTGACGCGTGCGCGCATGCGTGTGTGTGTGTGTGTGTGTGTGTGTGTGTGTGTGTGTGTGTGTGCAAGCGTGCACCTGTGGAGGCCTAAGAGTGACATTGAGAGCTATCCTAGATTGCTCTGCCTTCTTATTGATTTGCTCTGATGTTTCCCAGACTTTGCCTTCCAGCATCAGAAGTGCAGACCATCGCTACACCTGTCTGCCATTTTTATGTAGGATCTGGGGAATCCAAATTCAGTTCCTTTTGCTGGCAAGCTGAAGACTTTAGCCTATGAACCACCTCACCAGCCCCTAGGCTGTTCATAGCTGCCTGTGATGAGATTATGAGGCTAAACCCAGGTTCTATGAGAAAGGAAGCTGGGGTTATTGTGTAACAGCTTCTACAGGCATGGAATGGTTGAGCGATCGCTTGAGGACTGTGTACTGTGGAATCACATGATGTGCATATTTTATTCACCTAAATGCAATCATTCTGGTTCTACAAAAATGAAGAGAGACAGAGCAATTTTAAAAGAGCAGGTGAACTTCCCCATCTTTTCACTCAGTGATTACATCTCCTTGAGTGAGGGGTGACAGGCTCTCCAAGCTCACAAGTTTCCTCCTATGAGCACCGTGCTATACAAGATGTGATTCTGATATTTAAAAGAAATAAGAAGCAGGCTCATAAGCAGACCTTTAAAAGTATCAACAAGTAAATACCCCATCCATAGTGCCAACCCCATGCCAGAGGAACCTTTTTTAAAGGCTTGATATCTCTTCAGAAATTTCCTGGATTATTTTTGCTTATCTATGTGCTCCATGAGGATGCTGTCCCTTGAGGATGCATCAGATAGCATGTCATGGTTTGTTCTGGCCAGCAGGGTGAGGTAACACCAAACTGACGGGACTAGAAATCTCACCAGCTCTCCTTCCTCCTCCCTTTCTAATAAGCCAGACTGTCCTTGACTTCCCCACAGTACCCACCAGAGAAAGAGCAGTATTACAAGGTGTTCTCAGAACCAAGCACTAGCAAAGTGCTTCTGTTGTGCCCTGCCCCAGAGTTCTTGAATATATCGTTCCCTACACCTAGTATTCATCCAAGCCAAGACATACCAGGTAGACAAATCAGTCTGCATCTCTTCCCTTTTCTCTAACAGGGGCGCCTATCCATCACATGTTGCTTTTCAGAAATTAATTCAGAGCAATATTGTAGAGAAAGGTTCTTGGAATTTTAACAAACTTTCTAAATAATGTATTTTTGGCTTTGTTAGTAGATTTTTTCCTTTATAACAAAGCTTTGCTTTTTGAGTTTCTCACAGTTCCTTGTGGAGACAAGATAAGTTAACGCCAGCTCTGGTGGACACTAACAAGGCTCATTCTGTCCTTTCAGTTTCCTCATCTGCATATGCTAATGAGGACTCAGCTGATCTTCAGAGACCCCGAAAACTCTGAACAATTCTCCCCGTCCTGTCCTCCTCTCTCTTCCCTTGGCTACTCTTCTTTTCTCTCTTCTCCAGAAAGTTGCCTAAATCTAGATTCCTTGATATTCCCCAATTCCCATCTCCAAATCCCCTCTCAGGGTACCCTTGGTACTCCGGGGAACCCCGGGGTTCCATGTGTTTTCTCCCTCACTGTTTTAATCCTAAAATCCCTCTCCAGATAACAAGCCACAGAAATCTTAAAGATCACATCATTCATTTTCCATCTTCCGAAGGTTCATTGTCCCTTTGTGGCTTCACGTCCTGTCCCAGAACTGTGGTTTCATATACATACATATATATATATATATATATATATATATGTGCATCCATGCATTTATAGGTTCATATGTATATGTATGCATATATGTGTGAATACAGTACTTTTTCCCCTTTGCTTCAGTTAGAAGACTAGGAATCTTATTTCTCTAACTTGTCTCAACTGTTATAAAATTTTAACAAGACATATAAACTCTTCCAGTCACCAGTCTAAAAAACTTTTGACTAGAACAATTTCATAGCTGAGTCTCTGTGAAAGACAAAACAAACAGAAGATTCTGAATGTTCTTCTGCCCACTCTTCTCCTGGTCTCTAAGTTGCAGGTTGTTTGGGAGACAGCTGTGAAGAATAGATGGTTAAGGCAAGCCCTTGAAGAAGTCTGCAAGTGATTGTTTAATGGATATGGAAGATTCAGCCCAAAGGTGGTAGTGCTTTCCGGTGGTGGACTGGATCAAAGGAAGTGCCAGGGGAAAGGACTTTCTCTTCCCTTGCTCTGTATGGACTAGCTGTATGAGTCCACTACTGGTCTGTTGAAACCTTCTCTTCCACTGCCACTGCAGCTGTTGTTCTTGGATGTCTTCAGAGCTCAGATTCTTCTTTTCTTTCCCTGTGGTGTAGCCATAGGTTCACTCCCGTCACCACTACCCCTGTATAGAGAACTTATCACACCTCAAGACTACTTGCTTATCTCCGAAGTTAGAACTTCCCTATGTGAAGTTTCCACTTCCCTATGAAAACAGGACTTCGCCACTGTTTTCACTGCCGTCAGAGTCTAGTCTAGTGAGCCTAGTCTTGTGGGTCAGTTGTTCCTCACTAATGTCAGAGCCCAGTGTCTTTGCCCTGGTTGCCAGTGATCACAGACATCGGGATCAAGCTTATTCGGCCCTCCAGCATGATAGAGACTTGAGACGTTCCTGGGGTCTTTCAGTCTTATGAGACATTCAGCTCAAGAATGGAGCAGCTACTTATGGCTACTACTGGAGGACATTGTTTTTTAATAAATTTCTAGATATATATCCATATATGTATCTGGATGTGTGTGTGTGTGTCCATTCTGTCAGTTCTGTTCCTCTAGCAAATCCTAACTAATACAGTAAGTTAAATAAAAGATTAATATATAGTGCTAAGAGTAATTTCATTAGCTTCATTTTAACTTTTAATGTTGCTATTTATATTAGTTTTTTTTCCTCTTGCTGTGACAGAACGCCTGACAGATAGCTACTTGGGAGCAGTCGAGGAAGAAAGGTTTGTTCAGGTTTAGTTTCATGGGAGGGAAAGCATGGTAACTAAAGAGGCATGGTAGAGTGGCACAGGTGGAAGTCCCACCCACCCCTGTGTCTTATATCCGCCACTATGCCCAAATCGAAATTTGCACAACTCCCCCAATCAGCACCACCAGATGGGGACTGGACATTCAAACACCTGAAAATGCAGGGACATTCCACAGTCAAACCATAACACTAACAGAACATTTTACTTTACATGAAGATCACATCCTGTTTCTATAGAAGACGCTGATTTAGAACAGAGAAAGAAGTCTTGGAAATTAAAAAAGACAGGAGCCTCAGTGGAAAAATGAGAGAGAATCAGACATAAACAATTTGCAAAGAGGGGATCCAAAGCACACTTATGAATATTCACTCAAAATAATTTGGGACAAAGTGAGTGCAAACTGAAAAAGCAATGGCAAACATTCCACCACCTGGCAAAAGTCAGAAAATTAGATAATGCCAAGGGTTGTTAGGGATTTAAAGAAGCAGGAACCCTCTACTTTGTGGATGGATATAACCATTCCAGAGAACAAGCTGCCAATACCTAGTCTAATTAAATATATGCAAATGCTGTAAAACAGAAAACTCCACACCAATGTGCATACCTCAGATAAATGCTTGGACATTTCCAAAAACACTTGTGTATCTGGATGATCCCTGCCGTGTCCAGGTGTTAGAAGCATCCTGGATATACATTACAGGGAGGGAGGACTATAATAGGGAGCAGTTACTCACATAGAGTACACCATGACTGAAAGCAGATCATATCAATACACATTAACACAGGGTCTCAGTCTAGTAATTACTGAGTAATGTATGAATCTCCATATATGTGTAAAAGTATAGAATATGCAAAAGAAACATATCCTAACATAGGTTATACATTAAGTCCATTAAAGTGTGGTTGCTTACAAAGTAGAGAAGAAAATGGAAAATGGGAATAGCCTTTATGGATAAAGGAGAATATATATATGCTCATAGATATATACTTAAAGTAGAGGACTTTGTCTAAACCAGTAAAGTACTTAAAATGAGAAATATGAGAAATCTAGCTCTATACCTTTGGTTAAGAAAAACACATATAAGGCATCCATTTGAGGATATTTAATGACATGAGAGACAAGAAATATTATATTTTGAGCATGTAATTCATGCAAATTTTCTTTCATTCAAGACAAGAAAGAAAACACATTGTGCTGCTGCAAATGTGGAGGAATGTTGAAATGAACACAGCCATTTGTTTGATGAGACTAATTTTGCCCTAGCACTAAATTTTCAGAACACTGTCTACCATAGACTTGCAGTAGTGATTTCTATGCTATGCTCAGAGGAGATCTTTCACAAGGGATTGTGCGGGAAAATAGGAGGTGATGGGTCAGAAAGAGACATGGAGAGAAATAAGTACAGGACAGGAAGATGAGTTTTCCAGACCTCCAGCTTCCATTTCAACCCTATTGATCCACTTTAGGTATTAAGTTTCAACATAATCTTTCATTTGAAGTAAAGACTCTGTGATTAAAAAAGGAAAACAAATGGGAACCATTCTCCTAGGCCTCCATGTAAGATCTTGAAAGCAATATAATAAGCACTGTCTTCAACAGCAGTTATATGAAAGTTGCACAGTATTCTTCATGCGCTGTTTATTTTATCAGTACTAGATGGAAACTGAAGGTAGAATATTAGATCACTGTCTTCTAAAAAGACATTTCTGTGGGCAGCTAAAGTAATGTAGCACAGGGTCCGCTTCTGGTATTAGAAACTCACCAGAGAGCACAAGTCTAGAGAATCCAGAAAGATTGATGGTAGATGTCCTATGGACTAACTCTCCAAGCCCCTGGCCAGGAGATTTAACTACCAGCCAAGTGCCCCACATGACGGATACATTCAAGTAGTGACTGAAAGGGAACTGTCTATTTTAAGGGAAACTGAAATGTTATTAACACAAAGATCCTGATATGCATTCTTACCCAAACAGAAAGTCCCCGAAGGATCTCCTAATAAACCTGCACACATACACATGTTTACACAGCATTGTGCATGTAAGTGGGTTGCAGAGACACCTACAGGTGGAGTCAATGCTGTAGTTTGAATCTCAAATATGCTCCCCGCCCAGGCTCATATATGGGGCTTGGTTGCCAGGTAATAGGAAATCTCAACTGTGAACTTGACACTCAGGATAGAGAGCCTTGGGTATTCCTGGCCAGGAGCTTGAAGAGTTAGTCCGAAGGGCTAACTGTAGATTATCTTGATCGGGTTAAAGTGGGAGGCCCATCCACCATGGGTGGCCTGATTCCCCTGGGCAGACACCGTGAAGTTGAGAACTCAAAGATAACTGCATACATTTATCCCTTGTCTCTCTGAGGGTGTGATGAGGCCAGTTCTCTAAGCTCCTGCTCTTGTGACTTCCCTGACATGATGGACTGGAACTGTGAGCTTGAATAAATACTTTCCTCCTTAAATTGCATGTGCCTCAGTATTTTAATCCAGCTACGGTTTTCATCTAGAATGTCTTCCAAATGTTCGTGCATTAAAGTCTTGGCCCCCATTCCATGATGCTAATAGGAGATGGCCAAGCCTTTGGAAGGCAAGGTCACTGTAGTTATTCCCTTGGAATGGGTTATAAGACCCTTGTCTCTTCCTCTTTCCTCATTTGCTTCCCTGCTATGAGTGGCTTTGTTCCAGCACATGTTCCGTGCCATGATACATTGCCTTCCCATAAGCCCAAAACCAAGGAAACCAGCCTCCAAGACTGCGAGCCAAAGTGAACCTTTTTTCTTTGGAAATTGTCCCAGGTATCTGCTATAGTATCAGAAAGTTGAGCAATGCAGAAGTACATTACTAAAGCACCTATAACGAGGTGCCATGAATTGAGTGCCTTAGTTCAAACTGCCACAACAAAGTCCATAGACTGAAGTGATTTATAAGCAGCGGAATATTTTTTTTCTTGGTTTTGTATTGTTTTCATGTTCACAAGGATGGAAGTCTTTCAAGATGGCAGAATGACAAGGTTCTAGTGAGGTCCTCTACTTAGGTACACACTGCCAAAGTATATCCATAATCATAGAAAAGGGGCAACAGAACTCTCTTGTGTAGAATATACGAGGGCACTAACATTATTCATCAGGGCTCCACCTGCCTTACCCAGTTTCACCCCAAAGTCCTGTCTTCCAAATTCATCACATCGAGGAATAAGATTTCAATGAATTTGGGCAGATACAAGTATTTCATTGTGACACTAAAGTTTCAAGCAACAGAAACTTACTGGCTTTGTTTTTTGTTGTTGTTGTTGTGTTTTGATTTTTTTTTTTTTTTTTTTTTTTTTTTTTTTTTACTGGTAAAGAGATCCAGGTATTGATAGGGTTGATTCCTTTCCGTCACCGAGGAAAAAAAAATCTGTTCCCTGTCTCTTCCCCAGCCTTTGGCATTCCATAACTTATGGAGGCATTAGTCCAATTTCCATCTTTATCCTCATACAGAGTGTCATAGTTAGGCACAGGTGTCAACTTGATTGTTGAGGGTTTGAGCTCTGGGCACAGTTGTGGAGAGTTGATGGTGAGTTTAGCCCAGAGCAAACCTGAAGGAGATTGTCTAGCTGATGGGGAAGACCCAGCCCATGGTGGATGGCATTAGGCCCTGGATAAATCACAGAGAGCTGGTTAAGAATGTTGGCGTCCTTCTGTATACTTGGCTAGACATGCTGGTCTGGCAAGGATTGTCCATCTCAGCCGTTATGCAGTGATGGCCAGTTCCCTCAGCCCCGGTGTTGGTGCATGCTCTCCCATCAAGATGGACTAAGAACTGTAACCAGACTGTCGTAAGAAAGTAAACTCCTTGTTCCCTTAAGCTGTGTGATGGTCATTTATCAGCAATTTTGCAGACTGACTGCAACACGGAGTTCTCCCTGTGTGTTCCTGGATCCAAATTTCCAATGTTTTAGGACATCACCATTAAGGCCAACACTAATGAGCCTATTTAACTTGATTGTTTCTATAAAGAACCTATCTCCAAATAAAGCCACATTCTGAAATATAGATTTGGACTTCAACATATGAATTCGTGCAACACAATTCAATCCACAGCAGGAAGCAAACTGACTGAGATCCACATTTAACTAGCTTTTCTCCTTGAAAGCATACCCAGGTCCCCATGGTGGGCAGAAATAGAGCTCAAAGAGAAAGCAACAGTCTTAATGGATTCAGATATTTGTGGGGAAGGCTATGAAAGTGGCTAGCGATTGAGGGGGAGACCTCAGGAAAGAGCAAACCACTGCAGAATATATGCACACCAACTGTCCTGAGCCTCACTATATACTCCAACTGAGCATGTATTATGTGAGAGGCTGGGAAATCCAGCAAAAGCCATAAAGGGAAGATCAAGCGCTTAGAAGAGTCTGAACTACCAACTCAGGTGTGGGTAGCAGAGGTTTGGGTTGCTGTAACAAAACAACCGATAGGAGGAACTTAAGTGAGGGAGGATGGATGTTGGTCCACTGTTCAAGGGATGTGGTCTGCCATGGTGGGAAGGCATGGTGGCGGTAGCTGACTTGGCCCTGGAAGGCCAGAGCTTGCAGCATGGCTCCACACATCTTTGTGGGTCAGGAAGCAAAGAGTCTAGACCAGAAGTGGAATTGGAGCATAATCCATAAACCTCACCCACAGGACATCTGCCAGCAAGGCCCCTTGCCAAAAGGTTCTCCAACATTCTAAAACAGCGCCACCAGCTGGACACCAACGCACACTTGGGAAACATTTCTCAGATTCCATCTGATTGAACTGGTTTATTGAATATGTTTTATATGCCCCAGACCCAAAAGAACTAGAACTTAGGACTAGAGAGTACGTTTGAGCCCAGAACTTCAGGAAATTACAGCTCTGCTGGGAAGACCTAAAATCAACTCTTGATAGCCTAAGACAAAGTTTGCTGCTTTGGATAGCACAACATCAGAGTAAGACCATGCAAACCACAGTTTCTAAAATATATCACTCAGGATTCAAAGAGCATAATCAAATATTGCTGAAGAGGCAAAAATGTAGGGAAGCATGTCAAATTGTTAGGACAAACTGTTCAATTGCTATTGATCCACAGACAACCTAGATTTTGGAATTAACAAAAAGAGCTTTTGAGTAACCTTGAGGAAGAGCTGGGGTCAAGATCAAATAAGTGAGACTCTTTCTTCACATGTGAAATTTAAGGAGATGCAAAATCATGGTGATTAAATATAATACAGCATCTCAACAAAAGCTAAACCAGTCTAAAGTGTTATGATACATGAACTCACAATGATGTCTTATCAAGCCTTATTAGTCATTAACCCAAAGTCAATACTATTCACCTTGTTTCTATTTTAAAGTTTCCACAGGTAAGATAATAAAACATCAGACAACTTTTTTCCAAATATGAATAATGAAAGCCTAGCTCCAAGAAGGTCAGTAAAACTCATACAGACCAAAATCCAAAGAAAATCTCACTGACAAGGAGCATACTCAAGCTGTTGGAAAAATAAGAATTAAAAAAAGTAAGAAGAAAAAAACAACATCTCAAATTAAGCTAGAGAAGGGCCAGCAATATGGCGCAATAAATAAAGGCACCTGCATGCAAATCTGGAGACTCGAGTTCAATACCAAGAGCCCACATGGTAGAAGGAGAGAACCAATTTCCAAAAGTTGTTCCCTGACATCCATCAGCTGTCTATTTGCTTTCTCATGTTCTCTCTCTCTCTCTCTCCCTCCTTCCCTCCTTCCTCTCTCCCTCCTTCCTCTCTCCCTCCTTCCCTCCCTCCTCTCTTCCTCCTTCCCTCCCTCCCTAATAAAAATGGCAACAACAATAATAAAAAGAAGCTAGAGGAACAAACACATGACATATGGAGAAGAGTAAAATAAGACCAATGTCTGGCTGCTTATGAGGAAGAGCCAGAACACAAAGCAACAGAAGACATCTTTAAAGTTCTGAAAGGGGAAATACCTCTTCAACCAAGATTCTGCATCAGGCGAAAATAATCCTTCCAAACTACCAGAAAAACTGAGACATTTTCAGATTGCTAAAAGCAGACAGAATTCATCACTAACAGACTCCTACCACCAGCAATGCTGCAGGAAGATGTCTGGGCTGAAGGAAATGATCTCAGATGAAATTCGGATCTAAGAAGGCATGCGAAGCACTGAAAATTGTAAATACAAGGACAACTTTTAATTGTTTTTTTTTTAACTTAGAGTCTTTAGAAGAAAATTAACTGGAGGAAAGTAATAATAGTGTGCTGTGGGGTTTATAAAGCAGAATTAAGCATATGACAATGGAACAAAGGACACTGGAGATGACTGGCATTGTGCTTCTCTGCAGGCTCTTGTATCAGATAAAGAGCTATAGCTCCTGTTTCACGTAGACTGTGATTAAGTTAAGTATGCATATTGTAAACTCTAGACAAAGGACTTCTTAAAAAAATACCAATAAAGCAAATAGAAAAGACAGAACAAAATATTTAAATGACTTTATCAAACTAAATAGGAAGAAAAGAAAAGAAAAGAAAAAAAGCAGACGAATCTTTAAAAGGAAAGACAAGGGATAGTACTTCAGGGATTCCCTACCCTGAAACATTTCAGAATGTGAAACCAGGCACTACCCCTTGCCCTCTGGGAGACCTTGGCAGAGCATCTGAACATCTCCAGGCTGTGTCCCTGTCTGGAGATGACAGCACCTGCCTCCCAGTTATTCATGGATTTTTAAAACATAGGTCATGGTATGTGGCCTTAAGTATCAATAAACCAACAGCAGAGTCAACAGCAAAAAAAAAAAAAAAAAATAATGTTAGTGAGCTGGTGTGTGTGTGTGTGTGTGTGTGTATGTGTGTATGTGTGTGTGTGTGTGTGTGTTTACGTGTATGTGTGCACGCACGTGTTATAAGTATGCATGTGTATGTGGACATGGGGGGATGCATTCACCCAGATGTACATTCATATTTGGAGGCCAGAGACCAACACTGATAGTGTTCCTTTATCACTCTCCACCATATTTTTAAAGACAAGGTCTCTCACTAAATCTGAAGCTTACTGAATGGTTAGGCTGCTTGGCTAACTAGTCCAGGGATCCTGCAATCCCACCTTCCCATGCTGGGATTACAGACATGTACCCCACATATAGATGTTTTTACATGGGTCCTGGGGATGCATACTCAAAGTCCTCAGGCTTGCACAACAATGCTTTACCTACTGAGCCATCTCCCCAACCCAGTTAGTGACCTTCCTATTATAATAACAAAACACCTGTAAAAAATATCAGCTTACAAAGAAGAAAGGTTTGTTTTAGCTCATAGATTCTGAAATTTCAATCCATGGGCAACTGTGCTCGCTGCTTTTGGGGGTCTGTGGTGATACAAAACATTCTGGCAGCAGCGCATGGCAAAGAAGCTGCTCACCACAGGGTGGATGGGAAGCAGCTAGAGAAAGAAGAGAGATAGAGTCTCCAGTTACCTAACATCTTCCACCACACCCAACATCCAAAAAGTTCCCTCACCTCCAAATAGTTCCAATCTAGGGATCAAATTTTTAAAACATGAGCCTCAAAGGGACACTTAAGACAAATCATAGCATAAAGGTAAAGTCAGTATGCAAGAGAAGAGATAAAAATTCTTCCCTAAAAGACATGCACATGAGTTGACACTGTACAATCCTCACCAACACCTCTATGAACAAATCACTGATCCATCTTCAGGGCTTCCGATATAATTACTCTTTCTGATGCTCTTTGACAACGCCCGTGCAGCCAGCTTAAGGAGAAAGGGTGGTCTATTTGGTTATGATTCTAGAGGGGAGGTAACAGTCCACTGTGGCAGAAAAGGCATGTGGGTGGTAGAAGCTGGAGGCAGTTCTGGTCACATCCAACTGGAGGTTGAGAGAGCAAGCAGCAAACTGCTAGAGCAGACCATTAGTGGAAGCAGGGCAGAGTTAACCAACCTCAAGGCCCACCCCCTGGGGCATCCATTCCTCTGCATCAAGGTTCCAATTCTCAAAGTTACCACAAACTTCTCAAGCATTAACATCAAGTAAAGATGCAAACACATGAGCCTGTGGATCAACTCTCATCCAAGCCAGGATGTGTCCCAAAGCATTTTACAGACAACTCTATGATATCTCGCACCAGGTTGGATTATGCTCTCTTCTTTCTTATAGAGTTCTTAAACTTTTAATTTTGAGGTTATTTTCACATATATACTTTGTAAGATCTCAGAAAGGATCCATGTATCCTTTACCTAGGACAGGGTTTCCATCAATAGTAACATCTTGCCAAATTACAGTGCACAGTCACCACCAATATCAACATAAGGATCCCTTCTAGTACCTTACTAGAAACAGGGCTACTCTCCTGACAGCACCTCCCTTAGCCCACAACAACCATTATTACTTCTTCAGTTCTGTAACATTGTTATCTTATAAAGCCACAAAATGGAATCGCACAGTGATTCAAATCTATTATATTGTTCCTCAGCCTCTCTAGAGACTGACAGCAGGTGGTTTCATTGTCCTTTTTCATTGTTGTGTAGACTTCCACATTGTGAATATGCCCAGGTCTTATTTAATGACTTGAAGACATCTGAGTTGCTGCCATAAACAAGATTTTCTAGAATAAATACCCAGAAGTGCAACTGCTGGAATGAGGAGTAGTTGCCTGTTTGCTCTGTTAAGAAACTACAGAATTTTCTTTTTTTTTTTTTTTAACAATATAGCACTGAACCAGCTAGTTTGCTGCATACCCCCCACCCCCACAACATTTGTTCTGTGGACATGTTTACCTTGGACATTCTGATCTTTGTGGAGAAAATCATTCAGGTCACCCCAGTCCTCACTAACTTTTCTCTCCTGGCTAATTTTTTCTCTGTTGTTTCTGTATTACCTTTGGAAAATTTCTGTTTATATATTTTACCCATTTTAGTTGAGTTGTGCATTTCGCTACTGAGGTCCGATAACTAATGATTCCTAGTATTAGTCCCTTGTTGAATATATGGTTGGTCGACATTTGCTCCAAGTCTGTGGCTTGTCTTTTCTATCTTCTAGTTAAGATTTATTGCAGAATAAAGAAATTGAAATCATGAGGTTTGATTTAATGCTTTCAATGCCTTTCATGGATTGTGCTTTCGATATTGAATACTAGAGCTCTTTGCCTACACTGACTTCCTAAAGGTTTCACCAATGATTTTTTTCCTTAAAATTTTTAAATGCAAAGTCATCATCTGTTTCCAGTTAGCACATGTATGAAGCATGAATATTATGCATAGGTATAATGTTTTCCGGAGTTACGAAATGGTTGATGCTTCCAATCCATGAACATGGTCTGTCTCCATGGATGTAGAGCCCTAGTTTCTTTAATCAGCATTTTGTCATTTTCAGAAAATCATTTCTTTACATGTTTGTAAGACTTATACTGAGGTGTTTCTTTCCTCTTCTTCTTCATCCACTTCCTCTATCAGAAGAACAACTATTTCTCACTTAACAGTTTTATGTTCGCTAAAAGCTAGTCAGGCCTATATTTTAGTGTTATGTTCTATTTCTAGGTCTTTAAATCTTTACTTCCACTAATGTCATTCAACCTTGTTTACTGTAGCTACATAATAAATCTCAAAATCTATTGAATCTTCAAACTTTACTTCTACAAAATTGTTAGCAGCACTACTCCCTTTGAATTTCTTTTTTTTATAATAATTTTTATTACTATTTCAGCTCATACAAACTTAATAGGTACACCAGTTCCCTCCCTCCCTCCTCCTGCCCCCGAACCCCCTGCTCCCCCTCCCCTCTCCCCTCCCTCCCCATTCTCCCAATTCCCAGAGAGTCCTTTCTTGTGCATGCCTGATTCTCCTCTGGGCCCTCCTCTCCGATGATGTACAAGGACCCAGTGGCCTTTCCCTGAACCCTTTCCCCTGTTCCCCTTAAGCATAGGAACACTGCTATGACTGCCAATCCCTTGCCTCCAAGGATCTTGGTGCCTTTAGCAGATGCTAGACTTTGTGAGGTCAATAGTGTGTTGGACATTGCGCAGGGCATCCAATGTCCAATTATGATTGCTTCGGCCCTAACTTGTGTGGAGTATCTTGCAAATCATTGCTCCTCCCATCCTTTTGCTCTTACACTCTTACCGCCCCTCTTCCGCAAATGTCCCTGAGCTTCAGGATGGGAAGAGATTAGTCTGGCCTAGTTCTAGGTGGTTGATATAGAGTCTCTGAAGTTCTGGATTGTGGTTTGTTGATTTTCTTTTGCAGTTTTGCTGCTCCTGCAATGCCCTTCCCTCCATCCTGCTGGGCACTGTATGTCACCCCCTGGCCAGAGACAAAAAGCTGTTAAACTGGAGTCTTATTATAAGAGCACATTCAAGGGTAAATGTAATAAAAGTAGGAAACCTCAGTGAGGGAGGGGTCAATCACCCATTTGCAAACTGGTTACTTTTTATCTGCCTTCTGGTGAGATCATACCCCCTCAGTTGTACATGATCAGGAATGAACGTCTGTGAACTTAACCAGGTGTCACATTACTTACTTGCATTCCTTGATGGAGGCCTATTTTCTCTGCTATAACATGGTCCCCTCTCTCCTTGTTTCTGGTGTGGCCCTCCAACTCCATCCCTCCTGCTCATAATCCTTGCAAATACTGTATTACATAGGTTTACCTTTGAGTGTCTCAATGTGGGCTGGGTGAGTTTGATACTAGGAGCCACCTATTAGGGAGTACATACGGCGCTTAATTTTCTGGGTTTGGGATACTTCACTTAATATAATTGTTTCTAATGACATCCATTTCCTGGCAAATTCCAGTAATTCATCATTTTTGATGACTGAGTAGTACTCCATTGTATAGATATATCACTGTTTCCTTATCCACTCGTCAACTGTTGGACATTTGGGTTGATTCCATGACTTTGCTATTGTAAACAGTGCTGCTATGAACATGGTCGTGCTTGTGCTATCAAGGTGAACCTCTGCTGCATGGGGGGTTATTCCCAAAAGTGGAATAGCAGGGTCATATGGCATTTCAATCTTTAATTTCTTTAAGAATCTCTAGACGGCTCGCCAGAGTGGCTGTATAAGCCTGCATTCCCACTAGCAATGTAGAAGAGTTCCCTCTCTCCACATCCTCTCCAGCATTTGTTGTTGTTTGTATTGTGGATTTTTGCCATCCTGACCAGGGTGAGATGATATCTCAGGGAAGTTTTGATTTGCATTTCCCTGATGGCTAAGTGAAGCATTTTTTAAGATATTTGTTAGACATTTTAATTTCATCCCTGGTAAAGTTTCTTTTAAGTTCCAGGGCCCATTTTTTAATTGGGCCATTGGTTTCCTTGGTGTTTAGTTTTCTAAGTTCTTTGTGCACTCTGGACAGCAGAGTTCTATCAGATGTGTGGTTAGTGAAGATTTTCTCCCATTCTGTGGGTTGCCTTTGAGCTCATGTTACAATCTCTTTATCTGAACAGAAGCTCTTTAATTTCACAAGGTTCCAACTGTTGAGAGTTGGTAGCAGTGACTGTGCCATTGGGTGTCTGTTTAGGAAATGTTGGCCTAGCCCAATCAGCTTGAGGGAGTTCCCTATCCTTTTAACTATGGTTTTTATAGTCTCTGGCCTGATATCAAGGTCCTTGATCCATTTGGAATTAAGTCTTGTACATGGTGACAAGTACGGGTCCAGCTTTAATCTTCTGCATGTGGAGATCCAGTTTTGCCAGCACCATTTGTTGAAGATGCTGTTCTTTTTCCATTGGATTCTTTGGGCCCCTTTGTCAAAGATCAAATGGCTGTATTTTGTGGGCTTATATCTGGGTCTTCAACCCTTATCCATTGATCTGTGTGTCTATTTTGGAGCCAGTACCAGGCTGTTTTTATAACTATGGATTTGTAGTATAGACTTAGGTTTGGTATGGTAATACCTCCAGCAGTGTTTTTGTTACTCAGGATTGTCTTTGCTATCCTGGATCTTTTGTGCCTCCATATGAACTTTGAGATTGTTTGGTCAACTTCTTTAAAGAATTGCTTTGGGATTTTAATTGGTATAGCATTGAATTTGTATATTGCCTTTGGTAGGATGGTCATTTTTACGATGTTGATTCTGCCAATCCAGGAACATGGGAGGTCTTTCCACCTTCTGGTGTCTTCTGCAATTTCTGTCTTTAGGGTTTTAAAGTTTTCATTGTAAAGGTCTTTTACCTCCTTGGTTAGGTTTATACCAAGGTATTTCATTTTTTAGGGGCTATAGTAAATGGGATTGTTTCTCTCAAGGCTTTTTCACTTCTTCATTCTGGGCATATAGGAAGGCCTCTGATTTTTGCACATTTATTTTGTATCCTGCCACCCTGCTGAACTTCTCGATTAGTTCCAGGAGCTTCCTGGTGGAATTTTTGGGATCACTTAGGTATAAGATCATGTCATCTGCAAATAGGGATAGCTTGACTTCTTCCTTGCCGATTTGAATCCCTCTTATGTCCCTTTCTTGTCTTATGGCTTCAGCTAAGACTTCAAGTACAATATTGAATAGAAGTGGTGAGAATGGACAGCCTTGTCTAGTTCCTGATCGAAGTGGGAATGCTTCCAATTGTTCCCCATTGAGCATAATCCTTGCTGTGGGCTTGTTGTATACAGCTGAAAAAGCATATCTTAATCATGGTATGTAGTCTTTATCTTTGCTTTCCCCATATAGTGCTAAATCCTATTTGATTATGTTATAATGAAGGATAGGCTTATTTTCACAAGGGATATTAGTCTATAATTTTTTGTACTGTTTTCTGTAGTGGTTTTGACTGGTCTAGTGCCAGGGTAAAACTGATTGGATAACATGACTTGGAAAACATTCTCATTTCTTCCAGGTTCTGAAGAGATGGTATAGAATTGCTAGTAGCATTGTTTTAAACAACTGATGTATTTTCCAGTGGCACTACCTGGACCTGGAAACGTCTCTGCGGGGAGCATTTTGTACTTAAAAATTCAAAATCTTTAGTAGTTGAAGGGTCATGGGAATTATTTATGTCATGCTGAGTGAATTGCAGTGCTTTGTCCTTTTCCCACAAACGGTGTATTTCATGTGACTTACAGGGTCCTGAGTGTGATTTTCTGGTCCTGTTTCCTCTCTAACCCTGTCTGTCTTCAGGTTCTCAGTGCTGTCAATTTCAGTTGTGATTTTTGGCAAGTCACATCTTCTCTTTCGTTAGTCTTACACTGAGCTTTGATTTGATTCTTTGGAAATATCAATAAATCAGTTTCACTGATTTTTATTTGCTGTTTTGAATGCTTACATTTCCTTAACATTTCCTTCTCACACGATTTTCTTTTCCTACTTTCTGGGGGTTCTATTTTTGGCCTCTTCTTCTAGATCTTGAGATGGAAACTCAAATTATTTGGGACCTCTCCTTCTTTTAATGTATAAATTTAGCACCATAAATTTCTCTCTCAGTGCTGCTTGTCACGGCATCCCACAAACTTTGATGTGTGGTATTTTCATTCTGCTCAGTGTAGGCATTACATTATACCTGCATGGTTTCACAGCCCTCTCCTGTTGACATTTTACCAGCTCGAAGTATTTAAAGCTTACCTTTACATCTCCTTGCCCTCCTTCACAATTGTCTTAAATGGGTTCAACATACATATTTAAAATCATATCATGCAGTTTTACAATTTCTGCTCCTCCTATCAAACATAATTTAGAAAACCAGGAGGAAAAGGAAGTATGTTGCATCTATTTTGCTTTTTGCTCGTGTCCTGAGATTGCTTCCTTAATCACACCCTCACTGTTCAGAGTTTTCTTTCAGCTATTCTTTCAAAGTAGGTGCACTGCCTACAAATTGCCTTAGTTTGCCTTCATCTGAGAATGTCTTTATTTACCCTTCATTCCTGAATAATATTTTCACCAGGCATAGAAAGATGGCTTGACAGTTTTTGAGAAACTTGAATGTGGTGCCACTTCCTGCTAGTCTCCTAGGCTGCTGATGAGAAATCAGCTGTCACTCAACGCTCCACTTGTCCCTCCCATGAAGAGGTTTCATTTTTTTCTCTTGGTGCTTTCTACACTCCCTTTAGTTTTAGCTTTCAGATGTTTGTATGTGTGTTTACCTTTGCGTGGCTTTCTTTGGGCTTATCCTGCTTGGGACTCACTAGGTTCCTTCCATCTATAGAATTCAAAGTTTGTCCAATTTAGTGAGTATGCAATCATGATTTCTTCAAATACTCATTTCCTTAGTCCTTCTGTTTTGGAAGAGTGGGGTAGAGACTCTAGTGACATGAATTACAGATCTTTTGCTACTGGCTCCCAAATCCTAAGACTCTGTCCATTTCCTCCAAATGGGTAAGTTATATTGTTCAGCCTTCATTGGATGTTATGGCAGAGAAGGTGGAGGGAAGGAACACACCCTTCAATTCCAAGTGGTGCCATTGGCACCATACTGAAGACTAACTTTCTGCTCACTGGGCAGAGATAAAGCTCCTCACTAGCTTGTCAGGGACCAGGGATCTTCTTACAGCCAGAGTAAAAGTGTAGACTCTTCCCTCTGCTGTTAATGTTGAAGAAAAGCTAGAGCATTTAATTTAAATGAGGCTTTTGCGTTTTTGTTTCTCTGCCCATATTTAGATATCTTGGTTCAATTTCAAAAGAATAAAATCGAACATGGATTTACCATTTATGTCTTTTCTTGGGTTCTGAGATCCCAGGGCTCTGCGCCTTCCTCTTTCTACCTTTTACCATGTCTTGATTATTTGGCACATGATAACCAGGCGTTGTCCTTCCACTTTGTATGAGAAATGAGGAAACACACCCTACTCTGTCTTCCCAGATGTAGCAGTGCTGAACAGTACCTGGTTTGTGTGCAATTTCCCCATCCACTGAATGTCTCTGAAGACAAGAAGAACGCTTTATATCATCTGTTTCCTCAGTATCTAGCAATGCACATGTGTCCAATAGGTATTGGATGGACCTATGGATATATGAATGGACACTCTAAGTGCCGCATGATCCTGAGTGGTGTCCACTGCCTGATGGCTTCTCCATTACTGAGCCTGAACCTATACTGACTTGTCTTCCTGCACACAGTAGGACTGACTTGCCTTCTTGCACACAGTAGGGATGCTATGATTAGCTTCCTCTAATGCTCTAGCTTGAGGTATGTCTTAAAGACCTACTGTGGAGGAACAAAGACAAGCAAAGAGCAGCATATAAGAAGGTCACACCCTTGACATCTGCTGCAGAGGACCAGCGAACTCCCAGGGCAGACAGCAGCAGAGGCTTGCAGAGGGACTACGCCTGGCTCTTGCCATTTGATCTCCCCATTAGCTGCTGCCTCCAAAGCTGCTAGGCTACAATCGGAGAAAACAAAGCAAGATAGCTTTGGGGATTTCCCAAATTGAAACCAAACTGCATCTCATTAAAATGTGCACATACACACTCACATGTAGCACACTCCAGTTACAGCTTACATGAATTCCCAGATCTCTGGGTAATTTATTCTGTTCCTATTCCCACATTGTTGAGAGGCACAGAAGCACAAAGTAGCAAACATAAATAATGAACAACTTTAGTGCCTTTATCAATCACAAACATTGTGCCTAGTCCCCTAGGAGAAGCCAGTAATAAATCCTCCATTCATGGCTGGGGGTGCCCAGTCCCTGTTAGGGGGACTTGGAGGTCTCTCTCTCCTCCCTCCATGACATTTTTAAAGGAGTAGATGCCAAACTGGTCCTGGTTCTAACCAAGATCAGTCAGCTTCACGCCTACCCATCCTTCAGAGTAATAGATATGATTAAGCCAGCTTTGAACGACAGAAATATAATGTTAACTACATCGAATATTTCAAATTTTCTACAGCCATGTTTTTAAAAATGAAGAAGAAATAGATCTTATACTTCTTACTTTGTATACTTCTTTAAGAAAAAAAGGAAATATAGTTTCCTTTTTCATATGTTTCACTGTAGAGGGTATGTGTGTGTATGTTTGCAAGAGGGCAGACACACACACGTGTGTGTAGGACATGTTGCATGAGGAGACCCAAGTGATGATATCAACAAACATCCCTCCCTGATCCCAATTCTAACCTTACTGCCTTGAGCCTAGGTCTCTAAATCCAGAGTTAGCCCATAGGGCTAGTCTGACTAGCCAGCTTGCTTTGGGGGTTCCGACTTCCCCCTTTATGGGGTTAGAATTACAGATGGACTGCCACATCTGCCTGGCTTTTTATACAGGATCTGGGAATTTGAAATCTGGTCCTTTTGTTTGTGAAGCGAGCATTTTAACTTCTAAGCCATCTATATAGCAACTATAGCAACAGTGCTCCATAGTACATATTATTTGACCCTCAAATACTATAATTTTGACACAAAATCCATAATTTTTTGAAACACTACTCATGAGAATTTTACATTTTTGTCAAACCCTTGTGTCATCTTACAGTTATGATTCATCTGAATCTGGACTAGTACATCTCAACTGTTCAGTAGTTTCATGTGTCTAGCAGCCATCCTGAGATGGTGCAGATGTGTGTGTGTGTGTGTGTGTGTGTGTGTGTGTGTGTGTGTGTGTATCAGAGGGCACTGTGTGTGCCTGCTGAGATCCAAGGGTGATTTCGGGAATCATCCTGGATTTCTCTTCTTGCTTTGCTCTGGGGTTTCCCAGGCTCTGTCTTCTAGGGCCAGAAATACAAGTCACAGCTATCTCTGTTCGGTGCTTTTACACGGGATCTGAGATCCACGCCCAGGTCCTTCTTTCGAGGCAAAGGCTCCACCCCTGAACCATCTCTCCCACCCTAGATGGTGCAGGTCTAAACCAACAGCAAACAGAGCGAGATCATGATGAACACATAAAAGTGAGTGAATCAGTCAATGGAGGCTGAGTGAACAGATGAGAATGAGTGAAGGTGAATGTAAGTAAGAAAAACAAATGGATTGTAAATAAATTTGAAAATGATTCGTAGATAAGAATGAATGAATTATGAATGAATGTATGGATGAATGAATGAGTTTGTAGGTATGCAAATGAATGAATAGCAGTGAATGAGAGACTCAGAGATTCCCAGCTGGCCTTCCTTTCTGAAGGCACGTGCTGGCAGATGAACAGAGCTAGTGACCTCTCAATTGTTGAGTGTAAACTGTCCCAATCTCCTACGTGGACAGCAATTCCCATGCTCCAGAGTTCTTCACACACACGTTCCAGTCTACTTGACACCTGTGGAATCAAGAAGAGGCTGCAAGAAGCCTGAGATGGATCCCAGGCCTGGCAGATAGTACTATCCACCCTTTGTGCTTGTGCAGGCAGACAGCTTCAAAGGAAACACATCAGCTCTTTCACACTTGATGGGTCTGTAGTGCTCAGTGTCTTTGGCCTTGATTCTGTGCTAGGAGTGAATGTGCCTCTCTGTGGGCATGGCAGGGTCTTTGGGTTTAGATTTCGGGGTGCCTCTAAAAGTTATTCTCTGCTGTAGAGAATGAGGCAGAGCTAGATTGTCTAGACTGTAGTAGAGCTGAGCTCAAGGGATGAACTTTGGAATGCTAGCAGCATTTTATAAAACTATGATGAATAAAAAAGCACAAAATATACAATCTTTACCATCATTAAGTGTGATTTAGCAGTCCTTATCATGAGGCTGGAAGAGCTGATATATTTCCTCTCTCAAGCACAGGAAGAACCTTATTTAGACGATAAAAACCAAGCTAAGGGTACCACCCTAAAATCCTGAACTCTACTCCCCGAGTTACTGAGAACTCACATCTTTGAACTCTGCAAAATCTTCTTGAAGCTTATTTGTATGTTCCACTGGTACACTGTCTCTTGGGAATAAAGAGTTACATAAATTTACACTCCTCACTAGGTAAAGTGAGATTTCCCTCTAAGTTTCTCCTAAGATGATCATTGCCTGTCAAGTTTTATAGGGACAGAGGAGAAAGAATCTAGTTCTAAGACACTAGGCTTCGTCACACACTATCTTTCATGATTGAGAAAGCTTTTATCCAGTCCTCTATCCATCTTAATCTTTTCAGATTTAACACGCCTAATTGCCCCTTCTAATCACTTTAGTAGCCTTCCTTTTTTATGTATTTGCATGCCCTTCTCTCTAAAGAGAGTGAGGAGGATGCCTTGAAGCACTAGAAAGATCTACCAGTCTGAGTCTACCATGTGACTGGACCATGGGATCATGGAGGACTTTACATCTTGCTCCTAGACTTATAGGACTCTAGGCACCCCATGATCCAGCTGCTCCCTCCACCCTAACCTGTGCTTCTCCACCCTAGCCTGCACTCACTGTGTGCCAGCCACCCTAGCTTCTTGTACCTTTCTAGCATGTCAAGATCCTTTGTATCACAGCTCTGGCACGTGCTTCCATTTAACAGAAGGGAAGTCATGTCTCTTGTGAAGAAACTGAGTGGTGACCCAAAGCTTCTTCATATCCCAGAACCAGAAGATCAGAGAACTGAACCCTGTCTGTGCCCCCAAACAACGGATGATCTGTTTGGAAGCAGAACAGCAAAGCAACACAAGAAGGCAGCCAGTGTGTCTAGACAGTGTACACAACGGTTGTGTGCCTCGCATGGAGGGGGGTTGTCAACAAGATTTTCTGGAGCAGGCAGATCTCACATGGGCTTTGAAGGAGGAATAGAAGATCCCTGGAGGTGGAAAGAGATACTCTTAACAGACAGACTAAACCACATAAGCAGCAGCACTGGAAATGAGAGCTCTAAGAGTGAAGGTGCCAAGGGCAAGCAGCACATGAGCTTCATGAAGGAACCTGAGCCCTTGCCACTCCAGAATTTCCCAGGAGTCCTGCACAAGAACACTGCCCTCCAAGGACCTGAGCCCACCAGTGGGTCTGCTGCTCTTAGCACTGTAGACGGAGCTGCTCCTGTTATCTCCTTCTTGGATCCAACTCTACTCAGGTGGTGTTAACATTCCAATATGCCCCCCCTAGAGTAGGTATGAAAACTTAATCCCTAAAGCAGCAATCTGAAATGGGACTTACTGGGGGATTAGGACCTTTCTCTCCCTATCCCTCTCGGATGGAACAGCGCAACAAAAATGGCAACCGCTTGAGATGCTAACCACTCGCTTTTTAACTTTCCAGTTTCCAGAAATGTGAGTCAAGTAAGTCTTTGTTCTTTATAAAGTACCCACACTTGAGGTCTATGAAATGTCTCAGCAGGTAAAAGCACCTGCATACAAACCTGGAGACCTGAATCTGATCCCCAGACTCACATGCGCACTGTGGTGTGAATGTCCCTACTCACCACCCCTTCTCAAAATAAATACTTTCTATAAAATAGATCAAATGCCCAGACTCAAGTAGCCCCAGTACAGGATTCCTGATATAGCTATACTAAATTGACCACTCAAATCCTGTCTGCCCCACACTCCACTCTTAGACCCATATGTTTTGATCTTCAAAAACTCTGGGCGCCTCCTGTGGGCATCCTCCAATGTCACAGCCCTATGGCCACTGTCACTGTAAAGACCCCTAGAGGTCTTTTAATGGGACCACAGCACTTTACACCGTCCCACCCAGGCATTGCACCCATCCTGTCTCTGTGGTTGACGCCCCTCACTAGAGGACCAACTGCCTGTCTCGCCGCTCCCCAACACCAAACACCATCCTAGGCATTTAGTAAAGCCTGATTTGGAAATGTCAGAAGAATAAATCAAAAAAGTGAAATGGGTTGGTCCTCTCCAATTTGCACCCAAGAGCAAATCCTTAGACCTTCACTGGATGACATGATTTCCACACACTGTGGTCATTGGAGACAGATGGATTACAATGCATCCCTCCTTTCTCAGCATCAATGGGATGAGGAGTGTGTGTGTGTGTGTGTGTGTGTGTGTGTGTGTGTGTGTGTGTGTAGCCTCTGCTGTCTCCACAGATGACCGCACAAACCACTACCACAAAAGACAGGCACATGGAACAGCTCCGAGCCTCTTCCTGCAGATCGGGCCTCTCTGTGCTGCCACCATTGGCCACCAGCATCTGCTGTTCTGCTTCCAGCTCAAGGCCAGCACCTGCTCACTCCCCATCGAATCACACAGGAAACAGCCGGGAAGCGAGGCAGAGCCGCCAGCTCCCCGTGGGACAACATAGGCCACCTTTCCTTTCCCTTTCCTCAAATAAAATCCAATGCTCTGCAAATATGCCAACCTCAAGTTATAGAATGATTCTGTAAAGTACAAAAAGGGTCACAGGGAAAACTCAAGAGTTGAGGGACAGGCTGGAGAGACGGTGCCTCCAGTCAAGGGTTTACCAACATGAATGAACAGGACCTGCATTTGTATACCCTGATCCCATGTAAAACCTGGGAGATGGCCCCTGGAGTTCAGTGAATGGCCAGTTTAGCCAATTACTGAACTCTAAATCAGAGACAACTCTGTCTCAAAAAAAAAAAAAAAAAACCTAAGTTTGAAGACATTGACCTCTGGTCTCCATACTCAAACACACAAATGCACACATGCACTCATGCATGCATGCACACACACATACAAATTGAAAGGCAATATGATGATTTCTCTGGGTTTCATTTTTATCTCCCATACATAACAGAGGGAGTAATAGTCTTACAGTCACAACCATCACATATGAGCGGCAAATTTAGAAGAAAAAGAAAGGAGACTAAGGAGGGATGAAACCCACTGGAAACTTAGCTAGGAAACCCACACCCCTGGACAACAGGGGCCCGACTGCCCACAAAAGTTTCACCACCATCCCCCAGAAGGTCAGCTCTCTCTCACCTAATCACCCTACACCCACTCGCCCTCTCCCACCTCGTGTCCTGTCCCCGTTTCTCTCCACTACCTTTTGGGAACCCATATCTCACTCTACACTCCTCTGGAATTGGGCCTGTTTGTTCTGCTCTGTCTCCATGGTGCTGTGAGCACCCTAAGTCACGGGGATCCCACACTGCAAACAGTTGCCCACCCTGGAAAATCAACATTATTTTCCTCGTAGGCATTCTCTTGCAAGAATTCTCTTGCTAGAAAATTCAAGGGAATAGCTCAAAGCTTTCTTCCTTCCCAGAACAAGTATGTACTCCCACCCTGATAGGAGTACAGTCTCTCAGTTAATGGCCCCACAGCACCTGAGCCCATGGTCAGCCTCTGGGTCCCCTCCTGTGACCCCACCAGCAAAGCTCTCTTCCCATGGCTTCAGTTCCCCCTCACCTGCCCCGTGAGCTTCCAGACACAAGGCACGTTAACGGATGCCGATGCCGTTTGAAACTGCAGAGTCGCCACTATTGCTCCCACAAAAGCAGTCAAGCCTCACCTGTCAGCCACCTGGACTCCAGTTATGCATTTTGCTTAGGTGGGCTTCCCTGTCTGTAGACCCTTTGCTTTCTACAGTGTAATTAGCGTGACCTTATAAAAGGAAAAAAAAAGACAATTTGCAAGGTCAGTGCACCAATCCTGGCTTGAGGAGTTCTTTGGGCCTTTGGGGACAGACACAGTACCGGCACGGGACGGGCGAGCAGAGGGCGGCCAGGGATGACGCCATCTCTGGGCAGCCACAGGAAGGGATTTGCTCCAGTTCATGGGTTCAGCCTCCAATTTCATTTTGAGGAGTTTAATTGCAGCAACAAAGAAGATGAAAGGCTTTGTTGATATAAATAAATGCTTCTTTGTCTAAACACTGCAAGGACAGCCCAGAACCCAAGTTCCATTTGTGTCCTCTAAGCGGCTCACCCTGAGTACTTCAACTCGACAGAGTAAGAACAGAGAATCCAGGGAGCCGCCCCTGCCCTTGCGCAACGGCACGTGGAACACACTGTGGGTGACTTCGCACAACACAGGGACCTTTAGGAAGATCTGAAGGACGCCCATCCACGCTCGTGGTCTTACAGTTTCAAAGGTATGACCAACCTCCTCCCCATGTATGAGACAATCTCTTTTGATTTATCCTTCAAGTCAAAAGCAGTGTCTCTCCCAGTGTGATCCACTAATCAAGTGTACAAACTCACCCCAGGTGCTCATTATAACAGAAGACTTCCGGGTTCCACCGAGACGTCTGAAGTGGGATCTCTGAGATGTGGCCAGGAGGTCATGTTTAAAATAAACTCTGCAGACAATTTTAAGTTTTGCTTCATACTTTCAGTGGCTTGTGATCTATGTCTTCCCCTTGAAAACTGGGTGGTGGTGGTGGTGGTGGTGGTGGTGGTGGTGGTGGTGGTGGTGGAAAAAGGAGACAATGGTGATAGTGGTGATGAAGGACATAATCAGCTCCTGAATGTGTCTTCGATCATCTGCTGTCCTAAAGTTATCACATTTTTTCGTTTAGTTCTCACCATGACTAGGTTATTACAATCCCATTTAGACAGCACATGAGCTGAGACTACAGGAAGTTCTAAGACTTCCCCATCTCGGCAAAGCATTCAACTGTATTATTTTCCAGAAATAATATACTTAGGTGAATCAACCCATCTCCAGAAATCACAACTGAGTCATCCCTGGCCAGACCCGACTGGTGTCAGCTCAGAGCCAAAGAGCCATTCAATGGAAGGATAAATCACATGACCCTGAATCTGTTCTGTTCATCCAGGAAGACCTCTGCCTCTTGAGCTGTTGGCTCGACAGCTCTGCACTGAATAAGGGACTCTGCATGCCTCCTCATTCCATGTGCCCCTCAGAAATAAACCTGAAGTTTAGTATGACTAAACTACTGTGTTAACAGATGTCTTTGGACTAGTCACTTAACAGATCTCACTCACTGTTCAATGACTATTAATATTAAGTGCATAAGAGATTGGCTCTGCTCCTAAGGTGCTTGCCACGTAAGCACGCAAACCTGAGTTTGATCTCTAGCACCCACATAAAAAGTCAGATGTGCTAGACACACACTGCATAGGCTGAGTTCTAGAGAGACACAGATAGGTGTGTCTCTGGGTCTCTCTGGTCAGCCAGTCTAGTTTCATTAGCAAATTCCTTAGAAGTCAGTATCTCACTGAGAGATCCTTTGTCTCAAAAAACAAGGTGCACTGCACCAGAGAGTAAGACCTAAAATTGATCTCTGGTCTCCATGTACTTGTGTACACATGCACCTGCACCCACACATAAATATGCACACATGCACACACGCACATGCACATGATCCAATGCACGCTCATTGCAATTATACAGTACGTGCATGATTGCTGTTATCATTGCTAATGATACAGTAAAATTGTTATCCTTCAGGTTGCAAGTTCAAATTCTATTCCTTCCCTCCTCTGTTTCCCTTCCCTCCTGCTGTCTCCCTTCCCTCCTGCTGTCTCTCACTGCCCTCCGTCCCCCAGCCTAGATGCCTCCATGTTTGTCCACGCTAGGAGCCAATATCCAGGATCTCGGCTGCCCGTGGCCAGCAGTAATTCACAGGCTGTTTTTCCTCCACATTTTGTAGCAGTTCAGAAAGGCAAGTCACAGCTATAAATTGTGTACAGAAAGGACGACGTGTCACCAAAGGGGCCATTACCTCCTTAGAAGTCAAGCAACATAGATTAGAATGGAAATTATTTGGGATCTTCATCAGTTGGCTGAAATTGTTCAAGGCTCAGCAATTCACTGAGGTTTGCCACTGGGTCATTGATTTTAGCTGTGTGTGTGTGTGTGTGTGTGTGTGTGTGTGTGTGTGTGTGTGTACACTATCTTTTGTTGCAATTCAAAATAGAAGAGGAAAACAAATGACTTCACATTCACATAAGATTGCTCCAAAGACATGGGTCTGGGGTTTTGGGCCTAATTTAATCTGGCTGAGTCCTCTCAGGCCACTAGAAGGTTTACATTGTATAAGGAAGACTCAGGCTGAGATGCCTGGGAAAGACCACCTCAAAAGGTGAAATAGCCGTGATCAAAGTCAGGACAACCTAGGCACTAGAGCAGTTGCAGACAGGAGGCCTTGCCTGAGGTGCCATGAAGCTCAGGCCCTTCCTCCTGAAAACACAGAGCAGGTTTGAACCTTCCTGACTAGGAACACAATTGCCCAGTCTCACCTGGACTCCTGCATCAGGAAAGACATGGAAAAGTATGAAATCAGAGCTAATCTGGACAAAGAGCTTCCTCTGTACCAGGCGTAGGGTAACACTTCATGTGCATTGTCTCATTTGATAGTACAAAATCCCCATGAAGCAGGTTCTGTTATTACCCCTAGGTTGTTAGGAGAGAGGAGAGGGCTACATTAAAGGACACAGAGACTTGGGTCACCAGGGAGTTCTGAAAGGCTAGAGTCAGGGCCAGAGAGTGGTTTCAAGCCCTGCCCATCATCTCCAAGCCAGAGATGAGACGGGATGTTATGGCAGATGGCCGACACGGAATCTCTGTGCAGGGCATCCCTCACCTCCCAAGAGACGAGGTCCTGCCTGCCTGAGGTGGGCTCTTTATATGCCTACTGGTGCTCGTCCCCCCATTCACATCTCAGCTGAAATGTCACATCCTCCGAGAGGCCTATTATCTCCTAACTAGAGAAAGTCCTGCTCATTTCCAACGCAGCACCCCTTTGTACTGGCAGCACATTGCACTCTTCTCTTGTCCCGAGCACCCAGCTCAGGGCGTGCCATGCACCAGGGATTCATGTTAATTTGTTGAGCGTACATAAAGCAACGGCAGCCAGCCTGCCCTAGTGCGCCAAGCAAATGCTTGGAAATCAAGACTGGACCATGTTTCCAGAGCTTTCAGGCTCCTGGTTCCTTGTTACCTCTTGGCCCTAGTCCATTTCATGTTGCTGCTATAGAATACCTGAAACTGGAGAATTTGTGAATTAAAAGCATCTTACATTTCTGGAAGCTGAACAGGTTAAGAAGTCTACATCTGGCAAGGGCCACGACATCACCCTATGGTGAAAGTGTGTGTGTGTGTGGCACAAAAGTATGCATTTGAGTGAGCCTTGTAACTGAACTGATCTCCTTTAATCAGAAACCCACCCTTCAGTGCTAATGGCCTTAATTCATTTAGGGAGCTAGAACTCTGGCTACCTCGGTACCTCTTAAGGTTCCCCACCTCTCAACTCTATGCATTAAGGATGAAGTTTCCGACATCTGCGCTCTGGTGGAGGATCATATCAAACCATCATACTGTCCCATTCAATCAAATACCTCCACCCTAAGGAAAGTCTGACACCCAGCCAAAAGCAGCATCCTTCTCTGAGCAGGGCTTTGTCTCCCTGAACCCCACGGCTTTCTTATCCACCCCCAGCCTGCGTGACCCAAAGCAAAGTCCTTGGGCCCATCACCTTGAGAGACTCCAGGGTCTTCTTGTTTTTGTGCCTGCTAAGCCGTTATGTAGAATACACCCAGGGTTAACTTGTGATCTGAGCAATTTAACCCCATGAGCTCTAGCAGTCACTCGAGAGTATTAGGGGCTGCTGGTGGTGCAGAATAGAGCCCTGAGAGGTTTCTAGGGTCTCCTTTCCCGTGAAAATTGGGAGAAGGGAAGAGGAGGGCAGCTGGCTGTGTAGAGGAGGAGGGATGGGGGACCGAGGACAGCACACAGGCCCAGAGAAAGTTGGGAGCACGTAAGTAGGCCAGAGGGTCTGGGCTGAGGATGTACGATTAGTATCACTAATCATTTCACCAGCTCGAAATAGGTTCTCTCCTCTGAGACCATCCTTCCAGGGTCAGCGGGCTTCTGATTAACCCAGGTTGCCGCCGAGCTGCTGCAAAGCAGAAAGGGACCCCTGGGGGCCAGAGGGTCCCCCACCATCAGGACCACAGGACTCGAGGTCCCAGAGACGACCCCCTAGGCTCCACCAGCATGGGGGGTTCTCTCCAGAGGTCCCTGAGCTCCATAGTCACTGGCCAGCACCCCCAGAATAGAATTAGCTCAGGCACCTCCCAGAGAACACAACCCAGCAAGCCAGGGAGGTAATTGGCAGGGCTTGGGGCCAGCCCCGGGGGGATAGTGATTGGAAGAGTCTCCTGTCTTCTGCATGTCACCCTCACTTATGCTCAGGGTGCTGTGCCCCGCCAGCTCTCTGCAGCTGCCTCACATCTGTTCCTGGAGCAGCATGGTCCGCGATTCAAACCTCGGCTCAGAAGCTTGTCATCTGCCGGCCGCCAGACCAGACAGTCCCTTTCCTTCCTCCTGTAAGCCTCTTGTTCAACATGGTTGTTTGGAAATCGGGAGGCTGCGGGGGCAGAGACCCAGAATTACAGCAGCAGTTAATTGCCTGGGTGGCAGCGGGCCGAGGCGGGGACGTGTCTGCTTCAGAAGCTGACCTGGCTCCCCGCTGAAGGTCATTAGGGGAACAGCAGCTTCAGCGTCTTCAGCCTACAAGGCCACATGGAAGACGACAAGTTCACTCAACTTCCAACAGAGCAGTGGGCATCTCCAGTGGCCTTGGGGCACAGTCCTCTTTCTGAATGCCACCTTCATGGTGGCCACTTTTAATTGGCAGTTGTGGAACTGCAGAAGAGATGAAGCTTCCCAAAGTATGTTCCTTTCACCCAGATGCCCCTAACCTCACCCCTTTTCTTAACTCAATCTTATGCTGCCACATCTCCAGGGTCCCATCATTTAGCCCCAGCTTCTCCCCAGAAATGGTCTAACAACACCACACAAGCCCCAGGGGGCAAGTGATGGGCATAACAAACGGCTGATGATGCCAGGGCAAGGACTAAGCTGTCCAGCTGATTCTGTCCCCAAAAGTGGTGTTCCCCCAAGCCTAGGACTCTGGGTGTGCCAGTCCCCCATGTCTAGCTAGGGCTCTTGGTGTGGCAGTCAGTGCCTTTAATATGCAAGTGGAGATGGGGGTTCAAGAAATATCCGATGATTCATCTCAGTGATCTCAAAGAACTATCGACAGGAATGTAACAAAATTCTAACAGACCACTGAAGAAAGAGCCAGTGCCCGTCCCAGAGACTCATAGGAGATGTAGATAAGGTTTGAAGTGAGACCTTTCTCCTTCCCACCACACACACACACACACACACACACACACACACACACACATGCACGCACACACACACTCACACCAAAGGCCATGCCCACAAAAGAACCTAGAAATAAGAAGCAAATACACAGCAGAACCACATCTCTCTCTGTCTCTCTCTGTGAGAGAGAGCGTGTGTGTGTGTGTGTGTGTGTGTGTGTGTGTGTGTGTGTGTCTGGCTCTGTAGAGGAGACACTGACCAGCTATGGTGGCACCTCCCTGAATGTGCCTGATCTGGTCAAAGGAGATGCCATACAGTCCAAAGCTGCATGGCAGAAACTAACCAGGAAGACAACAAGCAAAGCCTGCCAGGCTGTGGACAAGAGCCGTGATCTCTGCTCTTTCTTCCCATCTCCCCCATCCCAGGGAGCTCAGACAGAGAGTATCCACCATGTGATCCTGTCCACTCCAGCTTGGGGAGACACTGCCAAGCCACGAGTCTGGCCTGGGTTGTCATCCACCTAAGCCTCAAAAGAATGCCCTGTCAGCCTGTGAAGAGGAGACAGCAACTGTGTGCCTTGGGGCTCACAAAAGCATCCAATTCTATCAAGAGAAGCCTCCTTCTCACATGCCCTTAGCACACTGGCATGACTCTTGCCCTCTGATACCCTCGTTGGGGAGGCTGGCCAGGCCAGCTGTTGTTGCCCAGGGTCAGAGAACACTGAGCCTACTGTCGTCTGACCTACCACACTGCCTGGCCAAGGCCCACGGGCAGGCATTAGAGTGCACACACCCACTGCGCAGTGTAATGCCTCCCCACGCTCCTCCACAGCCATGGACAATGCTTACCCACCGAAGTATGGATTTTTAGATATTCCATCCTGGTCACTAAGGGATTGGGTTCATCTATGAACCTGACCTCCAGTAAGTCTCTTTCCAGGATACAACATCTGTTACACAGTGACCTCAGCTTGCTGGTAAATTTAATAAGACGCCTTGTCCAAAATCACAACAGCCTGGCATTGATCAACCAAAGTTGTATGCTCAGAGTCATTGCTTGTGAGGTATGGGGGCGAAATAGCCTAGCATTAAATACTGTGTCAGATCCTGAGGACTATACCACAGATAATCGACAGTACACTCAGAGATAAAGGCAATAAACACAGAAATGGAAGGTGAGAGACATCATCTCAGAGTAGGTACCACAGAACCTAGATCTTGTGGATAGAAACGTGATGTCCAGCCAGCCACAAGAACATTCCAGCACGGAGCATGCTTGGTACATCCTCATCTTCATCCCACAAGATGATCACTTTTCTGGTTTCCATGTCACAGAGGAGTAGAGATAACCACCACGGGCTTGTGGCCTAAGTCACGGGGATAGAGAAATAGACTGAGGATCAAACCTAGTCAGCGCGACACTAGGTCCAGCGTTGCATTGCTTCACGGCGTGATCAGCCAGAGCACTTCAGTAGCAGCTCCTCAGTGGGGAGGATGAGGGCTACACTGAGGCAGGGGGATGAGCAGAGCCACAGGGGTATAAGCAATGGCAGCATCCTTGGGAGCCGTAAAGTAGCCAGGCATGGCAAATGTAGTAGCTGTGCCTCAAGAGGCCGGTGGCACTGGGTCACAAGGGTGCATGGACCTTGGATCTGGACTGAGACGAACAGGCACTAGGTAGAAAGCTAGGTATTCAGACATAGAGGCAGAGAGGCAGGAGGAGTAGAAGCCTGCCCATTCCGAGAAGGGCAACTTCTTTTTTTTAATACATTTTTATTATTATTTCCGCTCATACAAACTTAATAGGTACACCAGTTCCCTCCCTCCCTCCTCCTCCCCCCGAATCCCCTGCTCTCCCTCCCCTCACCCCTCCCTCCCCATCCCCCAGTGCCTCCCACCCCAATTCCCAGAGAGTCCTTTATTGTGCATGCCTGACCCTCCTCTGGGCCCTCCTCCAAGAAGGGCAACTTCTGAGAGGGCAAAAATGTGAATATGGGTTGCCTGAGGTCAGAAAACATAGTACCCTGTGGACCAGCAAGTGAACAACTCTACACAAGTTGTATAGGCAGGAATGGAGTCTGCTCAGAAGAGAGGATACACACCAATGGGTGGGTGTGAAGTTCTGGGTACCAGAAAAATGTAAAGCACTAGATAAAGGAGCCCAGAGGAGATGACGACAGACTGCAAATACATGCATGCTCAGCAGGAATGCCAAGAGCTTCTGTCAGAGAACGCAGGGAGAATCAGAGCAGAAGAAGGGATGTGTGGAGTTAAGAGAAGACAAGAGGTTCACTGGCTAATGTCTCAGGAAATATAGTGAGATTGAACTGCAAAGGGACACACAAAAGGTCAAGGGTAGCTTTCCTCATTCAAATGATAGTTTCAAAGAGGGTGTAAGAAATGAAACTAGAAACGATAGTATCTGAGGAACTTCGCTGAGAAAGAAACACAAAGTGCCAACATCATGGTTAAGAGAGAGGTACTGGCATTCCAGCAGACTTAAAATTATTTAACCATGGCTGCCTGGGATAGAATGTCTGTAAAATATCCACAAATGCTCTATTTACCCTAAGAATCTGAGTAAGATTGGAGCATGGAACAGACCCCCCAGTTCTTCTCTCTGGCAGTTGCCACTTCGGGGGAAGCATTCTGAGATGGGCCAGGCTGCAGCACGTTTAAGGACTGTGAAGGAGGGATGCAGAATGGAGGATGTAAGAGGGCATAGCAGGCGAGCAGAGGCTACAGGGGCAACATCCTTTGCCCTGAGCCACGAGGACAGGAGGTGAGGATTGATGTCAAGCTGGATGGATTGGAAGATGTGAACTGGGAGTTGAAAGAGTGTTTGCCAGATGACCCCTGTCTTCTCTTCAGTAGGGGGTTAATAATGATAAATGGGCCAGTAATGAGCTTAGGACCTCAAGGGGCATTGACCAGAGGCCTGGAAAGAATGGTTGCCCAGCAGAACTGAAGGCCTGCATGATGGATCATGCAGTAGCGTCCGCCATCCAATTACGCAGTTTACTCCAAGGCTTCTCAACAAGCCAGGTGAGGAGAAGAGGACTAGCAGTTGGACTAACCGCCAGGTACACAAGGTGACTGGCAGTTCAACTAGAATGCATCCTGGTGGGTGAAACACAGCTGATAAGAATTGGCTAGGACAGGTGCATCATGGGATCTCAGCTGACGCAGATGGAAATGGGGGCCTGCCTGGGGCCAAGGAGCAGGATCCAGGGACTGTATCTCTGAATGAGGTCACAGATCAGATGAGACAGAAAAGCACTGTGAGGTAAGTGTCAAACGAGTGCCACAAAGTGCTAACTGAGTTTGCATCTGGCTTTGACACCTATTAGCTGTGTGGCCTTAGGCAGATTTTTTAACATCTCTGAACCCCCCCCCATGAACTTATTCCTAACAATCTCTCTCTCTAAGGGGGTTGTCACCCGAGGCTCCAAAGGAGAGAGCTGTGAAAGTTCATTGCAAGCAATGTGCTAATGTCAGCTGCGATGTATCAGGCATGGAGGTCAGGAGAGTGGGTAGGTCTCAGGCAGGATGGGAACAAAGAGGGTCTCTCCTCCTGCCCATTCATGTGTTGGCTTTTTCCTCCCTCTGCCCTTGTCCTTTGCGAATCTCATTTGGTTGGATCCTGACGGATCTCTAAAACCTACCAGAGTCAATTTGAATTCTAATCCAATCCTCCAAGGTGCCCCCTCCGGCCTCGGCTCGGTGTCATCTATGAAATTAATGAGCATGCACTCTGTTTCATCGTCTCGTCCATTGCTGGAGACATTAAATAGCCCAGGGCTCCAGACAGTGAATTGCTCCAAATCGCCTCTTCAGATGTCTCTGAGGCTTTTTGTTTAGCAGTACATTCTTCCACTCCTGCGCTCTGGCCATAGTCCCACCACCACCACCTACCACCACCGCTTTGACCCATAGAGGTGGTCTGTCTGTGGCGCGCAAAAGATACCTATGTTAAAGACTCCTGACTCTTCCCTAAAATCCACTCCACTTCTACCTCCAAAAGCATTCTTGATGAGACCCTGAATCTACCACCCTGACCCCAGGGACCATGCTGAGTGGGCCTTGGAGCTATCCTTCACCCAGCCCAGGATGTTTAATGTGTGAGTCTGTTCAAGCTGTTGTTGCAAAACATCATGCCTTAAGCAACGTATAAGCTGAAGTTCTAAGCACTGGAAAATCCAAGGTGCAAGTGGCACTGATGTCTTGTATGGACCCGTTCTGCATACGTGATGTCTTCTGGTCATCCTTACATGACAGAAGAAGTGCATAGTTCTCAAAAGATGTAAAAGTTCATCTGGATTGTCAGTTGGATTGGCTTGAGAAGTAAGTGCTGAGCTGATTAATAAAGCAGAGCTCTGGATGGGTCTGTGGGGACGGATCCAGAGAGGACAGCTACAGAGAAGGCCCACTCTGAATGTAGGTAACACCACCTCACAGGTCAAGGATCAGAATGGGGCAAAAGCAGGGGAAGCAGGGGGAAGAAAGAGAACACAGAGGAAAGCAGGGGGACACAGGCAGAAGCCTACCAATGCAGCCACTCTACTCCTCTGCTTTTTGCATTTCTCTGCTATGTTTTCCCATGATGTTCTGCCTTATCTCAGAACCCAAGCAGGAAGGTGTCAGGAACCATACATTAAAACCTCTGGACCCGTGAGCCCAAACGAATCTTTCTTCCTTTAAACTGGCATTTTCTCAGGTATGGGTCACAGTTATGAAAACTTGAACACGTGAAACTTTTCTAAGGGCACTAGTCCCATACACAAGGAAATATGAACCAATTACCTTCCCCCAAAGACCCTCACCTTGTGATGCTATATTATTAGAGATTATATATCAACATACAAGTGCTGGTAAGACATAAGCATCCAGACCATATCAGTGTATAACCAAAATATCATTATGCAATCAAAAATGTGCCACTGAGGAAGGATCCCTGAAGATGTCTTGAATATCATCCAATACCCCGGTGTGCTTCATCCTGCTTTGCCTGAAAGCCAATTCTAAACACACCTCTCACACCCTCTGGCATCTCTTTCCTCTACTTCCTCCACATGATTCTCAAGCACGCCGTTCAACATCTGTTAACAACCTACGCAGCGTCAAGCATCAAGGCACAGACTGGATCTTGCCTCCCTCCAACTGTCCCCTGCTATCGTCCTTGATGACCCCAAATGACCACTCTCCACCCCTGGATCTTATTTAGCAAATCCCCTGCATGCTAAAAATGATGACTTTCCACAGTTCATCTATTCAAATTCTGGTTCTGGTTCACCCTTGGTTCTTCCCCATTATCTCAGTCACCTTCCGAGCTCCTAGCTGATTTCTCAACTTTTATGGCTCCTGTCCTCTACCATGTGGGGCCACACCCAGCCCCTCTTCACGTTTTTCCCCTTTTCTTCTTGGCCACCTCCAAATACTGGGTCATCCATTCATTACATTTACAAAGAAAACTATTATACTTTCTATTGCTGGTCCGTGACTCCAAAGGGTCCGGCTTGGTAACCTCTAGAACTAGGCAGGACCATGGCCACTAGACAGTGGTACCTCAGTCAGTAGTTTAAACATCAAGGCAGTGGATCTCGGCTTCTTTTGGGGGGTTCTGGGGAGCACACTCAAGAATCCAAGAGGGATCAGAGCAGAGCTCTCAGTGTGCTCCTCAGTGCTCAACGGTCATGCCAGTAGTGTGTCTGGAGCCATGCAGTGGTGATCAAGCCTCAAAGCAGTGGAGAAGACTCACGAAGACAGAAACGATGATATCCAAGACTGTCCATGAAACACAGAAAAAAAGGAATTCATTTTTTTCTTGAGATCAGGAATGTTTCACAGAGCTGACACACAAAGACAAGAAACAAGTAAAGAAAGTGTAAGCAGTGACACTTAGCGATTTGGCACTCTGTCAGCTCTGCAGAGAAACATTTTTGTCTTACCCTAAGATGCATGCAGAGCAGTGAGAACATGTATTTGCACACGTACGTGCATGTGCATATGTATATTTGCACATGCATCCAAATACACACTTTTGCATACTTGCAAATTGTATGGTAACCATGGAAAAAAAGATTGGTGTGAGTGACTTCCTTTTCAGGAAAACAGAAAAATTATAGAAAGAATTAAAAAGTTAAAGGGAGGTCTTACAGATCCCTTCTAGCCCACCTTCAGATACCTGGTCTGTCACTACCTTGACTCTTCTAATCCAGACTTTAGCAGCTCTTTGGAGCCTATCTATGGCTTCTTCCTGTGCGCTACTTATCTTGATTACTACAACAGTCCCCTGACTGGTCACCCCATCTCTAACTCTACCCTAATCCAAATGGTTTGCCCCACTGAGCCCATCTACAGTGGCTTTTAGTTACCCAGTGCCTAACAAGATTTGACATGTCTGGCAGCTTTAGACCCTCTACCCCCACTCTTAATCCAGACCCAGACACATTGGACAGGTCTCTTCCAGCTTCATTGCCCCACAAACTCCTACTTTCTTCTGAAACATCTTTGCCCTTCTCACCCTCTCCCCTTCTTTTTTTTTCTGGCTGGCCTAAGGGCAAACTTGTGTTCTCGGCCAAGCTTCCCCTGCCCCCTTCTGAGCCTCGTGTGGGCACATCCCCTCTGCCATCACAGGGTACTGTAATGATATGTGTGGTCATCTGGTCCCATGGGAGTGTGACTGCAGGGAAGGCAGAAGCCACCCGCACCTTGGAGTTGTCATTACCTGCCACTTTACCTAAGACCTGGCTGTCTCAGTCAAGGAACTGTGGCGCTACTGCATATGTGTGATTCATCAGTCGGGTTCTCTCTTTGCCAGGAGACACTCCCAGTAAAATTAATCATTTTGGTGTTTTCCTATGAAAAATAAGGAGTCCTCAGTTCAAGTCTCCAGGGTCACCTATAGGAATTGAGGGCTGCAGAGAAATGAATCCCCAAGTATATATAAGGGAACATCCAGCCATTGCTGTACCTGTACCCATCCTGCTAAACCCACACAACCCATCAGGTAGCAAAAGCCTGACCTCAGAAACACACACACACACACACACACACACACACACACACACACACACACACAAATGGACAAGAAAACAGGAGGGAGACTGACAGGTGGAAAAGGAAGCTTGTAGTGGGAAAAAATAGGGATTGGCCTTGGGTGATAAAAATGATAAAAATTCACTGTATTAATGTAGAAAACCTTTAAAGAATACAGATAAAAGGTTCCTTGCTGAAAAACAGAACCAAAAAAAAAAAAAAAAAGGTTTATGCTCAACCACTTTGTCATTGTGAGCCACAGACTCCTACAGCGATGACTGACCAAATGTTGTCAATGTTTCCATTTTGTTGACCGGGAAATTGAGGCACCCAAAGCTCAAGTCATGACTTACATGTAGCAAGGGAGGATGGGTCCTTGGAATCGAGATGTACATGCATAAAGTAGCTGGCCTTTGCCCTTTTCCCCAAATGGTCGGATTCAGATAGGAACCCAGTGATGCAGCCAATTTTATGTTGCCATGGCAACATTTTTCTAGCACACTAACAGGGTGGTGACCCAACAGACCATAAGGATCGAAGACCCTCCTGCTTTTAGTTGGGGTACAGCCCACACTAGGGCCAGAGAATCGGACTAGATGTGTGGGCAGCAGCTTTCAAACTTGTCAGTATTCAGCCAAGGCCTGACTTTATTTAAGAAAATTATTTTTCCTTCAGTCTCATGGGCAATGGACTGTGTCCTTCCTTTTTAAAATGAGACTGGGAAGCTGGAACTGACCTGACACATCCTTCCAGTTTCCCTATGCACACTTAAACATTCTGCCAAAACTAATATCTTTATTCCTAAAACCTTCAATTCACGTAGGGCAAGCAGCGTCTGCCTGTGCTGTACGGAGCGTGCACTTCAGTCTTTATATTACCCAGAGGAATGAGCTGCTATTATGAAATCATTAAATTAATAACTTGGTAATATAGGCAGATATATAAAACAATCTGTTCGTAGAACAAAAGAAATTACTACGTTCCAAACATTCATAATTTAATTTAACAGCGAATTAAAGTAGCATACATAATTTTACCCTCAAAATGTCAACAGAATTATGTAAATACAGCACCAAGTCCCAGACTCTGTGTGTGTGTGTGTGTGTGTGTGTGTGTGTGTGTGTGTGTGTGTGTGTTTGCATGTATATGCGTGGGGCTGTGGGTGTGAATGGAGGGTAGAGGGCGGGTCTGACATTTCCCTTCTGTAGACCTCTCTTCTTCACAACAGAGAAGCAATTGACAGGAATAGATGAGGTGCCCAGCTTTTAATTAAGAATTTATTAAACATTCAAAGAGCTGTAGAGGAAAAAAAAGCCAACCAGGCAGTCTGCTGGCTGCCAGGGCTGGGTGCTGAGCAAACAGTAAGAGTTACCCAGAAATCAGCAGGGCTCCTCAGGGCTTCCTGGGAGAGTGAGCATCAGAAGCCACTGGGCCTGGACCACTGAGACTATGAGAATCTAAGGGGTTTTACAGCTGGAATCCAGTGGCTAGCGTGGCCCGTGTCCAGCTCCAAGGGAACTGGCGCTGATCTCCTGCCTCAACATTTGGCAAGAACTCACCGCCACTCTGGTAGGGCTGAGGGTGTGTCCAGGTTCAATGTCACTACCCAGGCGGTAGTCCATTCATACCTCTGCAGTCACCTGAAGCTTTCCACTGCTCCTGTGCTACAGTCTGAAAAGTGACCCCCAAACGTCACTCACCATACACCAGGGCTTCATTCCCAATGCAAGGAGATCGTGCAAGGGAACTTTTCAGAGGTCACGAGGGTGGAGCTGTCATGGATTGTTGAAGAAGCGGCTTACTTATCGCTAGTTTAGGTTCCTGATCCAACAGAGGAAGCTGACTTCCTCTACCTCCCACCATGGATCATGTATTAAAATGGTCATTAGCAGATGTAGATTCCTTAGCCTTAAATTTCTCAGTGTCCATAAGAAATGACACTGGGCATTAGCTCAAATTAAAACAGTAGAAAAAAATAGAAACAGACTTTGCCTCCTTTCCAGAAGCTACCACATCCTTTCCAGGTTATGAAAGACTTTCTCAACACTAAAAGTCTGGAATTCACCTGCTTCAAAGAAAATGCATGAACACACATACACACACAGGGGTGTGGGGGAAGAGAGAGAGAGAGAGAAAGAAAGAAAGAGTTAGTTCTGTGTTCTCATGTCCCAGTGATCTGCCAAAATTAAGAATCTCTAGGAATCTCCAGTTAAGCAGAAGACATTTGACTTGGAATTGTATGAATAACATAGTTGGTTCAGTATTAGCAGTTATAAGGCACAGAGTAGATTTCACCAAAGACCCCCTAGAAGAGACTTGAACTGGAACTTGAAGGTCGTTGTGCAAGAGATGAGACTTAGGAGAAAGAAAGGAGAAAGGCAATAACCCCCAATACATGACCACTTCCATGTGTGGGAGACAGGGGGAAGAGGAGGAAGGCATTCTGTTGAGAAAGACATGGGTAACTAAGGCTTTTTTAAACAAAAGTACCTACAACTTCTGTGGACCTGACTGAGCCACAAGGTAGAAGGCGTTTGGAGCTCTGAGTGGCTGCGTGAAGCTCCTCTCTTCACCACATTGTCCTCCAACTCTTGCTGTGTTGAGTTTCTCAGACTCTGTGATGGTCCATTACAGCAATTAGCTTATGCAGATGAATAATTCATTCCACACAGTCTACGAGAATCTATGGGATTTTTTTGTAACTGTGGAGATGGAGCCATGGAGGGGGATCTACTGACGAGCATGATGTGTGCCCAGGACAAAGGGAACTGAAGCTGGCTTTGTGTCTAGGCATTTCTCTTCTGTGACAGGAACTAGATGCAGATCCATTTCTAGCCAGTAATCCAGCTGGTCGGCCATTATCGTAGCTTAGAGATGATGGGACTAATGAGGAGACTGCAAACACTAACGATAGACATGAAAAGGACACAGGGAAAGACCTCAACAAGACAGCTGAGAGGGTTCTGAATTATTCATCTGCACAGGTTAATTGCTATAATGGACCATAACAGAGTTGTAAGAGACTTAACGCATGAAGGGTCATTTCTCATGCGCATGAGAGGACAATGTGGGTGTGGGTGAAGAGAGGGGCTTCAGTCAGAGCCCCAAACTCTCTCTACCTTGTGGCTCCACCATGGTCCACACAGCCCTACATCAGTCCCTATGCATGTAGCTAATGTGTGAGCACAGGATGCATCATGAGGGTGGTGTAAAAGCTGGCTGTGTCCTTTCTGAAAACTGAAAACATCCCTTCTACCCATGTGTGTTGGTTGGAATCTATTCATCTTCCTACTAGGAAACCAGGAAGCCAGAAAGGGAACATTTTCCCAATTTCCACAGCTGCCTATGGAGAAAAACAGACAGAAGGCAAGAGTGACTGTTTGCAGGTCAAGGGCTGCACACTCACATTGTATGTTCCTATGTCTGACATTTGTGGCAACCTAAGAGCATTACAAGATAGCTTTGCTAGCAGACATGGTCATAGCATCCCAGGCACTTGGTATAACACCATGACCCTGCCTTAAGTGACACATGAAATGATGTGTTTATGTATAGCACCAAGAGCCCAGATACCACAACTATACTTCAGTGTCAAACACTGTGGGGATATGAAGGCAGTGATACATGCCTGTGACCCCAGCACTTGAGAGAGTTTGGCAAGAGGTGCTTGCCCTGCAGGCATGAGGACCAGAGTTCAAATCCCCAGAAGCTACGTAAAAGCAGGGCAACCATGGCAACCTCCTGTAATCTCACTATGTCATGGTTCAACTTGACTGTTGAGGGGTTGAGCTCCGGGCACATTTGTAGAGAATTAGTTAAGTCCAGAGGGAACCTGAAGGAGATTGTCTAGCTGATGGGGAAGGCCCAGCCTATGGTAGGTGGGATTAGGACCTGGAATAATCACGGAGAGCTGGTTGATAGAGTTAGCATCCTTCTGTTCACTTGGCTAGACATGCTAGTCTGGCAAGTAAGAATTGTCCATCTCTCAGCTGTTATATGGTGATAGTGTGGCCAGTTCTCTCTCCCCTGGTATTGGTGCATGCTCTCTCATCAAACTGGACTGAGAACTGTAACCAGTAATCATAAGAGAAAATAAATCCCTTGTTTCCTTAAGCTGTCTGATGGTCATTTATCATCAACTGTGCAGGCAAACTGCAACACAGTACTAAGGAGGCAAATACAGAGACTCTCCAAGGAATTAGCCTAGTGTGTTAGTGAGCTTTGAGTTCAACTGAGAGACTCTGCCTTACTAATAAATAAATAAAAAAGACCCAATGTCAACGTCAGACCTCCACATGTATATGTACATATGTGTTTAAGAATCTACATATACATGTGTATTTGTGTTTAAGAATCTGCATACACATGTGTACTTGTAAATATGCACACATGCACATACATGCACATAATTCAGAACAACACCTCCCTACCACTATCACAACAAGCAAACCAAATTCAAAAATACACAAAGCACTTGGATAGGTATTTTTTCAAAGAAGTAAGAGAAAGAAAATAAGGAGAATAGACTGAAAGAGGAAGGTAAGACAAGGAGGGAACAGAAAATAAAAATGGAAAAGCCCAGAGAAACCAAAATGCTTATGCATTGCTGGTAGGAATGTGTTACCCCTGCTGTGGGAAAAGGCAAAGCCATTCTTGAAACAAACAAAACAAAATAACCACAACTCAGAATTACCATATGATGGGGCTGGAGAGGTGGCTCAGGGGTTAAGCCTCTGCCTTGCAGGCGGAAGGTCCTGAGTTCAGATCCCAGATCCCACGTATAGACGCCAGGCGGAAGCCGGGGCGGCCTGCGCTTCTGGTCCTGGTAGGGCGGAGCCTGTGAATCCCGGGGCAGAAGGAGGTGGAGGCGTCCATGGTGGTTCGCGAATTCGTCCGTGGTTCTACACATATACAGACACACACACACACAGACACACACGTGCGCGCGCGCACATACACACGCACATGCGCACAGTTAAATAAAAAAAAAAATTTAGAATTACCATATGATCCAGCCATGACACTTCTGGCTAACTTGCACAAAAGAAATAAAGCAGAGATTTAAATGGATATGTTCCCAGCAGCCTTAGTTAGCATGACCAAAGGATGCAAGCAACTTAAGTAGCTAACAGGGTAAGGAAGAAAGAACCTGTCACTTAGGCACCATGGAATGCTATTCTTTAAAAAAGAGAACATTTGGGCACAGGCTACAATATGGATGAATCTGCAGTTGAAGGAAATAAGCCAGTCACAAAAGGAGAAATCACATCCGAGTCCATTCCACACAGTACCTAGAAGACTCACATTCACGGGCAAGAAGTAGAACAGTGGTTGCCAGGAGCCGGGTGAAGAGAGATCCTGAATTGATGTTTAGCGGGAACAGAGTTTCAGTCAGGGAAGATAAAAATGTCCCAGAGACTGATGGTGTGGTGGTTGCACAACAATGTGGATGCTCTTCATGCTGCTGAACTGAACATCTAGAAATGGTTAAGATGGTAACTTTTATGTCAGGCGTATTTTATCATGATAAAAAAAAAAAGGAAGGGTAAGTTCATCTACCTAAAATTACAGGGCTGTAAAAAGTGCCTCTGTTCCAACCCAGTTCGCCATGGAGAGGTGCTGTCTGAAAACCTCCCCCCACAGATGTGTCTCCTTTCTAAGTAACTTCAGCCCTCCACCCCCAACCCTGCTCTTCCATAGTCCTCCACCTCCCTCAGCTGTGCAGACCTACTCTGGGCAACTGGCTTGCAAGCCTGGTGGTATCCCTGAGATCTGGGGGTCCTCCTAGGCATGCCTTCCTACAAACCTCCAACAGCCGTCCAACCTCTCAAGCTTTCAGGTTCCTTTTCCCTCCCTGCACCTCGCCCCTTTCCGACACCCCCATCCCCCAAGCACATTTCAGTTGTGGCTTCCCGGCAGTTTAGCTTACTGTCACCACAACCTCCAGACAGCCCTCTCCGACCCCTCCTGACTTCCCCATCTTTCTGCCACCACAAGCCATCTTCCTAAACCCAGGGCAAGTTTGTCCCAGGCGGCTCCCAGGTTAGGGGCCAGAGCATAGGCACACATAACCTGACCCTATCAGTTGTGTTCTTGCCATGTGGCCATGAGTAAAGAAGGGACTGGGGAACCGAGCCGGTGTGACCAGGCGCCTGAGCAGGGAGTGGTTGGCACGGAGGAGGCTCCCACAGTGCCCACTGAGCATCCGCTAGCAGAGACAGTTGGCTCTGAGCCAGAGCTAATGGGCTCCAGGTGTGTTCCAGGTGCTCCTTGTATGGAACGGTTCACAGAATCATTGCAACAACACTCTGAAAGAGGCAATCATCACCCCACTGAACCCTGGACACCATGGAGTTAGTTAGCACTTGATGCAACTCAGCTGGCAAGGAGAAAGGCACAACTCAATTCCAGGGTAGACTTGGGCTAGAAGCACAATACCAAATCTCCCTAGAGCAGACAGCTCCCCTCCTCCCAAACCTATAGAATAAACTCCACCCTGCACAGCATGGAGATCAACACCCACCCCAGCTATTCAAATCCCTTGCTGGCTACGACCCACGCACACAAATAGTTGAGTGACACCAAGACTACTATTTTCTCATCCTGAAAGACTCTTCCAGAACTCTCCTCCCGTAATATCTGAGCCACTGGTACCACTTTCAGCAGATGTCTCTGGCTCAGCGAGGCTCGGGCATTGCCATATAAGAAGTGTGTAGTTGGTCTCCGTCCCCAGTTCCTGTCACAGAGCTTCTTAAGGCCCTTGAAATTTCTTGAGTCACACAGGTGATCTGTGATCCGAGAGCAGCTTTTGTGCTAACAGTTTGGATTTGTCCTTGGCTCTTGACACTGAGTTTGTAAAACCTTTGGAATTACCTAGTGTTGCTGCAGCTTCTTTTGTTGCTCATAGCTAGGAGCTTTCGACTGGTCCAGAGTTTCTGCTAATAAGATGACTAGTGTCTGAAAGCTTCAGTAGCTTCGGAAGGATGCTGGCTGTCAAAGGTTCTAATCTCTGATGAGAAGACTGAACCTTCAAGCCTCTGCCTCCAGCCTCCCGGCATAGTGGGCTGGGGTTAGTCAGCAGTAGCACATTCCCAACAGCCTCAGCAATGGGACCGCCGCTAAGAACTCTGGACTGAAGCATGAAGGGGGCTTCTGCACTGGTTACCAGAGACGGCCGCACATCCTAAATTCCTACAGACACAAACGCTTGCAGGTTTAGACCCTTCTGGATCCTCCTCAGGAACCCTTTTCATCTGGCTCTGCATTTCTGTCCTTTGTAAAACTTGGTAAATACAGTGAACTGCTCCCATGAGGTTTCTGAGCCATTATTGCAAATTAGCAAATCCAAGAAAGTGTGTGTGTGTGTGTGTGTGTGTGTGTGTGTGGTCAGAGGACCTGTCTGTGGGGCTAAGTCCTTGAGCTGTGAGGTATGCACTCACAATGAGTAGTTATCTGAGTTGAAGTGAACCATTATGTAGCCATTAGTGTCCAGAGAATTTAGGACTAGCCATCAGTTGAGTGTATTAGTTACCTTTCTTGTTGCTGTGACAATTGCCCAGTGAGAAGCGACTTGAGAGACAAAGGGCTCCTTCCAGCTTATAGTTAAAACAGATACGGCCCATCATGTTGGGGAGGCAGGCAAGGAAGGGAAGGTAGCAAGTATAGGAGGCCAGACTGTCACATTGCATCTGAAGTTAGGAAGCAGAGCAAATAGGATGAGGGGCCAGGCTGGAAGATGTCAAAGCTTTCCACAAGTATCCTATTTCCTCCTGCAGGCTCCACTTCCTAAAGGTACCATGACCCTCCCAAGTACCATCATCAACTAGGAACCAATCGTCACATTCAGACCTTGGCAGCATGATGAACCCCATGTGCTTGGCACTGGAAATGTGGGAAGGTACTGGGAAGGGTTATTCTTTTGATAACCTCCTTCACTTACAACTCATCCACTCAAATTTATTAAATTTGGCACCTAGCCTGGATGCCAAATGTCCAAGATACATTGGTAGATAGGAGATAATCCCGTCCTACCATATTGCCAAGAAATGTACCACTTTTTGTTCATTCTCAATGGCTCTTTAGATTATCATCAACAATTTATGTGTTGTGGTCAAGGTGACATTTTATTAAGCTCTGATCACTTCTCCACATAGCTCAATCTGGGTAGATCCTTGAAAACTTCATTCAATGAGCCAATGTTTGAATAACTCAATGGGCCCCACTGAATTGTACAGCTCATGAAATAAACATACTCTCATGTGAGTCATGAGCCAAGATAGCAGGTGTCTTTGTGTAGAGCTGGCTTATAATTGGTCTTCTAGACTCACTCCCTTACTTCTACAACTCACTTACATAACCGTCAACATTTTACATGTTCCCACATCCAATTTCTCCTTTGATTCTCTGCAGTGGGGAAATATAATCTTCTGCATTGGCTTGAAATTAATTTTCTATATGTTTCATAAGCGTATTTTGATTGCTTCTGATTAAGTTGGCAAACCAAAGAAGTCATCTGAAATTAAGCGTAATCTCCCCAGAGTAGAAATCTAAGGTGAGGGCCGGGGCTTAAAATGCCTGAGAGAGCAGTCCCGCCTGCAAGGGAAGGCCTCACCCTCATGAAGCCAGTGGGTTTAATGCTGGCCCAGAGGACACACACAGCAAAGATAAGAGGAAGCTGCCTTTTTGCTAATGGCGGCAGCCAGACAAGAATCAACCACGTTGTTGGAGCGATCAGGACACCCCGATCCTCAAGAAACTGACTTCAAAGGTGGCTTCAAAACTGGCTTCAAAGGTGGCTCAGGGGTCAAAGCCTTTCCCAGGCATGCAAGAGGGCCTGAGATTAGATCCCCAAATTCCATGCAAAAATGCTGGGCAAATGTGGGAATGACCTGCCAGTCTTGCCCTGGAGGGTAGAACCTGGGAAATCCCAGAGTGAAACGATAAAGAGGTAGAGCAATCCAGGATGATTCCCATGTTCCCCTTGGGCCCCTCCAGGCTCACACACAAAACTATTTTCTTACATGCACCAAAAAAGAAAACAAAGAGAGAAAGCAAGGAAAGAAGGGAGGCAGGAAGGGAGAGAGGGAGGAAAGGAGAGAGGGAAGGAAGAGGGGGAGGAATGGAGGAAGGGAGGGAGGAAGGGGAGGAAGGGAAGGGAGGAAGGGAAGGCACTGATCTCAAGTGGTTATCCCAGGTCACTGAGCAAGTTTACCAGAAAGCAAGAAATGCAGGCCATTCCCAGGTCCTATTTCGTCCCTACAAGCCTAAATCCTTGTGGAATTCTGTTCGGATCCCACCCAGAACCTAATTCAAGCTCCAACAAGCTCTAGTGCACCAAAGTCCAAAACTTTCTGCTTTCTCGCTCAGAGTGGTTGATGTAGGAGTACCGGTTTAACACCCAGATTTGAAAGACATGATGTTTTTCCATCGGATTGAAATTAATTTGCCGTAATTCACGCCAGTGTATTTTGATTGCTTTTGATTAAGTTTAACAAACTAAAGGAGTCTGCCGAAATTAAACATCAAAGTAAACAATCCCTTTTCTAAGGCTCCTTGCGCATAATTATCAGCCTTGTCATTCTTGCTAAATATATCCATTATGTGACAGCCCCTGTGCCTGAGTAGCAGTAATTAATACAGAATCCCAAAATCAATTCCAGAGAAATCCTCTAAAATCGAGGGAAGCTCATTTGCATAACTTCTAAAATGCATGAATGAATTGTTCGGAAATCTGGATGAAAAGAAAGGGGCTTTCTCGGGTCAGGGTTTCTTTGTGAAAATAAATAAAACTGGCTGCACAGTTAATATGGGGTTGTTGCAAAGAAAAATAGGTCTGTGGCGGAAAGTATGAATAAACAGGTAAATGACTCTCTGGAGCCGTCACTTTACAGAAAGCCTCCCCAAAATTAATGGCTAGTAATTAGCCACCCGAGCAACTAATGGGCTGGGAAAAGTTCACGGGCGGCTTTGCAAAGCCACGACAATGATGACAATTAAAGTTAATATCGTCTTATTAAAATGTGGGAAAATAATTTAAATATTTTTAAGGGAAGAAGAAAAAAAAAACCCTCTCTATGCCTCCATTAGTTTGTTTACTTTCATCCAGGGAAATAGGGAATAAAAAAAAAGAAAAAGAAAGAAAGAAAGACCGTAGGAACAGAGCTGCTGGCGCCGGCAAAATCTGCTCTGCTGCTCAGATGCTGAGCGATTTCTAGGCGCTGAGCGCAATCTGCCGAAGCTTCAGTGCTCTCGCTGAAAAATGGGACATGCAGGAGCCATGTCCTATTTGCTCCCCGCTCACTCTGAGCTGGGTGATGAGGAGCACAAGGTGCTGCCAGGTCAGGGGCAGGCACAGGGTGGGCCAGGCACAGGGCTGAGCATCCAGGTAGTGCTGGCTCAGCCAGCGCTTAGTTGCTCCAACTTAGTCGCTCCTCTAGGTGCACATGAATTAATCATGATAAATATGAGTTGCTCTTTTCCTTATTATCAAAAGCTTATCAAATTCTGGGCCAAGTAATCACTTTTTTTTTTTGCATTAGCACTTTGAATCATCATAAGAACTCACGAGAAAGTTATTATCAGTATCATCATCTTCTAAAAGTTTCAACAACTTTCTAATGTGTTAAGGGGCGGGCTCAACACCGGAGCTAATGTCTGTGCATGTGGCACGTGGATGTGAGCATGGTTCTATTCAGCAATCCTGGGGTGGGGAGATCTGAACTGGAAGGGCATAAATGAGCTTCACAGGCGGGAGATCTCAGATCTAATATACAGAACTGTTAATGGGCCAATATTCGTCAAATCCTCAAAGGAATATGTGACCCCTAAATGGTTGAGAGGTCTGGATTTGACCTTTTGTAGGTAGCTTTGCTACTTCAAGCATAGTTGGGGTCCCCCTGTACCAGCAGCTCTGGATCACTGTAACCCTGGAGACACTTTGAGCCACAGTCTCCCAGACATTCCAGTGTCCTCGTCTGGCCTGCGGGGTCAAGCAGACTGCTGGGGAAACAGCACGTAACAGAAGCCCCAGAAGATGGCAAAGGTCTAGTCGAGGGACCAGGAGGCGAGCACTGTGGTATGCATGTGGCTGGCTTCTTCAATGTCCGTGTGCTGGAAGCTGTGCCCCTGGCGTGTGAGCACGGGAGGTGATGGGTTCTTTAAGTGGGGCCTCCAGGGAGATCTTTAGATCTTTTGGGCTGTGCCCTTGGAAGAGATTGAAGTAGTTCTCATAGAATACACATACACACACACACACACACACACACACACACACACACACTATTCATTCTCTGCAGAGAATTAGGATGCAAAAGCAAATCTGGGTCTCCATCTTTCCCTCATTGTGAGGTTCTTCCTTCCCATGTACACTCCTGTCATTACACGTCATCTTCTCCAAGGTCCAGAGCCAAGAACACAGCCTGGACTCTCCAGAACTCGAGAAGCCAACCTCAGGCATTTTATTACAGAAACAGGAAAACAGACAAATATCACGGTGAGGCTTTTCAAGCAAAGCAGAATGCCCAAAGACTTAAGGAATGCCCTAAACTTTCACAAGCAAAATGCCATTACTGTCATGTGTAATTAAGTCCAAAAACAGAGAGAGCAGCTTGAGTGTGCTCGTCACACTATGAGCTTGGACTCGATGTGAGCAGATGGGAAGCCATTGAGAGTGGCTGCTCAGAGAAGACCCTCCACACCCCAAGGTGGCTGATGCACATTTTAGAACATCACTGAGGCATAGAATGAAGCTTGAACAAGAGGGGTGTGGTCACATTCAACCCCAAGGGCATTGCAAAGAATGACAAAAGTCTAAGGCAGGGCGTACACTAATTACCAAGATTCAGTCATTACATGATATATATATGAACTGACACATCACGTTGTTCCCCTATGAGGATGTCTATTATGTGTCAATCAAAAAATAAGACAACCAAAAATTAAATTATAAAGAGAATCATGGTGTATTTAATCATAGTATAATCTTGGCTGTCAACATGCCAGGACTTAGGAATCACCTAAGTGGCATGCCTGTGTGTCTGAGAGGGAGTTAACAGACAGATATAACTGAGCAGGGAAAACCCACCCTTAAAGCGGGCAACCGCCCCACGGGCTGGGCTCCTAGAGGAAATAAAGAGAAACCATCAGCATGTCTCTCTCTGCCTCCTGGTTGTGGATACAATGTGATCAACAGTTTCATGTACTTGCAGCCATGCCTTCCCACCATGATGGACTCTTAAACTGTGAGCCAAAATTAGTCCTTTCATCCTTAAATTGCCTTCGTCGCAGCAATGAGTGAAGTAACCCTTGGCTGTCATTTCTCCAGCAGTGATTTGCTCCTTCACAAACGTATCCACACCTCCTGTTTCTGCTCCCAAATGTCTGCAACCCAGGTCACTCTAATGCGACCAGGAGGCTGAGACATCAACTCCTGAAGACAGGGTCTGTCTCTCAGCCTAGCTGCTGCATGCCAGGGTCTTAGAACAGTGCTCTGCACTTAGTACGTGCTCAGTGAAGACTTGTAGAAGGTGTTAGTATCTCAGACAGCGGGAACTTGCCAGAATGCCAGAGCATGCGTTCTATTTCACTGAAAAGCAGAATAGAAATTCTGTTCACCTAGAGGCTGAAGGAGAAACCAGAATAGGCCGGCTTCATCACCCTGCTACCTGGAAGCCACTGGAGAAAGCACAGGAGACTTTGTGAAGTGGGCATGTCTGTGCCCATATATGTGTGTGAACACACGCACACACACATATCACAAACTGCAAATCAAACCTAACCAAAAACAAGCCAATAAACCCAGAAGTGTACCTTTCCTCTTTAGATGATTCTGGACACGAGAGCCTTCACCTAAGGCCCCTGCGCTTCCTTTGAGGCCACCTTAACACTCACCTGTGTCTCTCCCCTGCAGAATGGGGGGGAAAGTTCCACATGTTGGAGTGTCTTCCACACTCACCTCTGATGTCTGCACTTACTGCAGCCTAAGGAGGAGAGGGAGGCTGGAGCCCACTCCCCTGCAGTGTGTCATCTGTCACCCGCCTGCTGCCCAGATCTGCCCACAGGAGGACCCCTTCTCTCGGTCAAGGGCACCCTGGAGCGCCGACAAGATGGCTGGGTGGGTAAAGGTGCCTGGGTTCGATCCCCAGAATGCACACACTGGGAGAAGAGAACCGACTCCTGTAAGTTGCCCTCTGACCTCCGCAGGTGACATGGCATCCACATACTTACATGTGCACACACATGCACACACACACACACACACACACACACACACACACAGAGTAGATAAATATTTTTAAAAATAAAGAAAAGAGAGAAGTCCTAAAATACAAGAGAACCTGCATTCAAGGCTGGGCTTGGAGCTCTTCTATTAAAAAAAAAAGAGTGGGAAAGGAAGGACTCAGTCTTGAGCACCTAGCACCGTGCTATGCCATGTGCTCTGTGGGCATTTTGCTGCAGATTTCTTGGATCTTCATCTCTTCAGATGAAACACCTGAGGCTCTCACAGGTAGAGGTAGGTTCAGATGAGACTAGCCATGTCTACCTAACGCCCCTCCCTGCCTGGAGCTGAACCAGAGTCGCCAGCCCCCTCATCCACCCCAGCTCCCCCATCCGCCCCAGCCCCCCATCCGCCCCAGCCCCCCCATCCGCCCCAGCCCCCCCATCCGCCCCAGCCCCTGCCATGCAGCTGCTGCCTAGTCCCTCATTTATAGAAAACACTAAATAAGGAAGTAAAATCAATGAGAAATAAGTGTTCAAGAAAATGACTTCACTTAAAAAAAAAGCCTAAAAACAATAAAAGCATGGTTTAAAAAAAAAAAAAAACAATTGGGTGAAATCAGCGTGCGGAGACCAAGGGAGACTGATTTGAATTTTAAAATCTAAAGCAATGAAACCAGAAGACAAATCAGAGGCCAGGATTGGGGTGCCACAGGTTTTATAAGGTGGGGAGGTTTGGGGTGTGTGAACAGTGTGAACGCATGTAACTGTTCAGACACATCCCTGCCTGGTGGGCAGTCAGGGCCTCCTGCTGCAGTCCAGGAAGCCCTCTTGGCGGAGGTGGCATGCAGCTGAACTTTGAAAGCATCTTGGCAGGAGATGAAAATTGTTCAAGCAAAATTGGTGCCATGGTAGTGGCAGAGATGATGTTAGATTGTGGGGGGCAGACATTGGCTTGACTAGAGCAAGTTATTCTTCTAGGGGAGGGCTGGTTTGGAACCAGAGAGGGAAAACTGCAAGTTCAGTCCAGGACTGAGGCAGAGGCAAGTACAGAGAGCCAGAAGGTCGCTCCAGGAAGACTAGACATGTGTGGTGGAGACCAGCCCTCAGAGAGGCTGAGGGACACGCTCCCTGAATTCAAGGTCTCACACACACCGTGAGAGGCTCAAGAGGAGCCAGGTCCTGAGAGAACTAAGGCTGCACAGCTGCTGCTGTATAAGGAGTTGACCCAATTCCACACCTCGCGAGTGACCTGGTATCAGAGGCAGTACAGGATCTGCAGGAGAGGAGCTATACTTCTTAGCCACCAGTGAGAGGTGTCAGTGCCAGCTGGCCTCTCCCACGGGGAAAGCTCGGTGGATGGTACAGTGAGTAAGAGAGGAGAGGAATGCACGCAGAGGTCCTGGTGGAGGGGGACCAGGTCCAAGTGTCTCTAGTGGCT